>CM040431.1:0-1200000 GCA_022702705.1 Papilionanthe hookeriana x Papilionanthe teres | reverse complement strand
TTTGGTCAAGCCATGGAAATGGGTTGAGTTCACCCTCTAAGAGTTTGATTTGGGCTGAAATGAATCATTTGGCTCGAGTGACTTTAGGTGGAGAAGTCTACTATCCCGAGAATTTTAATTAAGCATGGGTTAGAGTGTGACATAAAAGGGGTTAAAAAGGCTTAAGAAGGAGTTTGGAAAGGGGTTCCCTCTCTAGCCATAAATGGATTGGTTATGTGGAAAGTGGCTTCCAAGGCTTGCATATGGCTTATGCATGGCTCCATGCCTCCATGTGGCTTGGGGCAAAGCTTGGTCAATTACATGAAAAAGGATTTTGAATTTTTAGACATTTTGATGGAAAATTTTCATGGGGCCACATTTGGTTTGTTTAAATGATGAAATAAAACTTATGGGTGATTTTATCAAATGGATGACCAATGAAGATGTCATATGGGTTTTAGAATAAATCTTGGGCTTTTTGAACTTTGGTGAAAATGGGCTTTTAAAGGCTTTATGGAAGTGGGCTTTTAGATTTTAAAATGGACTTTTGGATGAATGTTTTGTGAAGGACCATGCCAAATAAATGTTGGGTTTAGTTTAGGGATGTGTCATGAGTGATTTGGAACAAATTTGAAGTGATTTTGAATTGAATTGGGTTTAATGTGGGTCTTTTTGGTAATGAGGCCAAAGTTGGCCAAATTGGGCTAACTTGGTTTAAGGTTGGGCTAAGGTTGGATTTGATGTAAAATTAATGTTGAGAAATGTTTATGGGAGTGTCACAAAGAGTTTTCAACTTTGGTTTGGCTTTGATTTTGGGATTTGGGCCCATTTGGGTTAGGTTTGGGTTTAGGCCAAAAATGGGGATTTTGACTTTGGATTAGGCTTGGGTGGAGTTTAGGTTCAAATTTGGCGCAAATATTGTTAGTGTTTTGTTTGTGGGGATATTCGGAAGGTTTAGGAAAAGATTTGGGGTTAATTGGAGTTGAATTGGGTCGGTTTGGGCTAGGTTTAGGTTAGGGCCAAAATTGGGCTTTAGGCTTCAAATTGAAGTTGGATCCAAATGTTAATCAAATTGGGCATGGATTTGGTCTAAATTGATATTGGGGATATTGAATTGATGTTTAGAATTGAATTGGGTCAAATTTGATGTCAATTGAGTTGATTTGGTTTGACATTGGGCTTACCTTGGTTAAAAATGGGTCAAATTGGGGGTTTTGGTAAAAGTTGGTCAAATTGACAAAATTGGCCTATGGTGTAGTTGAACAAAGTGAAATTGGGAATATTTGGGATTTTCTAGAATTTTCTGGGAATTTTTGGAATTTATGAAATTTTTTGTTAAGAAGGGCATTTTGGATATTTGGAGGGTATTGGGGGGTATTTTTGGAATTTTGGCATATTTGGCCATGGATGATCAATTTGAATGGTGGGAAATGTGTAGGATTGGTTTTGAGGAATTTTGGGTAATTTAGGCAATTTTGCAAAATTTGGGCAATTTCGAGAGTTTTTGGTAGGTTTAGCGGGTGTAGGGCCCTGGGGGTCAAAAATTGAAATTTTGGAAAAATGAAGATTGATCAAGTTTGAGTAAAATGGAATCCCTTTGGTTGAGCCATGAAGCCATATCAAGCCCATAAGAGCCATGAGAGGACTCACTTGAGGCATTCAACTATGTTGTTCCTAACCCTCTTGCCTGAGGGCTTAGGGGTTGAGGACCATCCATATGAATTACCTACATGAGTCAGGAAGTCAAGCTAGCCATGAATGGTTTTAGGATTGGAATGTGTGTGAAAGTGTAATGTGTGTGCAAGTCAACCCTCACCAGACCAGGCCACCCAGGGTAGTCCTAAGGCCAAAGAGTCCTATAGGGAACTCATCTTTTAAACCTCCACATTTGATTTTAACCCTCCAAGTGACTTGGGGGTTTACAATCAAACTTATGGGGTTTGGAGGGAGATTAAGAGGTGTTTAAATTTCTAAGTGGTGGGTTCGATTTCTAGTCCTCTAAGATAGTCAAAGGGAAAGCCTAAGGCTAGATCCTAAGTACTAAGGAGAGAGAAGAGAAAAGACCTCATCAAAAATGAGGCCAACAAAAGCACGAGAAGTAGATGCAACAGAAGCAGAAGCAGTAGAAGCCCTACCAAATCCTCCTCTCAAACCAAACACTGAATGTACAGTGTAAGCACCAACGATTACACTAGTAATTGGTCTTAGTGGCTGAAGTACCTCTTCCCAGGTTTCAAACTTCACTCCAGATCGTTCACATAATGAATGAATCAAGGAAGGAAATCCCATACCTGCATTAGTGGTTGCTCTAGCACATTTCAAAACATAATCATAAATTATACTTCCAATGTCAATAGGTTTCCCTTGCTGAATACAATGGTTCAACACAGCTCTTTCTCTTGTTACTTCACTAGTATGACTCGAAGGTAACAACTTAGATGAGATAAAATAATGTCATGCCTTAGAAGTGGCATTCAATTTGGAAGCAGGAAAGTTCACTCTTCTATCATTTTTTATTTTCCATAATCCTCTTCCATCAGTCAGAAATTCCATGATCTCATCTAATTCCCCTTTCATAGGATGATAGTTAGAATAAAAACATAACATGTCAGGAGATAGTCCATAAAAAGTGTTGATTGCCACAGAAGAAAAGTTGACCACATGCCTCCTAACCATCACTTGATTCTCTTCTGCAGCAGGCAAATTTGCATAAAATTCTCGAGCCACAGAAACAACAGCAACAGCAGAGAAGCAACAATAATTCTTCCAGTTCCTTCTAGTAATCATATCTTCAATCACCTCTCCTGGCTTACTAAATACTCGCTCAGGAATCAACTTACGTGACTGCAATGCATCGACGTATCGTTCCTCAACACTCATACTAACAAATTTGTCAGAATCAAATCTTGTCTTTTCTCGTGCACGCTTTGACTTTGGAGCCATCTCTAAATATTCACGAAAAATTCACCATAAATTCCCAAATCAAACTAAACTTGCTAAAATATATTTCAAAAGATATTTTCACTAAATCCAAGCAATTTCTCAAGTTTTTCCTCAAATTTTCACCATAAATAGTGATTTTAATATTTCCAAAATGTATTCAAAATACATGGTGAAAATCAAAAAATTTTACTTAGGAGTAGTGCTCTTACCTCAAGGAATTCAAATCTAACAATTTTTTGTTGAGATCGGCTCTTAAATGATCCACAACATGATGCCCTAGGCTCCTCTTTCGCGATAAACCGAAGGTTGAAGACGATGGGGTGTTTTAAAAAAGGCAATTTTTCAGGTTTTTAACTGTTGGGAACCAATTTTCGCGAACTGGGGCCTAAGCGCTAACTCTCGGAGCTTAGCCGCGAAATCTGGCGCTTAAGCGCCGACACTCTAGCGCTTAGCCACTAATACCTAGATTTTCACAATTAAGGTATATGCACTAAATCACTTGGTTAATCACCCTTAATTACTCCAGAATAATTATTTCTCCCCACATAAATCTTACAATATTCCAAATCAAAATTTAATATCCATTGATTCCACACAAATTTCACAAAAACACAAACTTATATTGAAACAAACATAACACTTAATACAATTCTAGAATTTCTATCCACACATAAAGGATGAGATTCTCTAAAAACAAGAGACTTTAATCTCAAACTGATAAGTATACATCTCTAGGATGTAACCATCACATCATAAGGCTTAGTTAATACTTAAATATAAACACTAAACACAACAAACATAACACACATGAACACTAAACATAACACATAAGAACATTAAACAAATATGAACAAAGCACTCTTAATTCCATTCTCCATTAGGCGGATTATATCCAAGACCACTATTATTCTCATTTGACTCTTCTGGAATATAAATCTGATAGAACGGGCGATAGTTGTTCATCCTTACATCTTCTTCTTCAATCCATTTGTTCTTTACAAACATCGCCTTATCCGCTTCTTCCACGTACCTTGAATGACTGAATTGCATCTTGAGTTGCCATCCCTTGTGCTACAAATGTAGGTTACTTTCATTGATCTTTGCTTCCATTGAAGTCGCTCGGGCTTCAATATTTGCAATCATTTCAGCAATCCCTTGAATACTAACATCGAGATATCCATTGAATAATTCTTTAGCACTATCACTAATGAACTTACTTTTGTCAGAATCTTTCTTCTTCTTCATCTCATTCTCCCAGGAAGACATGATGCACTCAAAACTCTCTTCTTAAGACTCAGAAATGAAAATAGGACTTGGGGCAAGTGTTTCTCTTAAATCAAGTCCTTTTTATAGACTTGGGAAGTGCTAAATCTGCCCCAAGACGTTTTAAAACTCCAAGATAACTTCCAAAACTACTCTCCCACGATCTAGGATTCTAGAACCTCTTTTTTCATGTTTTTTATAACTGCGGTGCCTAAGAGCCAACTAGTCGACGCTTAGCCGCCAGTGCTCAATTTAGCACAGGTCTGCTAAGTGTCCAAATTTTCATTCTGACTTCTCTAAATCATCAATTAAGGTCAAATAAACTCTACTATAGTTTAAAAACTCCAAATTAATACCACTACAAAAATAAAAACAAACCAAACCAAGCAAACAAAGCACACAAAACAAACATAAAACAAAGCACACTGATAATTATGGGTTGCCTCGCACAAAGCGCTTATTTTAACGTCTTCATCCTGACATACCCAGAACTCATTCTGAGTGACCCAACATCAAATTATTATCAGATTTAGATTTATTAGTCGAAAAATATGGTTTAATTCTATGTCCGTTAACTTTAAATATTTTTCCAGTCTTAGGATCTTGAATATCTACAGCTCCATAAGAATAAACTTTTATCAGAATAAATGGACCCATCCACTTGGACTTAAGTTTTCCAGAAAATATTCTCAATCCAGCATTATAAAGCAAAAATTTTTGTCCTGGTTTAAGATTTTTAGTAAGAATCTTCGGATCATGCCATATCTTCATCTTTTCCTTATAAATCTTAGCATTTTCATAAGATTCATTCCTTATTTCTTCAAGCTCATTCAATTGCAATAATATCCTTTTAGCAGGATCTTTAAAATTATAATTGAGCTCTTTAATAGCCCAATATGCTTTATGCTCAAGTTCAAAAGGTAAATGATAAGCTTTTCCAAAAATCAGTCTATATAGGGACATTCCTATAGGTGTTTTGTAAGCAGTCCTATAGGCCCACAAAGCATAATCCAGATTGATTGACCAATCCTTTCTATTTGGATTAACAGTTTTTTCCAATAATTTTTTTAATTTCATGAATGGATAATTCAACCAAACCACTTGTCTGCGGATGATAAGCAGTAGCTGATGCGATGATTAATATGATATTTCTTTGCTTAACTTCCCGATAATCGCATTTCTAAAATGACTTCCCCATCGATTAAGAATACTCTTGATATTCAAAATCTGCAAAATATATTATTTTCCAAAAACTTTGCAACACTTTGAGCATCACATCGAGGTAAAGTAATAGCTTCAATCCATTTGGAAACATAGTCTACTGCCATCAAAATATAAACATTTCCGAAAGATGGTGTAAATGGTCCCATAAAATCTAGTGCCAAAACATCAAATATTTTAACTTCCAACATATAATTGAGGGGCATCTCATTTCTTCTAGAAATATTGCCTACATGCTGACATCTATCACAATTTTTAATATAAACATTCACATCCTTAAAAATTGTAGGCCAATAAAATCTCGATTGTAATATTTTATATGCGGTTTTATCACTTCCAAAATGTCCCCCATAATCAGAATCATTACATTTTTGAATAATTTCATAAGTCTCTTCCAAAGGTACACATCTTCGCATTATAAGATCTTTTCCTTGTTTATATAAAAATGGGTCATCCCAAAAATAAGTCTTAGCATCAGACAGAAATTTCTTTTTTTTTCTCGGTATGTCAAACCATAGGGTATAATATTACTAACAATAAAGTTCTCTATGTCTGCATACCACGGAACATGCAATTCTTTAACAGTGAACAATTTTTCATCAGGAAAATGTTCATTAATTTATTCAATATCACAGAGAGATTTTTCAATTTCAAGCCTGGACAAATGATCAGCAATTTGATTATCGAACCCTTCCTATCTACTATCTCGAAAATCGAATTCTTGCAAAAGAAGAATCCATCTTATCAATCTCAATTTTGCATCATTTTTCTTCATTAAGTATTTAATAGCAGAATGATCAGTATGCACCACACATTTAGTTCCAATTAAATATGATCGAAATTTATCAAAGGCAAATACTAAAGCTAATAACTCTTTCTCAGTAGTGGTATAATTAATTTGAGCTTCATTAAGAGTTTTACTAGCATAATAAATTACTTTGAAAATTTTATCATATTTTTGACCTAAAACAGCACCAATAGCATAATCACTAGCATCACACATTAATTCAAAAATTTTTTCCCAATTTGGTGAACTTATTACAGGTGTAGTGATTAATTTTTCTTTTAATGTTTCAAAGGCTTTGAGGCAATCATCATCAAAGTTAAAAATTGCATCCTTTTCCAGTAAACGACATAAAGGTTTTGTAATCTTTGAAAAGTCTTTAATGTAACGCCTGTAGAATCCAGCATGTCCTAAAAACTTATAATTCCCCTTACTTTGGTTGGGCAAGGTAAATTAGATAGAACTTGAATTTTTGCAGGATCTACCTTCAAACCTTTTTCTGAAATCCGATGTCCCAAAACAATTCCTCCTGCTACCATAAATTGGTATTTTTCCCAATTAAGAACCAAATTAGTTTCTTCACAGCGTTTTAGAACTTTAGATAGATGTTCTAAACATGATTCAAATGAAATTCCAAACACTGAAAAGTCATCCATAAATACTTCAATATCTTTTTCAATTAAATCACAAAAAATAGCCATCATACATCTCTGAAATGTAGCAAGGGCATTACATAAACCAAAGGGCATTCTTCTAAAAGCAAACGTACCATAAGGACTGGTAAACATAGTTTTCTCTTGATCCTCAGGAGCAATTTGAATTTGGTGGTAACTAGTATATCCATCCAGAAAACAAAAGTATTTATGCCCAGCCAGTCTATCCAACATTTGAGCTAGAAAAGGGAGAGGAAAATGATTTTTCCTTCTGGCAAGGTTTAATTTTCTATAATCAATGCATATTCGCCACCCTGTAACTTGTCTTGTTGGTATCACTTCATTCTTTTCATTAACGATCATAGTTACTCCTCCTTTCTTAGGAACACGGTGAATAGGACTAACCCATGCACTATCTGAAATAGGGTAGATAATTCCAGCATCCAACCACTTTAAAATTTCTTTCTTAACAACATCTTTCATGATTGGATTTAATCTCCTTTGGGGATCAGCCCACGGTTTGCAAATATCTTCCATAAGAATTCTATGCATACAAATTGAAGGATTGGTTCCTTTAATATCAGTAATTGTTCATCCAAAGGCTTTCTCGTGCTTCTTCAAAATTTCAAGCAAACTCTCTTCTTTTTTTTCAGTTAATTAAGAAGAAATTATAACAGGTAAGGTTGAGGATTAACCTAAAAAACATACTTCAAATGATCAGGAAACATTTTTAGCTCAAGTTCAGGAGGTTTTTCAATTGATGGACCATAAGATTCATCTTTTTCAGTCATATCCAACAATTCAAAGCTTTCGTGAACATACTTTAAATCTTCCTCTTGAAAATCTTCAGAATCAAATAACTCCCCTTCTTGCTTATGTTGACCTCTTTTTTATGATAGGTCAACCCTTGACCTAAAAAGTCAACTTTGGTCAAAATGGTTAATCCTGACCCAATGACCAACCCTACTGACCCGACAGGTCAACCCTTGACCTAAAAAAAATAATTTTGGTCAAACTGGTCAATTTTTGACCAAATGACCAATTATTGACCCAATGACCTATTTAGACCCCAAAATGACAAAATCACAAATATTGTGATCAAATCAACCATGACAGGGTTGAAAAAGTCACATTAGACATCTTAAATTAAAATTGACCAATTTAGGTTAACTTGGATCAATCTAGGTTAACATTGGTCAACCATGGTCAACACTTATCAATTTTGGTCAAAATACACAATTTTGAACAAAAATGATAAAAATTGTTAAAATAAAATAAAAATGACAAAATTAATCAAATAATTAATTTCAAAATTATATTGATTAATAATTTAATTTTTAAAATTTTAATTAATGACATAATTAATTAAAATGAAAAATTAGATTAAAAGTCATAAAAATGATAAAATGCACGAACTAATTAAAAATAATAGAATTAATCAAATAATTAATTCCAAAATTATTTTTGATTAATTGACCAATAATTTAATTTCCACATTTTAATTAATGGCATAATTAATTAAAATGAAAATTAAATTAAAAAGTTATGAAATGAGACAAAATTTAATTTTAAATAAAAAATGACATGAAAATTAATGAAATAATTAATTTGGAATTATTTTCAATTAATAATTGATTAATGAAATAATTTTCAATATTTTAATTAATGACATAATTGATTAAAATGGAAATTAAATTAATAAAGGGGTATTAAATGGAATTTTAATCTATGACATTATAGTTTTCCAAAAATTTCAATCTCCTTTATGACATCACACATGACTTCATATAAAGTCATTCATAGATCACCCATAACCCATGAGACTCATTGGATGTGGGTTAACACATTAAATAACCCATACTTCACCTCTTTAATCATGGTTAACAAATTTCATCATGAAGGGAAGTGAGGTGTCATCCTCTCCTAAATTTAAAGTATGACTCATCTCCTCCATCAAGATGAGGTGGCTCTTACTTTAGGTGCCTCGTGAACTCACCAATGAAAGTAAAACATTAAGTAAACTCACTTGAATACCAAGATTAACCCATGTTATTTTTCATCATGACAAAATTATAATTTTTTTTTTTTAATGAGAGGATTATGTGTCATCCCCACATTAAAAATTAAATGAAATGTTGAATGATGAATGGCTTCCTCCCTTTGAGTCACCACAAGCCTCCTCTCAACCCAATAGAAATGAAACAAAGCAATGAAGACCTCATCATGACAAATTGAGAGAAATTATGGCTAAGACATGGGAATGAGAGAAAATTTGCCTTATGTGTCACTATTTGCTTAATACATTGGAATGAATAGTAAGAGCATATGGGGGAGGCTGATTTAGGAAGATTCTAGTCAATCTATACACTTCCTAATCAAGCCAATGGAAGAAGCCATGGGAAAATCCAAATAAGCCGTCACTTTCCTCACCTTGGCTACACTCATGATGGTTAACTTTGGAACTTGCCAATCCATCACTATCACAGCAAAAATTCCTTCCTTGGCAGCCAAGAAAATGCATGGCACCTCCCCTAGGTACACCCCAAGCCAACAAGAGCTCAGCCATTGCTCTAATGGCTATAAATAAGAGCTTAACCCAAAAGGTGAAAGAGAGAAAAAAAAGTGGCCTAAGCTCTACCCAATTCCCCTTACTCCCAACAGCAAACTTGCTCCCTAGGACCTTAGGAGTGAATACCAATCAAAATCCAGCCATTAGCTAGCCTCAAAACTCCATGAAACCAGCTCAAATAGGCTATCTGAGAGCCTTAAGTCAAGAGAGGAAGAGGAATTTGCAAAATTGCATAGAGTGCTCCAATCCAAAAATTTCCTACATGAAATTTGTTTCTTAGGACTAGAGCAATAAGATCCAACCAAAGTGGAGCCATAGAATTGACCCCATCAAGTCAATTTGGCTCTACACCAAGCCAAGCTGTTTCTTTTACATTCATACCACCTTCTATTGGATCTTCAGCTTGGACTCAATTTAAACCCAAATTGAGTTGAGATCAACCTTAAAGAGGCTAAGGTGAAGCATATCAAGGATTCAATTTGAATCCAAAGCAACTTGAGGCCAAGGTATGGGAGAATTATTAAAATTATTGTGTTTAATACATATTCCAAAATCTTTAGCATTTACCCTCTCAAAACCCATGCATCACCGTATGGATGGGTGCTTCTCACTGCGAAGATCATTTTAAAAAAAAATTCACTCAATTCCGTTGAGACCAGAGTGAGATATTGAACTTTGATAATCGACGGCATATATAAAGAGAGAGGGTAATTCTAGATAATTCTGGAAATTAATTCCAGATTATCCTTAAAAACTTCAAAATTGCATAACTTTGTGTAGACAAATCACAAAAATAAAATAAAAATACCTTTGGAAAGAGGAGAAAAAGGAGAATAATTTCTAAGTAAAATTTTGAATTTTTTAATTATATTTTATTTTTAATTAATTAATTACTCTCTGGAGTAATTTAATTATTAAAAATTAATTATAATTCCAAAAATTATGAAATTTTCACAGAATTATCCTTCTCTTATGAAGCACTTCTCCTAATTTTCTTAAGGACAGAAAGATTCTTTAGGATATTTTTCTTTAATTTCTAGCTACTTTGTAATTATTTATAAAAACAATTATAAAAATTAGAAATTAAGGAAAATAAAATTGAAAATGGCTAGAAATTTTAGGGTGACACATGAAGACTCTAAAGACAATGATTTTTAAGCTATTAATTTTAAATGACCTTTCAAAATTTAGGATTTAAAATTTTATTATTAATTAATAAATTTAAAATCCTAAAAATCACTCTTTCACCCTACTTAGCCCATTTCACAATGGGTTGAGTCAAAATTAAGTCTAACTCCAAATAGACTTAAAGCAAGTCTAATGACATCAAAATAGACTTAAATCAAAGTTTAATTAAACTTAAAAGATATAATTAAGTTTAATTAATTCTTATTAAACCTTAAAAATCAATTTTTAATTAAACTTAAAAGACATATTCAAGTTTAATTAACTCTTATTAAACCTTAAGACATTAGGTTTAATATAAAATCAATTTTTTTAATTAAACTTAAAATACATAATTAAGTTTAATTAATTCTTATTAAACCTTAAAGACATTAGGTTTAATATAAAATTAATTTTTAATTAAACTTAAAAGACATAATTAAGTTTAATTAACTCTTATTAAACCTTAAAGAAATTAGGTTTAATATAAAATCAATTTTTAATTAAACTTAAAAGACATAATTAAGTTTAATTAACTCTTATTAAACCTTAAAGACATTAGGTTTAATATAAAATTAATTTTCAATAAAACTTAAAAGACATAATTAAGTTTAATTAACTCTTATTAAACCTTAAATACATTAGGTTTAATATAAAATCAATGTTTAATTAAACTTAAAAGACATAATTAAGTTTAATTAGTTCTTATTAAATCATAAAGACATTACGTTTAATAATAAACAAACCCTAATAAGGTTTAACCCTTATTAAATCTAACTAATAAACATAAACCTTATTTACATTAGGTTTAAGTAACCTTTAAACCCTATTTAGGTTTAACCCCTATTAAACCTAATTAATAAAATTAAACCTTACATACACTAGGTTTAAGTAACCTTTAAACCCTAATTAGGTTTAATCCACATTAAACCTAGTTAATCAACTTAAACCTTACTTACATTAGGTTTAAGTAACCCTTAATAAACCCTAATTAGGTTTAACCCACATTAAACCTAGTTAATCAACTTAAACCTTACTTACATTAGGTTTAAGTAACCCTTAAACCCTAATTAGGTTTAACCCACATTAAACCTAGTTAATCAACTTTAACCTTACTTACATTAGGTTAAAGTAACCCTTAAATCCTAATTAGGTTTAACCCACATTAAACCTAGTTAATCAACTTAAACCTTACTTACATTAGGTTTAAGTAACCCTTAAACCCTAATTAGGTTTAACCCCTATTAAACCTAATTAATAAACTTAAACCTTACTTACATCAGGTTTAAGTAACCCTTAAACCGTAATTAGGTTTAACCCACATTAAACCTAGTTAATCAACTTAAACCTTACTTACATTAGGTTTAAGTAACCCTTAAATCCTAATTAGGTTTAACCCACATTAAACCTAGTTAATCAACTTAAACCTTACTTACATTAGTTTAAGTAACCCTTAAACCCTAATTAGGTTTAATTCACATTAAATCTAGTTAATCAACTTAAACCTTACTTACATTAGGTTTAAGTAACCCTTAAACCCTAATTAGGGTTAACCCCTATTAAACCTAATTAATAAACTTAAACCTTACTTACATTAGGATTAAGTAACCTCTAAACCTTAATTAGGTCTAACCCATTAGACCTAATTAAACCATTAAGTCTTAACTAAATTAGACTTAATCGAACCTAAACCACTAATTAGCTCTAACCCATTAGACCTAATTAAACCATTAAGTCTTAACTAAATTAGACTTAATCGAACCTAAACCACTAATTAGGTCTAACCCATTAGATCTAATTAAACCATTAAGTCTTAACTAAATTAGACTTAATCAAATTAAAACCCTAATTAAGTCTAACCCATTAAACCTAATTAAACCATTAAGTCTTAATTAAACTAGACATAATCAAACCTAAACCTTAATTAGTTCTAACCCATTTGACCTAATTAAACCATTAAGTCTTAACTAAGTTAGACTTAAGTTTAACACAAACCTAACTTAAGTCTAACCCATATTAGACTTAAGTCAAACCATACTTAGGTTCAACTTGACATAAACCTAAGTCTAACCCAAATACAACTTAAGTCTAAATCATATTTGACTTAAGTTAAACCATACTTAGGTTCAACTTGTCATGAACCTAATTCTATCCTAAATCTAACTTAAGTCTAACCTATATTAGACTTAAGTCAAAACCTATACTTAGGCTCAACCCAAGCTAAACCTAAGTCAAATCCAAACCTTAGGTTCAGCATACATGAACCTAAACTTAACCTATACTTAGGTTCAACCAAAGTTAAACCTAAGTCGAACCTGAACTTCAGATCCAACATAACCTTAACTTAGGTTCGACCCGAGTTAAACCTAAGTCAAACTTAAACCTTAGGTTCAACGTACATGAACCTAACTTCAACATACACTTAAGTTCAACCTAAGTTAAACCTAAGTCAAGTCTAAACCTTAGGTTCAACATACATATACTTAGGATCAACCCCAACTTACGTCAAACATTAAACTTTTTAGGTTCAACATACATGAACCTAACCTTTAACCTATACTTAGGTGATCCAAGAAAAAAATACCTATTTTTATGCCTTGATTTTTATTAAATTTTAAGGATATTATGCTTTAATGAAAGGTATTTTTGTGTTTTTGGATGTAGGTGATGCAAAAATGTTCAAGAATGAGAAAAATATGAAAAAGGAGCAAAAATGGAGCCAAAATGCAAAATTGTCGAAATTATTGGCCTGGCGCCTAGCCGCCAGAGTCCGGCACCTAAGTGCCAGCTCGATACAGAAAACTGTTAAGTTTTTGACGACTTTTGAGTGGTTATTTTGACGGTATGAGCGGTTATTGGACTTTCTAGAAGACTGACAGTTTTCATAGTTTATAGGACACGTAATACAATGTATTTGTACGCTTCAAAACGGTTTTAATCGCGAAGAGGTGCGATCCAAAGTGAAGAGGTATGAAGAACTGGACGCGGTTTCCAGCGCCTAGGTGCCAGATTCCGGCGCCTAGGCACCAGAAACACCTTCTAGAAGATTCATTGAATGTGGACACATTTTGAAGAGGTGCCTTGAGGCAGCCCATAAAGCCTATAAATAGGAGGGTATTCCTTCAGAGAAAAACGCCCCATCTACCCCTCTCTATCTAGAATCCTATCTAGAGAGAGAATTAGAGAGATCATATTAGGGCCACCTTTTTACTTTCCTTCATAAATTAGTGTCTTTATTTTACAGTTTTTATTCAGAGTTTGAAAGAGTTGGTGCATCTGTAGTTCATTACGCTGTGGAGTCAGTAGGAATCAGAAGTTCAGTAGGAGAAACATCTAAGATAAGTATGTTTATTTTGATTCAATGTTTAATTATTATGTTTTGTTATTTAATTTCAATGTGTTCTGAGTAGTTAATTTACTTTCTCCTTTCAATTATGAAAGGATAAATAAGATAATACAAAATTCATCGAAGAATTAAAAATCATATATTTTCAAAACATTGTGATGATATTAGTATCGGTTCTTAATTTACTATTTAAATTGGCCATTTAAATTGTTAAAACCTATTGAAGAGTTTTGAGACCTAGAAGGAGATGAATTCTTAACTTGTAGATATCACATGAATCCTTGGGTAGTCGAAGGCCTTGTGCGGGGTATTCAAGGTGAAGTGCAAATAAATAGGAAAATATTTTATAATGGGCGTAGAATTGATAAGTTTTTAGAGTGACAGACTAAATTCTTGTGATTTGGTTTATAGAAAAGGAAAGGGTCACTAGTAGGGCCGACCATAGCCACCCTTGGACATCTAGTAGTGTGAGCCTAGATTAACCCATTCTACTAACAATACATCCGGACTCCGATCTATAAGCTAGCCAATGTTCTTTGCACTGGATCAAAGGGTAAAGAATATGAATGCTTCTATTTGGCACAATACCATAAATTTTTATTCTCCATGAATATTATCATTATCTTAGAAAATCTTGGATTAATTGAAAGGGAGAAAGTTGAGTTCTTATAGCTATTTACATCAATTATTTTATTCATGCTTTATTATTGCATCTAGTAAATTAAAGATATTCTATTTTTAATTATAAAAGAAATACTTTAAAATAAAAATATTTAAAAATCTATAACTCTCTCCTCGTGGGATCGATACTGGGGTCTTTGTTTCAAAGCCCTATATTACTTGAAACGATACGTATACTTGCGTAGAACCCCTAGTGTGTAAAATATTTTCTATAAAATTATATTTATATACACTAGTCGCTATTATTATTTATAACATAAATTTTTGAAAGCATTAATTAGTACGTTGATCTTCAGAGGACTTCGGGTCAAGTTTTTGGCATTGTAGCCAGGGAAGAAGATTTTAGTACGCATATATTTATATCGGGTCAAGTTTTTGGCACCGATTGCTTAGGGAGAGCGAGAGGCAAAATTTTAGATTTTAAGTATTTTTATTTTATTCATTTTTCTTTATTATAAAAAAAACATTAAAAAATATATATTATAATAATATTTATTTTAATTCTTGCTAATTGACTTTTTATGTGTAGTTCTGGATCTAAAGGATTATTTGTTAGGTATGGCTCATATCTACGGAGGGAGTTTCTTGGTGAAGAGGCGTGACTCCTGGTGAAAAGGAGTGTCTCTTGGAAGTTAGTGGGTTGGGGGGAGCGAGGGCGTATTTGTAATTTATCTGTGGGGTTTATCTATAAATAGATGTGTAATCCTATGGATATGTGAACCGATATGTAACTCCTCTGAAATAGTGAAATTCGTCGGCTCGCTCCCGAGGACGTAGGCAATTCTTTGCCGAGCCTCGTTAAATCTCTATGTTCTTTTTTCTGGTTTTGTGTCGATTCTTGTTTTTCACCGTTAAATTTCATAACAATTGGTATCAAAGCCTCGTTTGAGGGAACAGGAGGAGATCGACACGGAAAATCGAAGAAGAAAAGAAGATTTTGGTTGGAGGTTCGAGAAGTTCGTTCGTTGGTCTGCAAGCAATCCGGGCGAATCAAGAGTTCGGGAGAGCTTCAGGAGGATCTCTTCCGATACAGGGAGATTCGCGAGTCAGAAGTTTGCAGTTGCTACAGTTCGAGCAAGCGAGGAGGTTGCAGGGCGGCGGGTCGTGAAGATCGCGTAGGAGTCGCGAACAGCAGTTCGCTGATCGTGGAGTTAGCTGAGGTACTTGGATTTGCGAATCGTCACAGCGATTCGCAGGAAACAGTTCGGCCTGGTTCCTCTAGGTAACTAGTCGAGCAGGCGCAAGGAGCAGTTCGCAGGAGACATTGTGTTCGGCCTGGGCAAGGCTTCACGAGCGGGATCTCGCGACGGCAGAGGGGAGATCTCCTGCGATCGGTTCGCGGTCGGCCGCTTCGGAGGAGATCGCGGTTGCAGTGTAGTTCAGAGCGGCCGCGAAGTGCAGTTCAGAGGGAACAGTTGCTGCACGAAGGTCCATTCGCGGCAGTTTGGTCCGGAAACAGGAATGCAGTTTGCGCTGGTCGCGGGAAAAGTTTGCGGTTCGGGAGCAGTAAGAAAGTGGGAAGAGGAGAAGGAACAAAGGAATCTTTTATTTCTACTAGAGAAATATTCCTCTCCTATTCCTCTACACCTCCCGGCTTGGCGGTTCGGGAGCAGCTGCGGCAACGGACAGGGAAGAAACTGGGAAGAGGAAGAATAAAGGAATCTTTTATTTCTACTAGAGGAAATATCCCTCCTCTATCCCTCCATTCCTCTTGGCTTGGCTGAAGGAACCGTAGGGAGCAGGTTAATCCCTGATTTTATATGGAATTAAGGAATCATTGTGCCGAGGGATTAAGAAAGGAATTATTAATACCTGGAAGGCGCGGAGTGAATTTTTTTTTAATTCCAGACAAAGAGGATTTCAACAAGCAGGAGAGCTGCCAACGGAAATAGTCGTGCGGAGGGAATTTTTAATTCCACAGAGGAGTTCGGCCGGTTCAAAAATCTGCGGGAAACAGAGGTTGTCCACCGCGAACAGGAGCCTCGTTTTGCGGGAAATTGAGGTGTTCAACCAGTTAAATTCACCGGTTCGTCGCAGAAGGTTTTGCGACAGGTGGAGTTCGGAAAAGGTGCAGGTGGCGAGCAGGCACGATTATTTCGTGAACAGGAGTTTCGTAGAGGTATTCCTCAAACAGATGCGAAGGGATTCGTGGCTCGCTGAAACAGCAATTGACCGAGGTACTGGTACGAACAGAAATTGTGCTTCGTGTGGAAAATTTGATTCACGAATCACGGGAGAATCGCGGGATAGTTGCTGCATTTGACAGAAAAAATTTCAGGTTTCTTTGAATTTATTTGCGGAGTATTTGCTTTTGTTTTTTCGAAGCAAGGTAGGAAAATACGGTGCAGGATTAAATTTGGATGGCAATGTCTGGAGCAAAATTCGAGATAGTGAAGTTCGATGGAACCGGGAACTTCGGATTGTGGCAAACAATGGTAAAACATTTGTTGGCACAACAGGGAATTTTGAAGGCTTTGCGGGCTACGAAACCTAATAATATGGAAGATGAAGATTGGGAAGAGTTACAACTTCGAGCGGCAGGTAGCATACGTTTATGTCTGGCAGATGAGATTATGTATCATGTTATGAATCTGAAAATCTCCAGGAGAAGTATGGAAGAAATTAGAATCTCATTTTATGTCCAAATCTCTGACGAATAAATTGTATCTGAAGCAAAGGCTGTATGGACTGAAGATGCAGGCAGGTACGGGTTTGTCTCAGCACTTGAATATCTTCAATCAAATAATCACGGATCTGGCACAACTTGATGTGAATATTGAGGATGAAGACCGAGCAATGATTCTTTTGTGTTCGTTGCCTTCTTCTTATGAACATCTGGTGACTACTCTTACATATGGGAAAGAAACAATTAAAATTGATGAGATTACTGCAACATTGTTGGATCACAACCAGCGGAAGCAGAATGCAGAGGAAAGCTCTAATGGTAATTGTTTATATGTTAAGGGTAATCAAGATCTTGAAAGTAAGGAGGAGAAGGAGAATTCTGAAAGGTCAAAGCCTAAAGGCAAGAAGATTCGTTGCTTTAAGTGCAAGGAACTGGGACATATGAGGAGAGATTGTCCAATGCTCAAGAAGGAGACTCGTAATGTATCTTCCAGGGCTGCGAATATGGTGCAGAGTGATACAGATTACAGTGATAGTGATGCACTTTCAGTTACAACAACTCAGTTAAAGGATGGATGGATTCTTGATTCATGATGTTCTCATCACATAACACCGAACAGGGAGTGGTTTTCTTCATACAGGTTATCTGATTATGGTTCAGTCTATCTGGGTGATAATAGACGTTATAATATTGCTGGTATAGGTAAAGTCAGAATTCAGATGTATGATGGCACTGTCAGAACATTATGTGATGTTAGGCATGTTCCAGAGTTGAAAAAGTATTTGATTTCCTTGGGCACTCTACACATAATTGGTTTCATTCCTAAGGCAGATGAGGATAGAGAAACCATCAGAATTGTTAAGGGTGCACTGACTGTGATGAAAGGGAAGATCACTGCAGGTAACATCTATAAACTGTTGGGGAGTACAGTTGTAGGTGGAGATCGCTCTGTTGGAACATATGATGGAAATGCAGCAGGATCTTTAACTAAGCCGGGTTAGATGGTTTGGTTGCTCGACCCATTTGGTGTAAGAAACTTCATGATCTATTTCTCCTAAAGAGTTGGATATTCGCAAGGTGGAGATTTTCTCCTAAGGGGCTGGATATTCACAAAGGTGGAGATTGTTAGATGTATTTCTCCTAAGAGGCTGGATATTTGCTAAGGTGGAGATTTGTTTAGTATGCACATATACATGGTGAAGCATTTCTCCTAAGGTTCTTGATATTCGCCAAGGTGGAGAATTGTTAGGTATGGCTCATATCTACGGAGGGAGTTTCTTGGTGAAGAGGCGTGACTCCTGGTGAAAAGGAGTGTCTCTTGGAAGTTAGTGGGTTGGGGGAGCGAGGGCGTATTTGTAATATATCTGTGGGGTTTATCTATAAATAGATGTGTAATCCTATGGATATGTGAACCGATATGTAACTCCTCTGAAATAGTGAAATTCGTCGGCTCGCTCCCGAGGACGTAGGCAATTCTTTGCCGAACCTCGTTAAATCTCTGTGTTCTTTTTTCTGGTTTTGTGTCGATTCTTGTTTTCCGCCGTTAAATTTCATAACATTATTACCTTTAGATTCTGAATTAGAAAGAACTGTTAGAAGAATTAAAAAAGGAAAACAAATTCAAAAATTTCAAGAAATGACTAATTTACATAACAATTTACAAAATCCAATTGAAATTAATGAACAAAATGTTTATAAACCATTAAGGGATTATGCTAACCCTACGAGTTGATGAACTTCATAGTAGTATTCAAATACCCACTTGTAGATGCTTAATTCTTTTGAGCTTAAACCGTCTATTATTCAAATGGTTCAAAATAATCAATTTGGTGGAACACCGAATGAGGATCCAAATTTACACCTTGCTAGTTTTTTAGAATTTTGTGCTACCTTTAAATATAACAATGTTTCGATGATCTTTATTGGGCTTAGACTCTTTCCTTTTTCTTTAAGAGATAAAGCAAAGATGTGGCTGAACTCATTAGCAACGGGTTCTATTAAAACATGAAGTTGAAATGACACAAAAATTCCTTGCTAAATATTTTCCTCCTTCTAAAGCTGTTAAATTAAGAAATAATATTACTTCATTTAGTCAATTTGACGGGGAGACAATTTATGAAACTTAGGAAAGATTTAAAGAACTATTAAGAAAAGATCCTCATCATGCTTTACCTGATTGGTTAATTATTCAAACATTTTATAATAGATTAATTGGATCTTTAAAATCAATTATTAATGCTGCTTCTGGAGATTCTTTAATGTCTAAATCATTTGAAGAAGCTCACATTAATTGAAGAAATGGCTAACAATAATTTTCAATGGTCTTCTGAAAGGATTAATCCTAAAAGAATGGCAAGTATTCATGATAATGAAGCCTTTTCTATTTTAGTTTCACAAGTAGCAGCAATGTCTAAGAAATTAGATAGTTTTGTTATTGATATATCACATAATAACTCTGCTAATATTGAAGATTCTCAAACTATTGAAACTTTACAAGCTATTGCTAGTAAAAATAATCCTTATTCAAATTATTATAATCCTGAATGGAAAAATCATCCTAATTTTAACTGGAATAATTCATAACAATGGGGTAATAATCAATCTCATCCCACTGGAAATTGGAATAATCAAGTTAATTTAAACTATAAACCACCTGGATTTAACAATCAACAGAAAAAGTTATCTATAGAAGAATTAATTTTACAACTAAGTGATCAATTACAAAATCAAAACACTATTATTCGTAATATTGAGAATCAAATGGGACAAATCACTAATTTAATTAATTATAGACCCCCAGTAACACTTCCTAGTAATGTTGAAATCAATCCAAAAGAAACTGGAAAAGAACATGAACATGTTAAAGCTGTACATCTTAGAAGTGGAAAGGAATTAAAAGAAAGAATGCAGAATGAAATTGAAAAGGAGATTGAGGTTGAAGAGATTGAAAAATCTAAAGAAACTCCTTCTCCTAATAAAGATCAAACTGATATTTCTATTAATATGGAAGTTGAAAAACCAACACCACCTTTTCCTCAAAGACTTAAACAACAGAAGCTTGATCATCAATTTTCTAAGTTCTTTGAAATTTTTAAGAAACTTACTATAAACATACCTTTTGCTTAAGCTTTGGAACAGATGCCAACTTATGCAAAATTTATGAAAGATATTTTAAGTAAGAAACGAAGATTTGAAGCTTTTGAAACTGTTGTATTAAGTGAAGAACGTAGTGCAATAATTCAAAAGAAATTACCTCAAAACTTAAAGATCTGGAAGTTTTACTATACCTTGTGCTTATTGGAGAAAAGTTTTGTGGAAAAGCTTTATGCGATTTAGGAGCAAGTATTAATCTCATGCCATTTTCTATTTTTCGAAGGTTGAATTTAGGAGAGATTACTCCCACCATTGTAACCCTTCGATTAGATGATAGACCTATCACTTACCCTAAAGGAGTTATAGAGGATGTTCTTGTTAAAGTAGATAAATTTATCTTCCCTGTAGATTTCATTGTACTTGATATGGAAGAAGATAAAGAAATACCTATTATTTTAGGGAGACCATTTCTAGCGACTGGACGAGCTATGATTGATGTGCAAAAAGGAGAATTAACCATGAGAGTTAATGATCAAGAGATTAAATTTAATGTCCTTAAATCGATGAAGTACACGACAAAGAAAAATGTTATCGAATGGATATAATTGATTATTTAATTGAGAAACATTATCAAGAAAAATGTAAAGTCATTTACGAAGAAAAATTTGAATTATTAACCGATGAAGATGAAGAACTAGAAGAAGAAGAAACTCATTATATTAAAGATAATTGGGAAACTTTGGACATAACTCAAAATGATATACTTTTACCCTCAATTAAAAAAGCCCCTGAACTGGAATTAAAAAAGTTACCTTCACATTTAAAGTATGCATTTACGGGAAATTCATTAACTTTACTCGTTATTATTTCTTCGAGCTAAGTAAAGATCAAGAAGAAAAATTGATAGGGGTGTTAAAGAATTATAAGAAAACATTTGGTTGGACAATTGTCGACATAAAAGGAATAAGCCCGTCCATTTGTATCGCATAGAATTTTAATGGAAGAAAATTTTAAACCTACTTATTGAACCGCATAGAAGATTAAATCCTATCATGAAAGAGGTTGTTAAAAAATAAATTGTTAAATGGTTAGATGCTGGTATTAATTATCTTATTTCGGATAGCCAATGGGTAAGTCCTATTCATTGTGTTCCAAAGAAAGGAGGAGTAATTGTCACTGTCAATGATAAAAATGAACTAATTCCTACAAGACAAGTTACTGGATGGCGAATTTGCATTGATTATAGGAAATTAAATGACGCCACTAGAAAGGATCATTTTCCTTTACCTTTCTTGGATCAAATGCTTGATAAATTAGTTGGACACTCATATTTCTGTTTTCTAGATGGATATTCGAGTTATCATCGATTACACTGTCGCTCCCGAGGACCAAGAGAAAACAACATTTACAAGTCCTTATGGAACATTTGCCTTTAGAAGAATGTCTTTTGGTTTATATAATGCATCTGCAACTTTTCAAAGATGTATGATGTCAAAATTTTGTGATTTGATTGACAAAGGAATTGAAATATTCATGGACGATTTTTCAGTTTTTGGAACTTCTTTTGAATCTTGTTTGGAAAATAATTCCAAAATTCTGAAAAGATGTGAAGAAACAAATTTAGTTCTTAGCGGGAAAAATGTCGATTCATGGTCACAGAAGGCATTTGTACTTGGTCACAAGATTTCACAAAAAGGGATGGAAGTAGATCAAGCAAAAGTGAAAATTATTGCTGAATTACAATCACCTACTACTGTTACTAATGTGAGAAGTTTTCTAGGTCATGCTGGATTTTATGGAAGATATATAAAAGATTTTTCTAAAATCGCTAAACCTCTTTGTCATTTATTGGAAAAAGATGCTAAATTTGAATTTAACAAAGACTGTGTTAATGATTTTAATCTTTTAAAAGAAAAATTAATAACTGCAACTATCATTGTTGCACCTAATTGGAATAAATCTTTTGAATTAATGTGTGATGCAAGTGATTTTGCAATTGGTGCTGTATTGGGACAAAAATATGAGAAAATTTTCAAAGTTATATATTATGCTAGTAAAACTCTTATCTGAAACTCAAAGAAATTACACTACTGCGAGAAAGAGCCTCACAGCGATAGTATATGCCTTTGAAAAATTTAGACCTTATCTTCTTGGTACTAAATGCATAGTTCATATCGATCATTTCGCTATTAAATATCTAATGTCAAAAAAGGATGCTAAACCTAGGTCGATAAGATGGGTTTTACTTCTACGAGAATTTGATTTTCAAATAGTGGATAGAAAAGGAACGAACAACCAAATTCGTCGATCATTTATCTAGAATTAAGAATGATGTTATTACTGAAGAAAACATAAATGAGAAATTTCCTAATGAACATTTATATGTTATTCAAGGATACCAAACACCTTAGTATGCGGATATAGTTAACTATTTAGTTAGCAAAATTCTACCTTATAGATTGGATGAAAATTTTATTAAGAAATTTAAAAATGATGCTAAATATTATATTTGGAAAGATCCTCATTTATTTAAATTAGGAAGAGATTCTATAATTCAAAGATGCGTACCTTATGAAGAAACTTTTGTTATTATTCAAAAATGTCATGATTCCGATTTTGGAGGACACTTTGGAATAGATAAAACTGCATTTAAAATTTTAAATTCGGGATTTTATTAGCTTTACTTTATTCGGAGATGTGAGACATTATGTTAAAACATGTGATCGATGTCAAAGAATGGAAAATATATCCAAGAAAGATGAAATGCCCTTAAACTATATATTGGAAGTTGAAATTTTTGATATTTGGGGTTTAGACTTTATGGGACCATTTGTACCATCATCTGGAAAAATTTATATTTTATTAGCAGTTGATTATGTTTCAAAGTGGATTGAAGCTGTAGCTTTGCCTAACTGTGACTCCAAAAGTGTATCTAAATTTTTAAAGAAGATGATTTTTTCAAGATTTGGAATTTTGCGCCTAAGCGCCGGTTTGGCCTGCTTACCCGAAAAATACCATATAAACTTCATTAGCCATGGATGATGCCTAAGCTTCATCTTCTTTCCCATTTTCGTGAAATACACCTCTTAGATCCATTTTGAGGTCATAACATCAAGTATTTGGGCGCGAAATCACTTGATTTCTTCGTCTCGAGGTCAGATCTACACTCTAATCCATTTATTTTCGATTTTCACCATAGTTTTTCCTATGTTTTGCTAAAAACCAAAATTTTGAGAAAAATTTTGATTTTTAGGTATTCTGTTTGGATTTTTAAACTTATTTTAAGTTTCTTAAACTTAAAAAGAGTTTAAATATTTGATTCCTAATTTTATTCTTGTTTTCTTTCACATTTAGATGGCACCGAAATCTAAGCGAGGGAACGGACGAGAAAATTTTGACAGTAGCAAGTTCGCGACTGTGGCAGCGCATTTTCGATATCGCGAATTTGCGACGTCGAGAATGTTTATCTCAGAGCGAAGCTTTTACAATCCGGGTGAAATGATCGAGAACACAATCGTTGCGCACAAGCGGCGATGATTACGTTATTTCACCGTTATTCTTTGTTATTCCGGTCGTTCGCGAATTTTATGCTAACTTTTTAGATGTGGAAGACTACGAAGTCTTCGTCGAGGTATTGGAGTAGGATTTTCTCCAGAGAGGATCAATGTGTTTTATGGACTGCCACCTACCATCGAGTGCCACTATTCTGGATTGTCTCCATCTGAGGGAGATCTTGAGATGATTACTGCTTATTTGACTGAAGGCACTGGAGCCTGGAAGATCCGAAATGACAAACGGGTAAATTTTAAATATTCCAAGTTAAATGGTATTTCAAAGGCTTGGCATTATTTGATTTCTACTAGACTTCTACCTTTCAACCACCTGAGTGAAGTCACTAGAGATCGAGCTATCTTAAACTACTACATTCAGGAGAGGAAGCCGATAGATGTCGGCATTATCGTTTATGATTCTGTGGAGTCTACTGCTAGATTCAGCACTTCTGTGGGACTGGGATTCCCATCTTTGATCTATTCTTTATGTGTTAGTAATGGAGTCACTGCTGATATTTCTGAGGAGAAGCTGAAGTCTACCAAGCCAATTGGGTAGGAGAGTGTTAGTATCTATGATCGTCTTCGAGGGAAGAGATCGACCGCTCCTTCTACTTCTGCACACACTTCAGGTAGACCTTCTACTTCCAGACCTTCTACTTCTACTGCTGAGCCACCATCTAGTTTTTGGGAATCGATGCATGATCAGTTTCTAGAGCAGCAGCATGAGTTATTTCAAACTTACTGTATATTTGATTCTATTGATAAGAAAATTGATCATTTATCTGAGTATACCCAGAGGAAGAGTAGTTACGATGCTGAGTATGATGAAGCTCTCATTAGATTCCTGAAGGGAGAGCATGATGTTCAGTTTCCTACCTTTCCTAGTTTCTCACCATATGTTGATCCTAAGGATGTTGTGTTTTCTTTTGGTGATGATGACGATGCTGAGGCTACAGACAGTGATTACTGGCCTGATTTACCTCTGAAATGTGCTAAGTCTGTTGTTAGTTTAGTTTGTTTACTAGTATTGATTGTTGGTTATTGTTTGCTAGTTTAAATTTGTTTATTTACTTTGTGTGGATTATTGGATGTTAAGACTGTTGTTAGAGTATTTTTAATGTATTGTGTTTAAGATTGAAATTTGGATAAATTTATGTTTATTTACATTTCAGCTTACTTGTTTAGTAGTTAGTATTGTTGTTTTATTTCTGTTATTATAAGTAGTATAGTCATTTAATTTAATTACTAATGAGCATCGCTTACTTTTATACATGCTTCATTATTTCAGTATTATTCATAAAAGCATGTGTAGAAGTAAATTTTTCTTTCTAGAATTTTTTTTACATACTTATAAAAATTATTTTTTATTATTTTTTTCTTTCTCTCATACTTTAAAAAAAAAATTTATGATAGACCAAAACTTAAGTTTGGGGGAAAGGGAAAATACATTCAAATTTAAATTTCATTTGTCCTTAAAGAACTAATATTTTCTTAAAATAAAAATTTTTAACATAACATGAGGAATGAAGAATCTATTTAAGATCACTTAAATTTTGAAATTATAAATAATTTAGTGGACTTAACCAAAAATTTTAATAACTTTGATTGATTTTAAGAATAGAATTATTCAACTTAAAGAAGAATAAGATTAAGAAATTTTTCTATTCATAATAGAGATAATTGAATTTTAAAAGTATTAAGAAATCAAAAATTATAACTAGAAAAAGAATAGATTGAAATTCTTTTTGAAATCTATTTATGTTATAATAATTAAGTGAAAATATATTAGTTTGAAAATATAAGCTAAGGATAGTGAAGTTAAAAACCATTAACAGGCTATCCAGATACAGTAATCCTCTCTTCAAAAAAAAGAGAAAAAAAAAAAAGAAAAGAAAAAAGATAGGAGAAGCTAGAGGAAATGCCTAATCAAAAATTGGTTTCACTTGAATTAACTTATAAAAAGAAAAGCTGATTACATTTATTACTTAATTTTTATGCATGTATTTTTATTAGAAAAGAATTTCATGAAGATCTTTTTCTTGTGAATAATTTATGTGATCTTAATATCATAAACTACAATTATTTTCGAAGTGAATGAAAAATTTTTTAAGTCTTATAATTTGGTAGTTAGAATATTCTTTAAATTCTTAAAATTAAACTTAGTTAGTGAAATTTGGTTAATGATTTACTAAAGCCTTTATAAAATCAAAAATCATAAGGAGTCTTAAATATTTACCTTTTTATTCCAAATGTTATACATTTTATATAGTAAAAAGGGTTACTTGAGGACAAGTAACGTTTAAGTTTGGGGATTTTGATCCAGAAAAAAATATTTATTTTTATGCCTTGATTTTTATTAAATTTTAAGGATATTATGCTTTAATGAAAGGTATTTTTGTGTTTTTGGATGTAGGTGATTCAAAAATGTTCAAGAATGAGAAAAATATGAAAAAGGAGCACAAAGGAGCAAAAAGGAGCAAAAATGGAGCCAAAATGCAAAATTGTCGAAATGATTGGCCTGGCGCCTAGGCGCCAGAGTCCGTCGCCTAGGCGCCAGAGTCCGTCGCCTAAGCGCCAGCTCGATACAGAAAACTGTTAAGTTTTTTACGACTTTTGGGTGGTTATTTTGACGGTATGAGCGGTTATTGGACTTTCTAGAAGACTGGCAGTTGTTCCTGGTTTACAGGACATGTGATATAATGTATTTGGATGCTTCAAAACGGTTTTAATCACGAAGAGGTGCGATCCAAAGTGAAGAGGTGCAAAGAACTGAACGCGGTGTCCGGCGCCTAGGTGCCAGATTCCGGCGCCTAGGCTCTAGACACACCATCTAGAAGATTCATTGAATGTGGACACATTTTGAAGAGGTGCCTTGAGGCAACCCTTGAAGCCTATAAATAGGAGGGTATTCCTTCAGAGAAAAACGCCCCATCTACCTCCCCCTATCTTGAGTCCTATCTAAAGAGAGAATTAGATAGATCATATTGGGGCCACCTTTTTACTTTCATTTATAAATTAGTGAGTTTATTTTAGAGTTTGTATTCAGAGTTTGAAAGAGTTGGTGCATCTGTAGTTCATTACGCTGTGGAGTCAGTAGGAATCAGAAGTTCAGTAGGAGAAACATCTAAGATAAGTATTTTTATTTTGATTCAAAGTTTATTTATTATGTTTTGTTATTTAATTTCTATGTGTTACGAGTAGTTACTTTACTTTCTCCTTTCAATTATGAAAAGATAAATAAGATAATACAAAATTCGTCGGAGAATTAAAAATCATATATTTTCAAAACATTGTGATGATATTAATACCGGTTCTTAATTTACTATTTAAATTGGTCATTTAAATTGTTAAAAACTGTTGAAGAGTTTTGAGACCTAGAAGGAAAGGAATTCTTAACTTGTAGATATCACATGAATCCTTGGGTAGTCGAAGGCCTTGTGCAGGGTATTCAAGGTGAAGTGCAAATAAATTGGAAAAATACTATATAATGGGTGTAGAATTGATAAGTTTTTAAAGTGACTAAATTCTTGTGATTTGGTTTATAGAAAAGGAAAGGGTCACTAGTAGGGTCGACCATAGCCACCCTTGGACATCTAGTAGTGTGAGCCTAGATTAAACCATTCTACTATCAATACATCCGGACTCGATCTATAAGCTAGCTGATGTTCTTTGCACTCGGATCGAAAGGGTAAAGAATATGAATGCTTCTATTTGGCATAATACCATAAATTTGTATTCTCCACGAATATTATCATTATCTTTGAAAATTTTGGATTAATTGAAAGGGAGAAAGTTGCTTTCTTATTGCTATTTACATCAATTATTTTATTCCTGCTTTATTATTGCATCTAGTAAATTAAAGATATTCTATTTTTAATTATAAAAGAAATACCTTAAAATAAAAATATTTAAAAATCTATAACTCTCTCCAAGTGGGATCGATATTGGGGTCTTTGTTTAAAGCCCTATATTACTTGAAACGATACGTATACTTACGTAGAACCTCTAGTGTGTAAAATATTTTCCATAGAATTATATTTATATACACTAGTCGCTATTATTATTTATAACATATATTTTTGAAAGCATTAATCAGTACGTTGATCTTCAGAGGACTTCGGGTCAAGTTTTTGGCATCGTAGCCGGGGAAGAAGATTTTAGTACGCATATATTTATATCGGGTCATTAGGTTCAACCCAAGTTAAACCTAAGTCAAACTTAAACCTTAGGTTCAACATTTGAACCTAACCATAACCTATACTTAGGTTCAACCCAAGTTAAACCTAAGTCGAGCTTAAACTTTAGGTTCGACTCACATGAACCTAACCATAACCTATACTTAGGTTCAACCCAACTCGAACCTAAGTCAAACTTAAACCTTAATTAAGTCTACCACATTGGACTTAATTAATCTATTAAACCTTAACCAACTAAGGTTTAATCAAACTTAAACTTTAATTAAGCTACCATATTAGACTTAATCAAACCTATTAAACCTTAACCAATTAAGTTTTAATCAAATCCAAACCTAACTTAAATCTAACCCATATTAGACTTAAGTTAAACCATACTTAGGTTCAACTTGACATAAACCTAAGTCTAACCTAAACCTAACATAATTTAGACTTAAGTCGAACCATACTTAGAGTTCGACCGACATGAACCTAACCCGAAAACCTAACTTAAGTCTAACCCATATTAGCCTTAAGTCGAGCCATACTTAGGTTCGACTTGACATGAACCTAACCCAAAACCTAACTTAAGTCGACCCATATTAGACTTAAGTCAAGCCATACTTAAGTTCGACCCGACATGAACCTAACCCAAAACCTAACTTAAGTCTAACCCGTATTAGACTTAAGTCGAACCATACTTAGGTTTAACATGACATGAACCTAAGTCTAACCTAAACCTTAGGTTCGACCTAACTTGAATCTAAACCAAAACCTAACTTAAGTTCAACTCATATTAAACTTAAGTCAAAATCTAAACCTTAGAGTTCAACTGACAATGAACCTAACTCAATTCAACTTGACATAAATCTTAGAGTTCAATCGACAATGAACCTAACCGAACTCAAATCAACATAAAACTCAAAAATAAACTCAAATCGACATAAAACTCAAAACCAAACCCAAATCGACATAAAACCCATAACTAAACTAAAATCAAGATCAAAACCTGAAACCAAATTTAAACAGACAAAGTCGACATAAACCTTAGGTTCAACCCAAATTAAACCTAAATCGACATAAACCTTAGGTTTAACCCAAATTGAACCTAAATCGACATAAACCTTAGGTTCAACTCAAACCTAAATCGACAAAATTGAATCTAAATCAACATAAGCCTTAGGATGGACAAAATTGAACTCAAATCAACATAATTCCGACATTTCAAAGATAAATCGACATAATAGACATAAATTCGACATTCCAAACAAAACTCAACAAATTCGACATAAATCCAACATTCCAAACAAAACTCAACAAATTCGACATAAATCTGATATTTCAAACGAAACTCAACATAATTCGACATTAATCAACATTCCAAACATAATCAAACATAATTTGACATTAATTAACATTTCAAACATAAATTAATATTAACCAACATTTTAAATCAAATTCAATAAACACTGACATTGACCGACGTTAATTGCCATTTCAAATGAAATTCGACAAACACTGACATTAACTGACTTTAATCAACATTTTAAACCAAATTTAATAAACACCGACATTAAATGATAGTAATCGACATTTCAAACCAAACTCAATATATCTCGACATAAAATGACATAATTCTTAAAGTTTGACCCACATTGAACTTAACTCGACATAAAGTTAAAAATCAACAATCCAACCCAAATCAATATTCAAGACAAATAAAAATTTAAACATAAACTGACATAAACCTAAATCGACATTTCAACCAAACTCGGACATCCGACAACTGCGGATCAACAGACACTTTGACCGAGTAATCTAAATATCTTGATATGACATTGTTTCTAACTTTATTTTCCTTGCAGGATGAAGACATGAAGTTTTGTTTAGATTTTCTTTGCATGTTATAGGGTGTGCTAACTCTGTTTTGCAGGACGTCAACGACGGAACATTAATGACAAAACCAGAACTTTTAGGATAGCCACAAAACTTAAACTTTCTACAAACTACAAAACAAAAAAATGACATGACAACAAAGATAACTGAACTTTTAGGTTAGCCACAAAATCTAAAATAAAACGACAAAATCATTAACATTGACATCAACATACAACGACATTTCTATACCACAACAAAATGATGACATGTCACTAAACCAAAATAAAATAAATGCAAAATGACATGACAAAATAAAATTGAGATGGCCACAAAACCAAAATTTAAAACAAAATGGAATCATAAACAAAATAACAAAAATAAATAAGTAATGATATATTCTCGACATCATTGAAGGTATCTCATGACATAATAACGACATCTTCTTTTAGGAGATAAAATATCTCATGACAAATCGAGATATTAATCACGACATCTTATGACATTACGACATCACATTAAGACATGACATAAAATGACATGATATTATGATTCACAAAATGACATGACAAAAATGACATGACAAAACTAAAATTTAAAACAAAATGGAATCATAAACAAAATAACAAAAATAAATAAGCAATGATATCTTCTTGACATCATTGAAAGTATCTCATGACATAATAACGATATAGGAGATAAAATATCTCATGACATCTTATGAAATTACGACATCACATAAAATGACATGACATTATGATTCACATTAAGACACGACATAAAATGACATGACATTATGACATCACATTATAACATAACACGACATACAAACTACGACATCCCGACATGACATATGACATGATATACAAAATGAAAAAAAATAACATTACAAAACAAAACACCACAAAGCAACGACATACACCCAACATAAATAAAACTTTCTGGTAGTATCGATTCTTCAGAAACACACTGTCACGACAACACTTACACTTTTTCGATGATAATTGTTAACCTTAATCGGGAGTTTTCCTAGGCAGTATTAATTGCTCAGGATGTAATTAACTATAGGAGTTTGCTCCTATAGGAGATTAAAGAACTCAGGATAGGTATTTCACCTACAAGACCTCTCTGGTTACCCAAGATCTTCATATGATTTTCTTATATAAAAAAAAACTTCAGTACTTACCCAATCTGAAGACTTATTCTATGAGATTATCATTTGATCTCCTTTTCTCTCAATCTCTATTATGATTAATCTTTCTTCAAATTCTCCAAAGACTTCTGACAATAAATCTAGGAAGGATAAGAATTAGGGTGATAGATAGAGAAAGAGAGTGGTGACTCCTTGACATTGACATGATACAGGAATTGACGGCGACGACATGCGATCCATCGCCATCAGCTTATATTCCAATTCTTCTCTCTCAGCTTTCTCTTCATAAGTTGATTTGAAATGAAATTCACTTAAATATTCAATAACATCCATCCTATAACACTCATCTTCTTTACCTCTAGCAGGATATTTCATCGATTTTGAAATATTAAATGTAACAGTCTGATCATTAACCCTCATCATTAGTTCCCCTTTTTTGCAAATCTTACATGGCTCTGCTTATAGCTAGAAAAGGTCTCCCCAAAATTATGGGTATCTCTTTATCTTCCTCCATATCTAACACAATGAAATCCACAGGAAAAATAAATTGATCCACTGTTACCAAAACATCTTCTATAACTCCTTTAGGATATGTGATCGAACGATCTACTAATTGCAGAGTTACAGTAGTTGGGGTTATTTATCCTAGTCCCAGACTTTTGAATATTGATAGAGGCATAAGGTTAATGCTTGCACCCAAATCACATAAAGCTTTTCCACAGAATCATTCTCCGATTGCACATGGAATTGTGAAACTACCAGGATCTTTAAGTTTTTCATGAAGCTTTTTCTGAATTATCGCACTGCCCTCCTCACTTAGTGCAACAGTCTCATTTTCTTCAAACTTTCTTTTTTTATTCAGAATATCCTTCATAAATTTTTCATAGCTTGGCATTTGTTCTAAGGCTTCAGCAAATGGAATATTAATGGTAAGCTTCTTTAATATCTCCAAGAATTTTGAAAATTTCTTATCCAACTTTTGTTGACGAAGTCTCTGAGGAAAGGGAGGTGGTGGTTTGTCTAAATCAACCTTAGATGGAGAAATAGGTCTTTCAAAACCTTTGGAGCGTCCTCTTTAGGTCTTTCAATCTCTTCTTTCTCTACTTCAGTTTCTTTTTGAACTCTACCTTCCAATTCTTTTCCACTTCTCAGTTGAATTGCTTTTACTTGTTCTTTATTCTTTTCTCTTGGATTCACTTCAGTATTACTTGGAAGCATTCCTTGGGATCTATTACTTAAAGCATTTGCAATTTGTCCCAATTGATTTTCAATATTTCTAATGGTTGCTCCTTCAATTTGTAATTGATTTCCCATATGTGATACTACTTCCATAGACAACTTCTTCTCTTTATTTTGTAAAGCATTGTTATAATTAGAAGGATAAGTTAATCTATTACTATTATTACCTTGGTTGTTCCAATTTCCCAATGGGTTTACTTGGTGGTTCCCCCATTGTTGATTAACATCATCCAGATTATTGTTATTCTAGTTAAAATTTGGATGATTCTTCCAACTTGGGTTATAATAATTGGAATATGGGTTGTTAGGTTTGATTATATCATTCACAGTTTCTGGTGAAGAATAAGAATCAACCATTTGGCCCAATGAATTTTCTTCAATAATGAGATTTGGCTGAGAAATATTCATCCCAAATTAATTTATCTTCCTTGATACAGCAGCAACTTGATTTGCTAACATTGTAATGAAGATCATTTTCATAAACACCGGCTACCTTTTTATGATTTAACCTTTCGGAAGGCCATTGAAAATTATTAGTAGCCATTTCTTCAATTAAAGCATAAGCATCGAGAAAATGGTTTAGACATTAATGATCCCCAAAGACAGAATCGATGATTGATCTAAGAGATCCAACTAATCCATTATAAAAAGTTTAAATTATTAACCAATCTGGTATCGCATGATGTGGACATTTCTTGAGGAGATCTTTAAATCTTTCTCATGCTTCATATATTGATTCCCCTTCAAACTAGCAAAAAGATGTTATATCATTTCTCAACTTAGTAGTCTAAGATGGTGGAAAATATTTAGCAAGGAATTTTTGTGACAGTTCACCCCAAGTTCTTATTGATCCAGGTGCAAACGAATGTAACCATATTTTAGCTTTATCCCTTAGTGAGAAAGGAAAAAGTCAAAGTTTAATAGCATCATCCGAAACACCATCATATTTAAAAGTAGCACACAACTCTAGAAAATTAGCAAGATGCAAATTAGGATCTTCAGTTGTTGCTCCCCCAAACTGATTATTAAACACCAATTGGATAATAGCAGGTTTAAGCTCAAAAGAATTAGTAGCTACAGCAGGATTTTGAATACTACCACGAAATTCATCTACTGTAGGGTTAACATAATCTCTTAAAGGTCTTAATTCTTGATGGATGCCTACATTTTGATTTTGATGATTTGTCATTTCTTGAATATTTTTATCTTTTTCTGTATTTTTATTTTTTTTTATTTTTCTGATAGTTCTTTTTAATTCAAAATCGTAAGGCACAAGTCCTTCAGAACCTGAACTACGCATACAACAATAAAACAAAACAAAACACAACACATTAACAAAAACAAAGAAAAGTAAAAATTTAAAATTTCTTAATTCTCATTAAAATGCAATTTAATTATTTTTCTTTTCGTCCCCGGCAACGGCGCCAAAAACATGATCCCCGATAAATATATGCGCCGAAAACTTGACTCCGCTGGATATTTATACTTATAAATATGATATGAAAATTAGCAACAGCACCAAAAAACTTGGGCCTCGAGGAATATATGCGCTGATGATTTTGATATGAAAATTATGATTTTATAATATAGTATACTACGCAAGTATACGTATCGTTTATCAAGTAATATAGGACTTTCTAATTAAGCCCCGAGATATCGAACCCACAGTGAAAATTTGAAAATATTTAAAGGAATCAGAAAATTATCTTTTTACTTCTTTTTATGCCTTTTGAAAGTATGTCTTAATTCTGAAAAGTTTTGAAAATTGATATGTTTTTTGAAATTTCCTTAATAAAATGTTAAGCAAGAAATTAAAATTATAATAACAAATAACACTGTATGTAAAATACTATTAACTAGAATATTTTTTTCCTTCCTTTTATGAAGTAGTAATAATTATTAAAGTATTGTTGTGGAAGTATTTAAATTTGTTGTGACAGATAGAAGAAAATGTGTTCTTTACCCGTACTTGGTTCTATAAAGAACATAGGTTAATTTGAAATTTTTATCATCTGAACATGGTTAGGCAGGGAAGATACCAGTCTCTCACTCTAGAGTTCCCTTGATTCCCACCAACTGGGGGCTAACTTCTCATAACAAAACTCAAAACTTTAAACCAATTTGGGGGGTTTTAGCCTGTCACTCTAAAATCCTCTAACTTTACTCCCTTCCATAAAAATATCTTCTAATATTACATTCTATTATATGGACTACAATTTTCACCCATATAATTGCATGTTATTCTTACTAACTTTTATGAGACAATACCGCATTGGATCTTCCATAATCTCAAGAAATTCTACAACTTAACAGGCCAAATTAAGAAGTAAACAAAGTTTCAGAATCAATCTACATAACTTCTTCGAACTTTTAAACAGTTATACTTTCCACAACAATTCTCCATAAACTAATTACTTCTCCATTTAAGAAAGAAAAAGATAAAGTAAACTACTCAGAATGCATTGAGAAAATACAAAAACACATTGATTTGAAATTAAAAACCATATGAGAAACAACAAACGAAAATAAGTATTAATTAAAAAACTAAATGTAAGAACAAAAGTAAACACTTATCTGAAAATCCTCTCCACAAGACTCAGGAAGTTCCTCTGAAACTTTGACTCTTTGCTAAACTACTCCTCAGAGCAAGTCTCCCAACTCTGATGACTCAGAATACAGACTTCAGAATTCAATAAAAACTAAACTAAAATAAAGAAAAGAAGTGGGAAGAATAAGACTTCACTCCTACCATTTTCTCATTTCTACTCTCTACTCCTACTCTTAATAAAAACTCTCTTCAAAATGCAGTGGAAGAACAATGGAAGTACCTTTCAAAATGCAGTGGAAGAGCCTCAAAAGAAAGAAAGAACCCTTCAAAATGCAAAGGAAGAGCCTCCTCTTATCTTTCCTAAGACTTTCTTTAAATAGTAAACCAAAAGGTGCCTTGGTGTCTCTTCAAATGTGTCCAGATTCAATGTATCTACCAAGGAACGCACCCCTTCATTCAAACTTGCTGCCCAAAGGAAGTTATGGAAGTTACCACCAAGAGTTGCATCCCATCCCCTTTGAAATTGGCGCCAAATTCCTTTAGATTTCGATTTTTAACTGTGGCGGCTAAGCGACGGCCCAGCGACTCTTAGCCGCCAGTGCCAAAATTTTGATTTTTTCATTTTTTTGCTCCAAATTTGATCTAATTTTGCTCCTTTCTTCATTACCATCCATTTCAACATACCTGCAAGAAAAACACAAAATAACTTCCATTAAAGTGCAATATTATTAAAAATAGGTATAAAAATATACATAAAAATACTATATATTTTAGGTGTATCAGGATTCACAGCTCAATATCTACTAAGTGCTGAGCTCTCAATTCGGATCCCTTAGCCTATCATAAGAGAATTATAGCATTACTAGAACACATCCCCAATGTTACGTTCCCCTGAATAATAAGACTGACGCCTTGGATAAGCTTTCTAAGGAACTTCAAGTCCTACTACTGCCCCTATGATAGTTGTGATCCAAGATAGAAGGGTCTTATCACTGGTGTCTCCTAAGCCCCCATAAGCAGCTCCTTCGGGAAGTGGATGCATAATCCTCTCAACTTCTGATGAGCCTCCTAATGATTAGCACCAATCCATAACCTCGCACATGACGAAAGGAGTGCTTTCTGAAGACCACTTTATTACCACTCAATATCAAAGCAGAGCATTATCATTTACCATTCTAAATGATACCCTTTACGGAAGCTCGTTTGACCAAATGTGATTACTATGTGTTGAAAAGGATGAGATTCAAAAAAGCTTGGTTGTGGTTCATGATGGTCTTTGTGGTTCACATCAGTCGAGCCCCAAGATGAAAGCCAAGATCAGGATGCTTGGGTATTACTCGTTTATGCACTAAAAATATATATGGTTTTTGCTATATAATTTTACCCATTTTTTGTGATATTGCACTTTAAAGAAAGGTATTTTTCATGATTTGTTGCAGGTATGATGAATTTAGGTGATTGGAGTAAAAAGAAGCAAAAATGAACGAATCCGGAGCAAAAAGGAGCAAAAATGAGCAAAATGGTGAAAAAGGTGTTCTGGCACCACCGGCGCCCAAATCCAGAGAGTCTAGAATTAATTGCACGATAGAGTACCACCGGTACCCTATCTGGCGCCGCCGGTGCCCTATCTGGAGCCGCCGACGCCCGATGTCAGTGGAGTTCAAATTTGAAGAGTTTTGGTAACTTTTTAAAAGGATGCTTATGTAAACTCTTGGTATTTCGTCCCAATCTTATAAGTAACTGTTTTTTGACAAAAATAGAGAGGTTCTAGAGAGTTTTGGTGGTGTCTCTTGCTTTCTTATTGCCTTAGTGTGATAGGGTTTTAGGAGAAGTGAGTGTAGTGTGAGCATTTGAGGGGAATTCTTCTCTAAGGAGAGAAGGAGAAGAGGTAAAGTGAGAGATTGCTTCTTCCTTTCCATTTTAAAGTGAGAATCAAGTGTTGTAAAGAAGAGAGAAGAGGATTCAAAGGAACTTCAAGGGAATTGCATTGGGGAAGAGAAAGAGATAAGTTATATTTTCTTTTGTGGTTTGTATGACTTTTCTTTTATATATAAAATCCATGTTTTATTGTATCTTCTCCATGAATTCTGAGTAGTCTCCCTAGTCTTTGTTCTTGCATAGAGATGTGATGATGGATTGATGTGGATTTGACATGCTTTTAATGTAATGAAGAAATTGTGATGGCTTTTCATTTAGAACTTAATTTACTTTCAATTTGGCCAATTGAAATGTTAAAATATGTTGTTGAACATTAAGTTTAAAAGGAGTTAATGTTCTACAACAAAAATGAAAGATCCATTCAATTTCTATGGATGAATTGCGTAGTTCATGGGAATTGAGTGCAAATAAATAGGGAAATGTGTTTTGATGGACTTCCATGTGGAGATTTCGAGGTGACAGTCGAAATCCCCAAATTGGTTCTAAGATTAGTAACTAATATCAAAGGTTAGTCTTCGGGTGAAGGGTGAGTGGGAGCTCCGAAGTGAGAGTTGGTATCCTCCCAACCTAGCCTTAAAGTTAGTGACTAAACTTAGAATACGTCAACGTTCTTTTCTTGCTTAGAAGAGGGGGTACTCTTTTAAGGGTAAAGAATCATCTATGCTCCTATTTGGCATAATAATATAGATAATTGTTCCATATCAATCCACACATCATATTCTCATTGCAAGAGGAAAGACACTTTTCTCATATATCGAAAACCTTTCAAATACTTAGTTTAGTGTGTCTGTTAGTTAATTTTGTTCTTAAAGTTGTTAGAAATAATTGTAGTTAGTTAATTGTTACTGTTTAATTTTTTTTACTGTTTCCTGCATAGTAGTAGTAAGCAGTAAACTTTAATTGCGAATTAAATATCGGATTTTAGTGCTTATTACATATTATGTAACGCTTTCTTAAACTTAAAAATTTCCCTGTGGATCGATATCCAGGACTCCATTATAGCCCTGTATTACTTGATACGATACGTATACTTGCTTTGAATGCTTGGACTTAACAAAATTATTATAAATCTATAAATTTGAGTTCATAAATTCTTGCAAAATATAAGTCCGCCGCATCAATTTTTTGTTTCGTTGCCGGGGATTAAATCTTCTAGCAGTGGTATCAAATTCTTGCATTTTTTAGTATATATAAAGTCGAGCATCAAGTTTTTGGCGTCATTGCATTAGGGAAAGTAACAGAGTTAAGAAAACAAAAGTTAAGTAACGAAGTAAGAAAGTATAAATGGTATTTATTAAAAATATAGTAAAAAATATAAAACAAAAAGAAAAAGATAAAAAAAGAGAAACAAAACCTTTATTTTGTAGTGTGTAATTGTGTGTTTGTTTGCCTTTATAAAAGTATTTGTGTTTGTATATGCGTAGTAGCGAATCTATAGGTTTAGTGCCTTATGATTGGAGTTAGAGAGTACTATCAGAAAAATTAGAAAACAACAAAAACAAATTGAATATCCTTGCAAAATGGTGAATATTCAAGATAATCAAAGAAATGAAATTGGAAATTTGCCAAGACCTTTAAGAAATTATGCTAACCCAACAGTAGATAAAATTCACATAACTATTCAAAATCTTGATGTTGCTGCTAATTCATTTAAACTTAAACCTGCAATTATCCAAATGGTACAAAACAATCAATTTGGAGGAACACCTAATGAGAATCCAAATTTACATCTTGCTAGTTTTTTAGAACTGTGTGCTACTTTTAAATATGTTGGAGTGTCTAGTGACGCTATCAGACTTATACTTTTTCCTTTTTCATTAAGGGATAAAGCTAAGGTGTGGTTAAACTCGTTAGCACTTGTATCTATTAGAACTTGGGGAGAATTATCTCAAAAGTTTCTATCAAAATATTTGCCTCCATCAAAGATGGCTAAACTAAGAAATGATATTACATCTTTTTGTCAGTTTGAAGGAGAGTCAATGTATGAAGCTTGGGAGAGATTTAAAGATCTTCTTAGGAAGTGCCCACATCATGCTTTACCAGATTGGTTAATAATTCAAACATTTTATAATGGATAGTGGGATCATTGAGATCTATTATAGATGCTGCTGCTGGTGGATCATTAATTTCAAAACCTTTTGATGAAGCATACGCATTAATTGAAGAAATGGCTACTAATAATTTTCAATGGCCCTCTGAACGAGTAAATCCTAAGAGAGTAGCTAGTGTTCATGATTCAGATATGATGACTATGATAGTTTCTCAAATTGCAACCCTTTCTAAAAAAATAGATCAATATGGAATGAATTATTCTCAACCACTTCAAGTGTTAGAGGAAAGTTCATTTGGACAGATAACAGAATCTCAAACACCTTATGAGACCTTAAATGCTATTAATAGACCTAACAATCCTTATTCGAATTATTATAATCCTGGTTTGAAGAATCACTCAAACTTCAATTGGAATAATAATAATGCTAATGTTAACCCGCACTGGGCTAAAAATTCTATGAATCCAATTGGAAATTCGAACAATCAAGGAAATATTAATTTTAGATCATCTTATCCCCCTAGATTTAATAGTAACCCACAATTTAAAGATAAGAAATTGTCTACTGAAGAAATGATTCTGAATATGGAAAATCAATTACAAGCTCAAGGTATTGCTATGAAAAATATTGAAAATCAATTAGGACATATTTTCACTGCACTTAATAATAGACATATTGGAACACTTCCAAGTAATGTGGAGATCAATCCAAAAGATCAAAACAAGGAACAACTTAAGGCTATTCAATTAAGGAGTAGAAAAGAATTGGAAACTAGAGTGCAAAAAGAAGTTGAAATAGAAAAGGAGAAGGTGGAAATTGAAAAATGTTCAAACAAGATTAATCCAAACTTGGATTATCCTCTTGAGCCAATGAAGATAACTGTTGAAAAACCACCACCTCCATTTCCTCAAAGATTGAAGAAATAAAAAAGGGATAACATATTTGGAAAATTTTTGGAGATCCTTAAGAAATTAACGATAAATATTCCTTTTGTTGAAGCATTAGAACATATGCCTGACTATGCCAAGTTTATGAAGGATATCCTGAGAAAGAAAAGTAAGTTTACAGATCATGAAACCGTTGCACTTAGTGGAGAGTGTAGTGCAATTATTCAGAAGAAGCATCTGGAAAAACTTAAAGATCCTGGTAGTTTCACTATTCTGTGTGTTATATGTGAGAAATTTTTCGGAAAAGCTTTATGTGATCTGGAAGCGAGTATTAATCTTATGCATTTATCAACTTTCAAAAGGTTGGGAATAGGAGAAATTTCTCCTACATCTGTGACTCTTCAGTTGGCCGATCGTTCCATTACTTATCCTAAAGGAGTGGTGGAAGATGTGTTAGCGAAAGTGGATAAATTTATCTTTCCTATGGATTTCATTGTACTTGACATGGAGGAAGATAAAGAAATTCCAATCATTTTGGGTAGACCATTCCTTGCTACTGGAAGAGCAGTAATTGATGTTCAAAAAGGAGAATTAACTATGAGAGTTAATGATCAAGAGGTGACCTTTAATATTTTAAAATCTATGAAGTATCCCTCAATCGAAAAAGATAATGAATGTTTTAGAATGAAGGTCTTTGATTACTTGAGAAAGGATCATTTTGAAAATACATTTGAAAAAGAAGAAAAATATGAAAATATGTTTGATGAAGAAAGTGATGATGAAGAAATTTTCGATAATAATAAGAATGAAGATATGGAATATATTCAGGAGAGATTTGAAATATTAGACACAATGGAAGGTGGAAATAAAAGCTTAATTCCATCTATCATAAAACCTCTTGAACTTGAGATGAAAATTCTTCCTAATCATTTAAAGTATATGTTTTTAAGAGAATCATCTACCTTGTCTGTTATTGTATCTTTGGAGTTAAACAATTTTCAAGAATAGAAGTTGTTGGAAACTTTAAAAAGCTACAAGAAAGCTTTTAGATGGATTTTGGCAGATATTAAAGGAGTGAGTCCTTCGATTTGTTTGCATAGAATTTATTAGATGAAAAACATAAACCGAGAGTTGATCCGCAAAGGAGACTGAATGCTATAATGAAAGAAGTGGCTAAGAAAGAGATTTTAAAATGGCTGGATGCTGGAATTATTTATCCTATTTCGGATAGTGCTTGGGTGAGTCCAATACATTGTGTACTGAAAAAGGGAGGAGTGACTGTTGAAGTGAATGAATGTAATGAAATTATACCCACGAGACAAACTAATGGATGGCGAATTTTTATTGACTATAGGAAATTAAATGCCGCCACCAGAAAAGATCACTTCCCTCTTCCTTTTCTCGATCAAATGCTAGATAGACTTTCTGGACACAAGTACTACTGTTTTCTGGATTGATATATTGGTTACCATCAATTACCTATTGCTCCTGAGGATCAAGAAAAGACAACATTTACTAGCCCTTATGGAATATTTGTTTTTCGAAGAATGCCTTTTGGACTATGTAACGCACCTGCAACATTTCAGAGATGTATGATGTCTATCTTCAGTAGTATGATAGATAATGGAATAGAAGTTTTTATGGATGATTTCTCTGTATTCGGGACTTCATTTAAAATTTGCCTGGAAAACTTAGCAAAATTTTTTGAGCTTTGTGAGAAACAAGTCTAGTTCTGAATTAAGAGAAATGCCAATTGATGGTTGTAGGAGGAATTGTGTTTGGGCATAAAATTTTTGAACATTGTATGGAGTTCGACCCTGCTAAAATTAGAGTGATTGAGAGATTACCGCCACCCACTACTGTGAGAGAGTTAAGGAGTTTCTTAGGACACGCTGGATTTTACAGGTGATATATTAAAGATTTTTCTAAAATTACTAAACCTTTGTGCCAACTTTTAGAAAATGATAGAAAGTTTAATTTTAACGATGAATGCTTAAGAGCTTTCGAATTATTAAAAGAAAAATTAATCATCTGCACTCTATAATTGTTTCACCCGATTGAGAGAAACCGTTTGAACTTATGTGTGATGCTTAGTGATTATGCAATCGGAGTAACGATTAGGGCAAAGACATGATAAAGTTTTAAAAGTCATTTACTTATGCTTAGTAAAACTCTTAATGAGACTCAAATTAATTATACCACAACTGAAAGAGAATTATTAACTATAGTGTTTGCTTTTGAAAAATTTAGACCTTATTTAGTTGGAGCTAAAAGTATTGTGCATACTGAGCAATTCATTTATCAAATATTTAATGCAAAAGAAGGATGTGAAACCTGAGACTCATTAAATGGATACTTCTTCTACAAGAATTTGATTTTATGATAGTTGATAGGAAGGAGCTAATAATCGAATAATTGATCATCCGTTCAGAATAGAATATGATAAATTATCTGAATTTGAAAAAGAAATTACTGAAATTTTCCCTGATGAGCAACTCTATACTATTATAGGAAGTAATTTGTCTTGGTATTCTGATATTGTGAATTATATTGTAAGTGATATTGTACCACCTGATTTAACAAGGCAATAACAAAAGAAATTTAAATATGATGCAAAATTCTATTTTTAGGATGAGCCGTATCTATATAAACAGTGTAAGGATCTGATTATTAGGAAATGTGTGCCACAAGAAGAAACAGATTTGATTGCTCAACAATGTCATAATTCTGAATTTGTAGGTCATTTTGGTGTTGATAAAACTGCTTTTAAGATTCTACAATCTGGATTTTATTAGCCTACTCTTTTTAGAGATGTTTATAGATATATTAAATCATGTGATCGATGTCAGAGAGTACGTAATATCTTTAGAAGAAATGAAATGACTCTAAATTATAATTTGGAAGTTGAAAATTTTGATGTATGGGGATTAGATTTTATGGGACCATTTACTCCTTCATTTGGAAATATATATATATATATATTGGTTGCCATTGATTATGTCTCGAAATGGATTGAAGTTGTTGCTTTACCTAGATGTGATGTTCAGAGTGTTTCAAAATTTTTAAAGAAAAATATATTTACAAGATATGGAATACCGAGAGTGATCATAGCAGGTGATAGATCCCATTTCAGGAATAATCAAATTAAGAGATTAAGTGAGAAGTATAATATTATTCATAGAATCTCTACTACTTATCATCCCCAGACTAGTGGTTTAGCAGAAGCATCTAATCGTGAAATTAAAAGGATTTTAGAGAAAACTGTGGATAATCATAAATTAGATTGGTCTGCTCGATTAGATACTGCTTTATGGGCTCATAGAACTGCTTTCATTATAGCATTCAGTCTCCTTTGCGTAGTTCAAGGAAATTAAGTGCAAATAAATAGGGAAATGTGTTTTGATGGACTTCAATGTGGAGATTTCAGGGTGACAGGCTGAAATCCCCAAATTGGTTCTAAGATTAGTAACTAATATCAAAGGTTAGCTTTCGGGTGAAGGGTAAGTGGGAGCTCGAAGTGAGTAGCAGTATCCTCCAACTTGGCCTTAGAGTTAGTGACTAAACTTAGAATACGTCAACGTTCTTTTCTTGCTTAGAAGAGGGGGTACTCTTTTAAGGGTAAAGAATCATCTATGCTCCTATTTGGCATAATAATATAGATAATTGTTCCATAACAATCCACACATCATATTCTCATTGCAAGAGGAAAGATAATTTTCTAATATATCGAAAAACTATCAAATACTTAGTTTAGTGTGTCTGTTAGTTAATTCTGTTCTTAAAGTTGTTAGAAATAATTGTAGTTAGTTAATTGTTACTGTTTAGTTGTTCTTATTGTTTCGTGCATAGTAGTAGTAAATAGTATACTTTAATTGTGAATTAAATATCGGATTTTAGTGCTTATTACATATTGTGTAACGCTTTCTTAAACTTAAAAATTTCCCTGTGGATCGATATCCAGGACTTCATTAGAGCCTTGTATTACTTGATACGATACGTATACTTGCGTTGAATGTTTGGACTTAACAAAATTATTATAAATCTATAAATCTGAGTTCATAAATTCTTGCAAAATATAAGTCCGCTGCATCAAGTTTTTGTGCTGTTGTCAGGGATTAAATCTTCTAGCAATGGTATCAAATTCTTGCATTTTTAAGTATATATAAAGTCGAGCATCACTCGCCTTCGATGACCCTTAATTGCATAAACTATGCCAATGAATGCCATCATTGTCAGGTTTTCAACCCAGTACCTCACTAGCCACCGAATGCACCACATCTGACAGTTGCATCATAGCCCTTTGAGGCCTGGTTAACTGATATTGTAAGGCCTATTGAACCACCTTCCATTAAAGGACATCGCTTCATACTTGCAGTCACCAATTACTTTTCTATGTGGGCGGAAGCCATCCCCCTGACGGAGGTTAAGGCTGAAAATGTGTTTCACTTTCTAAAAAACAATATCGTGTATCATTTTGGTGTGCCACGTAGTATAATATTTGAGGCCTTCAAAAACACCAAAATCAATCGATTCACTCATCAACATCAGATTGATTGGTGATATTCCACGATATATTACCAGAGAGCCAGTGATCTAGCTGAGGCTTTCAATAATACTTTAGTGATTCTCATGAAGAAAATCCTTGAAGCTAACAAGGAGGAATAGCAATAGAGGCTCCTTGAGGTGTTTTGGGCATTTCTACGACATAGCATAACCCCACTAGCTATACCTCTTATGCTCTAACGTTTAGGTCCAAAGCAATCCTTCCATTGGAAGTTAAATAACATTTTTTATGGGTTGCTCTAAGAAACAATATCACAAGTGATGATAATAACGACTTTCATTGGAGGAGCTCGATAGCTTCTAGGGACTTAGGCTCCCAGCAAAACCTTGTGTTATACGACACCGGCATGGCCAGAGCTCACGACAAATTGGTGAGATCGAGAAACTTCATGGTTGGAGATGGTGTTGGTTCTACACCACCCAATTGTGACTCACTGTTGAAGACATGGCAAGTTCAAGCCCACTTGAGGAGGACTTTTCATGATCGACAAATTCTACGAAGGAGGAGCCAGCTTGTTGATTGATGCAGGCAATCTAATTCAATGCCCCTATCAATGGGCGATACTTGAAGAGATGCCTTGCTTAGCTCTTTTCCATGTATTCATTATAATTTATAAGGAAGTTTTCTTTTTGTACAACATACACTTTGTAATCCATATTTCGGTGCAATAATGAATGTGTGTTTTTGCTATCTCTTCATTACATTGCATCTATCAACAAATCACTCATAGTTCACGAACAACTTTTTTGTAAGAGAAACCATGTATTTCTCTTAATTTGATTATCGATTTACATTCAGCAAAGTGGAAGTCCTACGGGTGGATTATACTAGATGGAGCCACCAATCTATATAAGATAAGTCTCACCATTCTCTTACTCAATCTTCCATTGATCCACTCTACGTACGGTCTGGAGTCTATTACATCTGCTCGTATTGAGTATGATCGATAAACACATCCCGTTCATCCTTATTAATGTGGAATACATGCTTGTCCTATTCGCTTTGAATGAACACAGTTGAGATCCTTCTATAGGGTGAGCATAAAAACTAGACATTTTTGTAGGTAAACCATCATTGTGAGCTAAACCCATCTTTACACCCCCAGAGTGTGATAGATTATTAACACTGTGTTCGGAGAAGGCATGTTAGATTATTAACAGTGTTCGGAGAAGGCATGTTGCATTGACTACAGCACTCAGCCCATGTCTAAGCGGAGTACCTTTATACACATCTTAAATTCCTAATTGGGTCACCTTGATAGCTGTTTGATAGGAGCCCTTCAACAGGTTGGGTTACCTTTGTTTCACTCATATAAGGGCTACTCTCCTAAACCATGAGGAATCCCCGTTGAGGGGCACTTCATCAAATCTGACAGAAGCACTTCAAAGACAAGCCAGTGTGTTTATCCAACCACTATGTTTGATTACTTCCTGATGCCCTTGCAACATAAATTACCTCATCAGTTTCAAGAAATTCCCACTGAGGGTCTTACTTGAAAGATTCTTAACATGGGTGTCCCGCATGGGTTGGACAACTCAGTCCACCCGATCCATTTCAGTAATGCATCTGATTTTGGATAATCTACTGCTTTGTCAGTAGGCATGACGTATCAGTCAGAGCATTCGCTCACGTAGCTGATCCATGCCTTATCGGGACCCTTGATATTTGATCCGGTGATGTTTTCCTTGTAAGGACTGCTTTGCTTTCTCTTTAGAAAATACCCAAAAGGGTTTGCTAAACTTATGCCTATTCATCGGAGTGGTGTACAACTTGTGGTATCGCACACAGTCTCCCAAACTCATATCAAAACATTTTCAAGATATAAAATTTTCAAAACAATCAAAACCTTTTCGAAACAAATAAAATAATAAAATTAAATTCTAAAACCCTTTAGAAACTTCAAAACATAAACAAATTTCCAAAAACTCCATAACTTCAAAAAGCAAAACTTAAAACTTTTAAAATCTACTTCAGAACTTAAGACGTTTTAAATATCTTTTAAAACCCCGTAACAGTTTAAAACTTTAAAAACTTGAAACTTTAAAAACTTTAAAACTTTTTGAAAACCAAAACCCAGAATACTTGGAAATCTTTTTAAAACTTTACAATTTCTTTAACCAAATTTAATAACTCTAACCAACTTTAACAACCTTAACACGCTTTAATAAACATCAACCAATTTTAACAAATTTTAATGAACTAATAAATAACCTTAAGGCACATTAAAAAATAATTAGCATTACCAGAGTGCTCAAACTCAACCGTTTAACTAAATATTCTACAATAAATGAGTGTGATGTCCTGTTCTCAAAAAAATATGCATATTAGTCTATTAAGAAAGAATATAAAGGGCTTCACATATAATTTCTATTCAACATTTCCTCACAGCACAAATATCAAAAAATGAAAAGATATAATAATAATGGGTATAACAGGTTAAGGTCCATCTACCCACCATCAAATTTAAGTTTCACATTGTTCTGATTTTCAAGTAATCATACTGAACAACAAGTTTCTTATAAAATATTATGATAAAAACTCATGCTCCAATTTCAAATATGCCGTAGAAAATCTACACCAAGATGAACGAAATCAAGCAAACATACACGCATTTGAAAAAAAACACTCCCAAAAATCCATGTCTCCCACTTATCACTGCAAAAACTGTCATGATTCCACTACTGCAGAAAAATTATACCTCAGGTCGATACAAAAACTGATTAAGGTCCATTGGGTTGTTACAAAAGACATTGTGCCTACTTCATGTCGAGTGCTCACTGTAATCAAATGATTCAATAACACATGACTAAAATATAAGACATGCTATAACAAATTCCATTAGAAAGTATTCAAAAATTGAACAACATGTTTGAAGGAAAAACATATAGTTCAAATTTATAATACTTCAACTATAAAAATATCAATACAAAAAAAAAAATTTAAAAGTAGAACTGCAACAATTAAAACAATCATGATTACAAACTTAGATGAACAAAATAGGATAATGCAGATCCATACAACAAATGCTACGATCTACGTCATAAAGCGGATCGACATCTTCGATTCATTACCTGTGAAAGTACATGGAAATTTTAATATTTAGACTTTTGGAACAAATAAATATAAATTTCTTAATATTAGTTCTTACATGTGTTTTCTAAATATTGCTAGCAATTGCAAGTCTTAGGACTTCCCCTTGATATTTTACACCGAGTGTTGCATGAAAATCTGGATTTTCATCATTGTTTTCCACCTAACGGAATTATCATATTCCCTCTCAATTTGCAACATTGAGACACAAATCATACCCTTGATGAGGACCAATAAAATTGTGTAATACTCCGCAAGCGCAATCATAATATTTGGTTGAACTAATAAACGAAATTAAAACATATGTGTTAACACATGAAACCCTTCTTTCCATATGCCAAAAATTCTCTTAACAACATTTTGCAACAGAACATGATGATTATACAATTTCTGCTCCACTGAATATCTTCTGGAAGCAGTACAATGATATTCACTCAAATGAGACGATAAACTCTAAAAGGTACCATGCGTTTATCTGTATTTGCATATCTGGAATCTATCAAGTGAAATTTGTTTTGTGACACTCGGAGATCTCCCTACTCCACTTTCCAGTGCAATACTTTAACCCCCCACCCCCCACCAACCCACAAAAAAAAAACCAGCTCCTACATACAGAACTTATCAATCAAATGAGACTGTGGCTATCACGTTCTGAGATGTGAACGCGTTCCTGTTGCGGTATTTGTTCACAGCTGTCCGAATATGTGTCATCAGCACCTATGGCGTTTTATAGAATGGATAAAATTATAAGTTATTCCTTATGAAAGGATGATATTCCACTTTGATGGGATGCAACACAATAAAATCTTCTGCTAATGATGTTATTGCACTTAATATTATTATTAAAATGTCTGTCAACTGTCTCTAAGGACTCCATGTACCTATGCACATGAGCAACTCCCTTAAAAATCCCTAGCTTCTCGATTGCGAGCATACCTCGACCGACTAATAAGTCTCTGAGCTGCACAAAGATTTTTGGATGGAGTCAACTGACCAGATATCTTGTGAGAAAATCTTCGACATATTGGCAGCTCATATATGATCTGTCAAATATAGGATAACAAATGCCATTGTTCTCATCCACTGAGCTGCTTTCTTCCACAAATGATGATATCAACTCATTTATTGCAACATCAATTTATAAGTGCGCATCAACCATGTCGCACGCCCTAAAATGATTAGCCATTGCTACATTTTTTGAAACCAAATGTAATATGAAAAAAAATGAATAAATATAAGAAAATTATGTATACTGAATTGAGAAATTAAAATAGTAGAGGCTTGCACAAGTAACATCTATTTAAGATAGCATAAATATAAATTAAATTTCGGTTATTTAGAAGCGCACATAAAGAACGGTATAAAATGCAATAAGAATACATACCAACAAACATTCATATGGACAGAACTATATTCAAGATGAACAAAAGAGATAAACGTGTTTTGATTATCAATTAATGTAGATCTTTTGAAAGAGTAAATGTTGAAACTAAAGATTTCCGATAATTTTATAGAATAAATGGGCATGAAGAGCGCTTCCATACAAGCAGTTAGAAATAACAAATTTTTAATATGCACTGCACAATAACCAAAATGATTCAACCAAAATGATTCACAAAACAAGTAACTTACTATGCATATAAACTATAATTAAAAAACTAGGAAAAACACAGGCATCATAAAATAATAATACGGATGTCAATACCAAAGCATGTGAGAACCAAAACACCACCACATTAATTTTTTGTATAATAGCTACACATCAAAAAGCAATTACAAAAAGTCAGGACAAACAAACCTATTAACACTATTATATAGTACCCACTTTGAATGAGAGTTTAATACATAGAGTTTTAATCCAGTAGTAACAAAAAATTATTTAGGATTGCTCAATTAAAAAATTCAAAGAAAAGTACATAGATAATATAGAACAAGAAATGACTCTACAAAACAGGAAAAAGAACTATAACATAAATAAAAAACAAATAAATGACATAATAACTATAGGATAATAGTTCAAATGACACTACAATGAACAGATCAAAACTTGGACATGCATAGAAACGAGTGTAACAACTGAACACATACTCGATCCATGAACATACAAATGGTTCATCTCAGGTCATTAAAGTTACCATATTCTCAAGTATTTCCATCAACGTCTCTTGCACAACAATAATGTCCTCTGTTGATATATTTTCAATACTTCCTAACTTTGTCAAGCATTTAGACAATGTGCAAGGAGAATAACGATCTAATGTCTCCTTCATTTTTTATAGCATTTGCCACATGCTTCTCTAATAATTTTTTCACTGTAACTTTGTCAAAGCATTTCTTGATTTTTTGTGACAAACTTTCAACATTCTCCCCATGTTGTTTATCCCCACTCAGGCGGCACTGTTTGTTCCATTTTGGTCTAACGCTCATATCCATGCCTGCAAATGTCTTGTTTGCGCCTATGATCATCGTATAACTTACGCCGTGTGAAAACAATAATTCAATAGCTTCAACAATTTCCTACCAATGTAAACAAGATGCAGGCGTACATTTACGCGGATCTCAATAACCGCTACCAACTATAATGTTTTGTGCATAGATTTTCTCAAATATATCGTGCACAAGAAAAGGTCGGTGATGATATTTTTCATATTTTGGGTTTTCCTACAATAAAAATTGTAATGAATTTTATTAAAACTATAAAAAATAATTTATTGAAAAATATCCACAAAAGAGACACTCAATAATCTCATCTCATATATCATCAGTCATGACTGAGATATGTAGCTCAACATCCCAGCCCCAACCACTGTGATAGTGTGATTAGCTAGTTAATAATAATTCTAAAATTCAACCTTCATGTTCTTAAAAGGTGTTGTGATTGATGTCTCTGTATAATTGGTGCTTAGATGTCGGTTCATTGTTGAACTATAACACTCCAATGATTCTTCTTAAATCCATCATTTATCATATTTCCAGAAGTATAACTTTCAAGCAACAATTCCTGAAGGATAACAATATGCTCCTCAGGCCATTTAAGAACAATGGTGGAAGCATTCGACAATTCCATATGAAATGACTTCATCGAGAGATGGTGGTTAGCTAGAACTACCTCGTTAAAATGATTTTTCTTTCAAGAAACCATTCATTGTCGTTGTGACATTAACATCTCAAAATTAGACTAATGAAATTTATTTGGACTTTCTAAATAAAAAATTAAGAATGTTAGCAAAGAAAGTACCAAAGTTTTTGTTCAATTTTCTCTGTCTTCTACATTCATCTCACATTGCGCGCATTCGACGACCTCTTAATCGCTTAAAATTCTAGAGAACAATCTAAAGCAATATGATATTCAAGAATGATGATAGTTTCATTACTAGGGGGTCATCAGAGGTGTTCATGCTTGACTATCCCTATTTTCTTGAAAGTTAAGTTATTGCATCATATATTATAATAAACATGGTTCTATTTGGGGCAGCTGCAGCTGTTTAAAAAAACAGCTGTGAAGCTGCTGTAGATGAAATTATGTTCAAAAAGCTGCGGTTAACATTAAAAAGTTATTTTAATTTCAAAAAGTATGGTCGTAGCATTATGGTAACCACCAGACTTTAATAGAACAGATCAGGTTGAAAAAAGCAGCTTGTTACCACAAAAAATTTCAAGAAAACAATTCCCCAAACAGGGTTGTGATAGTAGTCTGAAAAGCAAAGCAGCCAAAAAACTATCCCAAAAGGACCCATAAAGTAATTGATATAAGTACAAGTTGAAAGTATTATGAGAATTAGACTAAAACTATAGCTATATAAAAATATAACTTTTGAAGTAATAATCATGTAACTTAAGGCTTCGATAAATTTTTACTGATGTTCACGGATATTTTTATATTCAAGTCGAAATTCATGATATATCTTATTGAATTCCAAATGGATTAGGGCTTACCAAATAAACAATTAATCCTTTTATTATACTCTGTTTAAGTTCTCTGACGCAATTGTGTATATATTGAATTTTTTAAATGAATATATCAAATATTGGTTGTTCAATATGCAAATACATTTGAATTGTCTAATATAATAATATTTCACAACTAATTAATCATTAAGTTTACATAACATTGAAAGTCCTTAATGTTACAATCCCAAGCTTTGGGCTCATCTCAAATTATGTCCATCTACAATACACAAACATCAATAAATTATGTCCATCTACAATACACAAACATCAATAAATATCATTTAAGATATGCTTGCATGCTGTTATTAATTTTTTTACCTCGTGAGCTCTATGTAGTTCCGTACATCGACAAATGTTAAAACTGACCAAATATATTAAATAAAGAGGAATTTCTATCATCGCTATAAAGCGAGTCTTGAAGTAATTAGTGGAATCTTAAATTGACTTGACTAATTTAATTAACAAGTTCATGCATATTGCATTAAATGTTGGAAAATGAGAGAAAACGATGAAGATTCTACAATCAAGTAAGCTTACATATATATCATGGAATTTATAATAGTAAATTCATAAACCCTTAAGAAATACAATTGTGTGGAACAACCGCAAATGTGTACAATCCTTTGCTTGCAACACTTTGCATGCAGCAATAGGCTTAAAAAAAGTGCAAATTAAGTATAAGAATGAATTTAATTTACATGAATTCTCATTTCCTATGTAGAGTTTGGAAAACATGAGTGCTCAACAATTATTAATTATACAGTAATACACTTTCTGTAACTGAAATCTTAATACACGTATATATGCTGATGTAGCAACTCAATAATCAATAGACTAATTAAAATGTTTATACACATGCACACAATCTGATGTAGCAGCTCGGCAATTAGTACTCAGCAAACTAGGCTAAACCTATTTAAGGCCCTAAGCCGTTAAAATGCAATTCAGCCCCAAGTTTTGTTGACTTAGACACAGAAAAAGAAGTGGCAGTCTTTCAAATTTATTTTGGCCACCAAAAAGCATTTAAAAATTCCTCAAAACTTTCTAGTTTCAAGGAACTTGATTTTCTACAGGACTAAAATTTTGGCTATGCACTGGTTCTAAATTTGGCTCCTTCATTCTCAATTAAAGCGAATAATATAGTTGGTGCTCTTATTGGCAAATTCAGGGAGGTTTGTGGACTGATGTGAGAACTAGATGACATAATGGAAGCTAAGGCAGTTAGTTCTATATGTGAAAGTTGAAAAGAATGAGGTCCTAGGCATTATAAAGAATATCATTTTCTTTCGTTGCTCAATCAAACTCATAAACAAGTGAAAGATAATGACTCAACAAAAAGATAAATTTAATTGCATGCAAGTAAAAGATAAATTTAATTGCATTCAATTAAAAGATAAATTAAATTGCATTCAATTTAAGATAAATTTAAGAAAGTTTTTTAATTGTCATCATCCGAAATTTTCTTCTCTTACCATTTAACCCAACCTCCCTAAAACATCATGCAAATCCCTCTTCTTCTTCTTAGGCGACACAATCCTCTCACTTAGAAACTATAAAATGAAACTAATATCTGCTAGGGGTGCAAGTAAATGACAACTGCTTAAGAGGCAGCAACATATTTTTTTTCTTTAGGTAAAATATTTTCATCAAAACTTCAGTATGAAATTATTTTCCAAGATTAATAAGACTGAGCAAAAACAAGGGGAGAAAAGAACAGTGAAGATGCAACCGTAGGATACAAATTAAAACCATCTTCATAATTTGCACAAGTATATGTGGGATGAAGGAAACCAACTAAACAAAGCAAAAAAGCAAACAGACAACACAATGGAAACGCCTTAATCTCATGGAATGGCAAAGAACACCCTCCTAATCGCAATCTCAACAACCAAAAATTTGAGATGCAATACGGGACGAACCTTAATCGAAGGGGGATGGAACTTCGGATCTGCAGGTGCAATGATGGAAAGCCCTAGCGAAATATGAGAGGAGCGTAGCAGACGGGTTGTCGAACAACAGCAATGAAGAAAAAGGGAAGAGTGCTGAATGGGACATGGAATGCGACAGGATGCCGCGCCTGAGACTTTATTCAGTTGTCGTAAATCCAACAAAATCTGCCGAACAACAGGATTTACTAAATCCTGGATTTATCGCAAATCGGATTCAATTTCGAACTTACCATTGCTCAAACAACATCTCAACTATAGAGGAATTATAATTCATATCAACTTAAATAAATCATCATAGCCACTTTTCACAGAGCTACATCCAAATGTCATACAACTGTGAACTTAAAAAGTAAATAAAAAGAAATATGATGGCTCGGGCATTAAGAAAAGTTGACTCATCTAATTCTCTATAGGGTTGTATATCATTATGCCATCCTATCTAATGAATCAATAATTAGTCATAACCACATACAAATATCATCAAAGCCTTGCTCCAGCAAACTCTAACAAGAAGGCATGCAGCACAAAATTCAAGTCATAAAAGTGAGTATATATAGAGTATATATATCTTTCCCGCAAAACTACCTAACATAAGTAATTTGTACCAAAGAAGACAAAATAAGCCAAAATAAAAATCACTAATTGCATGAAATTATGTTTGCCAAATAATAAAACTAATAGAATACGCCATAATGAATTACAAATTAGCAACAACCCAAAGCAAATACCATCTGCTTTAATCAATTAAAAGGTTTGCAAACCAAACCACCATGAAAACTGTAAATATATGGAACAAAGTTTGAAAAATGTTAGTCTATTGTCCATATTTGACAATAAACAACTTGCCATAGGTTCATAACCCTACCCAAATATAACTCACTCTTTCTTAAAACAAATAATGGACTAAAATATGATAACTTCAAAGAAATTCATAAAAATGGATTCTTTTATATTTCAACTTCATTTCAAACTGCATGAGAAACAAAATTAGTCAAATAACAGAAGTAAATAGTTATACATTCAAAATCTCAACAAAATCAGTCTTTCGAGACAACTACCAAGATATGATAACTTTGTTAAGTGAACTTTCGTAAAAATTGACAAAACCTTTTCAAGGGAAGTTTAGAACACCACACAACAGTAAAAAAAATTAAAGAAAATGTTGATTTAGCATTGCAGCATTTAGCATTAAACGATATAAGTGCTTGATATGACAAAATAAACTTACCCCAAATCTTAACAAACTGAAAAAAAAAATATCATAGTTGCTTTTGTCTAAAATAGATGTAGAAGCAACAAAAAGCATGTAAAGTGAGATCTAAAACATGCAACTTAGTTAAGTATAAAATCATGGGCTCTTATCATTCATGAAACCTTCAAGCAAAAGTCTTGCATTTCATGAACCAGAAAACAGACCAGCGGAGGCGAAGTTGGTTACAGAATAGGGAGTTTGGGTTTTAGCGCGGAGCAGCATTGAAATCAGTCAATGATAGGGCAAGTCAGATTTCACAGTTGATGTGATCCCACATCCCACAACCAAAATGAGCTTGTGACTACGACAGTGAGAAGCAAATAACCATGGAGGTTAGAGAGATGAATGACAGTCTTATTATGATATGTATATATATATAACCAAACTCCTAGAATTCTTTATTACAATGAATAGGGAAAAAAACTGAAGTATAAAAACCATACAACTAAAACATTAAGCATAGGCAAAGTATTAAGCTAACGCTATGAATTGAACCTTAACAACAAATTAAAAAAGCATTAGAAACTAACAATCTCCACATTTATCCTGATTTAATTATCATGCGTCATCACAAAATTTATTATTTCGAACGGAATTTGAATTTAGCGAGGGTTAACGAACCTTTAATATATCTAAGAATCCACTTCACCAGTAGCTAAGGCTCTTTATCTGGAATAGCAATAAATCGACTAACCAATTTCAAAAGTTAGATCGATTTCGTCTACATCATTCCATAAATTAAAGTCCCAAATATATTAGTGCAATATCTGCATAAAAATAATAATAATAAAGGGAAAATTCCAACTGCTAGAATCGATTTCATCAATCTTCTCATTAGCGTTTAAGAGACAAACATCTCATTTCAACGAGACAAAACAGAGAACGAGAAGAAAGAAGAAAAAGAAGTTGCGTACAATTGTCGACGCCAAAGTCAAGCAAGATGAAGCCAGGATCGTGTGGGAAGGAGGAGAGATGTGGGCTTCCTACTCCCAGTGATGAACCACTACAAGTGTGACAGTGCACTGTACGAGCGAGTATTGTGTGCGTCTAGGGCAAACGCAGACATCTCACAAGAAGGAAAAATCAAGAGATGCGGCAGTTAAAGAGGAGGAAGCCTTGTACCCTAGCTGATCGAAGAAGAGATAAAGAGGAAAAGAGAAGGATTGCGTGTGAGTGAATTTTCTGCAAAGGAGAAGGGACGTGAGGAGCCTTAGCGTGCAAAAGGAGGCTTCAAACCTAAACAGAAGATTGATTGGTGGATTCAACAGGTGCAGGGAAAACCAAACACACAAGAGGGAGGGTTGCTCAATCGCACAGGAAGCATTATCGAGTGTAGTAGAGAAAGAGCCGTGCGAGCTAACTTGCGGAAGGCATGTGTAGAAGGAAGTCGAACCAAGCATTTAAGGTAAGGATAAGGTTTTGTTCTAATTGAGGTTAAAAGGAGTTTTCTTTTATGATTAAAATTTAAAAAAAAAATTATTTTAATTAGAATGTTTGGTAGTAATAAGATTATGATTCAAATCAAGCGAGCATTGACATTGTGCAGCGTCATATACAATGTGCGAGAAGAGTTGAACCGAAATCAATAAAGCGCATTTAGGTTAAGTTTATATTTTTATTAAAATAAATAATATTTTGAAATTTAAATTGATGTTACTTGAGATTAGTATTAATTTGAGTTTTTCTAATCGGTGTCTGAAATTATAGATTTTTAATTGAAGAGATCAATAAATTGAGAGAAGTGTTCAAGGAAAGAACAACCAAAGAAATTTATTTGAGGTGTGTTTTTATTTGTGAACTTCATATAAAATAATTTATAAAAAATTTAAATGAAACTATTATTGTAAGATGTAAAACACTTTGTTTTAGACATAAATTATGACATGATAAATTAGATATGAACAAAATTCGATGATTAATATAATATTATGATTTATATTTATAGAAATTAAATAGAAAATGTAACTAAGGGTTCAACATGACGAGAATCAAGTGAAATCAATATAAGTATTTATATTTCTAAATTTCAGTAATTTTTATTATTTCTAAAAGTATATTTGATTTCATATATATTATCTTTCAGTGAGAAGTAGATTATAATTAATTCTTTATACATGTAATTAAGTTATGCATCCCTTCCATTTTCAGCATAAGAGTCGCATCGTACCCCTCATTTCACACCAATCGGAACAAAATGAGCGAGGAGATGCAGCGAAAAAGATTGAGAGAGAGAAGAGCAGTAGAGGAAGAAGGGGAAGGAGGAAGAAGGGGAAGGAGTCTTTCCTGGTAGTTTCCCTCCACTTCTCGTGATTGAATCGAAGGGAAGAGGGCTGGAGCGGGATCTGTCAAGTGTATAGGTTCACAAAAAGGACTAGATTGATACGAAGAAAATGATAGCAGATGACACTGCTACGGTGGGTAAATGTATTTAATTTTAAAATAGTTCTATTTATTGACTATTTCTAACTTTTATTTTAAATGTAAAAGTACATATTTTCTTTTAAATGTTAAATATAAGATACAAATAAAAAAAAAATATGATATCTACATGCATATGAGACTCACCCCCGGATAGAACTGGTAAGAGAATGCAATGTAATCGTGAACAAAAATGAGAATAAAAATGGAAATGGAAAAGATTGGTTGCCATCATGGTGGATTAAAAAATGTTAAACGTATATTTTTTATAAAGTATACGTTTGGACGACGACTCCTAATTATGAAAGTGTAAAATAAAAAAATGAAAGAAATAAAGCAAGTTTTTATTGTTCTCTTTTACTAGTCTTTTATTGTTAATGCATGTTTATAAAATATTTTAAAATGAAAATTTTTAAAATTTAAAAATATTTATCCACTGAGTAGTTTTAACTCAAAAAAAAAATTACTAATATTTTAAAGGAAAACCAGCTATAGACTAGATTAAACCTCATGGAGTACATATACAGGCGATGTGGAGCACAATTTGATAGGCACTTTAGTTTCCTATTTATTTTTGTTAGATGTAAATGCTTAAATATTAACAATCAACTATAAATATAAGTTTATGAAATAGAATGACTATTTTGTGCTTTAGATTCTATATTTGTTGTGAAAAGAAATTGTTAGATAGATTTCTTCCGTTTGACAGACAATTTCCACCTTAGTAATTCTAAGCTCTTGAATCGAGTCTTGATAATCACTCTATCATATTGTTGTATAACATTGATTCATAAATTATATTATAAATAATATTCTTATAATTTCTCAAAATTTATTAGTTATTAAAATTCCTAAAATATTTTTTTTGAAAAAACAATTTATAAATCAACCTGACCTAAAAGTATTTTGAGAACAATTGAAAATTCTTAAATAAAATCTTTTTTTTTTTAATTTTCCAAGTTGAGGGTATAAATATACATCCTCATATCTCAGTTCAATTCAAACTCACATTCAGTTCGCTCATGTCACAACTCTTATTAGGTCTTCTATTTTGCATGGGTTCGCAAGTTGATTGCATGCTTCACACAGAAATGGCTCAAACTCCTCGTCAGTATCGCCCGATCCCCTGTACTAATCTTTCCCTATCTCCACACTTGCTCTCTCGGAATGCCCTAAATCACAAATTGACTCTTGTGCGACAGTTTGTCATTGATTCTGCTAGCTTAATCTCTCCTTTATCGCTGCAGGAAGTCTCATCTCACCCTTTCTCACTCTTAATAGTGATGGAACCCACACAACCACAAGGATGATGGAGATTCATCTATCTAGGTAGCATGCCGCTTCGACTAAAAATGTTATGTCGTCCGTTCCCTATAGGTCTTAGGAAGATCTCTCCATGGATTGTCATAGGATAGTCTTATACAGCACAGGGACATTATAGCATATTTGTTGTGATTGATTGATTCTTAAAAATGACACATTTCCTGTCATGATAAAAGATTAAAGAGGCCTCTAATATTGCCTGATTGTTCTTTAAAAAATTGTATGAATATATTTCCTACCTTTCATCATTATGTCTGAACATAATATTCGATTTGTTTCTTATTTATGGAAGACTAAAAGTTATTATACACTTTATTAAAATTCACATACGTGTTTCAACCACAAACTGATGACCAAATTGAGATAAATAATTGAGCTATGAAAAGTCTATTACAGTGTCTTGTAGAAAAAATAAAATTTGGAACTTGCACCCTCTAACATTTGAATTTGTATATAAATAATATTATTTCTAGAACAACCAAGACTTCATCTTTTAAATTAATAAATCGTCAAAACCCCATATAACCCATTGATATAGCCAACCTCTCATCTAATGCATTCATTGATTCTCATTTTCTTTTGTCAAAATTTTCAAAGCTTTTATGATAACATAAATAAATAAATTATTTTAAGTAATAGTAATAATGCTTTTCAAACAAACCATCATAAGTTAACAAGAAAATTTAATGATGGTGGTTGTTTTAATTTGCTTCCGCCTTAAGCAATATCATACCACCAAGTTTAAAGGATTATATGCAAGAGCTTGTGATACCCATTTAAAAATTTTAGTAAAAATAGAATTAATACCTACCACTTTGATTTGCCAGCAAATATGTGCTTGAAAATATTCTAATTCATCATGTTATTAATATAGAATATATTCCATCATATGAAAAAATCAGAAAACATCCACTTGTTCAATCCTACTCTTTAGCATGAAACATAGTTCCCTACTTTCAAATCTCTCATTTCTTATATATGATCACGGAGGAAGCACCCATTCACCCAATTGTAGAGCATCATTTTCAAATTTCATAAAAGACTAAACTATCTTTTGATGATAGATGACTGACTTGTGATGACTTGAATACTCTAGCCTCATAATTACAAGAAGACTTTTGATTTCAACTCTACAAAGCATAGTTCAATTGTGCAAGAGCCTATGAAAATGTTCAATGAAGAAATCAATTAGAGCCCATCACAAGAATACAATAAAAAAAAAATCAGAATTTGTATTTTATTATTGAAATTTCAAATTCAATTACCAGAAACTTTGACTCTTCAAATTTCGAAGCCTATATAGGTTGACCATAAAAATTAAAAATAATTTAGAAAGGTGGTTAACATTTTTCTTTATTAGTAGCCACCAACATTTCTCTCTAAAATTTTGTCTCTTCTTTTATGTGAATTTTAATTGATGAAAGCTCGATAAATAGGGTTGATATGTAATGAATTATTTTAGTTGTTCAATAAAAACTTTTTAATGAAAAATATTTTTTTTCTTTTGTTTGATGCTCAATGGCTTAAACTTTTTTTTATCTGATGGATATTAGATAGTTATCCATATTCTATTCTTTATTTCTTTTATGTATATTATTTTAAGTTCTACTCCTAACCTTTTGAACACACTCGACATCGTTAGAATTATAAAATATCCAACTGTTAAAATTACTTTGAAATTCCTCTGAAAAGTTGTTGACTAAGATAGACAAGACTAGCACCTAATGTTATTATCAACCCCTTCACACCCATCTAAACTCTCCTAAAATAACTTTCTTCGCTAATCATAACTCCACATTACAAGACACCACCAGTAAAAATATCTAGCCTTACCCAACCATAAACCACTTTCCTAAAAAGATCTTCTAAATCATCCCAAACTAGCATAAGCTAAGCTAATCTAGACATTTCAATCACTACATAATACTAAAACCTTAGAGACATTTCACCTAAAACTTTAAATCTTATATATAGATGCTAAACTAAAGATTCAAAACTAGATATTGACTTTAGTAATAGTGTGGGTTAAAAAAATATTCATTTCTCTTTATTTCTAACTGATCAAGATAATTTCTCATTACAAACAACATGCATAATAAACATATTCTTTATTCTCGAATCTTATATTTTATTTTAATAAAATTTAGACATCTTATATATTGAATGGAGAGTAATCAATAAATTCTAAATTATCATAAAAAAGAAGTGTATTATCATAAACTTTTGTCATGTCTTCATCTATAGAATTTTCAGTTTATTCTAGAAAAAGAGCCAGAATTTCACATTGATTTTGCATATGACCATTTTTATGATATTTGAAAAAGATAACGTCTTTTTACATTTAAAACTTCCAAAAATAGGTGGAGTGGATTTAACGAATGAGTTTTGAGAAAAACTTGGAGCGTTTAATCATTTTCTTTTTAAAAGTGAAGAAGTTTCTTTTAGTTTCTACTAAGAATACATAATGGAATGCTTCTTCTCGATTTTAGGAATCAAATTACTCAACTTCGTTCCGAATATCCACCTTAAGTCCAATGGCAAAATTATTGGCTAGTTGTCGATCATTATCACAACAATCAAATGTCTTCCAAAAGGTTCAAAAATGTGATTATAGGGAGATTACATTATCTTAAGGCCAATAATTGTCCATGAAATTTCTTGTCACGGTGCCTACGACAATATTTGATATTTTAATATCACTTTCAATTCAATCCAAGTAAGAGTGCTAAGTCATAAAATTTGGCCTTTAACTAATGTATTATATACTAATAAATCCTAACAGGTCCAGCCAATTTCAATTTATGAAACAATATAATAATCATCCATTTAGACTGATCAGTCTAAAAATTTGCTTGGGTCATGTATCATCATAGTAGGGAGCTTCAACTTTAACTTCTCATAAAGTTCGATAAAATCATCAGCATTTATTTAAGGATGGTCTCATCTACCTCCAATTCTAGGATTACGTTTTCTATAAATTTGGCATTGTTCTCGCTTTAAGTTGTCATCTGACTCTCTCAGACTTTATTTCCTCCCCTCCATCTCCTCTTTCTTTGTTTCTTCTTTTAAACATACGAAATTGAACCCAAATCTTTGTCTTCTTATTCGTTTATTCCACTTTGACTTGCCTAACGGGCATTCCCACACCCACTCCACCCCTCAAAAGAAAAAAATTAAGATGCATATCCCCTAACAAAAATATAAGGAATGGGGCAATTGTTAGAATTAAGGTCAAAAAAGGTTTGCACCAATCTTGTTTAGAGTAGAATTTTGAACATCTAAAACCCATTAACATAGCCTAAAACCACACCATTAAGCTCAATGTATGGTTGATTATCAATAATGGTAGGATCTCCGCTAAATAAGAGGCAACTCTCCCAACAATGAAAACCACATTAAAAGCACCACATGAAAATCAATCACCAAGAACGATTGCTCAACCCCATCCTAAAAAAAACCAATAATTCCTCAAAAGTAAATTCAACAAGGCATGAAAATCATCTCTCTTCTCCTCTACTCTATATTCAAATTATTTTTAGAGTCCCGACTCTTATTTTCAATTTTTCCTCTTTCCTTCCTCTTGTTTTTTTTTTCTTCTTTTTTTGGCTGACCAAGCTCATACCTTCACTCTTACTTTCTTTAGGCTAAACTCCTAGCTTGACTTGAACCTAACTTGCATCATCAAAAAATTGAAGACATTGTTAAATACAAACCACACTTTTCCCATTTTGATATTAAGTTTTTAATAAAAATAAGAGCATGACCAATTTTGGGCACACGAAAATTCTTCATTTAGTAGAATTTAACTCAATTAGTTTTCACAATTGTACAACAACAACAAAGCCTTAACCCCACTAAGTGGGGCGGCAACATGAATCCTTTTCTCCATTGCATTCTATTTAGTGTCATATTTTCATTTAATTCTAATAAATTAAGATTAATTTTATACAATAATCCTAGCCTTCCTAGGTCTACTTCTGCCTTTCTTAGCATAAGTCGAATCTAAAACATATACTCTCCTAGTTGGATCATCAGATTGTCGACGTTTAATGTGAACAAACCATCTAAGACGACTCTCTATTTTTCACAATTGTATCTTTTCATAAACAACTAATTTATAACACTCTTCCTATAAATCTAAACTTCAGATGCATGTGTACTGCATTCAAGTACTTATAGGACTATCCTCATCTTCCGCAATACATTTCAACATCTTACCAGAACCTCAATAGCATCTTCAAGTATCCTAACAAACCATTACATATTCATCGGAAAAGAGGCAAACCAAATAGGTGGGTGCATGCTCACCAAAATTATACCGACTATAAGAATTTTACTGCATTAAAATTTACTATGACAGACAAATGAAGAATTCTTTTGACTAATAATGCCCAAATAAGCAGGCATTTAGATGATATGGAAATCAAGAGATGAACCATTACATTCACAGAGAACACGACATAGTTATCAAAACAAAAAAAAAAACCATCATTCTAAACAAAACAAGGGTATGAGAAAGGAATATTTACCATTAATCAACGTTGGGAAGTCGTAAAAACTTCGAGTAAACCACAACAGTTCCACACTGATGCACGATGCACAACCAATGGAGGGTGGAGTATCTGGAAGCATCCAAATTAACCACCATAAGTAAATATTATACTCGTGTGTATATACATATATATATACATATATACATATATATATACATATATACATATATATATACATATCTACATACATATATACATATCTACATACATACATACATATATACATACATACATATATACATACATATATACATACATATATATATAGGCTTTTCAAATTTATCCGTATATAGCCATTATAATACAAATTTTATCCCAATTAATGTTTTTTTTTTCTTGAGACACAAAAGGCTTTCGTTAACATCTTTAAGCACAAAGTCTCTTTTTACCTTTAGACGTCTCAAATCCACCATTGTTATCATTAATTTAAAAAATATTTAATGATTTGGTTTTGCCAAATCTAGAAGTGATGAATGCTTCTCCGTACCAATATTACTATTAAGTGTCACCATACAAAAATAGACTTCCTTTTGCAAGGCCAATTTGACTAGCATTTCTGAACTCTAAGAATCAACAGGCAATTTCTTGAGCACGTGTCCTTTTAAATTTGCCTTTGGAAAAATCACCAGGCAAAGTTCATCATATCATCATGATTTCTCATATGGCCAAGTTGGCATACCGTTGCCAGGTTTAAGCAACTAGATCGATTTGTGCACAAATCAATTTCAGGGATTTTCCAGAAATTTCTATTTATAACCAAGTATTTGTTGAAAGGAATAGCATGTAGTAGGTAGTAGTTGATTGACACTAGCAAGTTACCCCATCCAAATGCACATAAATTTGAAATAAATGAACACAAGCAAGCCAAAAAAAGTCAACAATATGATGATATGGTTTGATGACAATGCAAAAATTAGTTTTGAACAAGAATGAAATCTAGAGGTGTTGAATTCAAATATATATGTTATGTGATAACCCTACTAATAAGACCAGTAAAATCTTGTAGAACAAAAAAAATAAAGAGAGGACTGGGGTGGGGGGAGAAAGAAACAGATAGACAAAGAGAGTGGGAGGCTTTAAGGATCTTATTGCCTGCAGAAAATACCCAAAAAACTTTATCCCCAGAAATTGTAATAACTGAAATTAAACAAATAAATAAATATATATATTAATAACATAAATAATGATAAACTGATTAGACACTAAGAATACGCATCACTTCAATTACGACTTAAGTGTTGTATTCCCTCATTCGAACCAACAGAACAGTGAGACGAGAGGAAGAGAAGCAGAGGAGAAATAAGAAGAAAAGAGATTAAGTTTCGTTTCCAGTCCTAAAGTGCAGCCTGTTTGTGAGAGAAGGCGAAGAAGCCGACGGAGTCGTGAGTACCTCTTAACCTGATTCGACATTGAACCCTAGTCGGAGGAGGAAGCGACATCATGGCTACGAGCAATGCTGGGTTGAGCCACTCAAAGGAAGTGAATTCGTCTCCTACCAAGCAGATTCGTATGTGGTGCTCGCGCGCAGAGATCGAAGGAAGACGAAGGAGACCTTCGTGTAGTGCTCGCATGTAAAGATCGAACGGGGAAGATGGAGACCTTCGTGCCGTGCTCGCATGCTGAGAAAGAGAAGGAAGAAGGTAGACGCAGCGTGAATTGCTTATTGCCGTCGGTAGAGCCACGCCACCGAAGGCTGGAAGAAGAAAAAAGGAGCAGACCTTCGTACGGGCGAGTAAGACTGAATCCGGCTCAGCAGGTTAAATAAAGTTATAAAATTAAAATAAGCATTGGAGTGAAAGATTGCATTATCGATTCCATAAAATATTGGTGAGAAAAGCTTATAATAAATCTTATATGTATATTTAAGTTTATTCTTTAAGTAAAGATTTACTTAAAATCAGTAAATATTTGGAGTATGGAAGATATAGCTTCAAGATCGATAGGTGAATCTCTTTGAAAGAATGTTTGTTTTAACTAACATTAAAGTTTAATTTACTTGGTTAAAATTTATATTTAAATAAATTATTAATTTATAATCACAATTAAGATTGGAGAACATTTGAACCTACAAAATTTGGAGATAGAGAGTCCGTGAAACAAATAAGCAAAGTAATGTCGATATATCTTCTCTTGTAAGTATTAAATTAATGTTTTATTAAAAGAAGAACAGTTGTATTAAATGGTTTAAGAAAATAAATATTTCATGCATCTTACATTTTAAAAGTTTAAAATACATTTCACAAATGGAAGGAAAATAACTGGCATATGAAAGTTCATTTTGAAGAATTTTAAATTGATATGAAATAATAAGTAAAGAATTAAGTCATATAGGATTACACAGGTTTTGGTAGATGATGTTTTGTGCTCGTGCACAATAAAAAAATGGTAAATGTGTACTTTCAAGTGTAAATTTTTTATGTTACATTTAATTTAAGTTACTTTTATGTACATTTTTTTGGATATCTTCGAATATGAAATTAATCCTAACATACACTTAAAAAGTTTAAAAAAAATAGATACTTAGCAAGAAAGGAAAATAAATAAATAAAAGTTCACAATTTTATAAAGTAATGACGGCATGTTTTTTATCATTCATAAATAGCATTCGCATAATAATTTAATACGTAATAAGATTATAATTGCTCACAAAGTCAACTTTATTATTGAAAGTAATGGTTTCTTTCAGGAAAAGAAAAGTTATGAGTTGATATGTCTGACATGACATAAAAGATTTTGTTTACGGGAGAATGACTACAGCTGATAGATATCATGCTATGACGTATTTACAGTATATTTTTGCACTGTTTCTTGTTTTTGGATAGTGATATATTGTTGTCTAGATTTATAGTTTTACTTGTACACATTTATATTACTATCAGTAAATTTAAATTTTTTTTGTTATTTGTTTAGTGGCTCTTTTACATATTAGAAGTTTCTAAAAAAATATGTGGAAAGAAAATGAAAAATTAATATCGTCCGAAAGCAGTTCATGAATTAATTAATTCTAAATTATCAGGTCTAGTCGTGACAAAAGAAAAACAGAATGTTAATACCGTCCGACTACAGTTCCTGACTTAGTTAATTCTAAATTATTGGGCTGAGTTGTGATAGAAATAACCCGTTAACCCTATATTTATATGATTTGTGGGCAGTAGCTCAAATGATAAACCTTTCCTACAAAGTGAAAAAAAGAAGTATAGTAGACATCATGATCCATTAATGAATATTCATAAAAAAAAAAAAACTCCATGGATGAATGATACTAGAACTAATAGGGGAAATGGTAGAAACTCCAAAACAATCTTTCATTAACATTAAAATAAGATTACATCCAGACGCGAGCGTAAATAATAGCTCACAATAAGAAACGACGCCAACAACACTCTTAAGTGTATCCTAATGGGTGGTGCAGGTCAGCTAGAGGAATGGAAATGATTGGAAGGGGTGATGATAGTCACAGGAAGTAGGTGGTAACCAAGAGAAGTTGTGGAACAAAATGGACAGCAAGTGGACAGGCTTGTAGGTGATCGGTAGCGATCATGTGGTGGTTAGGAGAAGCTTGAAGTGGACGGCGGCTAAGGGGAGTGAATGAAATAGGCTGGGGATGATAAAAGGAGAAGCTACAATCACCACCGTGGAAGGAATACAGATAGAGCACCACCACCTCCTCAAATACAGCCACAAAAGAGAAAGAGACTTCACACAGTAGATTTAAAGCTAAACTCAAACACAACTCTAATCTGACTCCCTCATACCCAAAGACAAGAATTCATACTCCTAAAAGAAGCTTCTGCACAAAGAAGAAGAGTGGGAAGCCTAGAAATATCCAGAAAATCCAAATTCCATTGTTGGCGTCCATCTACGTCGTGCACCTTAGCAATCTTGCTCGCCTGCTCATTCCCGTAAAGGTTCGCAAGCTCCCTTTTCTCACGCGGGTTCTCCCGCTTTCATGAATTCTCGTGGATTCCCACTCTCGCAAAGTCTAGTGGGGCTTCGATTGGGGCACAAGTTAGAGCACAGGAAGCACTTGCGTTATTCTCCTGGGGTTGGGGAAGCTTCGGCTTCATTGGTCGACGCTTTTATTTCATTACCAGTCATCCTTCATCCCACTGGCGACTGCACCATTGCCCTAGGTATTTGAGGGTCTTCCCCAGCTTGCGAGCAAATGACCATATCGATCTGTCCTTTTGGGGTCGTGTAACATGCCCATGTTGGTGAATCTTCCCAAAGTAACATATGATTCGTTCAATCGAGTGTGCAGTGATAACAATCGTACCCTTCCTGTACGGCAGCGGTGTTGCCAATACAACGTCATCATGACAAACTTGGTTGTGTCTGTCCTGTATAGGGGGCGTGAGGCTCGATCCTTTCGTTTGGTGTCATCACTAAAACTGGTTCTACTGAAGTTGTTCTGCTGAAAAGGGATCCTGTGACATCGTGCTGACTCCTTCGGTCAAATTGACCCAATCTTCACAGGAAAAAGTGGCAGACATTAATATGGACTACGTCACACCAAGCCTGATCCTGCAGCTGGCCTCCAATCGAAAATTCAACTAAGCATCTTAGTCGATGTTGACCCGATTCTCCTTCTTCAGCCACGTAAATGAATATGGTTGGGAATGTCTTTGTGTTGTGAGTCCTAGTTTCTCTAACAGCTGTATTGACGCCACGTTCTTGCTGCTTTCGTCATCGATGATGAGACTGCACACCTTTCCGTTAACTATGCAGCGAGCGTAAAATATGTTGTGGTGAGGCCACTGAGAATCCCTAGTGTCCTCAGTCTGCAGGATGCGTCGAATCACAAGTGCCTCTCCTTCATCTGGAGGAAGCTGATACACTTCACCCAGTTCCCCGATTTCTCACCATCACTAATTTCATCCACAGTGGCTTGATCAGTAAGTGATACTACTCTGCTCGTAGAGCAACTGGAGGCTATGTGGCCATATCCGTGACACTTGAAACATTTCCTGGCCAGTACAGTGTTAGAGGAGCTACCTTAGTCCTGCTGCTTCTCGCTCTGGATCAGACTTTCATTCATGTGTCCCAGCTTGCTAGTCCCTCCCGAGGTGTCCTTGTCAATTGCAGTAACTGTAGGAGGTTGTTTGCTTCGAGGTTGTTTCCTGAAGGATGACTGCTGACTACTATGCTTCTATTGTCATTCTACTTTCAAGGCCAGTGTTTAGACATCTCTGAGTGTCCAATATGGTTGTAGTTGCACCACATTGCTAATGGCATACCTCAGCCCCCAAGATATATGGCTATTGTATGCTCTTCAAACTCTATCAGTCCGCACATGAGTTATGAGGAATCGAATTGGGTTGTCAACTCCTCTACTGAAAGGTCCCTCTATTGTAAGTTCTGGAGTTTTAAAAACATATCCTGCCAATAGTGCGGTGAGAGGTACTTTTTTTGTATTACCTTCTTAATCTTATCCCACCTAGTGATCGTTTCACTGTCTTCCCTCTTCCTCTATCCCAAAACAATTTCCCACCATAGGGAAGCACTTTTCTTCAGCTTAATGGCGGCCAGCTTGACTAGCCTTTCCTCTGATACCTCTTATATTTGAAGATTCGCTCAACAGTTTGCAACCACTCAAGGAATTCATCAAGATCCATGCCTCTTGAAAACTAGGGTAAATCCCCATGGATGACGTAGTCTATGGGTCCTCCTACGGGGATCTCCTCTCAAGAATTCTCCCATTGGAAGGGATTCAAATCTCCATCTCTATGCCTTTTCTGAAACTGAATCCCGAAACGCCGTTGTCCATCTTCTTCATCGCTGAAAGTCTTCCCATGAAAGGGATTCAAACCATCATTTCTTTCTCCCCTTCGACTCTTCTGATTCGGGTCGAAGATATCATCTTCCTGGTTCCCTTCATCTGATTTGGCTAGTCTCCATTGCAAACGATGAATTTCATGTTGAATCTATTCCCGAGTAAATACTGATGCATATCTTTGCAGTGGCATGACCTAGGTTGGGAATTGGAAAAAGAAAAGTTGATGGAGGTGAATTGGGTAGGGTCGGATGCTGGGGAACCCTAGGATAGGACTAGGTTTGAGCTAGCTCTGATACTAAATGATACCAAAACTAGTAGGGAAAACTGTAGAAACGCCAAAAAAATAATTTTTCATTAACACTAAAATAAGATTACATCCTGACTTGAATTGGAATAAAAAACTCACAACATGAAACGACACCAACAATACTCCTAAATGTATCCTAATGGATGGTGGAGGTCACCAACGGCATAAAATTTAATCATAATGCAGGAGATAACCATGAGGAGGGGTGAAATTCCTTCCCTTTAGCAAATTTGCATTATAAAGAAATTTATTTTCTTATCTAAGAATATACTACGATAATGGTGTTTTGTTTTTCCTATTTTCTGTTCTTCCCTACTTATAGATGTTCCTATTTTATTTCTATTAGATTTATTATATATATATATATATATATATATATATATGTGTGTGTGTGTTGTGTAATGTAATGTTTGAGATAAAGGGAATGAAATTATTTATAGTTTCTACAGCAGAGCCTGGAAATATTTATTTGATTTCCAGGGCACTATCTCCTTCATCCTATGAAAGCTTCAAATTTGAATAAGGGTCAAAGAATCCTCTACTTTGTCTCCTTGCGTACGCTCGCAGTGCTCTGTTGTTCAAATCATTCATTTTTGGCAATTGTAAATATTTAGAAATTTGTATGAACTAGTTATCACTTTAAAATTTATAAATAGAATAATTCTTTTGTATTTTGGATTTCATTCTAATTCTGCAACGAGATAGTTGTCCATCCAAATGACAGTTCTCACCTTGATAATTTCAATCTCTTGGGTCGGACCATGACATAAATGCCAAAATTGCTCGAACTATTTCTGGTGCCGAATCACCCATCGCGAGTACCGAGTTTCAAGACGCTCTATTTCCAACAAAAAAATGAGCGTATATGGGCACGATGCGCCCCTCATGGGAGATGGATTGTCCACGACTCTGTTCCAGAAGAGTTCATCTACTTGTTTGATCGCCCTCCCTTGCGATGGTCACCGTGCCCAACCAAGCATTAGGTCGCCCTTACCCAACCAAGCGCTAGGTCGCCTGCCCAGGAGCTAGGTCGCCCATCCAATCGTTGGATCACAGAGTGCAGCTGCAGTATTTGATTCTCCTGCATTGATGCAATCAATCTCCACATATTACAGTTATGACAAATACTCATGAGATCCATCAAAAAAATCTAAAGTGGATGGGATGCAAAAAATGAGTTCGGACATTGAAATCTATAATAAAAGAGCACAAAGAAGATCCACAAACATAAAATGAATCAACGAATAGATCCTCAAATAGATGATGAACAAAGACATGTTGAAAGTGGGATAGTCCATGAATGGGTAGACCAAAGGTGTCAACAGAATACAGTTTTTTCTTGCCAATAAAGGCATAAACTAAAATGTCAATTGGAAGAATTAAAGGGGATATTGATAGAGAGCATTGGACACAACAAAGATGAGCAATGTATACAAAGACATAAAGAAATATTGATGGAAGGTATTAATAAAATCAAGGACAAAGGTATCGATAGCGGGCATCAAATAAAGTATAAAACCATCAATTTGATGGGGGTATTGATTAAAAATATGGACAAAGGCATATATTTGCAAAGTCAATAAAAGTATAATGAAGATGCTGGAAGAGGCGTTGATGAAAAAATTTGCCGCCTTAATTTTCATGTTAAATTTGATACACATAAGCTAAACTAAAAAGATTTGCACTTTGCTTCAAAGAAAAACCACCAAACAAACCGGCAAGTAGTGGGATCACTTTAGGAGTTGACAATCAAGGAAATGGGCATTGCATGAAGGCAGCATGCCAATAGGTCGAGAGTGCGAGATTAGCCTTGTAAGGAATGCTTGAGGAGTGTAATCGGCTGTAATCAGTAATGGCCAAACTGACTTCTAGGAAAGACAATTTAACAGAATACCACAACAACGAAATTAAAAATTATTGATAAATAAGATTTATAACATGATTCAATAAAAAGAGTAATTTACTTTATTCAACAATCCATGCAATGATCATAGACATTACTCACTTCCATTGTTTGTGTAGCTTATTTTACATATCTAGTACTTTGGTAACAGCATTGCTATTGCGGAACTGTGGCTAAGATCATTCATTATTTTCATGGCTAAAAGAGGAAATCGTAACAGGATTTACACATATTACCTCGGTTTTGGCCGTATTTGCATCCTTTTCATCATCTTGAGTTGCTTCCAAGGACCAATGTGCATCTTTCATTGCTTTATTTTTATTTTCCCAGGCCGATGCATCCATCGCGTGAGCTCCCTCACCTCTTCCTTCTTAACAGAAGCCTGTGCCTCCTCACCCACTAGAGCTTCAGGAACATATTCTTTCACCTCTGATGTTATGACTTCTTCTGACGAATTGCCAACGTCAACCCCTTTCGTATCGTTGTCTTCTCTACCATTCGTTTCCAATCCACCAGTCCAGCCAAAATTGATATCACTGGTCACTGACTCCTCAGAAAATCCATATAATTCGAACAATTCCGATTTATCATTTTCTTGAAGTTGGTCATCTGATTTATCTAATGCCAAAATTTTCAATAAATCCAGCTTCTGAGAATTTTCAGTCTCAGAAGGAATTTCTGCTGTTGCAATAGCAGAAACCTGGCTGTCTTCATTTACCGACGCATCCATTTCACTGGCGCTAGCTGTCTCACCTCCCTTGAACTCGAAGAAAACATGCTGCTCCCCCTTTTCCCTATCCCCGTTTCCCGCAGCTTCCTTCTCGGGTACATCATGCTTCTCTTTGTCATTTGTCTCAATCCCTTCGCCATATCAGAAGTGAATCCTACGGCAAAAAGCAGCAAAAAAGAACTGTAGAAGAAGGCGGGAAAACGTAATGGATACCGAAAGATGACGCTTTTAACATCTGCATATGCGACGGGAGCCAACTCTGATGGTGTGGGGAGGCCGACGCCTTATTTTTCCACTTCGCAGACTTCCTCTTCTTGTTGCCCGACGGCATGATAACCGACAACTATAATTCGAGCAAACGATGAACGAATCAGAATAGGGTGCAGAGAATGGTAATCAAAGAATGGTGCGATAGAAAAGAGGATCAGGGTAAGGGCAAGGGTGAAGAGCAGGGAACTAGAAAACGTGGTCAGGGCGGATGAAATTTTGCCACGTGTATGTCCATTAAATAAAAATAAATAAAAATCGATTTTAGTGTAGTATCTTTCTTCAAAAATAAAAAAGGTGTCATCTGTGGTTTCGCGGAGTGATTTCTATCCCTCCCTCCTGATTATGAAATAATGATGATGGAATCTGTAAGAAAAGATAAAGTTTGAAACAGAGGTAATAAAATCTGAAAATAATGAGAAGATATTTGAAATGGAAATAATTGATTCTGAAATAATGGCCAGAAGTTGAAATCGAGTTGAGTTTAGCTACATTTGAAATGTCGACATTAATTTATAATGTTATTGTGATATTTTGTGATGTTATTAAGGTATTATTGTGGTATTTTTATGGTGTTTTTGATGTGCATTATTATGGTATTATTAGGGTATTTTTTTATTTTATTGAGGTATTATTCAGTTGTTATTGTGGTGGTATTTAAGTGTATTATGGGTGTTGTGTAGTGTTATTCAACTGGTGTTATTACAGCGTTATTGTGGTGTTATTATGGTTTTATTGTGGTGTTATTCATGTGTATTAAGGTTTTATTGTGGTATTATTTTAGTGGTATTGTGGTGGCTCTGATGTGGTATTCGAGTTATGTTATTTGAGTCTTATTATAATATTATTTCGATATTATTGTGGTGTTATTTAGGTGTTATTGAGGTGTTGTTATGATGTTATTTTTGAGGTATTGTGACGGCTCCAATGTTGTTTTCAGCTTGTGTTATTTCAATCCTATTATGGTGTTATTTTGGTATTATTGTGACGTTATTCAAATAATTTTAGGTGTTATTGCAGTATTATTGTGGTATTATTAGGGTTTTATTACAATAGTTTTGTGCTTGAGACTTCATGAACAAAGTATCTTGATATCCAAGTGGTAATAATTGTTTTTCTCTTGTTGTTAAATATATTTGCTTTGGTAGAGATTTGATCAAAGAAAATTTAGAAAATTGGAGAGTTATCAATTCTAAGATTAAACATCATACAAAAGCTAAGCCAGTCCTAATTTAAGACCAATCCCACCCCTTTATTTTAATGCATATTACATTAATAAAGCATTATTAAGGTCATTAAGTTTTGTTCTTCTCTTTTCATATTATCATTATCATATTCTTAAAAACACTTCATTACATATCATGCATTTACAATCATGCATTCATTTGGCAGAAATGAAAAACTAAAATTTAGAAGCATTTATATTTGATGATGTGGAAGACAATGTCAAATTTTAAGATTAATTAAAATAATTGACAATTTTATTTGACTAGTAAGCTGCAAATGACTATCAGAGTACTATCTTTACAAAATTAAAATCGATAGAAAAAATAAAACATTAAACTGAATTTTTTAAAAGATAACAAAGTCTTATTATGAAAACCCTAACAAAGGGTAGATATGAAAATAATTTGAAAACTAAATATATTTCAATGGAGCATAAATTATATTAAGTCCTCTTACTAATTATAAAATCTTTCTACTTTTGGTAATATGAGATTAAAAGAGTTTATCTTAGCATTTTATTTTGTGCAATTTGGTGAGACTGAAGATATTAGTAATGATCCAATTGCAGACACATATTGTCGCACCGTTATACACAATGAAAAAGAAACATATTAACTATATTATGCTTATGCTTATCATATTTGATTTACTGTTTGAAAGGAACATGCTGGTTTTTGGCTAAATTTAAAGAAAATTCAGACGAAAGACATCTTCTGTGTTCCTGACCCGACCCGCAATAATGCAGTAATATTCGCTTCCAAAAGATGGCCAAAAGCTTGACCCAATTTATAAATAGCGGCTAGTGTATAAAATCAAAATGATGTAAATTTTTAGAAAATATTTTTACACACTAGGGTACTATGCAAGTATACGTATCGTTTCAAGTAATATAAGGGTTTTCTTTTATAACCCCAGTATCGATCCCACGGGGAAAACTTATAGTAATAAATTTTCTAAATATTATATTTCGAAAATATCTTTTTATCCTTTAATTTAACTATAAATTACTATTAATTTACTATATGTAAATAAAGAAAACAATAATAAGAAAATAATTTATGAAAACTATATAAAATAAACAACTTTCTTTCCTTCAATTAATCTAAGATTTTTAAGATAATTTAATATTCGTTGGAGAATTTGATTTATGGTATTGTGCCAAATAGAAGCATTCCTATTCTTTACCATTTGATCCAGGCGCAAAGAACATTGGCTAATTTACAGATCAGGTCCGGATGTATTGTTAGTAGAATGGGTTAATCTAGACTCACACTACTAGATGTCCAAGGTTGGCTATGGTCGGCCCTACTAGTGACCCTTTCCTAATCTATAAATTAAATTATAAGGATTTAGTCTGTCACTCTAAAAACTTATCAATTCTACGCCCTTTAAATCTTATCTTCCTATTTATTTGCACTTCACTTTGAATAGCCCGCACATGGCCTTCTACTACCCAAAGATTCATATGACACTTACAAGTTAAGAGTTCTTCTCCTTCAAGGTCTCAAAACTCTTCAACAGGTTTTAACAATTTAAATGGTCAATTTAAAAAGTAAAGTAAGATCAGGTATTAATGTCATCACAATGTTTTGAAAATATTTTGAATTTCAATTTTCCATCGAATCTTTATATTATCTTATCTATCTCTTCATAATTGAAGGAAGAAAGTAAACTAACTACTTAGAACACATTGAATATAAACAGCAAAACATAATATATAAACTTTGAATCAAATGTAAAATACTTATCTCAAATATTCCTTCTACAGATCTTCTGATTCCTACTGACTCCACAGTGTAATGAACTCCAGATGCAACAACTTGAAAATAAACTCACTAAACTAAACAAAAGTTGGCCCTAAATTTCTCTCTCTAATTTTCTCTCTAAGGATGAGAGGTCCTAAAGTGGATAAGAGAAAGGGTTACAATGGGAGGGGCACGTTTTCTGAAGAAATGGACCCCTATTTATAGGCTTCAAGGGTTTCCTTGAGGCACCTCTTCAAAACATGTCCACATTCAATGAATCTTCTAGAAGGTCGGTCTGCCGCCTAGGCGCCGGAATCTGGCGCCTAGGTGCCGGACACCGCGTCCAGTTCTTTGCACCTCTTCACTTTGGCTCACACCTCTTCGCGATTAAAACCATTTTGGAGCGTCCAAATGCAATGTATCACATGTCCTATTATCAAGGAACAACCGTCGGTCTTCTAGAATGTCCGATAACCGCTCACTCCGTCAAAATAACCGATCAAACGTTGTCAAAAAACTTGACAGTTTCTGTATCGAGTCTGGCGCTTAGGCGCCAGCTTTTGGCGCCTAGGCGCCACGCCATATTTTTTTACACTTTTTGTATTTTGCTCCATTTTTGCTCCTTTTAGCTTCTTTTTCCTTTTTGGACCTTTTTACATCACCTACATCCAAAAACACAAAAAAAATACCTTTCATTAAAGCATAATATCTTTAATTGATAAGAATTAAGACATAAAGAAATAGGTATTTTTTTTATAGATCAAAATCCCTCAAACTTAAATGTTACTTGTCCTCAAGTAACTCTTTCTACTATATATAAAAATATATAACTTTTGAAATAAAAGATAATTATTTGAGATTCATTATAATTTTTGATTTTATAAAGTCTTTAGTAAATTATTAACCCAATTTCACTAACTAGGTTTAATTTTAAGAATTTAAAGAATATTTAAATACCAAATCATAAGATTTCAAACTTTTCATCCATTTTGAAAATAATAGAAGTCTATTATATTAAGATCTCATAGATTATTTACAAGAAAAAGATCTTCTTGAAAAAATCTTTTCTAAATAAATATTCATGTATAAAAATTAAGTAAAATATATAACTAGTTTTCTTCCTATAAGATAATTCAAGTGAAGCCAATTTTTTATTAGGCATTTCCTCAAGCTTCTCCTCTCTTCTCTTTTCTTCTTTTTCTTTTTTTCTTTTTTTTTTATATATAGAGAGGATTACTATATCTGGATAGTCTGTTAATGGTTTTGAACTTCACTATCCTTAACTTATATTTTCAAAACTCATACATTTCCACTTAATTATTATAGCATAAATAAGAATTTAAAAAGATTTCCAATCTTTTCTTTTTCAAGTGATAATTTTTTATTACTTAATATTTCTAAAATCTATTATTTCTATCATGAATAGGAAAATTCTTTATCTTATTCTTCTTTAAGTTAAATAATTCTATTCTTAAAATCAATCAAAGTTATTAAAATTTTGGTTAATTTTCACTAAATTGTTTATAATTTCAAAAATAAAAGTGATCTCAAATAAATTCTTTATTCCTTTCGTTATGTTAAAAAGTTTTTTATTTTTATGAAAATATTAGCTCTTTAAGGACAAATAAAATTTAAATTTGAATGGATTTTCCCTTCCCCCAAACTTAAGTTTTGGTATACTATAATAATTTGAAAGTATGAGAGAAAGAACATCATAAGAATTTTTATAAGTATGTAAAAACAATCTTAAAAAGAAAAATTATTTCTACTCATGCTTTTATGAATAATTAAGATAAAATTTAAGCATGTATAAAAAGTAAGCAGGCTAATTTTATGATGATATTAAATTAAAACTAAAGCAGAGCAACATTACTAATTACTAGACAGTAGACTAACAAACATATAAATTAATTCTAACTACAGTCTTAACACAATCAATCCACACATGTACAAAAACAAATCAACATACATCAAACACAAAACTAAACAAACAATCCAAACGAAACAAACTAACAGAGTAGCACATCATAAAGATCTATAACTACTAGTCACTAGCTGTAGCCTCATCATCATCGTCGTCGTCACCAAAGGAAAATTCTACGTCCTTAGGATCAACAAATGGTGTGAAACTAGGAAAAGTAGGAAAACTAACATCTCGTTCACCCTTCGTAAATCCGACTAGGGCTTCATCATACTCGGCATCATAACTACTCTTCCTCCGGGTATAATCGGATAGATGATCAAGCTTCCCGTCAATAAGTATCAATCTCGCAGTGAGTATTAAATAACTCCTCGCTGTCGCTCTAAAACCGATCATGCATCGATTCCCGTAAACTCGATGGTGGCTCGGCGAGGCAGAGGGTCTAGAAGTAGAAGGTCTACCTGAAGTATGTGCAGAAGTAGAAGGAGCAGTCGATCTCTTCCCACGAAGACGATCATAGATACTAACACTCTCCTGCTCAATTGGCTTGGTAGACTTTAACTTCTCCTCAGAAATATCAGCAGTGACTCCATTACTAACACATAGTGAATAAATCAGAGATGGAAATCCCAATCCAACAGAAGTGCTGGATCTCGCAGTAGAATCCACAGAATCATAAATAATACTGCCAACATCAATAGGCTTCCTTTCCTGAATGCAGTACTTTAAGATCGTTCGATCTCTAGTCACTTCACTCAGGTGGTTGGAAGGTAAAAATCTTGCAGAAATAAAGTAGTGCCATGCTTTAGAAATACCATTTAATTTGGAGGATTTGATGTTTACCCTTTTTCCTTTCCTGATCTTCCAAGATCCAAGTACTCGTCGACCAAATAAGCAATAATCATATCCAAATCTCCCTCAGATGGTGATAATCCAGAATAATAACACTCTTTAGTCGGTGGCAGGCCATAAAATATATTGATTCTTTCAGGACTAAATCCAACTCCGATTCCTCTGACAAAGACTTCATAATCTTCGGCATCCAGAAAATTTGCATAAAACTCTCGAACAATCGGGATAACAGTAACAGCAGTGAAATAACAAAATCGTTGCCAATTGTGTGCAACAATAGTATTTTCAAACATTTCTCCAGGATGATAGAAACTTTGTTCTGAAATGAACTTTCTGGACGTCGCAAATTCGTGAAAGCGAAAATGCGCAGCCGCAGTAGAAAATTTGTTGTTATCAAAGTTATCTCGTGTCTTCCCGCTTTTAGATTTTGGGGCCATCTAAACGTGAAATAAAACAAGAACAAATTTAGGAATCAAAGATTTAAACTCTTTTTAAGTTTATAAAACTTAAAATAAGTTTAAAAATCTAAAGAAATCGCTAAAAATAGAAAAAAAAATTTAAAATTTTCAGTTTTTAGCAAAACTAGGAAAATCTATGGTGAAAATCGAAAATAAATGGTTTATAGTGTTGATCTGACCTTGAGACAAAGAAATTGAGTGGTTTCGCGCTCAAATCCTTGATGTTTTGACCTCAAAATGGATCTAAAAGGTGTATGTTCGTGAAAATGGGGAAGACGATGAAGCTTAGGCGTCAAAAATGGCTTTTGGGGGTTATTTAAGTAAATTTTCGGGTCCAGGCCGAACTGGCGCTTAGGCGCCGAATTCTGGCGCCTAGGCGCCATACTCGCCTTTCACAGAAAAATATTTTTAAACTTAATTTTCCACCAAATTTCATAAATTCAACTTCCAATTACTCATATTAGAGTAGGGCTTCAGTTTCTAACTTCCACAATATTTTTCAAAAATTTATAAAAATTAAATAATTAATCCACCAATCAAACATAAGGTTTCAATCAAACTCACTAAATTCCATTCATAATCTTTCAATATTGACTCAATACATTCCAGATAAGTATTATACTTGATTCAAGTTCCTAATACACACTCAAACATAACAATTTCTAAACAAAAACAACACACATTGAACATGAAAGCAAATACACCAACAAACACAATCGATTCTCTAAATCGATACAATGACTCAACAAACCATACAATGACTATCTCATTACCAGAATACTCTAATCTTCACAGGGAAATTGTGTATTCCACTTGGAAAGAACACTAACGCTCTCGGGAAATCCGTAGCCATCTTTTCGTCAATCCACTTGTTCTTCGCATACATTTCAACTTGAGCATCTTGATAAGCCGCAAAATGATCAAATTGAAGTTTCATTTGCCATTCTAGTTGTTCAACTTGATGAAACATCTCATGAAGGTGATCTCCAATGCTTTTAAAATCAGTTTCAAACTAATCCAAACGATTAGAAATTTTCTCCAAACTTACAGCGATGAAACCATTGAAGTAGGGTTGAGGATCCTTTGAGACCTTGTCCCTAGCCTCTTCTCCATGATTTCTTCTTTCCATTTCTTCAAAAGTTTCTCAAATCTCTCAAGAATGAAGTGCAAGGGACGTAATTCTGATTGCTTGATGGTTAGGGAAGAAGATTGGCTGATTTATAGGTGAAATTCGTGTGAATAACTGAAAATTTTTTGTTTTTGCACGACCCAGTAACCGCGGCGTTTAGGCGTCGAATCTGGCACCTAGGCGCTGGACCTATTGATACATAACATGATTCTGGCGCTTAGGCGCCGAATTTTGGCGCCTAGGCGCCGGAACTATGTTCAACTCTGTTTCGCCTAATCGTCAAATTTCAAATTTTCGTTCTCCAAGATAGGTAAATTATACTGGTAAGAGTAATTTAGACTAAAATACAATCAAAATGAAGGTTAACTTGATCTCCTTTTTACTCATATTCAGAATAGAGTGATCCTATTTTTAAATCTTACACACTTCAAAATAATTTTCAGCCTAAGTCAACAAAGACTTATGAGCATCAAATTTTTCTAAAGTAATATAAATTTAATCAAGATCGAGGCATAACCTTACATTAAAATACAAAAACACTCATAGCAAAAGATAATTATGGGTTGCCTCCCACAAAGCGCTTGGTTTAACGTCGTCAGCCCGACTTAAGTAAATCTTTAATCAGGTTGACTCAATTCATAAGCCTCTTTATAAATCTTTTTAATATATCCCAAATAAGGCTTCAATCTTACTCCATTTACTTTAAAAATTTTTCCTGTTTTGTGATCTTTAATATCCACAGCTCCATAATGGTATACTTTCTCAACTATATAGGGTCCAATCCATTTAGATCTTAATTTTCTAGGAAACAGTTTTAAACGAGAGTTAAATAGTAATACTTCTTGTCCAGGTTCAAAAATTTTTCCTGAAATTTTCTTATCATGCAACATCTTTATTTTTTCTTTATAAATCCTCGCATTTTCATATGCTTCATTTCATATTTCTTCCATCTCATTTAATTGCAATAATCGCTTTTCTCCTGCTTTATTCAAATTAAAATTGAACTCCTTTATCGCCCAATAAGCTTTATGTTCAAGTTCTACAGGTAAGTGACAATGTTTACCATAAATTAACCGGTAAGGTGACATTCCGATTGGTGTCTTATAAGTCGTTCTATAAGCCCATAATGCAGAATCAAGTCTATCAACCCAATCGGTTCTTTTAGGATTAACGAGTCTTCTCTAAAATTCTTTTAATTTCTTTATTTGATACTTCACCATTCCACTAGTTTGTGGGTGATAAGCAGTTGCAATTCTATGTTTGATTCCAATTTTTGTAGTAATGATTGAATTCTTATATTCCTTAAATGACTTCCACCATCAGTGATAATTACCTTAGGCATTCCAAATCTTGAAAATATCATTTTCTTTAAAAATTTAGAAACACTTTGGGAATCACAGTTTGGTAAAACTACAGCTTTAATCCACTTTGAAACATAATCAACTGCTAATAAAATATAAATTTTTCCAAATGTTGGAACAAATGGTCCCATAAAGTCTAAACCCCATATATCAAAAATTTCAACTTCCAATATATAGTTTAAAGACATTTCATTCTTCCTAGATATATTTCCCATCCTTTGACATCGATCACATGTTTTCACATATTGTCTCACATCATTAAATAAGGTAGGCCAATAAAATCCAGAATTTAAAATTTTAAATGCAGTTTTATCTATGCCAAAGTGTCCTCCAAAATTAGAATCATGACATTTTTGAATAATAGCAAAAGTTTCCTCATACGGTATACATCTTCGAATCATAGAATCTCTTCCAATTTTAAATAAATGAGGTTCTTCCCAGATATAAGATTTAGCATCATATTTAAATTTCTTAATAAATTTGTTATCCAAGTCATAAGGCAAAATATTGCTAACTAAATAATTAACAATATCAAGCATACCAAGGTGTTTTATATCTTTGAATAACATATAAAGATTCATCGGGAAATTTCTCATTTATATTTTCTTCCGAAATAATATCATTTTTAATTCTAGACAAATGATCGGCAATTTGGTTTTCGGTTCCTTTTCTATCTACTATTTCAAAATCAAATTCTTCTAGAAGTAAAACCCATCTTATAAGTCCAGGTTTAGAATCCTTCTTAGATAATAGATATTTAATAGCAGAATGATCAGTATGAACTATGCATTTAGTACCAAGAAGATAAGGTCTAAATTTATCGAAGGCATATACTTATAGTAGAAGCTCTTTCTCAGTGGTAGTGTAATTTCTTTGTGTTTTAGTGAGAGTTTTATTAGCATAATATACAACTTTGAAAATTTTCTCATATTTTTGTCCTAATACAGCTCCAATTGCAAAATCACTTGCATCACACATTAATTCAAAAGATTTATTCCAATTAGGTGCAACAATGATAGGTGCGATTATTAATTTTTATTTTAGAATATTAAAAGCATTAATACATTCTTTATTAAATTCAAATTTTGCATCTTTTTCCAATAAATGACAAAGAGGTTTAGCAATTTTAGAAAAATCCTTTATGTATCTTCTATAAAATCCAGCATGACCTAGAAAACTTCTCACATCAGTGACAGTAGTAGGTGGTTGCAATTCAGCAATAATTTTTACTTTTGCTTGATCTACTTCCATTCCTTTTTGTGACACTTTGTGACCAAGTACAATGCCTTCGTGACCATGAATTGACATTTTTCCCGATTAAGAACTAAATTTGTTTCTTCACATCTTTTCAGAACTTTGGCTATGTTTTCCAAACAAGATTCAAAAGAAGTTCCAAAAACTAAAAAATCGTTCATGAATATTTCAATTCCTTTGTCAATCAAATCACAAAATATTGACATCATACATCTTTGAAAAGTTGCAGGTGCATTACATAAACCAAAAGGCATTCTTCTAAAAGCAAATGTTCCATAAGGACTTGTAAATGTTGTCTTTGCTTGGTCCTCAGGAGCAATAAGTAATTGATGATAACCAAAATATCCATCCAGAAAACAGAAATATGAGTGTCCAGCTAATTTATCAATCATTTGATCCAAGAAAGGTAAAGGAAAATGATCCTTTCTAGTGGCTTTATTTAATTTCCTATAGTCAATACAAACTCGCCATCCAGTAACTTATCTTGTAGGAATTAGTTCATTTTTATCATTAACAATGACAGTTACACCTCCTTTCTTCAGAACACAATGAATAGGACTTACTCATTGACTATCCGAAATAGGATAAATAATACCAGCATCTAACCACTTAATAATTTCTTTTTTTAAAAACTTCTTTCATGATAGGATTTAATCTTCCTTGCGATTCTATAGTAGGTTTAAAATTTTCTTCCATTAAAATTCTATGCATGCAAATGGAAGGGCTTATTCCTCTTATATCAGCAATTGTCCAACCAAAAGCTTTCTTATAATTCTTTAACACACCTACTAGTTTTTCTTCTTGATCTTTACTCAGTTCAGAAGAAAAAATAACAAGTAAAGTTAACGAATTTCCAAGAAACGCATATTTTAAATGTGAAGGTAACATTTTTAATTCCGATTCGAGGGCTTTTTTAACTGATGGTAAAAGTATATCATTTTGAGTTATGTCTAAAGTTTCCCAATTATTTTTAATAAAATGAGTCTCTTCTTCTTCTACTTCTTCATTTTCATCAGTTAAAAATTCAAATTTTTCTTCAGAAATGACTTTACATTTTTCTTGATAATGTTTTTCAATTAAATAATCAATTATATCCATTCGATAACATTTCTCTTTATCAGGGTACTTCATTGATTTAAGAACATTAAATTTAATTTCTTGATCATTAACTCTCACGGTTAGTTCTCCTTTTTGCACATCAATCATAGCTCGTCCGGTAGCTAGAAAAGGTCTCCCTAAAATAATAGGTATCTCTTTATCTTCTTCCATATCAAGTACTATGAAATCTATAAGAAAGATAAATTTATCCACTTTAACAAGGACATCCTCTATAACTCCTTTAGGATAAGTGATAGATCTATCAGCTAACTGAAGGGTTATAGTGGTGGGAGTAATATCTCTTAAATCTAATCTTCGAAAGATTGAAAATGGCATGAGATTAATACTTGCTCCTAAATCACATAAAGCTTTTCCACAAAATTTTTCTCCAATAGCACAGGGTATAGTGAAACTTCCGGGATCCTTAAGCTTTTCGGGTAATTTCTTTTGAATTATTGCACTCGCATTCTTCACTTAATGCAACGGTTTCAAAAGCTTCAAATTTTCATTTTTTGGTTAAAATATCCTTCATAAATTTTGCGTAAGTTGGCATTTGTTCCAAAGCTTCAGAAAAGGTATGTTAATAGTAAGTTTCTTAAAAATTTCAAAGAACTTAGAAAATTGATGATCAAGTTTCTGCTGTTTCAGTCTTCGAGGAAAAGGTGGTGATGGTCTTTCAACTTCCACATTAACAGGTATAACAGTTTGATCTTGACTAGGAGAGAGAGTTTCTTTAGGTTTTTCAATTTCTTCAACCTCAATCACTTTTTCAATTTCATTCTGCATTATTTCTTTTAATTCCTTTCCACTTCTAAGTTGCACAGCTTTAGCTTGTTCATGTTCTTTTCCAGTTTCTTTTGGATTAATTTCAACATTACTAGGAAGTGTTCCTACAGGTCTGTTATTAATTAAAGTAGCAATTTGCCCCCATTTGATTTTCAATATTACGAGTAGCAGTATTTTAATTTTGTAATTGATTATTCATTTGTAAAATTAATTCTTCTATTGATAAATTTTTCTGTTAATTATTAAATCCAGAAGGTTTATAATTTGAATTAACTTGATTATTCCAATTTCCAGTGGGATGAGATTGATTATTACCCCATTGTTGTTGCGAATTATTCCAGTTAAAATTAGGATGATTTTTCTACCCAGGATTATAATAGTTTGAATAAGGATTATTTTTACTTGCAATTGCTTGTAAATTTTCAATAGTTTGAGAATCTTCAATATTAGCAGAGTTATTATGTGAAATATTAATTGCAAAATTATCTAATTTCTTAGACATTGCTGCAACTTGTGAAGCTAAAATAGAAAAGACTTCATTATCATGAATACTTGCCATCTTTTTAGAATTAATCCTTTCGGAAGGCCATTGAAAATTGTTATTAGCCATTTCTTCAATTAAAGTGTAAGCTTCTTCAAATGATTTTGACATTAAAGAACCTCCAAGAATACAGCATCAATAATTGATTTTAAAGATCCAATTAATCCATTGTAAAATGTTTGAAAAATTAACCAATCAGGTAAAGCATGACAAGGACATTTTCTTAATAGTTCTTTAAATCTTTCCCAAGTTTCATATATTGTCTCCCCGTCAAATTGACTAAATGAAGTAATATCATTTCTTAATTTAGTAGTTTTAGAAGGAGGAAAATATTTAGCAAGGAATTTTTGTGCCATTTCAGCCCATGTTTTAATAGAACCGATTGCTTAATGAGTTTAGCCACATCTTTGCTTTATCTCTTAAAGAAAAAGGAAAGAGTCTAAGTCTAATAAGCATCATCGAAACATTGTTATATTTAAAGGTAGCACAAAGTTCTAAAAAACTAACAAGATCTAAATTGGGATCCTCATTTGGTGATCCACCAAATTGATTGTTTTGCACCATTTGAATAATAGACGGTTTAAGTTCAAAAGAATTAGCATCTAAAGTGGGTATTTGAATACTACTATGAAGTTCATCAACTGTAGGGTTAGCATAATCCCTTAATGGTTTATAAACATTTTGATCATTAAGTTCAATTGGATTTTGTAAAGTAGCAATTTCTTTAAATTTTTGAATTTGTTTTCCTTTTTAATTTTTCTAATTGTTCTTCCTAATTCAGAATCTAAAGGTATTAATCCTTCAGAACCAAATCTTCGCATAAAACAAGAAATAAAAATATATATCTTTCTTTTTTTATTATTTTTATTTTTTTAATATATATTTGTATTTTTAGAAATATAATATTTTTTTACAAAAATTTATAACTATTTTATTTCTTTCCCCGGCAACGACGCCAAAAACTTGACCCGACCGCAAATAATGCAGTAATATTCGCTTCCGGAAGATGGCCAAAAGCTTGACCCAATTTATAAATAGCGAATTAGTGTATAAAATCAAAATGATGTAAATTTTTAGAAAATATTTTTACACACTAGGGGTACTACGCAAGTATACGTATCGTTTCAAGTAATATAGGGTTTTCTTTTATAACTCCAGTATCGATCCCACGGGGAAAACTAATAGTAATAAATTTTCTAAATATTATATTTCGAAAATATCTTTTTATCCTCTAATTTAACTATAAATTACTATTAAGTTACTATATGCAAATAAAGAAAACAATAATAAGAAAATAATTTTTGAAAACTATATAAAATAAACAACTTTCTTTCCTTCAATTAATCTAAGATTTTAAAGATAATTTAATATTCGTTGGAGAATTTGATTTATGGTATTGTGCCAAATAAAAGCATTCCTATTCTTTACCCTTTGATCCAGATGCAAAGAACATTGGCTAATTTACAGATCAGGTCCGGATGTATTGTTAGTAGAATGGGTTAATCTAGACTCACACTACTAGATGTCCAAGGGTGGCTATGGTCGGCCCTACTAGTGATCCTTTCCTAATCTATAAATCAAATTATAAGGATTTAGTCTGTCACTCTAAAAACTTATCAATTCTACGCCCTTTAAATCTTATCTTCTTATTTATTTGCACTTCACTTTGAATAGCCCGCACATGGCCTTCGACTACCCAAAGATTCATGTGACACTTACAAGTTAAGAGTTCTTCTTCTTCAAGGTCTCAAAACTCTTCAACAGGTTTTAACAATTTAAATGGCCAATTTAAAAAGTAAAGTAAGATCGAGTATTAATGTCATCACAATGTTTTGAAAATATTTTGAATTTCAATTCTCCATCGAATCTTTATATTATCTTATCTATCTCTTCATAATTGAAGGAAGAAAGTAAACTAACTACTCAGAACACATTGAATATAAACAACAAAACATAATAAATAAACTTTGAATCAAATGTAAAATACTTATCTCAAATATTCCTTCTACAGATCTTCTGATTCCTACTGACTCCACAGTGTAATGAACTCCAGATGCAACAACTTGAAAATAAACTCACTAAACTAAACAAAAGTTGGCCCTAAATTTCTCTCTCTAAGGATGAGAGGTCCTAAAGTGGATAAGAGAAAGGGTTACAATGGGAGGGGCACATTTTCTGAAGAAATGGACCCCTATTTATAGGCTTCAAGGGTTGCCTTAAGGCACCTCTTCAAGGTCGGTCTGGCGCCTAGGCGCAGGAATCTGGTGCCTAGGTGCCGGACACCGAGTCCAGTTCTTCGTACCTCTTCACTTTGGCTCGCACCTCTTCGCGATTAAAACCATTTTGGAGCGTCCAAATGCAAGCCAGTCTTCTAGAATGTCCAATAACTGCTCACTCCGTCAAAATAACCGGTCAAACATTGTCAAAAACTTGACAGTTTTTGTATCGAGTCTGGCGCTTAGGCGCTAGCTTCTGGCGCCTAGGCGCCAGGCCATAATTTTTTACACTTTTTGTATTTTGCTCCATTTTTGCTCCTTTTTACTTCTTTTTCTTTTTTGGACCTTTTTACATCACCTACGCCCAAAAACACAGAAAAAATACCTTTCATTAAAGCATAATATCCTTAATTGATAAGAATTAAGACATAAAGAAATAGTTATTTTTTTGTAGATCAGTTCCAGCTGAATAATAAGCGAAATCAATGCATATGTGCTTAGATCAATGACAGAACCAAGGATAAAATATACGAATGCATTTAACTTTCTTGCTACATAAGTTGGGAGAGTAGATAATCTTGAATATATGAAGAGAGAAGCCTTCAATTTCATTCAAAAAGTGAGAAGATCTAGAATTAAAAATGGTGACGCTAATTCTCTATTACAATTGTTCACGGAGATACGGGCAGGGATAGTATCTTTGTGTGGGACTTCCAAATTGATGAGAGTGATAGGTTGATGAGCTTTTTGTGGAGAAATGGCCTTGATTATGACTAATAGACTGTAAATATAATTTATGTTGTGCTTTCTTTGTTGGTGTGAACCACCATTGAATTTTTGTTAGATAAAATGATTGATTAGTTTAAATGGTTGTTTAAAACATTTATTCATATCATGGATCAAAAGCATCTAATACCAATGTTTACCGATCAGGATCAAGCAATGACAATAGCTATAGAATATTCTCTGCTATAGATTCATAACTACAAGAAATTTCCTTTGAATGTCTATTATGGGGTGGGTAATATGACAATCAATGACCTTTTCTACAAATGCATGAGCAAATGCGACTCTGAAGAGGAGTTTGAACAAATTTGGACTGTGATGATTGAGAAAGGAAATCTACACGATAGCGTTTGGTTGGATGATTTGTATAGTATTAGACAAAAGTGGTCAACAACCTTTAATAAGGAAATATTTACAATGGGAATATATCAACACAAAGAACTGAGTCCACAAATAATATTTCTCATGGTGACCCAAAGCCAACAAGCTCAATTACCAATTGTTTTCTAGGTCTTGAAAATGTAATGAAAGCATGGATGCGAAATGAGAAGGAAGAGGATTTCAAATGTGCTCAGTCTGTAATTACATTTATCATTAAAAGCAGCCCATTATTAAAGCAGGTAGTTACATTTTATTCAAAAAAAGTCATACTTAATGTTCGAGGAAGAGTTATTACATGGGTTGTGTGGTCTTGCTTCTCTTCAAATTATGATTCAAAATTTTATATTAAGAATTTGGATAATTAGGGGACAAATAAACTTTGGATTGTTAAATTTGACAATTCTAATTATAAAATCACGTGTAGTTGCAAGAAATTTGAAATTATGGGGATATTATGTGCTCACTCTCTACGAGTTCTCAACTTAGAAAATATAATAAATAAATCCAATAAATATCTCTTATTGTGATGGTTTGTTCATGCAAAAAGGAATATCTATAACAGTTATGGATATAAATGTCTCAAAGAGACACAAATGTAGAATGCTAATTCAAGTGGCCACATATTTCGCACACACATCCAAAAGTTTGTATATTAAATTAGCACTAAAGCACATGGGAATGAAGCAGCTGAGCAATGCATGTTGAAGTCATTGGAAATTTTATCAATCGATATTGATGAAGTATTAAGTGGGAGAGCACCTCAGTCAAAGAAAAAACTAAAATAAAAAACCAGTCAATAAAGAATGCATTTTAAAGACCCAGAAGATGCGCCTAAAGTGAATATCTAATTCCAAATTAGAAGTGTATTGAGAGAAAAATAATAGAGTAAAAGGTCTATATTCTTGTATTCAAAGTTAGTTTTAATATATGTACCGTTATATTTCTCTAACATAAACCATGGTATACAGGAAAGGAGAAAGAAGCTTCATCTAGCCAAGAACAAACCCCATGCGACCTAAATTTGTGTGTGATGTCGAATTGCCTCATACAGGTATACAATAGAAATTGAAAATCATTAGATTTTTTTTTTGTTGATACATATTTCTAAACATTCACTCATGATTAGTCCAACATAGTAGGATTTGTTTACATCATAACCCATATAAACGTATACCAGCCTGGTGATGGATTTCATTCATGATATATAACTCCTCACAAAATTTTCAATTATATAATTCTCATAAATTTAACAATCAATTGTGAATTTGACCCCCAAAGGATAATAGGAAGCAAATTATTGATCCATGATTACATCACCTTTTGCATAGTAAGGTTATTCTACTCCCAACTTATAATAAAGTATTTTCTACCAAATATCAATTATCTTCTGAATAATGTTCATAGCCAAATTAAAAATTTGACTTGTTCTTGTGTTATGTAATTCGATGTCCAAATACTTCAAAGGGAGGCTGCTAACTTGATATCAGTGTAATCTTGTAGACATTATTTATGTTATATTTTGATATGTTTACATTTGGCCTTTCTAATTTACATACCTGAAACCGCTCCAAAATTTGTCAAAATTTTGCATATTTGCTTAATTTTCCTCTTCCGCATGTTGTAGAAAATCAGAAAGTCAAATTCGAAACCAGCTCCCCACCTTTAGTTTTGCATCTCCCATCAGCATGGTTAAGGATTTATTTATTCAGTATGCAAGATAAATAGTCAATGGCTAAAATGAATATAGTAGGTGTTAGGGGAACACCTTAATTTAGACCTTTCTCAAATTAAAAAAAAAAACTATGTTGCATTCCTTTTATCACTTAATAATAATTATGATATAAAAATTTCATGATGAGCTCATAGAAGTCAGATTAAAGCCTTTAATCTTCAACACTTTAACGATGAAATCCCATTAAATAGTTTTATTTGTTTTTTTAAGGTCCAGTTTTCATAAACCAAAATTTTCCAATTAATTAATATTGAGGTTGTATTTTATCCATATTGAGGTACTATAACATCACAATAACATCATGATAATACCTCAACAGCACCTAAATAACTCCACAATCATGATGTAATAATACCACAATAACAACTGAAATAACACTTAAATAACACCAGTCAAAAATACCTGCACAACCGCCACAATAACACTGAAATAACACTACAATAACACTGTAATAAAATCTCAATGACACCACAAAAAAAACCGCAATAACATTATAACAACACTAAAATATCACAAGACAAAAATATCATCACAACCGTCATAATACTACACAAATAACGCTACAATATTACCACATTAACATAGCAAAAAAAAAACACAAAAAACCCGCAATAACACCAAAAAAATGCTAGTCGATAATAACTAAACAGAGCTGTTGCAATTTAACTTAAATAACCCCACAATAACACCTCAATAACACCACAATAACCCCATAATAATACTGTAATAACACTATAATAAAGCGAGTCGAGAATACCACTAGAGCAGTCGCAATACCACTCAAGTAAAACCTTAATTACATCGCAATAGCACCTCTATATTACCACAAACAAATTGAAATAACACCAGTTGATAACACGAGTCGAGAATACCACTAGAGCAGTCACAACATGGCGCCGACGTGGTTAAGTAGGAAAATATGGATTTTCTGAATTATTTAAATCACCTGAACTTTAAAAATCCATAACTTGGTGTCGAAAAATCATAAAAATAAAATAAAATACCCTCTTGCTAAGTGAATAAAGGAGAATAATGTGGAAATCATTTAAAATTTATTTGATACATGTATTATTTTTAATTAATTTAATACTGTCGGTAGTATTTTAATTCTCCATGCATTAGGATATTTCACCATGAGTTGCCATTTTAACATGATGTAGCCTCTCTCATGGGGGATATTCCCTGATTTTTCCAAAGTCAGAGGAAACCTCTATGAAGAGTTCTATATTTTCCAAGTTTAGGCATCTATTTTCATAAATTAATTCTAATAATTAGCATGGTGATTATAAAAATTCAGAAAAATCATTGTAGGTTCCTTATGACCAGAGAACATAAAATTTTCATGGGTTAAATCATCAAGAAATAACCTAATTATCAACTTGGATTAAAATTAAATTTAAATTAATTTCAGTTCATTAAATATGAAAATCACTTAAAAACATTTCTCCACTATATTTTAAAGGTCAGAGAACTCCCCATAAAAAATTTATGGCATTTGGAATTCATTTGGTTACCTAAATGCCTTTTCTAAGTGAAATGATAATTTTGAACTTTAAACTAATTATAATAATTAAAATATAACTCAAAAAATTATAAAATTGGTTTTGGGAGTTCTCTGTAACCAGAGGATTCTTTTAAAAATAAAATTGGGATTTTCACAAAAGTTTTATTTTTAATCATATTTTTAATATTTAAATAATTAAATAATAATAAAAATCACAAAAATATTAAAAATCACCAAATTGTTACATATGGTCTCCTAATCATTTAGGAACCATCCCCATAATTTTTCCAAGCTTCAAAGTTAAAATATCAATTTTTAAAGGCTTAAAATAATTGTAAAAGAGTAAAAATGAATTTTCTTAATTTTCCCCTAAAATAATTCTAATAATAAAAATAAAAATCAGAAAAATATAAAGTTTGTTTCTCTGGGTTTCCTGACCTTAGAGGGACTTCATAAAAATATAAAATTGAATTTTCAACCTTTAAAATATTTTATAATTGATTAAAACTCCAGAACTTAAAATAATTTTAATAACTAAATTAAAACTCAAAAAAATCATGAAATTTGGTCCAAGTGGTCCTCTGGTCTAGGTCTACCTCCAATAAAAATTTTCAAATCATATGTTTTGTTGTGCACAAGTTGTTGAATTTTCATTGAAAACCCCTATTTTTGCATTAAAATAAATATATAAATTAAATTAAAATTTGAAAAATCACATTTTTTCCTCTTATGTTTTAATTAACCCATAAGTGGGGTCACATAAAAATTTTAAAGTCATGGGATCTAAATTTAATGAATTATGAAGTGATAAAGGCCTTTAAGGGCAAAATTGTAATTTTGGAAAATTTAGCCTTAATTAATATTTAGGCTTAATCAAAATGGGAAAATGGCAATAAATTATCCTAATTATTATGTTGAATGATTGAAACATTAAGGGAAAAATGGTAGAAACTCATTGCAAATTTATCACATCAAAATTAAATATTTAAATTTCCTTAATTATTTTAATTTGGAAGAAAAATTAAATTACGAGAACCTTAAGGTTAGGGGTTGAATTTGGAAGTTAATATTCGACTAATTTAATTTCCCTTTATGTGATGTTCAAATGATAAATCCATGTTTTGATAAGGATCATAATCATGAAAGTCATAAAATTTCCTTTTCTAAAAACATAAACATACCTACTAAATTTTATGGGCTTAGTAATGAGCTAGGCTTAATCAGAAGAATTAACTAACTAGAGTTAGAAAAGAAAAGATGTTTAATCTTAAAACTACCTTTTAAAACATTACAAGCCCATCAAAATTTAATAAATTCCTCCATAAGTTAATTTTGCCTTTAAGGGCTCATTCACATAATTCCTAAGTAAAGCACCAAGTGATAATTACCCCTCCTTTCGGGATGACTAAAACATTGGCTCACTGAGCATAAGGGTATGAAAGGGATAAACCATTTAATAAATATAATAAGTCCAAAAGGATCTCAAGGAAGTTTTAAAATATTGTTAAATATTCGAGTTTCTCCTGGACCGTTTCTCAAACCTTCTGGACACCTTGTAGGACTGTTGCACCCATTATATTTATTAAATGAAAGTATCTCTAAAAAAATGAAATGGAGATCACCGGGTTATGACATAGAGTTCGGTAGGCCTGTGACGAACCTATCCATAGGATTTTACTTTCCCTGCAAAATATAAATGTTAATTGCAGGAACACTAAAGTTTCAGATGGAAATGATGGGAAGACCAACCAGGTATGCTTTTATTTTAATGCAATTTACTTACTTGCACTCTACTTCACTTTTCTTTTCTTGCAAACTTGTATGCTAAACAACAATGCCACCTTGCATGAAAACAAAAACCTTTAGGATAGCCACAAAACTGAGACCAAAATCAAAATTAAGAAATCACAACAAGATAAAATCCACCGCCACAATATTCAAAATATAAAACAACTCAAAACTTAATCACAAACAAAATAAAAACCACAATTGTAACTAAATTAAAACGTCTCATTGGATGATTGGGAATCCCTTAGAGGAGGTAACCTACGTATTGCTAACGGGGTTTCTTACGGTCTAAATGAAAGTATGGAGCTCATTAAGTTAAGTTTAGTAAATTCATTTGGACTAAGTGAATCTGATGGAAATAGCGATGCCTGGATGATGGAACCGTGAGATCTTAACCGGTGTTGCTATAATCAACTTTAATGTTCCCCTAATAAAATATTAAGACATATCAATTTAAATATTTCCAAAACAAAATACTTTTCTTTTCTCCTCAATTGCCACTTCTCTAAACTAAACCCACTACGACGAGGAGCTTGAGGCATGCATAGTGGGCAGTGCGAACATCTTCAACAGCAAAACTTATCTACATCAGCAAAACCATTCCATAGTTTAAACAACAAGCCATATGACTTCGAGGTAGCTTGCTTAGTGCAACATAAAACCTCACCTTTGCTTTAGGCCCCTGTACGACCATGTTGTGCAACATAAGCCCTAACTCATTTTAGGATTCCGAGGTTTTCATCGGTTATGCCATAAATCCTCCTATCTTCTAGGCCATTCACATGATCGGTATCAAGTGAATGTAAGTCCTAAATAATAAAATTGACAGGATGAAATACCAAATAAATGTCCTAAATAAAAGCCAAACTATATGATAGTTTGGGAAGACATCAAGATTTTTCTTGAACCTATGTTCTTCCCCTAGACTTCTCTCCTTTGGATTCTGATAAAAATGAAATTTTCCAGAACTTGAACCATCCACCTATTGAATTTCCGACTATCATATTTTATTTGAAAACCTTACCTTTAGAAGTCATGAATATAAATATTTCCTGATCTATATCAAGAGTTTTCTTAGGTGACTTCGGTTATTTAAGACGTAATTAACTATAGGGACTTGCTCTTATAGGAAACTTAAAAACCCCAGATTAATATAAACCCTTTCTAATTCCTTCATATTAGATAGAGGAAATTGTCAGTCAAAAATGGTTCGCAGACCAAACGGATGTCATAAATTCTTTTAGTTTATTTGATCAAGCTTCACCTCAAGCCATGTACTTATTCTTCGGGATAAATACATGTTTTGCGGTGAAATGCTTGATTATTTAAACTATTATTTATATGAGATCGGTTTGATTTTGTATTCTTCAAAATTAAAATATTACTTTCAAAATCCATATATATATATATATATATATATATATATATATATATATATATATATTATTTTAAATCAAATTTCTATTTTATAAAATTATATTCTAAAACCCTTTTCAAAAAAAATACCAACTTTTTTTTAAAGAAAATTTAAACATCTGACAGTTTTCTGGCGACTCCGCTGGAGAGAGTTTCTCTCTTCATTAAGATCAGAAAATACTATATTCATATATCGGTAATGTGCTCATGTCCCTCATGAGCCAGATTACCATTCTTCCATTGTCACACTTCAACCATTTCTTTCTTGGGAAAGTGTGATCAACTTTTTTGGATTTATGGATCGTCTATTTGGTCACTCCTAAACAGAAGGGTTCAGGAGTCCCTAGGTTTTCCTTTTGATCTTGTGGGGTCGGACTCCCAATAGGTGTGTCAGCGAGCAAATTTGGCTAGTTCAATCTGTGTTATGAAGGGGATCTCCGTCAGGGTCCCATACTTCACCTCCTTTTTGTATCCCCTAGGTTCAATTCTATCCTGTCTTCGGCGGATTGACCCACTCTGCCTTAAATCTTAAAACTCCTTTTAACCGACATATGAAAACCTAAGAAAATGAAATAAAAAGATAATAAAATATCAAAATGAAATGAAATTTTCCCCAGTCCATAGAACAACCTTTTTTCGTAGTGTTTGCACTATGATGGCAAGATTTTTGGCCCTCACTAACCTTTGGAATGCTTCTACTGACAGTAAAGGGTGTCAACCCCTACATTAACTTTCTCCTACAACTTTCCCTCCTCCCGCGAGGCTCACCTTGCAGCGCTGATGATTCAGTTTGAGACCAAATTCAATGAGTTTGAAGTCGTACTCGAGAAAGCCTCGTTCGTGGTTGTGAAAGTTGCCACTCCTAAAATTCAAGAGCTGTCTGCTAAGTTTGATCTGAACTCCCATGAAGCTTTCCCTTCTACTAAGAAGGTGAAAGCAACCACTGCCCCCGTCAGGTTAGTCATCTCCGTGCCGAGGAGAGTTGTTACCTCTAATGCCACCGACTTCACTGTCACTGCACCTACTTTCCCATCTGCTAAAGGGAAAAAAATTCTGCATGAAGATGATTCTGAAGATAGCTTTCTTGCCCAACCATTAATCTTCCAGATTGGCTCGAGTTCTAGACCTCCCCTGCCAGCCAAGTCTCAAAGAAGAAACTGCAACTGTAGAATTCACAGGGCTGCCAAAACACAAGTTGTAAATATGCCAGTAATTGATGAGATTCCTCAATAGGAGGAACTCAGTTTACCAGATACCTTTCCTCTTCTTCGAGGCTGCAAGTTCCACCCGTTAGCTGACATTACTGGAGATGAAAGCCTCCATAGGATTGCCGCTACACTTCCAGAACCACATAGTCGTGATAAGGTGAGGGAGAGGCACACACCTATCACCCGAGCTTACACCCTTCTACGAAGGTTGTCTGAAATAGAGGGGTGTTCTGTCGCCAAGCTTCTCAAGAGGATAGGATGTGCAATATCCCCTGAAATTAAGGATAAAATCCTAAAAATGGAAAGACCTGTTCAAGTTTCCGTCAAACACCGTTTGGGAAACGTGTTGATACAGCTGCTATAGATGATACTACTACAAGCAGATCAGCTAAGTCCCGGCTGGGCCTAAGAATACCAGTACGTCGATGATCATAAAAAACCCTAAAAGAGAAAGAACGAGAGATGATTATTCTCCTCTGTAAATGGTCTACACACTAGGGAAAACACTTCCCCTCATTACCCTAATATCCATGCCGAGACATCTCGTCTCAAGACGTCGACTTTTAAGAGGAAAGTGTGGTTATCTTGAGGTGTTGTACCAGTACATTCTGAAAAGTCTTGACCACAAAATGGATTATGAATCCGATATTCCCGCTACCGCTGCCACCGTTGCTTCTGAATCAGTTACAGAGAAGAGTGATAGTCCAGGGAAACCTACATATTTAAAGCTGACTAAGAAGAAAAAAGTTGATGATAAAGTTCGAAAGCTCCGAGCAGAAATTTCTGAGTTAGCCAAATTACGAGGGCTGGATATTGATGATGAGGATTACTTCCTGTCAGATTACATGGATGAAGAATTCATGGAAATTATTATGGTCGAAACTCAGTCCACATCATCTGTACGCGATGCTCCTAGTGAGGAGAACACCGCAGATGAGCTGCAGAGGACCATCCTGACAAGAGATGAATAGATTAGTCGTCTGGAGAAGAGAATGGAGGAGATGACCGCCGCCATGACCACCATTGCTACACTCAATGGACAGTCACAGCTGCGACCAATAGCATCTTCAGAGGATAACTAGCCTGAGATTATACAGATCACCGATGAAAGAAGAGAGGTCGCTTTAGCCAATGAAGACGAACCACCAAGAAGAGATCCAACTCCGAATCCGCCAGAAAAAGACATTAAACAGATGGTCGAACAGCAAGTTCGGGAGGCCTTGGCTCAGTCCAAAGGTGGAGCATCAGTTTCAAAGGGTAGACCCTACTCGGAGGAGTTCGATGTCGTTCCTTACCCCAAAAGGCTTCATGCACCCTAATTTCAAGACGTTTGATGGGATAAGGAATTCTCGCCATCACATAGCACACTTTAGAGCTAGTTGTTGCAACACAGGAGGGTGTAAAGCCTGTTGTTCCATCAGTTTGTCACTAGCCTGTCATGAATAGCTTTCGATTGGTATGCCAAGCTTCCCAATGGATCAATAAAAACTTTTGCAGAAATGAAAAACATGTTCATGAAAAAGATTCCTCGGTGCCCGATATCATGTCACTATAAGAGATCTTGTGGTGGAGCAGCAGAAGACCGACGAGACCTTGGTCGACTACATTCTGAGGTGGAGAAACTTAAGCATAAAATGTGAGCCTCAGCTACAAGAACAGCACACGATCGAGATACTACTCAAGATTATCCACGGTCTGATAGCCTTCATCCTTAAGGGTCTCACCATCAAGTCCTTTAAAAAGCTACTCAGCAAAGCCAGCAGCCTACAAGAAGAGGTCAAGCACATGGAGCCTGCAGAAAGTTCAGAGAATGCAAAACTGATCCACTGAAAATAGGTTAAGATTTTCACGCCTATTTTATATTGATTTTGATGATATTGCATTTTAAAGAAGTGTATTTTAGATGATTTGTTGTATATATGTCGATTTATGGACAATGGAGTGAAAAAATGCAAAAAGGAGCGAATCTAGAGCAAAAAGGACTAAAAATGTGAAGATTTGATCTAGGGAGCCGACGACGAGCTCGACGGCGTCGACGGTGAATTTTTCTCGAGAGTTTAGAAAAATATTACATGGAAGTCCACCGACAGCAAGATCGAGGCCGTTGACAGCGAACCTTATGAAAGAGAGTCCAAGGCTAAGTATTCTAGAAGGCCGCCGACGGTGCGGTCGAGGCCGTCGATGGTGGGAAAGTCAGTTCTCTCATGAGGTGTATCGAATGTAGACGATTTTTGAAGGGATGCTTGGGAAACTCTTGGAAACTCTTCAACCACTTAAAAAAAAAACAATTTAGGGCCGAAAATGGTGTCCAGTAGTGTCCATTGTTGTTTTCTATTGTTGTCAGTGAGTCCACCGAGTCTATAGTGTGTCACTTGAGTGTTAGTTAGTGTCTTGTTTCCATTATAGTTTTAGATATTGAGTTCAATTAGTGATATCCGTGAGGAATTCTTCGAGAGATTGTAAGAGAAGAAGGGAAGTGAGATTTCTTCATCCTTGCCGTTTCGAAGGAGAATTCCGCGTGCTGTAAAATAAGGAAGAGATTCAGAAGAACTTCACGGAGTTTGCTTGGGGAGGAATTCGATATAAGTTGTATTTACTTATTTTAGTTTGTTAAAATTTGTTTTTATATATGAAATCCAAGTTTTGCCTTATCTTCTCCATGAAATCTGAGTAGTTTTTCTGTCTTTCTCCTTGTTTTGATATTTTTGTGAAATGGTAATTTAAATTAGTATGCTGAGAGAATTTTAAAAGAAGTTGTGATAATATTTTCACTTAAATCTTAATTTACTTTCAATTTGGCCAATTGATTAGTTAAGATATGTTGAGTTTAACAACTATAGTGAAGATTACATCTGAGATTCAGGAAGGTCAAAGTCTTTGAAAGTAGGGTTCAAATAAATAGGAAAATAATATTTATCGGGTGTAGAATTGAAGATTTTAGAGTGACAGACTAAAATCCTTAATTTGGTCCTATCGTTTGGGTGCTGAAATGTAGATGTTAGCCCTCAGGCGAGGGGAACGTGGGAGCTCCGAAGTGAGAGCCGGTATCCTCCCAGCCTAGCCGTAGATTCAGTAACCAAGCATAAGATTAATCAATGTTCTTTATGCCTGGACCAAAGGGTAAAGAATATGTATGCTTCTATTTGGCACAACACCATTTTTAAACTACTTTTAATTATCCATTCACTTAAAATTCTTAATAAGGAGAAGGATTCTTGCTTATACATTTGAATTTCACTTTATTAGTAGAATTAGTTAACTGTGGTAGAACTAGTTTATTAAAATTTTATCTTATTTACTATTCCATGTTAGTGACAGATAGGCAATTCAATTTACAAAGTTGTAATTCTAAATTAGTTTCTATAATCCTAGTCCGTTTCTTCTACACTATCCCTGTGGGATCGATATCTAGGACTCCATTAGAGCCCTGTATTACTTGAGTGATACGTATACTTGCGTTGTAAGATAACTCTGCGATTATTGAATATATTTATACATGTCTTTATCAAATAAAAGCAACTTGAAATTAATGCAAAGTGTGCGGGGCGGTTCAAGTTTTTTTGCGCTGTTGCTGGGGATAGTTTGAAGGATAGTTAGAGCGTTAGTTAGATAGGATAGAAAAGATAGATAGATATATAACCTAACTAGAGTAACAGATGATTTAGAACACTTAGAAAACTTTTTAAAAGCATTTGCAAAGTATTATTATTTAGACAACTGTTTTTTGTGTACTGATTTCAATTGTATGCGTAAATTTGGATATGAAAATCTTATACCCTAAGATTCAGAATTAGAACACATGGTTAGAAGAATTAGAAAACTGAGAAAAGAACCTAGAAATCCTGATAATCTTGATACAATGGAAAACAATGTAATCAACCAAAGAATAGAAAATGAACATCAATCTAGATCACTAAGAGATTACGCTAACCTTACATTTGATGAAATTCACTTAACCATCCAAAATCCAAATGTAGATGCTAATTCATTTGAGCTTTAACCTGCAATTATCCAAATGGTACAAAACAATCAATTTGGTGGAACTCCTAACAAAGATTCTAATTTACATCTTGAAAGTTACTTAGAACTTTGTGCTACTTTTAAATATGACAGAGTGTCTGATGATGCAGTCAGACTTAGACTTTTCCTTTTTCACTAAGGGACAAGGCTAAGGCTTGGTTAAATTCATTAGCACCTGGATCTATTAGAACTTGGGGGAACTTTCACAAAAATTCTTATCAAAATATTTTCCACCATCTAAGACTGCTAAGCTTAGAAACGATATTACATCTTTTAATTAGTATGGGGGATTCGATATATGAATCTTGGGAAAGATTTAAAAAACTTCTTAGGAAATGTCCACATCATGCTTTACCAGATTGGTTAATTATTCAAACTTTTTATAATGGATTAGTAGGATCTCTTAGATTCATTATTGACGCTGCTGCTATCGATCACTAATGGCTAAACCTTTTTGAAGAAGCTTATGCTTTAATCGAAGAAATGGCTACCAATAATTTTTAATGGCCCGCTAAAAGGGTAAATCCTAAGAGAGTAGCCAATATTCATGATTCAGATGCTTTAACTATGAAAGTTTCTCAAATTGCTGCTCTTTCAAAGAAAATAGATCAATACGGAATGAATCGTTCTCAAACACCTCCAGTGTTAGAAGAAAATTTATTAGGACAAATTGTAGATGCTCAATCTTCATATGAAACTATAAATTTGATAAATAATAGACAACATAACCCTTATTCAAACTACTATAATCCAGGTTGGAAAAATCATCCAAACTTTAATTAGAATAACCAAGGTAATGTTAATCCTGTTAATCCTCAGTGGGGGAACAATCCTGTAAACCCATTATGAAATGTAAACAATCAGGGTAATTCCAATTATGGACCTTCTAATCCACCAGGTTTTTATAATAATTCACAATTCAAGGGGAAAAAGTTATCTATGGAAGAATTAGTCTTGAATATAGGAAATCATATACAAAGTCAAGGAGTTACTATTAAAAATATAGAAAACCAATTAGGGCATATTGCTACTGCACTGAGCAATAGACCTGCTGGAACTTTCCCTAGCAATGTTGAAGTAAATCCTAAAGATCAAGGAAAAGAACAAACTAAGGTTATTCAATTAAGAAGTGGAAAAGAGTTGGAAACAAGAGTCCAAAAAGAAACTGTAGTTGAAAAGGAAAAAGTGGAAACTGAAGGAGAGAATGAAAGTTTATATTCTAATTTTCCTCTGAAACCTATGAAAAGTACTGTTGAAAGACCACCACCACCATTTCCTCAAAGACTAAAGCAACAAGATAAGGCAAAAAGATTTGCTAAATTCTTATTTTAAAAAAAATTGTCAATAAATATTCCTTTTGTTGAAGCTTTGGAACAAATGCCTGATTATGTTAAATTTATGAAGGATATACTCAACAAAAGAGGAAGTTATTAGATCTTGAGATTGTTGCACTCAGTGAAGAGTGTAGTGCTATAATTCAGAAAAAACTTCATGAAAAACTTAAAGATCCCGATAGTTTTTCTATCCCGTGTGCTATTGGTGAAAAATTTTATGGTTAAGCATTATGTGATTTGGGAGCTAGCATAAATTTGATGCCATTATCAACTTTTAAAAGGTTAGGAATAGGAGAGATTGCACCAACTTCTGTAACTCTACAGTTAGCTGATCGATCTATTACACATCCTAAAGGAGTTGTAGAAGATGTCCTGGTTAAGCTTGATAAATTTATCTTTTCTGTAGATTTTATTATTTTAGATATGGAAGAAGATAAAGAAATTTCAATCATTTTAGGAAGACCATTCCTAGCTACAGGAAGAGCCATAATAGATGTTCAAAAAGGAGAGTTCGACTATGAGAGTAAATGATCAAGAAGTAACCTTTAACATCTCAAAGTCAATGAAATATCCTTCAATAGAAAAAGATGATGAATGTTTTAGAATGGATATATGAGATTATTTAAGAAAAGAATATTTCAAAGAAAAATTTGAGGAAAATGAAGATATAGAAAATGATAAAAATGATGAAATTGATAGCGAAGAAGCTGATTATATTCAAGAACAATTTGAAATGCTCAATTCAACAGCACCAGAGAACGAAATATTAATTCCATCAATTGTAAAGCCCCTTGAACTTGAATTAAAGACTCTCAAAATCATTTGAAATATATATTTTTAGGAGAATTTTCAACATTACTAGTAATTGTATCCTCAGACTTAAATGAAATTCAAGAACAAAAATTAATGGATACATTAAAAAAGTACAAAAAAGCTTTTGGTTGGACTCTAGCTAATATAAAGGAAATTAGTCCTTCAATTTGTATGCACAAAATTTTATTAAATGATGAACATGAACCAAGAATTGATCCACAAAGGAGACTGAACCTTATTATGAAAGAAGTAGCTAAAAAAGAAATTTTAAAATGACTAGATGCCGGAATTATATATCATATTTCAGATAGTACTTGGGTAAGTCCAATTCATTTTGTTCCTAAGAAAGGAGGAGTAATTGTTAAAGTAAATGAGAATAATGAATTAATACTATAAGACAAGTTAATGGATGGCGTATTTGTATTGATTATAGAAAATTAAAAGCCGCCATCCAAAAAGATCACTTTCCTCTTCCTTTTCTAGACCAAATGTTGGATAGACTTGCTGGACACAAGTACTACTGCTTTCTGGATAGATATACCAGTTACCATCAAATTCTTATTGCTCCTGAGGATCAAGAGAAAACAACTTTTACTAGTACTTATGGAACTTTTGCTTTTCAAAGAATGCCTTTCGGATTATGCACCTGCAACATTTCAGAGATGTATGATGTCTATATTTAGTAAGTTAATTGATAGTGAAATAGAAGTATTTATGGATGACTTCTCTGTATTTGGTACATCATTTTATGTAAGCTTAAATCATCTTGAAAAAGTTTTGGAGTTATGCGACAACTAATTTAGTTCTAAATTGGAAGAAATGTCAATTTATGGTTGCAGGAGAAATTGTATTAGGGCATAAAATTTCTAAAAATGGCATGGAAGTAAGCCCTGCAAAAATTCAAGTAATAGCTAAATTACCACCTCCTACTACAGTGAGAGGGCTAAGAAGTTTTCTTGGACATGCTGGTTTTTACAGGAGATATATTAAATATTTTTCAAAAATTACCAAACCTCTATGCCAACTTTTAGAAAAAGACAAAAAATTTGATTTTATTGAAGACTGCTTAAATGCCTTTGAGTTATAAAAGGAAAAACTAATCACAACACCTGTAATAGTTTCACCTAATTAGGAGAAACCATTTAAATTAATGTGCGATGCTAGTGATTATGCTAGTTGTTCTTGGTCAAAGATATGATAAGATTTTTAAAGTTATATACTATGCTAGTAGAATTCTTAATGATGTTCAAATTAACTATACGGTTATTGAAAAAGAGTTACTGGCTATTGTGTATGCATTTGATAAATTCAGATCTTATTTAATTGGGACTAAATGTATTGTGCATACTAATCACTCTGCTATTAAATATCTGATGCAAAAGAAGGATACTAAACCAAGATTAATTAGATGGATACTTTTGATGCAAGAATTCGATTTTGTGGTAATTGATAGAAAGGGAACTGACAATCAAATTGCTGATCATTTGTTAAGATTAAAATATGATGAATCATCTGACACCGACAATGAAATAACATATAGTTTCCCTGATGAACAACTCTAAAATATAAATGAGTGGAAAATACCTTGGTATGCTGATATAGTTAACTATATAGTAAGCAATATTTTGCCACCTATGCTAACACTGCAGCAACAGAAAAAATTCACTCATGATGCAAAAGCATATTTTTGGGATGAACTATATTTATATAAGCAATGTAACGATCTTATTGTTAGGAGATGTGTGCCTTATGAAGAAACTGAACTAATTATTCAAAAATGACATGATTCTGAATTTGGAGGACATTTTGGGATTGATAAAACTGCTCACAAAATTTTACAAGCTGGATTTTATTGGCCTACTCTTTTTAGAGATATTTACAGATATATCAAAACTTGTGATAGATGCCAATGAGTAGGAAATATATCTAGAAGAAATGAAATGCCTCTGAATTTCATGTTAGAAGTTGAGATTTTTTATGTTTGGGGATTAGATTTCATGAGACCATTTATTCCTTCATTTGGGAATTTATATATTTTGATTGCAGTTGATTATGTATCAAAGTGGATTGAAGCACATGCTTTACCTTGTTGTGATGCTAAAAGTGTTTCAAGATTCTTAATGAAAAATATTTTCACGAGATACGGAATGTCGAGAGTGATTACCACTGATGGAAGATCCCATTTTAGGAATAAATACATTCAAAGATTGGCAGAAAATTTTAATACTATTCATAGATTCTCTACTGCTTATCATCGTCAAACTAGTGGTTTAGCTGAAGTTTCTAATCGTGAGATTAAACAAATTTTAGAAAAGACTGTAAATCTTAGTAGAGTAGATTGCTCTGCAAGACTGGAAACTGCATTAGGGGCATACAGGACTGCTTATAAAACTCCTATTAGTATGACTCCTTACAGACTCATTTTTTGAAAGACTTGCCACTTACCACTAGAATTGGAGCATAAAGTATATTGAGCGATTAAAGAATTCAATTATAATTTGAAAAATGCTGGTGAAAAGAGATTGTTACAATTGAATGAATTAGAAGAATTAAGAAATGAATCTTATAATAACAACAGAATTTTTTATAAGGAAAAGCTGAAGTTAAGACATGCTAGGAAGATTAACCAGAAGAACTTTGAACCAGGACAAGAAGTTTTGCTTTACAATACAAGGTTGAAGTTATTTCCTGGGAAATTGAAGTCTCGTTGGTTAGGACCCTTTACTGTAACTCAAGTTTATACTTATGGAGCTGTTGAAATTGAAGATCCAAAGACTGAGAATAGATTTAAAGAAAATGGACATTGATTAAATCCATATTTTGAGGGAAAAATACCAAACTTTAAAGAGGATTTAATGCTCAGTCAACCTAAATAACACCTGAATAGGTCGGGCTGACGACGTTGAACCAAGCGCTTTATGGGAGGCAACCCATAGTTATCTTTATTTGTTGTGAGTTTGTTTGAATTTATCATTAATTTGTAGTAGTATTGAATTCTACTGCTTGTATTTACCCTTTGATCATCATGAAATTTGGATCCATAGAGAAAATTTGGAACGTATTTGACCACGGCGTTTTTGTGCAAAATTTTGCCTAGGGCGCCGACGGCGCACTCGACGTTGCCGTTGGCGGGTTTTTCCCAAGGGCCCTGACATTTAATTACACAGAGCTTGTTGACGGCACCATCGAGGCCGCCGACAGCTAGATCGGTGAGTGGGCAGTTTTTCAAGTTTGAAACGATGGTTTTTGGCAGTATTTAGTGAATTTATCCCCTATAAACTTCTACGGAAGGTTCCTAAACTCTACATTCCTAAAAAACGAATGGAAACTCCCTTGAATTCTTCTCTAATGGCTTCCAATTCCATAGATCACCCTATATTTCGAGTGTTCAACTGGTGAAAGTTCGTCAGTGCCGAGGCACAACGACTTTTCAACAAAGTGATGTCAAAGAGGAGGCTAATTAAAGAAAGAGGTTTTGTGAATCGATGATTAAAAAATTCTTCGACAACAATTGAAGAAATGATCGTGCAATGAAGATGGGAAGTATTTTGCTACACTACTGCTGCAGTAGTTGTTCCTGTGGTGAAGGAGTTTTACGCTAATTTGCATGGAATCAACGAAGGAAGCGTCTATGTGTAAGGTAGGTGGATAACTTTTAATTCTGGAAGAGCTAATGAATTGTACATGCTTGAGAATGTTCATGTCTGCCATTATTCCAATTTCGTGCTGACGATAAATAATATGAATGAAATATACCAATATTTGACGGATGAAACTGAAGACTGGGAAGTTAGAGAAAACGGGTATGTCAGTTTTTTTGCTACACTTTTAAACCCTGTTTTGAGACATTTACACTTTTTCATATCTGTAAAATTATTACCGACGATGATGATCAATAAAGTCACTAAAGAGAGTGCTATATTGAGCTACTACATTCAAATGGGATGGCCAATTAAAATTTGATCAATTATTGTGAAGTCTATTTTTGGCCTGATCGTTCAAGGATCATCTAAAGGGCTTGGACATCCTTCAATAATTTTCTCAATATACAGCCTGTTTCAAGTATCATATGAGATTTGGGAAAAGGTACTACTACCTTGGAAACCTTTAAACCCAACCAAAATGTTCCCAGCCAATGATGAGGAGAATGATATGGACGTGATTATGGATCAAGTATCGCAAAACTCTGTTCCAATTCAACCTCTTATAGCGGACAAAACACCGATGATCTTACAAAGAATCAAGAATTTGGAGAATCAGGTACAAAATTTAATGAATTCAGTTAACAATATCTCTGATTTCTTTGATCACCTTGACTGGAGAATGAAAGAACATTTTGATCATACTGGACGTTTCGAAGCAAGTTTGATACACATAATGAGAAGAATGGGATGGATTAAAGAAGATTCAACTGAAGAATTCCCATTCCGACCTTTCTATAACCTGTTTGCCCATGTTTAAGCCATGGGTGATATCAGAGAAGAAACCAACACTGATTCAGAAGGGTAGTAGAATTGCTTTACTTTATATGTTTCTTTATGTTAAACTTGATTTGAACTATGTTTGTTTGCTTGCTTTCAATTGTTTACTTTCTAATCTCAGTTTAGTTGAGATTGTGTCTGGAATGTTTTGTTTTCAGTGTTTAGAATGTTGTGGCTTGGATTGCGACGCTGAATTGAGAAATTTAGGTTGAGAAAATACCTGGCTTGTTTTTTATGTAATGTGTATTGTAATACTTAGATTTAATATATAATTTTGAAGTTTTGATGTATGTATGTTTATTTGTGTTAATACATCACTTAATCACTTAAAATTTATGTTTAAAATGATCGAACAGATGACAAAGAGGCTTAAAATTGATTGAAATCGCAAAAATTTGAAAGATGATCAAAATTTAAGAATCTCGCCGATGGCGCGCTCGAGGCTGCCGACGGCGTTTTTTTCCCAAGACTATTGAAATTAAATTCAATTAAGCCCGCCGACAATGCGAACGAACCCCCCGATGGCAAGATCCCAAAAATTACCTTTTAACCGTTATTTTGACCAGTCAACCGCTAGTATTCATCGTCTTCTTCCTTTATTCACCGAAATTTTTGACCTAGGGCTTGAGAGATCTTGGATTTGGAGCTATTTCAACCCATTTTAACACCGGATTTCATCTTCCCTCAGTAAGAGCTTCCCTCCTATGTAAAAATTTTTGATTTTTACCATGAATTTCTTCCAAATTGAGGAATTTCGAAAAAATTGAAAATGTGGAGAAAAGACTTGGAAGAAATTCATGGAACTTGATTACTTTAAGTCACTTATAGAGACCATTCTATTATTGTTTTGGTATTTAGTTTGGATTTTTGTAATTTTGATAGATCAAAAAATGGCTCTACGTCAAAAGAGGCGACTAGAATTTGACGAGACTCGGTTTATAAATGCTAAATCCCAATCTAGATACACTTCAATCTTCCAAGGAAAGATGTGTATTCAAGATTGAGTTTTCGATAATCCTGGAGGAGAGGTGGAACAAGTTATTAGAGAAAAATATTAACTATTATGTGTTCTCAAATTAAAATATTTTCAAAATTTATAACATGGATTTTGTGATAAATTTAATTCAGTTAACTATATTTAGATGTTATTTAAATATTATAGAAGATTCAAAGAAATATTTTTAGCAATGAAAATTAATTTTGTAGGTTAAGATATTTAGTACAAGAGGATAAGACTATAGTTAACTATTTAAAGTAAAGAAAATTATATTCTGAAATATTAATAATCCTAAGAATTTAGTTGAGAAAGAAAAGATTGGGACTCAATGATGTAAAGACTATGAATTACATATAAGGTAAAGGAATGCTATAAGTTTCAAATTTAGCAAAAGAAGACTGAAGTTTAAAATCATTAACAGGCTATCCAGATATAGTAATCGTCACTTGAAAAAGAAAAAAGAAAAAGAAAGGATTGAAAAAAAATCCCTGAAAAAAAGAAAAATATATAAAGGATTGAAAAGTAATCCAAATAAAAAGAAAACAAAAAGTAAGTGAGGAGAAGCTTGAGGAGATGCCTTATCAAAAATTGGCTTCACTTGGATTAACCTAAAGGGAAAACTAAATACATTTCTGAACTTATATTTATAGACTAGTTTCTTTACTAGTAATGTTCTCATGAATTTTCTATCATCTGAATATTCTAAGAGAATTGATATTGCAACATATAGTCATTCTTGAAATGAATAGAAGACTAGAACTCTTAGACTTGATTTTGGGGGATTTTGACCTACTTAAAATATGTTAAGATTTTCATGCCTATTTTAAATTGATTTTGATGATATTGCACTTTAAAGAAGGGTATTTTTGATGATTTGTTGCAGATATGTTGATTTATGGACAATGAAGTGAAAAAATGAAAAAAGGAGCGAATCTGGAGCAAAAAGAACAAAAAATTTGAAGATTTGATCTAGGGAGCCGACGACGCCGACGGTGGATTTTTCCCGAGAGTTCAGAAAAATATTACAAGGAAGCCCACCGAAGGCGAGATCGAGGCCGCCGACAGCAGGCCTTATGAAAGAGAGTCCAAGGCTAAGTATTCTAGAAGGTCGTCGACGGCAGGAAAGTAGGTTCTCTCATGAGGTGCATCAAATGTGGATGATTTTTGAAGGGATGCTTGGGAAACTCTTGGAAACTCTTCAACCATTTTAAAAGAAACAATTGGGGCTGAAAATGGTGTCCACTAGTGTCCATTGTTGTTGTCTATTGTTGTTAGTGAGTCCACCTAGTCTATAGTGTGTCACTTGAGTGTTAGTTAGTGTCTTATTTCCATTATAGTTTTAGATAGTGAGTTCAATTAGTGATATTCGTTAGGAATTCTTTGATAGATTGTAAGAGAAGAAGGGAAGTGAGAGATTCTTCATCCTTCACGTTCGAAGAAGAATTCTGCGTGTTGTAAAGAAAGGAAGAGATTCATTGCTTGGGGAGGAATTTGAGATAAGTTGTATTTACTTATTTTAGTTTGTTAAACTTTATTTTTATATTTGAAATCCATGTTTTGTTGTATCTTCTCCATGAAATCTGAGTAGTTTTTCTGTCTTTCTCCTTATTTTGATATTTTTGTGAAATGGTAATTTAAATAAGTATGCTAAGAGAATTGTAAAAGAATTTGTGATAATCTTTTAACTTAAAACTTAATTTACTTTTAATTTGGCCAATTGATTAGTTAAAATATGTTGAGTTTAACAACTATAGTGAAGATTACATCCGAGATTCAGGGAGGTCAAAGTCCTTGAAAGTAGGGTGCAAATAAATAGGGAAATAATATTTATCGGGCGTAGAATTGGAGATTTTAGAGTGACAGACTAAAATCCTCAATTCAGTCCTATCGTTTGGGTGTTGAAGTGTAGATGTTAGCCCTCAGGCAAGGGGAATGTGGGAGCTCCGAAGTGAGAGCCGGTATCCTCCCAACCTAGCCGCAGATTCAATAACCAAGCATAGGATTAGTCAATGTTCTTTATGCCTGGACCAAAGGGTAAAGAATAGGTATGCTCCTATTTGGCACAACACCATTTTTAAACTAATCTTAATTATCCATTCACTTAAATTTCTTAACAAGGAGAAGGATTCTTGCTTATATATTTGAACTTCACTTTATTAGTAGAATTAGTTAACTGTGGTAGAACTAGTTTATTAAAACTTTATCTTATTTATGATTGCATATTAGTGACAGATAGGCAATTTGATTTACAAAGTTGTGATTTTAAATTAGTTTCTATAATCCTAGTACGTTTCTTCTGCACAATCCCTGTGGGATCGATATCCAGGACTCTATTAGAGCCCTGTATTACTTGAGTGATACGTATACTTGCGTTGAAAGATAGCTCTGCGATTGAATATCTTTATACACATCTTTATCAAATAAAAGCAATTTTAAATTAATACAAAGTGCGTGGAGCGGTTCAAAAACCTGCTAAAGCATACGAAAAGAGACCAGGCGTAGTGGCAATGGTCGATAAATGAAAACAGCCAATGAGGATTCGGCCTGAGGAAGGGAATATAACGATACCAAAGGAATACTTCAAAGAACCTGAAAGAGGTTCTACAAACATGATTTCAGCTGAGCCAATATCTCTGATTGATCCATATACCGGCAAAGGCGGATGGAGCACAATTTGGAATGAGCTCAAGAAAGTCCTTGATCAGATCCAGTCCACTCCAAAGAGAGCTGTTGTCCGGAATCCTCTGCCAGCCGAGTCCAAGATGAAAGCTTTACCAAGAAGGCCATCGCGACGATAATGGAGGAAGAAGGGGATCGTAAACGAAATTAAGGATGATAGCACGAAGGGTAGGATAGAGACTGCCCCTGTTAGATTGGTTGTTTCGGATTCAGGGGTGAAACCCCTTGAAACCCTGACCTTGTGCCATTATTTTTATGCCCCTCCAGGGTCTCATAATGATAATATAATTGATGTTGGCTACTTTCTTACTGTCTCTAGTGATGACATAACTAATCACAACTTCTCTAAACTCGATCTCAATTCCCAAAATGATCCTCAGATCAAGATTGTTCCCTACGAAAATGTTGACGAGAACGGAGAAAATGTCGACAACACCGGCTACGACAGCACTGAAAGCAAGGAACCAGCCCTCGAATGCAAAGGAACTCCACTTGCCATCAATGTGGACTTTTCAGATATAGAAGAGCCAAATACAATAATAGAAGAACCTCTGGGTCTGGAAGAAGAAGAAATAACAGAAGAACATTTAAGAAGTGGCAAGGTGCTACCGCCAAGGATAGCTCCAATAGATAAAGAAAAACAGGCAATTACTCAAAAAGAAGTATCTCCAGCAATGGAAGAAGTACAATTTTGAAAAGAAATTGAAAATTCGAATAAGGTGGATTATAAAGTGCTAGCTCATCTCAGGAAGTTGCCAGCTAAACTAAGAATTTACGATGCTCTGATCCTGTCATAGGAGATGAGAGAAAACTTGATCAAGGCTTTACTTAATCCAGATATTTGCTTAGCACAGTTGGCTAGCACATCCTCAGATGGAGTTTTCACTTTAAAAGAAAAGCCTGGTGTAACATTCACTGATAAAGATTTGCTACTCGGTACAGCTAATCACAACCTTCCGCTTTATATTTCCATCATCATCGGCAGGTTCATACTTTCCAGAGTGTTGGTAGATCCTGGAGCGTCGCTCAACATAATGATTCTACGGACACTAGCCTACTTGGACATCGAAGCTCGAGAACTTTCTATGGATAAAATGATGCTAAGAGGATTCAACTAGAAAGGAGAAAGAGCCATCGGGTCTATAACACTGCAAATGAATGTTTGAAATCTAGTAACAACTATAAAATTCCATGTCATCGATGCAGATACATTGTTCAATACCCTGCTTAGTCGACCGTAGCTTCACGAGTACAATATGGTCCCGTCGTCGCTCCACCAATGCATCAAGTACTACAAGGACAGACAAGAACATTGCATTAAAGGAGATTTACAATCATTTTTAATACATGAAGTAGGCATTCATGAAGACGCCACCTACTACGCTCCCCCGAAGAGCAATACTTCCAAGAGAAATTGTGATAAGTATAGCAGAAGATTCAGAAGAACTATGAGAACGGGACCATACAACTCCAGTTCAGCGATCTCCCGCCACTTCTTCACAACGAGTAGGTCGAGGTTCTTTTAGCCCACGCATCCGATGAAGAGACTGGGGACGTGGTCGAGGAAAAACTCACTAGATTGTTGAATGGATGAAGCAGCCAATCAGCATTGAAGTAGAAGGAAGCTCCGAAGAAGATAAAGAAACAATGATGAAAAGTCAAAAGAAGCCTCATTCAAGATTTCTACGGATGACACATAAAGAGATTAACATGAATCAATGTATGATCATATTAATCATTATGTTCAAGTCATGATTCTAACACCAATCCACCCTCAAAAGATCGAGTGTATGGAAGTCAAGGAAGTCCATAATGATGGTTTCAAACCAATCAAGTTTTATAAAGCTTCTCCTTCTGATTCTGAAACTTGTGTAACTCTCAAAGAAAACGATTCTAATGATATAATGGAATTACCTTTTGGTTACTTTTTGCCATGTGTACAAAAATTAATTCAATAAGGATATGTGCCAAAGCAAATGCCAAATGATAAGTTACAATCATTTGAAAAATTATGGAATACAAAAAGAAAGAAACTCAACTTGAAAGAAGGTCATGGGTTCGGTACGATCGAACCTGTCAATGACTCGGGATTTTTGCATGGTTATTATTAGTCAGCTAGTGGAAGATTGCGTGGACATCCAAAATGAATATAAAGATCAACCAATAGAAGAGGCTCCACCTGAGGTCGAAGAGGAAATCAAATCAACTGTGGACGATTTAAAAGAAATAAATCTCGGGATTGAGGAGCAACCCCGACCTACTTTCATATGTTAGCTGCTCGATAAAGAAGAGGTTACTAACTTAGTCAGGTTACTGTCAGTATTTAAAGATTGCTTCGCTTGGAGCTATGATGAAATGCCTGGACTATGTCTAGAGGTTATAGTTCACCGACTAGGAGTGGATCAAAGTACAACACCAGTAAAGCAAGCTCCCAGAAGAATGTGCCTCGAAATAGAACAACAAGTTACAATAGAAGTAAAGAAATTAATAAACGCTAACTTTGTCCGAGAAGAACAATATCTGACATGGCTAGCCAACGTCGTGCCAGTAAAGAAAAAAAATGGATAAATCCGAGTCTGTGTCAACTTCAGGGATTTAAATAAAGCATGTCTGAAAGATGAATTCCCTTTGCCAATACTAGAATTAATGGTAGACATTGCGTCGTCACACAAAATTTTCTCCTTCATGGATGGATTGTCAAGTTACAATCAAATCAAGATGGCTCCAGAAGATGCAATGCTTACAACATTTAGAACTCCGATCGGGATTTACTGCTACACCGTGATGCCATTCGGATTGAGAACACAGGAGAAACATATCAAAGAGCAATGACGAAGATCTTCAATGACATCATTCACAACCAAGTGGAATGATACGTTGATGATTTGGTCATGAAGAGCAAAGTAAAGGAAAACCACCTAAATGGTTTGAGGATCGTAGTTGAACGATTACAACAATACAATCTAAAGATGAATCCATTAAAGTGCGCTTTTGGCGTTACCTCCGGGAGATTTCTAGGATTTATTGTCCATCATCGGGTAATCAAAATCGACCCAGAAAAGATTAAAGAGATATTAGAAATGCTTCCTCCCAGGACCTTGAAACAATTACGATCTTTTAAAGGAAAATTGGCATATCTAAGACGCTTCATATCTAATTTTTTAGGAAGGTGTCTCCCCTTTTTGAACTTACTTCGAAAGGATGTCACATTTGTTTGGGGAGAGCCGTGTCAATGAGCTTTCAAAGATATTAAATGATATCTAACGACACCTCCTGTTTTGGCAGCCCCTATCCCGGGTAGACCGTTGATACTTTATAGTGCAGCTTTCAACGAGTCCCTTGGAGCCTTACTTGCCCAAGTCAATGATGAGGGTAAAGAGAATGCACTCTACTACCTGAGTTGACGTCTAATATCTACAAAAGTAAAGTATCCTCCTATTGAGAAGCTTTGTCTAGCTTTGGTTTTCGCCGCTAAAAAACTTAGACATTACACATTGTCTCATAAGGTAAACCTAATCTCGAAAGTTAATCCGTTGTAATACTTGATGATTCGACCAACACTTTCCGGACGCTTAGCAAGGTGGTCGATGATACTATTGCTATTTGACATAACTTTTGTGCCCCTTCGAACTATCAAAGGGCAGATTCTCATGGGTTTTCTTGCAGTACACCCACTGCTAGCTGGGTTCCCGCTCAATGACGAACTACCAGATAAACAAATACTACAAATAGAGCAGTCTAGTGCCAGACGTTGGGAAATGTACTTCAACGGAGCGTCATCAGCCTGAAGAGACAAAGGACAACAGACAGTGATACTAGGCAAAGCAGGAATCAGGTTAGTCTTTGTGACTCCGGATCAGGCAATGCTAAGATTCTCCTACAACTTTTCAGTGCCGAGTACCAATAATAAAGCAGAATATGAAGCTCTAATCACCGGTTTGGAATTAGCAATACAAATGGAAATAACAGACATTGTCATTTATGGCGACTCATAACTCGTCATTCAATAAGTGGCAGGACAATACAAAATTATGAAACTGAGATTACCACCAGTACACGATGAAAGTACTCGAGTAGATTCTAAATATGACATTCCATAGAATTCCTCGAGCAAACAATGCTCACGCGGATGCTTTAGCCAAGCTCGCTAAAGAATTGGCTTGTCCACCCGAAGATTATGTAGATATTACAGTACAGGGACGTCAGGTTTTGTCGCAGATCAACCTCGACTGTCTACACAAGATTGGAAAAGAAGAGATTGCAGCCACAGTGGCAGAAGATACAGAAGATTGGCGTCAGCCATTGATAGAGTATTTGCAAACTGGGAGATTACCAGAAGACAAGTTAGCAGTGCATCAAATTTAGAAGAGAGCTCTCTCATATGCCTTAATTAACAGTGTTCTGTACAGAAGATCCTTCGATCAAATGTGGCTCAGATGCCTCAACAGAGTAGTAGCACAGAAAATCGTCAAAGAAGTACATGTCGGATTATGTGGTGCTCACCAATCAGGACCGAAGATGAAAATGAAAATCAAGAGGCTCGGATATTATTGGCCGGCAATGATGACAGACTGCATGGACACAACAAAGAAATGTCATCAATGCCAAGTGCACGGAGTGGTCTTGCACCAACCCCCAAATGTAGTACACCCCATGATCGCCTCATGACCATTCGAGTGTTGGGGCATGGATATAGTGGGTATCGTCGAAAAGACACAAATTCATACTCGCAGCTACAGACTACTTCTCTAAGTGGGCAGAGGCAGTTCCATCACGGGAAGTTACAACTCAAAAAGTTCTATAGTTCTTCAAGAATCAGGTTTTTTATCACTTCAGTGTGCCGCACAGGATCATTTCTGATAATGGGTTCGCCTTCAAGAGCACAAAAATTAACAACTTTGTTAGAATACAAGGGATAGATTAGAGATACTAGACAATCTACTATCCCAAAGCAAATGGATTGGCAGAAGCCTTCAACAAGACGCTCGTTCAAATTCTAAAGAAGATGCTCGATGACAACAAAAGAGGATGGCACGAGAAACTGTTAAAAGCTTTATGGGCCCACAGGATGACAGTTAGAACGCCGACACAATCTACACCGTATGCACTTATGTACAGGTCTAAGGCAGTCCTTCTGCTAGAAGTTCAGCTACCGTCACTCCGGATCGCTGTCGCCAATCAAATTACAACAGAAAAAAACACCAAGCTTCGACTGGCAGAACTGGAAAGTCTCAAAGGAAAAAGATTGCTTGCACAACAAAATTTGGAACTCTACCAAGCAAAGATGATTCAAGCCCACGATAAGTTGGTCAGCCTGAGGTCGTTCAAAATTGGTGACCTCGTACTTGTTGTCAGAAGGCCTATCTTGCACACCACAAGATAGGTGGAAAATTTAAACCGACTTGGGAAGGAACATTTGTGGTGGAAAATGTTTAATCTGGAGGGTCGTACCAGCTGGTAGATTCTCAAGGGGATAGACCCATGTTGCCAATAAATGGACGATATCTCAAGAAGTACTCCGCCACATGAGGACTCTGAAGAAAGATTTCCATTCTGATGTAGAATAGGGTCAACGTCTGTGTCTAGGTCCAAATCTTGTAATAAAAGAAAATTAAATAAAATAAAGTAATTTTTCTCAAAAAGTAAAATACTCTTGTTGAAATTTCTAAATATCTAAATCTTATAAAATTATATTAAATAAGATAATGACATCAATACAATTATAAAACTTATTAAAACTTGTAAGATAATTTTTTTGTCATTGTTCTTGTTCGTGCACAACACCACCCACTAACATTTCCCCTGTTTACTTGTGCAGGCAATGTCGGGTGGCGAGTTGGTGTTTGCTTCCATAAACGGCTTGGACTTCGCGTCTTGAAAAAGAAACATACAAAAGGAGACTACAGATATGAAATCGATAAAGAAGATTGGTCGTAGAGAGACCGGACAGACATGAGGATACGGATGAACCGGAGGATTCGTCGAATTACTCCTCCTCGACGCGAGACATACTTAGGTTCCATCCATGATCACTACTCAAGAAGGTGATCTTGTTGTTGCTTCAGCCGAAAGAGTTCCAAATGCACCGTTGGCACGTACTAAAAGAAGAAATGTAGATAACCGCAATCGTCGCCTCTTAGACAGGATGGAGAGGAGACAAGCTTGGGAGCTGGCCCCCGTGCTATCACCCATTCCATTAGATTCTTACAATCCTGAAATGAAAGAAACTGACGACAGCGCACCGCGCACCGATACTGAGCCAGAGATTGCAGAGGATCCTGCGTCGACATTGATTCCAATGGAAGAAATTTTGACTGGGTGCCCGACTTGCAACTCGGTTTTACTCAGACTACTTACGGTGACAGGGGAATTTCAGAGTGCTCAGAATGTCATGTTCTATAGCTAGAGGAGTATGGCACATTTGAGATGTACACAGCTGCCTTGATGTTACACAGGAGCCAGGAATATCCTGATGTAGAGCCATACATACCACAGTTTGTCCTACTGCCACTGTCGCCGCTGCGATGAGTTTCAGACTACATCATGGCAAAGATTAGAAGAACCAAAATGAAAGAATTTCAATTTTATGAAGACAAATAAGGAAAGTTTGTCAATATCCTGGAAGGACTTGAGCTATACACTGATGTATTCTTGAGGAAGGATGAAGAAGAAATTTTGTACTGCATCGACAATCTTCAGACATTGGGCAGAGCAGGTCGTCTGAGGCCGAGGACATACACAGAGCCGACTAAATGGAAAAGATGAAAGGGCTGAGTCGCTATTCAGTGTGGTTGTTGTTATAACTTCTCTATAGATCGACAAGGCAATCCCCTGGGGATTTTATAGCATGATGAAGTGGATCCGATGCAGCCACAGATCAAGAAGATGATAAAGAGGATGGTCTAGTGGCCTTTGTTGCCGACAGACTGTATTTCTAACAGCTTCATCATAAATATTTATGAGGATGGGACTGCATCTAGCCTCATATCGAGCACCATGACTTTGTGAGACCATTCTGCACAGTTTCCTTTATAAATGAAAGTAATATTCTGTACGGACGAGAAATCCAGATTGTCGGGCCAGGAGAATTCTGAGATTCTGTTGAAATTCCCCTACCAGTCGGATCAATGCTGGTATTGAAAGGAAATGGAGTAGACTTAGGGAAGCACTGCATCCTAGGGGTTACTAGAAAAAGGGTGTCAGTCACCTTCGGAAGAATGGATGAAGATAAAGCGACGTTTTACTATGAGCCGGATCCATAATTGGAGAACCTTCATCCTTTGCCACTGTGACGGCAGTACCTCCGGGTGTTCACGAGAGGCATTTTGTTTCAGAGCGTAACCTTAGTAGGTTCGCTCGTCCCCACAGCAGTCTCAGGCAGCATAAATCTACTGCCCCCTTACAACGGGTCATGACAGTTGTTGTCACCACTTTTCCAGCAGCCAGATGATATGATATGTCAGCTATGTTCTGTTTTGTACACATGATCTACTTTTGGATGCTTGTCAGCATATGATCAATTATACTACTTTCAGCAGATTTAATGAAGATTTCTATTTTCAGAAATGCTTTCTTTTCAGTACGATAGTTGAAAGCCATTGAACCACGTGTTTGGTTCCAAAATGGAAAGGACAAAAGAATGATGCAGAAGAAAAGGATTAATTGATAATAAAATGAAATTAAAATTGAAATGAACCCAGAAATTAAAATCAAAATAAACTCGGAACTTAAATCAAACAAAAATTGAAATCAAAATCAAAATTAAAATCAAAATTTGAAACAAAATGAAACATAATAAAAAAAATGATGAATTGAAAACAAACAAATGATAATATACTCTCTCGAGATTCTGAGTCCTTAAAATCATCTTCGAATCCTTCGCTTTTGTGGGCACTCCGCAAAATTTGGCACTTTTACACACACTGCTACTTCTCACAAATTCAAAATATCTTGAAATTCTACAAATCTTGCAATGGCCACTGGTCTTGGCCGAATTGTACCACATTGCTTTCTTTGAAAGTCAATACCAAATTTTACCAAATTGTCCACAAATGAAATTCCGAGATCAGTATTTGAGTTATGAATCCCTCTTGTTACCCCTTGGGCCGGATGTGAGATTCCGGGCCCTAATTTTCTACCTCCCTTCCGAGAAATTTTTCCGCATTCCATGAAATTATGGGAATAGAGCTTAGTTGTCTGATTCCCCCAAAATTCCCTAATTTCCACCTCCCTTCCGAGAAATTTTTCCGCCTACCATGAAATTCCAGAAACGGAGCTTAGTCATCTTATTTCCCTCAAAATTCTCTAATTTTCCATCTCCTATCTGTGAAATTTTCTGCCTTTCATGAAATTCTGGGAACGAAGCTTAGTTGCCTGATTCCCAAAAAATTCCCTAATTTTTCATCTCCCTTCTGAGAAAATTTTCCGCCTTTCATGAAATTCCAGGAAAGGAGCTTGGTTGTTCGATTCCTCCAAAATTCCCTAATTTTCCATCTCCCCTTCGAGAAAATTTTCCTCCTTCCATGAAATTCCGGGAACGGAGCATAGTTGTCTGATTCCCCCGAAATTCCCTATGTTTTCCATTTCCCTTTCAAGAAATTTTTCACATCCACAAAAATCCTGAGGTTGGTACTGAAATTTCGATTCTCATTTCTGAGGCTGGTACCTAAATTCCAGTTCTCATCCTTTCGGGATCGGTACTGAAATTTCGATTTCCCCTCTACACTCACTTTTAACTCAAAACTTCCCACAAGATTAAAATTTAAAATTCCACAAATTCTAAAATTTCCATAAATTCCATAAAGCTTAAAATTAAAAATTTAACCTTAAAATTAAATTAAAATTCAAACTCAAAATTAAATTGAAATCAACTCCCAATTTTAAATCCAAATTCCAACTTCAAATCGATTCGGATCGGACTTTTTCAGAGTTTGGAGGCTGGAATTTCATAGCTCCTCTCTCGAAGGTATTCCATTTTCATTCATCAGTAGGAGTTCCCGGGACTTGAAGTTTTCAACCGAATAATCCCTAGCGGAAACTTCCTCACTAAATTTTGTGTTTGTCTTGAGTTTTGACTCGGACAGTTATGTTGGTTTTGTTGATCTAGTCGGTCAACACCAATACGTGCAATGTGCTTGCCCAGCATACCACCCCTATTGGGGGTCCACTTGTTGACCTCATTTTTGGTTGAGGTTTAGTCTTTCTTTTGAATAACCTATGGTCTAGCCATAAAACTCTCTTGGTGACTTTCTTAGAAGACTAGTCATGGCACCCCTTCCCATAGAAATTCTAATTTTTTCACTTCACTGGGAGTTTTCATATACTTAAGGCCTAACCTCTAGTTTTTGGGAGGAAGAGACCAAGCATAAGGAAACCCAGGGAGAAGGCTCCTATAGGTTGTCAGACCTTAGGATCTACCCTGGGAGGTCTGGAGCTTACACCACACTCACACTACACACTCACAACCCTAAACAAAACACATCCCACTTTGATCCCCCGACTCTTTGGAAACTCATGTAAGTGGTTTTCCCAAGCCATTAGCCTCGGGCTAGGGTTTGGCTATTACAAACACATAGATGACCAAATGAGGGTGACCCTTGGTCCATGGCTCAACCTAAACAATGTCATATCACCCACTTTCAACCAATCCCAATTTTTCTTAAAGAGTTCAAATTTCTAACCCTTTGCCCCAAAATACCCCAAAAACCCTAAAAGTGCCCAAAATTTCCAAAATTACCCAAATTTCCAATTATTCTCCAATAATCATTCCAAAATACTCCCCACTACTCAAAGTAGCCAAAATTACTCAAGATTGCCAAATTTCCCAAAAATCCCCAAAATGACCAAAATGCCCCTCTTAGCCCAAAATTCTAAAAATTCCCATAAATTTCCAAAACCTCCCATATATTACCAATTTCATTTCTCTCAACTACCACATCACTCAATATGGCCAATTTAGCCCAACTTAACAAAAAGCCCTAATTTGACTCATTTAACCCAAAAGTGCCCAAATTAAACCCAATGTCAACCCAATTGATCCCAATCTTACCCAATTTCAATTTAAAACTTTAATTTAACATCTACAATATCAATATAAACCAAATACAAGCCTAATGTGTCCCACATTTGAGTTTAATGTCACTTAAAACCTAAAATTTCCAATTTTGCCTAAGTGACCCAAAATCACCAATTTGACCCAATGTCAATCAATTTTCCCTAAACTTCAATTCTAAACCCTTAATAACACTCCCCTAAATTTAATTGAACCATCAACTGCCCCCAGTTTGAGCCAAAGTCTCACCAAAATCCACTTAAAGTCCAAAACCCCAAAATTTGACCCAAACATGCCATATGACAAAATCTCATCAAATTTATTGCCCTACTCCCAAAATTCCACCCAATTGATGTAGGGAACTCTTCATGACACCCTCATAGACCATTTTGAACCTTTAATTAGGCCTAAACCCCACTCTAGCTCAACATAAACCCAAGCTTAGCCAACTTGGGCTGAATTGACCAAAACACTAAACCAAGCCAAATTGACCTACCAAATCAATTCAACACCACTCCAAACCTTTTCTAAACACTAATGACAATCATACACACCATTTTGAGCAATCATTTAGGTCTAACCTAAACTCAAACACAAGCTAGCCGAACTTGAACCCAAATGACCTAAATTGAACCTATGGCCCAATGTGACTGTCGGCCGTTTTAAATTTAAATTAAGTATATATATATAGTTTTAAATCATTTGAAAAAATAATATTTGATTTTGAAAATATGATACCTAACCAATCTCATATCTTTAATAGTTTAAATAAATGAACCATAGACCGCAAGCCATGCATATATCCCAAAGAATATGTACATTACTTGATAGTGAGGTTCTGTAACCAAACTAATAAATTTGTGACATCCATTCTGGTTGGTGAACCAATTTTTATGTTAACCGACAAGTTCCCCTATTTAATACAAAAGATTAGATAAGGTTTATATTACCTGGGTTCTAAAGTTCCCTATAAGGGAAAGCCTCTATAGTTAATTACATCCTAAATGACTAAAGTCACATAAGAAAACTCTCGATAAAGATCAGTGGTTTCACTCTCAAGAATTGCAAAGTTTAGATTCAAACGATTGGATTTTGGAATTTCAAAAGGGAATTGATCAATTTTAGAACAGTTCTTTCGGGAATCCAAAGGAATAGGAGTAGGGGGATCATAGATCCGAAGAGAGCTTCAATGATCTCCCGACTATCTTATGGTTTGGCTTCAATTCGAGAGAATTATTAAAGGTTATAATCTTGCCAATTTTAATTAATTAGGACTTATATTTGTGTGATACAATCATATAAATGGCCTGGAAGATATGAGGATTTATGTCGTAACGAACGACGACCTCAGAGTCCTAAGACGAGTTAGGGCTTAAATTGCATAATATGATCATGCAAATGCCTAAAGGATGAAGCGAGGATTTATGTTGCACTAGGCAAACTACCTTAAAATTATATGACTTTGTTGTTTATTTCTAAGGAAAGTTAAGTTGATGAAGATTTTTTTTACTGTTGAAGTTGGTCGTGCTGCCCACCATGCTTGCTCCAAGGTCCTTGTTGTTGCAATGGTTTAGTTTAAGAAGTGACAATCAAGAGATGAGAGAAGTGTCATGATTTAGAGGTCAAGTTTTCTAGTGTGTCAAGTTCAATTTCTTAAATTTTATTAGGGAAAATATTAAAATTGATTAAGCGAAACCGGTTAAGATCCCACGGTTCCATCATTCTGGCACCACTATTTTCATCGGATTCACTTAATCCAAATGAATTTGCTAAACTCAACTGAATGAGTTCTACACTTTCATTTAGACCGTGAGAAATCTCGTTAGCAACACGTAGGTTACATCCTCCGAGGTATTCCTGATCATCCAACAAGACGTTTTAATTTAATTATGGTTGGAGTGTTACTTATTTGTGATTAAATTTTGAGTTGTCTTATATTTTGAATGTTTTGGCGGTGAATTTTATCTTGTTTTGATTTTAGTTTTAATTTTAATTTCAGTTTTATGGCTATCCTAAAGGTTTTAGTTTTCATGCAGGGTGACATTGTTATTTAACATGCAAGCTTATAAACAAGAAAGTATAGTACAATGCAAGTAAGTAGATTGCAATAAAATAAAAGCGTACCTGGTAGGTCTTCTCATCATCTCCAACTGCACTTAAAACACATGTTAGAGCATTTAAATATTTGAAAAAAATACCTAGGTAAAGCTAAGGGAAGGTTCTGGTTATCTACCAAATCCTAATCCTATCACTAGTGAATTCCTAAGGTGTGTTGGGGATGATTTTATTCATCAAAGAACAATGAAATTTAATTTTTCTTCTAAAATATCCCACTAGATTGAGAGAGTGCTTAGGACGAGTCCTGAACATCTCTTCAATGCTCTTGGGATCATTTTGAGTCCAAATGAATTTCATTATATGGATGAATTTATCGTCCGAGGTTTAGTTGAGTTTTGATTCTTGCTCAGTGAACTTGGATGTTTGATTATCCTATGAGTAGGGTGACATTTCATTTGATACTTCATTTAAGAGTTATAAAGATGAAAGCCTTTAGGGGCGAGTTAGTCCATTAAAGAATTTAACCATAATCAATGATTTAATTTAGTTATAAAGTTTTAGTTGATTTTCAAATTTTTTAAATTATCTTAAATTGGAAAGAGTGTTTAAATCATTTTAGTTTAACTAAATTAATTTTAATGTTTTAAATTGTTTTAATTTAATCATAATATTTCATACTAATTTTAATATTTTAAATTGTTTTAATTTAATGATTATTTTTAATCTATTTTAATGTTTTAAATTATAATATTTTAATCACAATTTATTTTCAAATTAATCTTAATGTTTTAAATTTGTTTTAATTTAATTTTAAATTATTTCAGATTAATCATAAGGTTTCAAATTAATTTTAGTACTTTAAATTTGTTTTAATTTAATTATAAGATTTCAAATGATTCATTTTTAATTATTAGTTTCAATCATCATTTTTTATGGTTTCATTAGTAAGAGTTAAGGGGTATTTGATCAATTTGTTGGTTAGGGATTCAATTTAGAGAATTAGGATTTTCCTATATCAAACCCCCTAACCTTAACAACTTATGCTTTAATTAACTTCCGAAGCTTAATGATTTAATTAATTGAGATTTCTTTTTTAATATCAAAGGTGATTAATGGGTTTCTATCTTTTAATTCCCTATGTTTCAATCATCCAAGAGGAAGGTTAAGATCAAATATTTACCCTTCCCCTTTGGTTAAGCCTAAATATTAATTAAGGCTAAGGTTCCTAAATTACCCTTATGCCCTCTTGAGCCCATTCATCTCATAATTCACTAAATTACGCTCAAATGAATTTGAAATTTTTATGTCACTTCACTCATATGTCAATTAAGACACCAGAGGAGAAAATGCGATTTTTCTATTTTTAATTTAATTTGTATAATTATTTAGTGGAAAATAAAGATTTTCAATGAAAATTCAACAACATGACCAAGGTGAAACTTCTATCCCTAGGAAAATTATAGGGGGTTCCGACTGACCACAAGACCACTTGGACAAATTTTGGTGAGTTTTTGAATTTTAATTTATTTATTAGAATTATTTTAAATTTTGGAGTATTAATTAATTATAAAATAAAATTGAAGGTGAAAATTAGGTTTTATATTTTTTTTAAATCTCTCTAAGATCAAAGATTCTAGAGAAATAAACTTTGTATTTTTCTAATTTTTCTTTGAATTATTAGAATTATTTTAGTGAAAGACTTGGAAAATCTATTTTTTAATATTAAAAAATTACCCTAGGCCTTTAAAATTTAATATCTTTATTTAGAAGCTTAGGAAAAATGTTTTGTTGGTTCCCAAGTGATTTCAAGGCTAAATGTAACATTTTAGTGAATTTTAATATTTTTATGATTTTTATGATTTTTTAATTATTAAAATATTCAAACATAATTAAAAAAGAATTTTTTATTAAAAATCCAATTTTATTTTTCTTGGACTCCTCTGATCTCAGAGAACTTCAAAAATTAATCTGGTGAATTTTTTGAGTTATATTTTGGTTTATATGAATTTTTTAATTTCAAATATGACCATGTTACTTAAGTAATTCATTTAGTGGGCTAAATTAACTCCAATTGATTTGAAATTTTTATGTTAGGTTTTTCTAATCCTAAAGTACAGTGGAAATTTAATTTCATGTAATTTTGATGTATGATGTTTCCAAATTAATTTATATTAAATTTTGAGTGTTTGGTCAAATTAATGTTACTGTTAATGAAGAAATTTAAACCATAATTTTTCTAGGGTCCTCTGGTCCTAAGACACTCCCCCTAGTTTTTCTAGATTTTTATAAACAACATGCTAATTTCCATAATTAATTTTCAAGAAAAGAGACCTAAACTTATAAAATGGATAACTCTCTCTAGAAATAGTCTCTGACCTTGGAAAAATCAGAGAATGTTCCCAAGATCAGAGGCTACAAAAGCCCTATAGTCTCATGTCATGGTGAATTGTGTATGTGAATGGTGAATTGAAATACTCAGATCAGTGAATAATTAATTAAAAATCAAATATATAACAAAATATTTTGATTTTAATTCCATATTATTCTCCTGTGTTCACTGAGCAAGAGGGTATTTTTAGTTTATTTTTATGATTTTTCTATGCAAAGATATGCATTTTTAAAGTTTCAGTGATTTAAATAATTAGGAAAATCTTATTTTCCTACTTATCCGACTCAGTGCTGACTATATCCTCGGCGGTGTCGAAAGCACACAAGATGTCTTCTGATTTGGCATCGCAATGGGGTTCCCGTGCGGCTTCATCTGAGCCATCCAAATGTTACACGCACCATCCAACGATCGCTGAGCTTCATCTCCGTCTGGTTCAACCCGAGAGCCATCCACACTAAAGCCCTAAGATCTTGAGCTACACTCCACCAAATCAAGTGCGGTTTAATTATAAATGTTCATCTAGCTTAGACGAAGCTATCCATATGGTTGATCGAGCATTAAATCAACTCAACATGCATGGGAAATCGAAAGTAGCTCGAGATGAGAGGGAGGTTTGTACCTTTGCTCTGAGAGGTGAGACCTCAATCAAAGATGCTCAGCACATTCGTGGAGGTCAAAGGAGCCTACGGATTGAGCCTCTGGTTGTGGTGAGTTACCTTGGCCCAAGTTCGACCAAGATTGATTTGGAGGTCTGGCCGGTAACACAGATGGGTGGCCTGGTGATGGGGCTTTCACTGGAGAACTTCTTCTCTTGGTGTGGGGATGGTGTGGGTGAATTTAATTTAATTTTGGTGGAGGTTTGAGAATTGTCATGTTTTGGGCTCAAATTTGTGCTGAGAAATTGAGCTCGGGTAGGGGTTTGAGGGTTTTAGAATGGTGGGGATCTTCTTTTCTTAGCTGGAATTAGGTCTGGGAGCAATTTGGGAGGGTTTCGTGGAGAAAATTTCAGCACCTCAATTTTGGCCGTGGAGGAGCCAATTTATAGAACTCACCGGAGAGGGGAGCTCAGGGGCAGGCAATGAGTGCACTGAGCCGCTGACCCAATGCTATATATATGCGTACTAAAAATTCAGTCCCCGGCAACGGCGCCAAAAACTTGACCCAATGTTATATATATGCGTACTAAAAATCCAATCCCCGGCAACAACGCCAAAATTTGACTCGCAATCCGCTGATGACAAATATAATAATTCATGCTTTCAAATATATGTAATAGATAATAATAACAACTAGTGTATACAAATATAATTTTATTGAAAATATTTTACACACTAGAGGTACTACGCAAGTATACGTATCGTATCAAGTAATATAGGGCTTTGAAACAAAGACCCCAGTATCGATCCCACGAGGAGTGAGTTATGGATTTTTATATATTTTAATTTTATTTTTATGTATTTCTTTTATAGTTTATAACTTTGATATTTTTAATTTACTAGATGCAATAATAAAGCAGTAATGAAAGATGCAATAATAAAGCGATAATGAAATGATTGGTGTAAATAGCAATAAGAACACAACTTTCTTCCTTTCAATTAATCCAAGATTTTCTAAGATAATGATAATATTCATGGAGAATATAAATTTATGGTATTGTGCCAAATAGAAGCATTCATATTCTTTACCCTTTGATCCAGGTGTAACGAACATCTACTAGCCTATAGATCAGGTCCGAATGTATTGTTAGTAGAATGGGTTAATCTAGGCTCACACTACTAGATGTCCAAGGGTGGCTATGGTCGGACCTACTAGTGACCCTTTACTTCTCTATAAACTAAATCATAAGAATTTAGTCTGTCACTCTAAAAACTTATTAATTCTATGCACATTATATAATATCTTCCTATTTATTTACACTTCACCTTGAATAACCCGCACAAGGCCTTCGACTACCCAAGGATTCATGTGATATCTACTACTTAAGAATTCATCTCCTTCTAGGTATCAAAACTCTTCAACAGATTTTAATAATACAAGTGATCAATTTGTAAAGTAAATGAAGATCCGGTATTAATATCATCACAATGTTTTAAAATATAAATAGCTTTTAATTCTCCATCGAATTTTATATTATCTTATTTATCTTTTCATAATTGAAAGGAGAAAGTAAACTAACTACTCAGAACACATTGAATTTAAACAACAAAACATGATAATAAAACTTTGAATAAAATTACAAATACTTATCTCAAGTGTTTCTCCTACTGAACCTCTGAATTCTTCTCACTCCAAAGCAAATAAGCTTCAAAAGGACCAACTCTTTAAACTCTTAATACACACTCTAAATAAACTCACTAATTAATAAAAGTGGCCCTAAAGTATTTCTCTAATTCTCCCTCTAGATGGGGCTCAAGATAGGGGGATGTATGGGGGCGTATGTGGGCGTTTTTCTCTGAAGGAGTACCCTCCTATTTATAGGATTCAAGGGTTGCCTTGAGGCACCTCTTCAAAATGTGTCCACATTCAATGAATCTTCTAGAAGGTGTGTCTGGCGCCTAGGCGCCGGATTCTGCGTCCAGTTCTTCGCACCTCTTCACTTTGGATCGCACCTCTTCGCGATTATAACCGTTTCCAAGCGTCCAAATACATTGTATCACATGTCCTATAAACCAGGAACAACTGCCAGTCTTCTAGAAGGTCCAATAACCGCTAACACCGTCAAAATAACCGTCCAAAAGTCATCAAAAATCTTGACAGATTTCGTATCGACCTGACGCTTAGGCGCCGGATTCTGGCGCCTAGGCGCCAGACAAATAATTTCGACAATTTTGCATTTTGGCTCCATTTTTGCTCCTTTTGCTCCTTTTTCACTTTTTTTTTATTCTTGAACATTTTTCCATCACCTATATCCAAAAACACAAAAATACCTTTCATTAAAGCATAATATCCTTAAAAATTTGATAAAAATCAAGGCATAAAAATGGGTATTTTTTTCATGGATCAAAATCCCCCAAACTTAAATGTTACTTATCCTCAAGTAACCCTTTTTACTATATAAAATGTATAACATTTGGAATGAAAGATAAATATTTAAGACTCCTTGTAATTTTTGATCTTATAATGGTTTTAGTAAATCATTAACCAAATTTCACTAACTAAGTTTACTTTTAAGAATTTAAAGAATATTCAACTACCAAATCATAAGACTTCAAAAATTTTTCATTCATTTTGAAAATAATAGAAGTTTATTATATTAAGATCACATAGATTATTTACAAGAAAAAGATTTTCATGAAAAGTCTTTCTTAAATAATGATTCATGCATGAAAATTAAGTAAAAGTATGTAACTAGTTTTCTTCATATAAGATAATTCATGTAAAGCCAATTTTTGATTAGGCATATCCTCAAGCTTCTCTTTTTCTCTCTTTTTTTTCTTTCTTTTTTTTTTCACAGTGAGGATTACTGTATCTGGATAGCCTGTTAATGTTTTGAACTTCATTGTCCTTAACTTATATTTTCAAACTTTTACATTTTCACTTAATTATTATAACATGAATAGAATTTCAAAAAGATTTTCAATCTTTTCTTTTTCAAGTTTAAATTTTTGATTTCTTAATACTTCTAAAATTCAATTATTTCTGTTATGAATAGAAAATTTTCTTAATCTTATTCTTCTTTAAGTTAAATAATTCTATTCTTAAAATCAATCAAAGTTATTAAAATTTTGGTTAAGTCCACTAAATTATTTATAATTTTAAAAATTTAAGTGATCTTAAATAGATTCTTCATTCCTTATGTTATGTTAAGATTTTTTTTTAGAAAATATTAGTTTATTAAGGACAAATAAAATTTAAATTTGTATGTATTTTCTCTTCCCCCAAACTTAAGTTTTGGTATATCTTGAAAATAATAAAGTATGAGAGAAAGAAAAGTATAATTTAAAAAGGAATTTTATAAGCATGTAAAAAAAAATTCTAGAAAGAAATATAATTTACTTCTACACATGCTTTTTATGAATATTACAGAAATAATGGAGCATATAAAAGTAAGCAGGCTCAAAAATTTTATATAGCAGTAGTTGAATTAAATAACTATATTACTAACAGAAATAAAATAACATTACTAACTATTCTAGAATACTAAGCGAGTAAGTCGAAACCAAAAATAAACACAAATTCATTCAAATTTCAGTCTGCAACTAAATATCTAAAATAGTCTCAACATCAAATAATTCATACAAAGTCTCATAAACAAATCTAAACTAGTAAACAACAAACAACAATCAGTAATAGCAAACAAAACTAAACCAACAACAAACTCAGCACATCTCAGAGGTAAATCAGGCTACTAATCACTGTCTGTAGCCTCGTCATCGTCATCATCAAAAGAAAACTCCACATCCTTGGGATCAACATATGGTGAAAATCTAGGACAGGTGGGAAACTGAATATCATGCTCACCCTTCAAGAATCTGACTAAAGACTCTGAATACTCAACATCATATTCACTCTTCCTCTGGGTGTAATCAAAAAGGTGATCAATCTTCTTATCCATAGTATCAACTCTGCAGTGAGTTAGAAATAACTCATTCCGTTGCTCCAGAAATTGATCATGCATCGATTCCCAAAAACTAGACGGTGGCTCAGTAGTAGAAGTAGAAGGTCTGGAAGTGGAAGCTCTACCTGGAGTAGGTGCAGAAGTAGAATGGGCTGTAGATCTCTTCCCACGAAGAAGATCATACATACTAACACTCTTCTGCCCAATTGGCTTGGTAGACTTCAGCTTCTCCTCAGAAATATCAGCAGTGACTCCATTGTTCACACATAAAGAATAAATCAGAGATGGGAATCCTAGTTCTACAAAAGTACTGGATCTAGCAGTAGACTCCACATAATCATAAATAATATTGCCGACATCTATCGGCTTCCTCTCCTGAATGCAGTAGTTTAAGATAGCTCGATCTCTAGTCACTTCGTTCAGGTGGTTCGAAGGTATAAGTCTTGTAGAAATAAAGTAATGCCATGCCTTTGAAATACCATTTAACTTAGAAGATTTGAAATTTACCCGTTTATCATTCCGAATCTTCCAAGCTCCAGTGCCGTCAGTTAAATAAGCAATAATCATCTCAAGATCTCCTTTAGATGGAGATAATCCAGAATAGTGGCACTCGATGGTAGGTGGCAGTCCATAAAAAACATTGATCCTTTCCGGAGTAAATCCTACTCCAACACCTCTGAAGAAGACTTCGTAGTCTTCCACATCCAAAAAGTTAGCATAAAATTCGTGCACGACTGGAATAACAGCAACAGCTGTGAAATAACAGAATCGTTGCCAGTTGTGCGCAACGATTGTGTTCTCGATCATTTCACCGGGATTGTAAAAGCTTCGCTCTGAGATAAATTTTCTGGACGTCGCAAATTCGTGATATCAAAAATGCGCTGGTGCAGTTGCGAATTTGCTACTGTCAAAATTTTCTCATGCCTTTCCTCGCTTAGTTTTTGGTGACATCTAAATGTGAAAGAAAACACAAATAAATTAAGGAATCAAAGATTTAAACTCTTTTTAAGCTTAAGAAACTTAAAATGAGTTTATAAATTCATGGAGAAACACTAAAAATCAAAATTTTTCTCAAAATTTTGGTTTTTAGTCAAAAATAGGAAAAACTATGGTGAAAATAAAAAATAAATGGATTAGAGTGTAGATCTGACCTTGAGATGAAGAAATCAAGTGATTTCGGGCTCAAAATCTTGATGTTTTGACCGAGAAATGGATTTAAGAGGTGGGGTTTCATGAAAAAGAGGAAGAAGATGAAGCTTAGGCATCAAAAATGGATAATGGGGGTTTAAATGGTGTTTTTCAGGTAAGCGGGCCGAATCGGGGCCTAGGCGGCGAATTCTGGCGCCTAGGCGCCAGACTCGCCTTTCCAAAAAAAATCTCTTAAAATTTTATTTTCCACCAAAATTCATAAATTAAACTTCTAATTACTCATATAAAAGTATTTCTTCAGTTTCGATCTTCCAAAATATTTTCCAAAAATTTTAAAAATTAAAAATTAAATCCACCAATTAAACACAAGTTTAAATCAAACTCTTCTAATTCCATTCATGATTTTCAATTTCGGGCTCAATACAATTCAGATAAGTATCATATCATGATTCAAGTTCTAACAACAATCAAACAACACAAATTTGAAAGCTAATACAACACACATTAAACATGAAAGCAAACACACAAACAAACACAATCGATTCACTAAATCAATACAACGACACAATAGATAAATCACAATCTCACCACATCACTATCTAATTCCCATTATCTTGGCAAGGAAAACTATTCAGCCCACTTGGAAAGAATACTAACGCCCTCGAAAAATCTGTAGCCCTTTTCTCGTCGATCCAATTGTTCTTCGCATACATCTCCAAACTTACAGCGAGGAAACCATTGAAGTAGGGTTGAGGATCCTTTGAAACCTTGTCTCTAGCCTCTTCTCCAAGATTTCTCCTCTCCATTTCTTCAAAAATCCTCTCTAATCTCTCAAGAATGGAGTGTATGGGTCGAAATAATGATTGCATAAGGATTGGGGATGAAGATAGGGTCATTTATAAGAGAAAATAGTGTGAAAAACTGAAGATTTTCAGTTTTGACACGATCCAGTATTTGTGGCGCTTAGGTGCCAAATCTGGCACCTAGGCGTAGGACCCATTGACACATAGTTTTACTCTGGTGCTTAGGCACCAAATCTGGCGCCTAGGCGCCGGAACCATGTTCGACTCCATTTCGCCTAACGTCAAATTTCAAAGTTTCGTTCTCCAAAATAGGTAGTTTAGAATGGTAAGATCAATATAGACTCAGTAAAACAAATTATAAGCAATCCTAATGAAGGTTAACTTGATCTCCTTTTTACTCTTATATGAAATAGAGTGATCCAATGTCTAAGTTTTATATAATTCAAGATAATTTTCAGCTTAAGTCAATAAAGACTTGTTAGCATTCAAATATTCTAAAATAATATAAAATTAAACTAGACCGAGGCATAACCTTACATTACAAATGTAAAAACACACAAAACAACAAATAACTATGGGTTGCCTCCCACAAAGTGCTTGGTTTAATGTCGTCAGCTCGACCTAATTAAGTCTTTTAATCAGGTATACTCAACTCATAAGCCTCTTTATAAATCTTTTTAAAATCTCCCAAATAAGGCTTCAGTCTTAATCCATTAACTTTAAAAATTTTTCCCGTTTTGGGATCTTTAACATCCACAGCTCCATAATGGTATACTTTTTCAATTATATATGGTCCTATCCATTTTGATCTTAATTTTCCAGGAAAAGTCTTAAAAGAGTATTAAATAATAATACTTCTTGTCCAGGCTCAAATATTTTTCCTGAAATCTTTTTATCATGAAATAGTTTCATTTTCTCTTTATAAATCCTTGCATTTTCATATGATTCATTTCTTATTTCATCCATCTCATTCAATTGCAATAATCGTTTTTCTCCTGCAGTATTCAAATCAAAATTAAACTCGTTTATCGCCCCCAATAAGCTTTATGTTCAAGTTCAACAGGTAAGTGATAATGTTTACCATAAACTAACCGGTAAGGTGACATTCCGATTGGTGTCTTATAAGCTGTTCTATAAGCATAATACAGAATCAAGTCTATCAAACCAATCAGTTCTTTTAGGATTAAAAGTCTTCTCTAAAATTCTTTTAATTTCTCTGTTTGATACTTCAGCCATTCCACTTGTTTGTGGGTGATATGCAGTTGCAATTCTGTGTTTGATTCCAAATTTTTCTAATAATGATTGAATACTTATATTTCTAAAATGACTTCCACCATCTGTGATAATTACCTTAGGCATTCCAAATCTTAAAAAAATCATCTTCTTTAAAAATTTTGAAACACTTTTGGAATCACAGCTAGGTAAAGCTACGGCTTCAATCTACTTTGAAACGTAATCAACCGCTAATAAAATATAAATCTTTCTAGATGATGGTACAAATGGTCCCATAAAGTCTAAACCCCATATATCGAAAATTTCAACTTCCAATTTATAGTTTAAAGGCATTTCATCTTTCTTGGATATATTTCCCATCCTTTGACATCGATCAAATATTTTCACATAATGTCTCACATCTTTAAATAAGGTAGGCCAATAAAATCCTAAATTTAAAATTTTAAATGCAGTTTTATCTACTCCAAAGTGTCCTCCAAATTCGGAATTATGACAATTTTGAATAATAGCATAAGTTTCTTCATAAGGTACTCATCTACGAATTACAGAATCTCTTCCTAATTTAAATAAATGAGGATCTTCCCAAATATAAGATTTAGCATCATTTTTAAATTTCTTAATAAATTTGTTATCCAATCCGTAAGGTAAAATATTGCTAACTAAATAGTTAACTATATCTGCATACCAATGTGTTTGGCATCCTTAAATAACATACAAATGTTCATCAGGAAATTTCTCATTTATAGTTTCTTCAGTAATAACATCTTTCTTAATTATAGATAAATGATCAGCAATTTGGTTGTCCGTTCCTTTTCTATCCACTATTTGAAATTCAAATTCTTGTAGAAGTAAAACCTATCTTATCAGTCTAGGTTTAGCATCTTTTTTCGTCATTAAATATTTAATAGCAGAATGATCAGTATGAACTATGCATTTGGTACCAAGAAGATAAGGTCTAAATTTATCAAAGGCATATACTATAGCTAAAAGCTCTTTCTCAGTAGTAGTGTAATTTCTTTGAAGTTCAGTAAGAGTTTTACTAGCATAATATATAACTTTGAAAATTTTCTCTTATTTTTGTCCCAATACAGCTCCAATTGCAAAATCACTTGCATCACACATTAATTCAAAAGGTTTATTCCAATTAGGTGCAATAATTATAGGTGCAGTTTTTAATTTGCCTTTTAAAATATTTAAAGCATTAACACAGTCTTCATTAAATTCAAATTTAGCTTCTTTTTCCAATAAATGACAAAGAGGTTTAGCAATTTTAGAAAAATCCTCTATATATCTTGTATAAAATCCAGCATGACCTAGAAAACTTCTCACATCAGTAACAGTAGTAGGGGGTTGCAGTTGAGCAATAATTTTTACTTATGCTTGATCAACTTCCATCCCTTTTTGTGAAACTTTATGACCAAGTACAATGCCTTCTGTGACCATAAATTGACATTTTTCCCAGTTAAGAACTAAATTTGTTTCTTCACATCTTTTCAGAACTTTGGAAATATTTTCTAAACAAGACTCAAAAGAAGTTCCCAAAATTGAAAAATCGTCCATGAATACTTCAATTTCTTTGTCAATCAAATCACAAAATATTGACATCATACATCTTTGAAAAGTTACAGGTGCATTATATAAACCAAAAGGCATTCTTCTAAAGGCAAATGTTCCATAAGGACTTGTAAATGTTGTTTTCTCTTGATCCTCAGGAGTAATAAGTAATTGATGATAACCGAATATCCATCCGTAAAACGAAATATGAGTGTCCAACTAATTTGTCAAGCATTTGATCCAAGAAAGGTAAAGGAAAATGATCCTTTCTAGTGGCGTCATTTAACATCCGATAATCAATGCAAATTCGCCATCCAGTAACTTGTCTTGTAGGAAATAGTTCATTTTTATCATTGATAGTGACAGTTACTCCTCTTTTATTCGGAACACAATGAATAAAACTTACTCATTGGCTATCCGAAATAGGATAAATAATTCCAGCATCTAACCATTTTAAAATTTCTTTTTTAACAACCTCTTTCAAGATAGGATTTAATCTTCTTTGCGGTTCAATAGTAGGTTTAAAATTTTCTTCCATTAAAATTCTATGCATACAAATGGAAGGGCTTACTCCTCTTATATCAGCAATAGTCCAACCAAAAGCTTTTTTATAATTCTTTAACACTCCTATTAATTTTTCTTCTTGATCTAAACTTAGCTCAGAATAAATAATAACGAGTAAAGTTAATGAATTTCCAAGAAATGCATACTTTAAATGTGAAGGTAACATTTTTAATTCCGGTTCGAGGGCTTTTTTAATTGAGGGTAAAAGTATATCATTTTGAGTTATGTCTAAAGTTTCCCAGTTGTCTTTAATATAATGAGTTTCTTTAAATAATTCATTTTATTTTAGCTCTTCATTTTCATCAGTTAAAAATTTAATTTCTTCTTCAGGAATGATTTTACATTTTTCTCGATAGTGTTTTTCAACTATAAAATCAAAAATATCCATTCGATAACATTTTTCTTTGTTAGGGTACTTCATCGATTTAAGAACATTGAATTTAATCTCTTGATCATTAACTTTCATAGTTAATTCTCCTTTTTGCACATCAATCATAGCTCGTCAGGTAGCTAGAAAAGGTCCCCCTAAAATAATTGGTATTTCTTTATCTTCTTCCATATCAAGCACAATGAAATCTACAGGGAAGATAAATTTATCTACTTTAACAAGTACATCCTCTATAACTCCTTTAGAGTAAGAGATAGATCTATCAGCTAACTGAAGGGTTACAGTGGTGGGAGTAATCTCTCCTAAATTCAACCTTCGATAAATAGAAAATGGCATGAGATTAATACTTGCTCCTAAATCACACAAAGCTTTTCCACAAAATTTTTCTCCAATAGCACAAGGTATAGTAAAACTTCCAGGATCTTTAAGTTTCTAAGGTAATTTCTTTTGAATTATTGCACTACATTCTTCACTTAGTGCAATAGTTTCAAAAGCTTCAAATTTTCATTTCTTACTTAATATATCCTTCATAAATTTTGCATAAGATGGCATGTGTTCCAAGGCTTCAGCAAAGGGTATATTTATAGTAAGTTTCTTAAAAATTTCAAAGAACTTGGAAAATTGATGATCAAGCTTCTGCTATTTTAATCTTTGAGGAAAAGGTGGTGGTGGTTTCTCAACTTCCACATTAATAGAAATATTAGTTTGATCTTGATTAGGAGAAGGAGTTTCTTTAGGTTTTTCAATCTCTTCAATCTCAATCTCTTTTTCAATTTCGTTCTGCATTCTTTCTTTTAATTCCTTTCCACTTCTAAGTTGTACAGCTTTAACATATTCATGTACTTTTCCAGTCTCTTTTGGATTAATTTGAACATTACTAGGAAGTGTTCCTGGAGGTCTGTAATTAATTAAATTAGCTATTTGTCCCATTTGATTCTCAATATTAAGAATAGCAGTATTTTGATTTTGTAAATGATTACTCATTTGTAAAATTAATTCTTCTATTGATAACTTTTTCTATTGATTATTAAATCCAGGTGGTTTATAATTTGAATTTACTTGATTATTCCAATTTCAAGTTGGATGAGATTGATTATTACCTTATTGTTGTTGTTGATTATTCCAGTTAAAATTATGGTGATTTTTCCATCCAGGATTATAATAGTTTGAATACGGATTATTTTTACTAGCAATAGCTTGTAAAGTTTCAATAGTTTGAGAATCTTCAATATTAGATGAGTTGTTATGTGATATGTTGATGGCAAAATTAGCTAATTTCTTAGATATTGCAGCTACTTGTGAAGATAAGATAGAAAAAGACTTTGTTATCTTGAATACTTGACATTCTTTTAGGATTAATCCTTTCAGAAGGCCATTGAAAACTATTATTAGTCATTTCTTCAAATGATTTAGACATTAAAGAACCTCCAGCAGCAGCATCAATAATTGATTTTAGTGATCCAATTAAACCATTATAAAATGTTTGAATAATTAACCAATCAGGTAAAGCATGATGAGGACATTTTCTTAATAGTTCTTTAAATATTTCCCAAGTTTCATAAATTGTCTCCCCATCAAATTGACTAAATGAAGTAATATCATTTCTTAATTTAGCAGTTTTAGAAGGAAGAAAATATTTAGCAAGGAATTTTTGTGCCATTTCAGCCCATGTTTTTAATAGAACCTGTTGCTAATGAGTTCAACCACATCTTTGCTTTATCTCTTAAAGAAAAAAGAAAGAGTCTAAGTCTAATAGCATCATCAGAAACATTGTTATGTTTAAAGGTAGCACAAAGTTCTAAAAAACTAGCAAGGTGTAAATTTGGATCCTCATTTGGTGTTCCTCCAAATTGATTATTTTGAACCATTTGAATGATAGATGGTTTAAGCTCAAAAGAATTAGCATCTACAGTTGGTATTTGAATACTACTATGAAGTTCATCAACTATAGGGTGAGCATAATCCCTTAATGGTTTGTAAACATTTTGTTCATTAATTTCAATTGGATTTTGTAAATTGTTATGTAATTTAGCCATCTCTTGAATTTTTTTAGTTTATTTTCCTTTTTTAATTCTTTTAATAGTTCTTTCTAATTCAGAATCTAAAGGTAATAATCCTTCAGATCCAGCACAACGCATAAAAAGTTAATTTACAATAAAAAAAATCTCTACTTATAAAAATTTTTTTTATTTAATTATATATATATATATATATATATATATATATATGGTATTTTATATTTTTGACAATAAAAGAAAATGAATAAAATAAAAATATTTAAAATCTACTCCACTCTTCCCCGTGCAACGGCGCCAAAAACTTGACCTAATGCTATATATATGCGTACAAAAAATTCAGTCCCCGGCAACGGCGCCAAAAACTTGACCAATGCTATATATATGCGTCCTAAAAATTCAATCCCCGACAACGACGCCAAAAACTTGACCCGCAATCCGTCGATGACAAATATAATAATTAATGCTTTCAAATATATGTAATAGATAATAATAGTAACTAGTGTATACAAATATAATTTTATTGAAAATATTTTACACACTAGAGGTACTACGCAAGTATATGTATCGTATCAAGTAATATAGGGCTTTGAAATAAAGACCCCAGTATCGATCCCATGAGGAGTGAGTTATGGATTTTTAAATAATTTAATTTAATTTTTTTTGTATTTCTTTTATAATTTATAAATTTGATATTTTTAATTTACTAGATGCAATAATAAAGCAGCAATGAAAGATGCAATAATAAAGCAGTAATGAAATGATTGGTGTAAATAGCAATAAGAACACAACTTTCTTCCTTTCAATTAATCCAAGATTTTCCAAGATAATGATAGTATTCGTGGAGAATATAAATTTATAGCATTGCGCCAAATAGAAGCATTCATATTCTTTACCCTTTGATCCAGGTGTAACGAACATTGGCTAGCCTATAGATCAGGTCCGGATGTATTGTTAGTAGAATGTGTTATTCTAGGCTCACACTATTAGATGTCCAAGGGTGGCTATGGTCGGCCCTACTAGTGACCCTTTCCTTCTCTATAAACCAAATCACAAGAATTTAGTCTGTCACTCTAAAAACTTATTAATTCTACGCCCATTATATAATATCTTCCTATTTATTTGCACTTCACCTTGAATAACCCGCACAAGGCCTTCGACTACCCAAGGATTCATGTGATATCTACTAGTTAAGAATTCATCTCCTTCTAGGTATAAAAAATCTTCAACAGATTTTAACAATACAAGTGATCAATTTGTAAAGTAAATGAAGATCTGATATTAATATCATCACAATATTTTAAAATATAAATAGTTTTTAATTCTCCATCGAATTTTATATTATCTTATTTATCTTTTCATAATTAAAAGGAGAAAGTAAACTAACTACTCATAACACATTGAATTTAAACAACAAAACATGATAATAAAACTTTAAATAAAATTACAAATACTTATCTCAAGTGTTTCTCCTACTGAACCTCTGAATTCTTCTGAATCCAAAGCAAATAAACTTCAAAAGCACCAACTCTTTAAACTCTCAATACACACTATAAATAAACTCACTAATTAATAAAAGTGGCCCTAAAGTATTTCTCTAATTCTCCCTCTAGATGGGGCTCTAGATAGGGGGATGTATGGGGGCGTATGTGGGCGTTTTTCTCTAAAGGAGTACCCTCCTATTTATAGGCTTCAAGGGTTGCCTTGAGGCACCTTTTCAAAATGTGTCCACATTCAATGAATCTTCTAGAAGGTGTGTCTGGCGCCTAGGTGCCGGAATCTGGCGCCTAGGCGCCGGATTCTGCGTCCAGTTCTTTGGGCCTCTTCACTTTGGATCACACCTCTTCGCGATTAAAACCATTTCCAAGCGTCCAAATACATTGTATCACATGTCCTATAAACCAGGAACAACCGCGGTCTTCTAGAAGGTCCAATAACCGCTAACACTCGTCAAAATAATCGTCCAAAACTCGTCAAAAATCTTGACGGATCCCGTATCGACCTGGCGCTTAGGCGCCGGATTCTGGCGCCTAGGTGCTAGACCTATAACTTTGACAATATTGCATTTTGGCTCCATTTTTGCTCCTTTTTGCTCCTTTTTCACTTTTTTTCTTCTTGAACATTTTTCCATCACTTATATCCAAAAACACAAAAATACCTTTCATTAAAGCATAATATCCTTACAAATTTGATAAAAATCAAAGCATAAAAATAGGTATTTTTTTTCATGGATTAGCCGCTTAGGGTGAGGGCTGAGCAGGGCAGCTAGGCAGTGAGGGGATTGCTCACTGTCATGGCTCAATTTTGGGTTTTAAGGCCATGGAAGGTGCTTGAGCGTGCCTGTTCCGGCAGCTCTAGCGGCTGGCAAGGACTGGGCAGTGTCGACATATTTTTAGGTTATGTGTTTTATTTTGAAAAGGGAGTCGCCTACAGAAATTGTCGGCGAATTTTTTATATTTTAAATTTAATTTAAATATATAGTTTAAAAGATAACATTTGATTTTGAAAATAATTTTAAGTTTGAAGATTTTAAGATATGAAATCAAACCGATCTCACATCCCGAATAGTTTACATAAACGAGCACCGCACCACAAACCGTGTATCTATCCCTAAGGATGGACACACCGCTTGATGGTGGGGCTCGGTTAAATAAACTAGAAGATTTGTGACATCCGTTTGGTCCGCGAACCAATTTTATAAGCCGACAAATTCCCCGCTTAATATAAATGAATTAAGCGGGGTTTATATTACTCAGGTTCTTTAAAATTCCCTATAAGGGCAAGCCCCTATAGTTAATTACATCTTAAGTGACGGGAATCACCTAAGAAAACTCTCGATAATAATCAATAATTCTGCTCTCAAGAATTTCAAAGTTTAAGTTTTCAAAGAATTGAATTTTTTTGAATTTCAATAGGGAATGGATCAAGTTTGGAACATTTTATTTTGGGAATTCAAAGGAAGAAAAGTAGGAGAAATTACGGATTCGAAGTGAACTTCGATAATTTCCCGACTACCCTATTGTTTGGCTTGGATTTAGGAAAGTCCTAATGTTTATTTAATGTTTTAATCTTGCCAATTTTAATTAATTAGGGCTTATATTTATATGATAGAATCATACAAATAGCACTGGAAGATATGAGGGTTTATGTCGTATCGGACGACTACCTCGGAATCCTAAGACCGGTTAGGGCTTAATTTGCAATGCAAATGCCTAACGAAGAGTTGAGGATTTATGTTGCACTAGGCAAACTACCTCGAAGTCCTATGGCTTTGTTGTTTAATTCTAGGAAAGTTTTGCTGAAGTAGGTTCAAGTTTCTGCGACGACGATGGCCGTGTCGCCCACCATGCTCCGAGCTCCTTGTTGTTGCGAGAGGTTTAGTTTTAGAAATCATAAATCAAGGGATGAGAAAAGTGTTTTGGTTTAGAGAAGTCTTAATTTCCAAGTGTTTTTTGTGTTTTAATTAAAACAAATCTTAAAGTTGATTATAACAACACCGGTTAAGATCCCACTGGTTCCATCCTTCCGGCATCATTATTTTTATCGGATTCACTTAGTCCGGATGAATTTGCTAAACTCAATCGAATGAGTTCCACACTTTCATTTAGACCGTGGGAAATCCCGTTAGCAACACGTAGGTTACATCATCCGAGGTATTCCCGATCATCCAACAAGACGTTTTAATTTAGTTGTAGTTGTAATTTTGTGTTCGTTTGTGATTAAATTTTGAGTTGTCTTATATTTTGAAATGTTGTGGAGGTGAATTTTATCTTGTAGTGTCTTTTAATTTAGTTATGGGTTTCAGTTTTGGTTTACGTCCTAAAGGTGTAGGTTTTCATGCAACTGTTGTTTATCATGCAAGAAAAATAAGTGCGATGCGATTAAATAAATTACCGTAAAGTAAATCGCAATAAAATAAAAGCGTACTCGGAGGGTCTTCCCGTCATTCCAAGCCGCACTTAAAACACGATTAGAATATTTAAGCAAGTTCCTGGGTAAAGTTAAGGTAAGGGTTATGGTTTTCTACCAAGTTCCTAATCCTATAGCTAGTCATCTCCTATGACGTCTAGATCTTCAATTTTGGTTTTAAGGATGGTTTTCTTCACCAAAGAACAACTAAGCTCAATTTGTTCTTAAGGATATTCCATCATATTGAGGAAGTGTTTAAGACGAATCTTAAACATCTTTTCAATATTTCGGGAATTGTCCTAAGTCCAAATGAATTCTATTGTTCAAGTGAATTAATCATCCAGGGTGTTTGGGTTAAGTTTTATTTCTTGCTCAGTGAATTAGGATATTTGAATATCCTTATGAGTGAAGTGTCATTTCACTTGATACTCCATTTAGGAGTTATGATAATTAAAGCTTTTAAGGGCAAAATGATATTTAATGATTTGTGATTCAAATTTAAGTTCAAATTAATGATTTAAGTTTGGAATAGTGTTCAAGTTATCTTAGATTTATTTTTGAATTCTTCATGTCTTTATATTTAATTTAATTTAATTTAATTTAACTTAATTTAATGTAATGTGGTTTAATTTAATTTAATTTAATTTAATTTAATTTAATGTAATATGATTTAGTTTAATTTAATTTAATTTAATTTAATTTAATTTAATTTTTAATTTAATTTTTAATTTGATTTAATTTAATTCAATTTAGTTTGGTTTGATGTTACATTAAATTAATTTGATTTAATTTAATTTTTAATTTAATTTGATTTAATTTAATTTAATTTAATTTAATTTATTTAATTTAATTTAATTTTTTAATTTAATTTTATTTAATTTAATTCTTAATTTAATTTAATTTGTTAATTTAATTTTTAATTTGATTTAATTTTTAATTTAATTTTTAATTTGATTTAATTTAATTTAATTTGAATTTTTTTTTAATTTAATTTAATTTAATTTTATTCATTTTAATTTTAATTAAAGAGTTCAATTATTTAATTTTAGTTTAATGATTAAGTCTTTCAATGTTTTAAATTTGAATTATCATTTTAATTAAGAATTAAACATTAATGAAATAATTAATTTAGGGATTTTTTAAATTAAAGAATAAATCTCTTCCTAATAATATCCCTATTTTAATAATTCCAATTTTATTATTCTTCCAAATTTAATCAATTATTTAATTAAAGTTTAATCATTTTAAATTGTTTAATGGGTTTCTACCCTTCAATTATTAAATTTCAATCATCCAAATCAGGTTAGGATCAAGTATTTTACTTGTTAATTTTTTATTAAACCTAAAGTTTTAATTAAGGGTTAAAATTTTAATTACCATTTTGCCCTTTAAGCTTAATAATTTCATAACTCACTAAATTGAACTCAAATGAACTTGAAATTTTTATGTGACTTCACTCATATGTCACTAAAGACATGAGAGGAGAAAATGTGATTTTTCTGTATTTAATTTATTTATATAATTATTTTTGGTAGAAAATAGAGATTTCCAAGGAAAATTTAATAACATGACCAAGGAAAAGTTTCTGTCCTTAAGAAAATTATGGGACATTCTTAATGACTAGAGGACCACTTGGACCAAATTTTGTGATTTTTTGAATTATATTTTATTTATTAGAATTATTTTAAGTTCTGGAGTATTAATTAAATTAAAAATAAAATAAATGTTGAAAAATGAATTTTATGCTTTTCAAAAATCTCTCTGATATCAAGGAAACCAGAGAAGCAAATTTTGTAATTTTCTGATTTTTCTATGATTTATTATAATTATTTTAGTGAAAATGCTAGAAAATACATTTTTTTTAATTTTAAAATTACCCTAGAACTTTAAAAATTAATATCTCACCAAATAGGCCTAAGAAAAATATGGGGTTTATTCCTAAGTGATTAAAATTCAAAATGTGACATTTTGGTGAATTTAATTATTTTTGTGATTTTTATTATTTTTTAATTATTAAAAATATTAAAATAATATTAAAAATCAACTTTTTTAGAAAATTGAAATTTTAATTTTCTTAAATTCCCCTGATATCAGAGAGGCTCCAAAACCAATTTGGTGAATTTTTGAAAGGTATTTTGAAAGTTATGAATTTTTAAAGTTTAAAATGACTAAATGGCTTAATCAACCCAATTAATAGGGCTAACCAAGTCCAATTGACTTCAAACTTTTATGGTGGGTTCCTCTGATCCTAAAGGTCAGTGGAGAATTGATTTCAAGTCAATTTGATCTATGGTTAACTCTAATTAATTAGAGACCTATTTTGAGTGTTTAAGCCAATTAGGGTTGTCTAAAATGAACTAACTCAAAACCTATTTTTCCTAGGGTTCTCTAGTCATAAGGAACATCACCAAATTTTTCTAGAATTTATTTCACAACATGCTATTTATTGGAATTAAAATACTCAAAACAGTGACATGAATTTGAAAAATCAATAACTCTTCATAGGGATGGCCTCCGACTTTGGAAAATTCGGGGAATGTTCCCAAATTCGGAGGCTTCAAAAGCCCTATTGTCTCATGCCATGGTGAATTGTATACATGCATGGAGAATTAAATGTATGCAGAGAGTAAATAAATTATAAAAAATAAGATACTTGATGAAATTAAATGATTTCTTTTCCACATTATTCTCCTCCGTTCACTGAGCAAGAGGGTATTTTTATTTTATTTTTATGATTTTCCTACACAAAGTTATGAATTTTTGAAGTTTAGGGAATTAAATAAATAGAAAATACCCCTAATTTTCTACTTATCCACGCGGCGCCGCGTCATCCTTAACATCTCCGAAGGCACACGCGTCACGATCCCATTCGACGCCGCCATCCGCGTCGGCGCTCCGGGACCCGCCGTATCGCTCCGTCTTCCGATCCGACGCGATCCCGACCGTCCGTCCGCGCGTGTATTAAATGGACGGCATCCGTTCATCGTCCCCAAGTGTCCTCACCCGAGAGCCGTCCACACTAAATCCTTAATATCTCACTCGATACTCAATGGATTTTCATGATCTTATGCTCTATGGATTCGTCTTGAAGAGACAAACACATCTATACGGCTAATGTTTATTGAAATTGACTCATTTGAAATGGAGAATGTTTAGAAGCTCGGGATGAAGAATTGATCCATACCTTAGCTCTGAGAGGTGAAGCCTCGATCAGAGATGCTCGGCACGTTCGTTGGAGCTGCGAGGAGGCTAGGGATGAAGCACTGGGGATGTGGTGAATTGCCTAGGTGTGATTTCCACCAAGGCTGATCACAACCTTTGGAGTCCGGAACAACTCGGGTGGCTCGGAGATGGGGCTTTCTTTGGTGGACACCTTCTCTTGGTCCGGTGAAGGTGTAGGATCAATCAATTTGAGGATTGATCCACTGTGGAGAAGTGTCCTGGTTTTGGGCTTGGATTTCGACTCCGAAATCGAGCTCGCGGAGAAGAAATGGCGGGGGATTTCAATGGGGATCAAGTGCTCTGTGTATGGGGAGTAGTACGGAACAATTTTGGCGAGTTTCCTTAAGGTTTGTTTCAGCACCTCCTCATGGCCGAGAGGTGGGGAGTTTAAATGAGCGGGGCTAGAGGGCCTCCGTGGGAGTTGAGGGCGGGATCGGCTCGCTCATGGCAAGTGAAGAACAGCTGCAATGGCCATCGGGCATGGGGCGGCCTCAGCGAGTGAGAATTCCAAGCTTGGATTGACTTGGACCTTTCGGCCATGGAGTTTTCCGGCGACGGGGTGGCTGGCCGGCGAGCAAGGGTCACCCTCGGGGTCGAGTGGGTCGAGGCTGGGTGTTTGTGCAAGCAATTGGCAAATGCCAAGTGTAAAGGCTTTGATCCAAAGTAGAATGGGGCATGGCTAGTTTTTGGGTCTAAATGGGTCAACTCACCCATTTGGGCTTGGTACACCCTTCGAGGTGGCTTTGGGTGCTTGTGGGGGATCAAAGGGATCAGCTTGGTTTAGCATGGAGAAGTCCCCATCCAAATATATTTGGATTAAATTTAGGTTTAGGTGAATCATGATTAAGGCTAATGAGCTTTAGGGATTAAGGAAAGGGGCCCTCCTTCCTACCCAATATGGTATGGTGACATGTAAAGAGGCTCTCATGGCTTCCATGTGGCTCATGCATGGCTTCATGGCTCACCTTTGGCTTGGGAAAAGTCAAGTCAATTTCATGTAAATGGATTTAAGAAAAATTTTGATATTTTGATGTGAATTTGTATGGGGCTTGATTTGGAATTGTTTGATGATGGAATTATAACTTAGGGAATGGCTTTGATTAAATGGATGGCAAATGGAAATGTCATGTGGGCTTTAGGGCCAATTTTGGGCTTTTGTATTTGGTGGAAATGGGCTTTTAGGAAGGTTTAGGGAAGTGGGCTTTTAGGTTTGAAAATGAATTTATGGATAGAAATTTTGTAAAGAGGTTGGGCCAAATAATTGTTGAGTTTGGTTTAGGGATGTGTCATGAGTGGTTTGGAGTCAATTTGGTGTGATTTGGACTTGAATTGGTTTGAATTTGGGTTTAATTGGTAAGTGGGCCTATGTAGGTCAAATTGGGCTAAGTTGGGCCAATGTTGGGCTAGAGTTGAAATTGATGTAAAATTAATGTTGGGAAATGTTTATGGGAGTGTTTCAAAGAGGTTTTGGCTTTGGTTAGGTTTTGATTTTGGGATTTGGGCTCATTTGGGCTAGGTTTGGGTTTAGGTCGAAAATGGGCCTTTTAGCTTTGGGTTGAATTTGAGTGGGGTTTGGATCAAAATCTTGGGCAAATCATGTTAGTGTTTTGTTTATGGGGATGTTAAGGAAGGTTTAGAAAAGATTTGGGGTTAATTGGAGTTGAATTGGGTGAGTTTGGGTTAAGTTTGGGTCATGGGTCCAAATTGGGCTTTAAGGCCAAAAGTGAAATTGGATCCAAATGTCAATCAAATTAAGCTTGGATTTGGTCTAGATTGGTGTTGGGGATGTTGAATTGAAGTTTAGAATTGAATTGGACCAGAATTTAGGTCAATTGGGTAGGTTAGGTTTGACATTGGGTTTACTTTAGGTTAAAATGGGTCACATTGGGGGTTTTGATAAAAGTGGGGTAAATTGACAAAATTGGCCCATGGTGTAGTTGAACAAAATGAAATTGGGAATATTTGGGATTTTCTGGAATTTTCTGGGAATTTTCTGAATTTTTGGATTTTTTGGCTAGGAGGGGTATTTTGGGTATTTGGAGGGTATTGGGAGGTATTTTTGGAATTTTTGATATTTTTGGGTATGGGTGATCAATTTGAGTGATGTGGAAATGTTTGGGAATGATTTTGGAGAATTTTGGGTGATTTGGAAGTTTTTTGAGAAATTTGGGCTATTCAGGGTTTCGGGTAGGTTAGCGGGTGTAGGGTCCCGGGGGTCAAAAATTGAAAATTTGGACAATTGAAGATTGGGTGGATGTCAGTGGAATAAAATCATTTTTGTTGAGCCATGAAGCCATATCAAGCCCACATGAGCCATGAAGGGACTCATTTGAGGCATTCAGCTATGTTGTTCCTAACCTCTTGCCAAGGGCTTAGGGGTTAGGGACCATCCATGTGAATCACCTACATGAGTCGGGAGGTCAAGTCGGATATGGGTGTGTTTTAGGAGGTGTATGGAAATGTAGTGTATGAGTGTAGTGTGTGTGTAAGTCAGCCCCTTCATCGGACCAGAGCCACCGGAGGCGGTCCTAAGGCCAAAGAGTCCTATAGGAACTCATCCTTTAAACTTCCGCATTTGATTTCAACCCTCCAGGTGATTAGGGGTCTACGGTCGAGTTTGTGGAGTTTGCAGGGAGTTTAGAAGTGGCTTGAATTTCTAAAAGGTGGGTCCCGATTCTAATCCTCTAAGATAGTCAAAGGAAAAGCCTAAGGCTAGATCCTAAGCACTAAAAGAAGAAGAGAAGACCTCATAAAAAATGAGGTCAACAGGCAGGTGGCTTGCAGGTTGAGGAGGAGTGAGGAAGGAGCCCAGAGCCATTAATTGTGGCAGGGAGGTTACTTTAGCCAAGTTTGAGGATGGGACTTAGGCTTAGCCAAAAGCTTAGACACATTGGTCCAAAGTGGTGGACCTTTGGTCCATCACTTAAGGGGCTTGGGTTGGGTTAGGTCAGACCAGCCCTAGGATGTCTAAAGTTGGCTGCCATGAAGTGGGCTTGGTCAATTTTGGCTTGGTTTGGTTCAATTTGGATCATGTGTCCAATTAGGTCACCTTGGGTTCAAATTGGGCTAGCTTGAGTTTGGGTGGTGGTTAAGCCCAATTGATTGATTAAAATGGCTTAAATGATTGTCACAAAGCTTTTGGAAGAGGTTTGGGGTGATGGTGAATTGATTTGGGAGGTGAATGTGGTGGATTTGGGATTTTGGTCAAATTTAGTCATGTTGGGTTGAACTTGGGTTTGGTTTAGGCTAGAGCATGGCTAGGGTTTAATTGATGGTTCAAATTGATGTAGGTAATTGTCATGAAGAGTTTTGGATAGAAATTAGGTGGAAATTTTAGGGTTATGGGATTCAATTTTGGGAATTTAGGTCATGTGGCAAATTTAGGATAAATTTGGGGCTTTTGGTTCAAAGGGATTTTGAATTAGATTATGGTCAAATAAATGTTGCTTTTGGTGTAGAAAAGTGTTATGATGATTTTAGAACAATTTTGAAGAGAATTTAAGTTGAATTGGATTGGATTTGGGCATATTTGAGTTCATGGGTAATTTAGGGAAAAATTTGGTATTTTGGTTTGAATAGGACTTTGGTGAAATTTAAGTTCAAATTGGGGGCAAATTGATGTTGCATTGTGTTTGTGGGGATGTTAGGAAGAGTTTAGGATTAAAATTTGGGGAAATTTGTTGACATTGGGTCAATTTAGGGATTTTTGATCATTTAGGTAAAATTGGGGATTTTGGATTTCAAGTGGAATTGAACTCAAATGTGGGTCAAATTAGGCTTGGATTTGGTTTAGATTGGTATTGAAGATGTTGAATTAAAGTTTGGAATTGAAATTGGGCAAGATTAGGGTCAATTGGGTAAACATTTTGTTTAAATTTGGGCACTTTTGGGTTAAATGGGTAAAATTGGGTCTTTTAGTTACATTGGGTTAAATTGACTAAATTGGGGCATGTGGTAGTTGAGGAAAATGATATTGAGAATATTTGGGATATTTTGGAATTTTTTTGGAATTTTTGGAATTTTTGGAAATTTGAGCCAAGATGGGCATTTTGGTCATTTTGGGGGTTTTGGTGGATTTTTTGGGAAATTTGGTAACTTTAGGATTAATTGGTCAATTTTGGTTGTGGGGAACAATTTAGAATGGTGTTTGGCAGAATTTGGGTAATTTGGGGAATTCTGGATGATTTTGTAGTTATAAATGCAATTAGGTAATTTTGGGTAAGTTTAGGGGCCCTGGGTCCGAAATTGAATTTTTGGAAAAATGAAGGTAGTTTTAAAAAGAGAATAATAGGACCATTTTTGTGGAGTTAAGATTGAGTAGAAGTGATTTGAGATGGAATTAGGGTTTAGAAGCATGACTATGGGTCTTAACCAAGTCTGACCATTTTGGGACCAAGCCTAGCCAAATGGTAACCATTTTATGATCCTTCACATATTGATCCTAGCCATCTTAATCAAATACTAGTGGCTTTGGTTCAATCATGTGAGTTTATTAAAGGGTATAAGGGATAAAGTTTAGGGTTTTGGTCAAATGGCTTAGGGGTGTGTGTGTGTGCAAGAGAAGCTCAAGTCACTTAAGGTTACCCTAAGTCTAAACATTCCTTTGGGAACTCACTATTGGGTCTTTACATTGTGGTCTTAACCTGCCAAAGTGATTTAGGGGTTTGTAACCATCAATGTGGGGTCCCAAGAGGAGTTAAGAAGTGGCTAAAAATTTCTAAGTGGTGGGTTCCAACTCTAGTCTTCTAGGATAGTCAAAGGAGAAATCTTATGGCTAGATCTTAAGCACTAAGAGAAAGATTAGACCTCACCCAAAAATGAGATCAACAGTGACCAAATCATCCCAAATGTGACCAACCTAGGTCAACCACAGCCACCAAGTGACCCCTAATAACCACCCTAGACCAACCTAGCCTACTCTAATGGAGCCATGGACCAAAGGTCCCTTGAATTATGGGATTTCACCCCATATTTGGCCTTAATCAAAATATCTCCACCATCATCAATTATTATTAAGGGTAAAACATCATTAATCCTCCCCTGGCTCATCTAAACCACCTGGCCACCAGCCCTGGCTCTGCCAACCACCCTAGTGGCCGAAAAATGCTAAAACCGAGAGCCACCCCCTCTAAAAGTGAACCCAAACTCACCTCCCAAGCTGTCCAACTCTGATTGGCCATTAGAGCTGATCTGCCCTCCATCTAAGCAGATGAATACACCCAAAGCTAAGCCCTGAGCTCAGTCAATTGGCCATGGCTATAAAAACTAGCCCTCACAACCAAAATAAAGGTGTTGAAAATTTCGTAACCAAACTCTGCCAAAACTTCACTAGAGTCTCTCCAGAGCTCCCTAAGGTCATTCCAACCATTTTCCCTCTCTGATTCCCAAAGTCAGAGCTCAATTTCAGAGCTTAAATTTTGTCAAAAACCAGGATATATTTCATCACAACTCCACAGTGCACCAAATTTCAATTATATGCACCCACACCTTCACAGCAGTGAAAGAAGAGGATCCCCCATCAAAGCCCCATCACAGAAGACCTCTGCACCAGACTTCCATCAACACCTGAAATCGGTCCTGGTCGAGTTTGGGTCGAGACAATTTACCAGGGCAAAAAACACCATTCTGGAGGTTCGTTGGGACCAATCGAAGTTGCCACAACCATCTGATTGAGGCCTCCCCTCTCAGACAAAGGTATTGGACTCACTCTTCCTCCCGAGCTTTTCTTCATCCTCCATAATTGTACACTGTATTTCATACCATATAAACCATATGGATAGGTTTGTCTAGTCTAGATGAAGCTCTATGAACAAACCTCATGCGATTTGGTTGAGTCTAGCTTGAGATCTTAGGTCTAGAAGGTGGACGGTTTACGGGCTAAGTCAGTTGAGGACAATGACCAGGAGCCGTCAGATCACGCGTGTAATGAACAGATGGCTAGAATTGCAGCAGATGAACTCTTAATGCATAAAGCGCGTGCTGACTCAAAAGACGGTGCCCAACCAGAAGAAGAGGCGTGTGCTTTCGACCCGCCGTAGGTTTACGTGGCGCCGACGTGGCTAAGTAGGAAAAATATGGATTTTTTGAATTATTTAAATCACCTGAACTTTAAAAATCCATAACTTGGTGTAGAAAAATCATAAAAATAAAATAAAAATACCCACTTGTTCAGTGAAATAGAGAAGAATAATGTGGAAATTGTTTGAAATTTATTTGATGCATGTATGATTTTTAATTAATTTAATACTGTCTGTAGTATTTTAATTCTCCATGCATTAGGATCTTCTCTGATATTTCCAAAGTCAGAGGAGACCTCAATGAAGAGTTCTATATTTTTTAAGTTTAGGCATCTGTTTTCATAAAATAGTTCTAATAATTAGCATGGTGATTATAAAAATTCTGAAAAATCTTGGTTGGTTCCTTATGACCAGACGACCCTAGGATAAAGTTTTCATGGGTTAAATCATCAAGAAATAACCTATTTATCAATCTGGCATATAATTGAATTTAAATTAATTTGAGTTCATTAAATATGAAAATCACTTAAAAAAATTCTCCACTGTATTTTAAAGGTCAGAGAAATCCCCATAAAAATTTCATGGCATTTGGAATTCATTTGGTTACCTAAACGAATTTTCTAAGTGACATGGTAATTCTGAACATTAAACTAATTTTAAAAATTAAAATATAGCTCAAAAAATTGTAAAATTGGTTTTGGGAGTTCTCTATAATCAGAGGATTCTTTTAAAAACAAAATTGGGATTTTCACAAAATTTTCATTTTTAATCATATTTTTAATATTTAAATAATTAAATAATAATAATAAAAATCATAAAAAATATTAAAAATCACCAAATTATTACATTTGGTCTCCTAATCATTTAGGAACCATCCCCATAATTTTCCTAAGCTTCCAAATTAAAATATCAATTCTTAAAGGCTTAAATTAATTTTAAAAGGGTAAAAATGAATTTTCTTAATTTTTCCCTAAAATAATTCTAATAATAAAAATAAAAATAAAAAAATATAAAGCTTGTTTCTCTGGGTTCCCTAACCTCAGAGGGATTTAAGAAAAATATAAAATTAAATTTTCAACCTTTAAAATATTTGTAATTGATTAAAACTCAAAAAATTGAAATAATTCTAGTAATTAAATTAAAACTCAAAAAATCATGAAATTTGGTCCAAGTGGTCCTCTGGTCTAGGTCTACCTCCAATAAAAGTTTTAAAGTTAAATGTTTTGTTTCGAACAAGTTATTGAATTTTCATTGAAAACCCCTATTTTTTCATTAAAATAAATATATAAATTAAATTAAAATTTAAAAAATAATATTATCTCCTCTAATGTTTTAATTAATTGATAAATGGGGTCACATAAAAATTCTAAGGTCATGGGAGCTAAATTTAATGAATTATGAAGTGATAAAGGCCTTTAAGGGCAAAATTGCAATTTTGGAAAATTTATCCTTAATTAATATTTGGGCTTAATCAAAATGGGCAAAAGGCAATAAATGATCTTAATTATTATGTTGAATGATTGAAACATTAAGGGAGAAATGGTAGAAACTCATTGCAATTTTGTCACATAAAAATTAAATATTTAAATTTCCTTAATTATTTTAATTTGGAAGAAAAATCAAATTACGAGAACCTTAAGGTTAGGGGTTGATTTTGGAAGTTAATATTCCACTAATTTAATTCCCCTTTATTTGATGTTCAAATGATAAATCAAAGTTTTGATAAGGATCATAATCATGAAAGTCATACAATTTCCTTTTCTAAAAACATAAAAATACCTACTAAATCTTAAGAGCTTAGAAATGAGCCTGGCTTAATCAGAAGAATTAACTAACTAGAGTTAGAAAAGAAAAGATGTTTAATCTTAAAACTACCTTTTAAAACATTGCAAGCCCATCAAAATTTGATAAATTCCTCTATAAGTTAATTTGGCCTTTAAGGCTCATTCACATAATTCCTAAGTAAAGCACCAAAAGATAATTACCCCACCTTTCGGGATGACTAAAACATTTGCTCACCGAGCATAAGGGTATGAAAGGGATAAACCATTTAATAACTATAATAAGTCCAAAAGGACCTCAAGTAAGTTCAAAAATATTGTGAAATATCCGGGTTTCTCCTGGACCGTTTCACAAATCTTCTGGACACCTTGTAGGACTATTACACCCATTATATTTATTAAATGAAAGTATCTCTTAAAAAAATGAATAGGAGATCACCGGGTTATGACATAGAGTTCGGTAGGCCTGTGACGAATCTATCCATAGGGTTTTACTTTCCCTCTAAAATATAAATGTTTATTGCAAGAATGATCAGACTCCGCGCACTTTATGTAAATTTAATATGCTAGAATTTGATATAAAAGTGTATAAAGATATTCAATAATCGCAGAGCTACTTTATCAACGCAAGTATACATATCGCTCAAGTAATACAAGGCTCTAATAGAGTCCTGGATATTGATCCCACAGGGAATATTTTAGAGGCTACGAACTAGGATTATAGAATCCAATACAGAATTACAACTTTGTAAATTGAATTGCCTATTTGTCACTAATATGCAATCATAAATATGATGGAGTTTAAAATAACTAATTCTACTAACAATTAGCTAAGTTACTAATAAAGTGAGGTTCAAATGTATAAGCAAGAATCCTTCTCCTTGTTAAAAAATTTAAGTGAATGGATAATTAAAATTAGTTTAAAACTGTGTTATGCCAAATAGGAGCATACCTATTCTTTACCCTTTGGTCCAGGCATAAAGAACATTTACTAATCCTATGCTTGGTTACTGAATCTGCGGCTAGGTTGGGAGGATACCTGCTCTCACTTCGGAGCTCCCATGTTCCCCTCGCCTGAGGCCTAATATTTACACTTCAGCACCCAAGCGATATGACCAAATTGAGTATTTTAGTCTGTCACTCTAAAATCTCCAATTCTACGCCCGATAAATAATATTTTCCTATTTATTTGCACCTTACTTTCATGGACTTTGACCTCCATGAATCTCGGATGTAATCTTCACTTTAGTTGCTAAATTCAACATATTTTAATAAATCAATTGGCCAGATTGAAAATAAATTAAGATTGGAGTTAAAAGATTATCACAACATCTTTAACATTCTCTTGGCACAACTAATTCAAATCATCATTTCACAAAAATCTCAAAACAAGGAGAAAGAAAGAGAAACTACTCAGATTTCATGGAGAAGATACAACAAAACTTGGATTTCATATATAAAAGTAAAGTTATACAAACTAAAATAAGTAAATACAACTTATCTCGAATTTCTCCCAAGCAAACTCCTTGAAGTTCCTCTGAATCTCTTCCTTTCTTTACAACATGCAAAATTCCCCTTCGGAACGGCAAGGAGGAAGAAATCTATCACTTTCCTTCCACTCTTACAATCTCTCTAAGAATCCGTCACAATTAAGACTAATTAAACAAACTCTTTAATACTCTAATGACACTTACTAACACACTATGGACCCATGGACACCCTATGGACACCATACGGACACACTTTTTCGGCCCCAATTTTTTCTTTTAAAGTAGTTAAAGAATTTCCAAGAGTTTCCTAAGTATCCCTTCAAAAATAGTCCACATTCAATGCACCTCGTGAGAGAACCAACTTACTCACTGTCGGCGGCCTCGATCTCGCCGTCGGCGGCCTTCTAGAATACTTGGCTTTGGACCCTCTCTCATAAAGCCCATTGTCTGCGGCCTCGATCTCGCCGTCGGCGACCTCCTTTGTAATATATTTTCTGAACTCTCGGGAAAAATCCACCATCGGCGCCGTCAATCTCGCCTTCGGCGCCCTAGATTAAATCTTCATATTTTGGTTCTTTTTGCTCTAAATTCGTTTCTTTTGCATCTTTTTGCTCCAATGTCCATAAATCAACATACTTGCAACAAAATATCAAAAATACCTTTCTTTTAAAGTGCGATATCATCAAAATCAATATAAAATAGGCATGAAAAATTCAACATATTTTTAGTGGCTCAAAATCCCCCAAACCTAACTATTACTTGTCCTGAAGTAATTTTTAGCACTACATAAAAGTTATGATTCATTGTGGTAAAGTTTTAATTCAGGAATACTATAATTTTGATTTAAATAAATATCCTAGTAAGACTTCTTAGAAAGATTTTTATGTAATTAGATTAACTCTGCAGATATAAGGTTATCTAGTCATCAAGTCTAAGAGTTCTAGCCTTCTATTCATTTTGAAGAATGACTATATGTTGCAATATTAATTCACTTAGAATATTCAGATGATAGGAAATTCATGAGGACAATACTAGTAAAGAAATTAGTCCATAAATATAAGTTCAGAAATGTATTTAGTTTTCCCTTTTAGGTTAATCCAAGTGAAGCCAATTTTTGATAAGACATCTCCTCAAGCTTCTCCTCACTTAATTTTTCTTTTCTTTTCATTTGGATTGCTTTTCAATCCTTTATATATTTTTCTTTTCTTTTCAGGGACTGTTTTTCAATCATTTCTTTTTCTTTTTTTTTTCTTTTTTTTAAGTGAGGATTACTATATCTGGATAGCCTGTTAATATTTTTGAACTTCACTCTTCTTTTCCTAAATTTGAAACTTAAAGCATTCCTTTACCTTATATGTAATTCATAGTTTTTACATCATTGAGCCCCAATCTTTTCTTTTTCAACTAAATTTCTAAGATTCTTAAAAATTCAAAATATAATATTCTTTACTTTAAATAGTTAACTATAATCTTATCCTCTTATACTAAATATCTTAACCTACAAAATTAATTTTCATTACCAAAAATATTTCTTTGAATCATCTATAATATTTAAATAAACTCTAAATATAGTTAACTGAATTAAATTTTATCACAAAAATCATATTATAAATTTTGAAATATTTTTATTAAGAACACATAATAGTTAATATTTTTTCCCCCAAACTTAAAGTTTTCAATATATAGAAACAGGTGGAAAGAAAAATTTTAAATATAAATCATACCTATGCACTTTAGGCATTTTCATCTTTCTGAAATATTTGCAGGTTCTTCTCAAGAATTTTAACTTCAATTGACCTGTAATATTAGGAACTTTTCTACACATATAATAGATTAGTGAATTTACTGGGGTAATGAAATTTTGAAATAAGTACATAAAATAAAACATTTTACAACAACAATGACTATACTACACCAGACAATACCAAGTAGCATTAACATTTCACAACACAATAACAAACAGTCTACTGTTTTAACTTAGAGTCCATAATTACAATTACAATCACACATCACAATTCATCCAAAGATAAAATACAAACTATAAAAAAAATACACATTTTAGAAAATAGTTCAGTTCACAAAATACAAATTAAAAATATTACAACAAAACACACACAAATACATCACAATCATCAAATTTTAAAATCAGGTATCAAAATCCCATGCTATGTTTTCATCTCCCTAGTCAGCAGGTGGATTGGGCTGATAACGAGTATAACGGGGGCATTCTAGAACAGTCACATCAGGCTCACCTCTATAGTGTCTAGCCTGAGCATCATAATAAGCAATCTAGAAATCAGAATGCCGCTAAAGATACTCATTATCATGATAATGTCTCTGCTCTAATCCTTCAATCCTTTGATCTATTCTCTCAAGTCCTTCATCTAATTTTTTAAAACCTTTCCGCTACAGTGTCATCTCATTCATCAAATCATAAAGAGTAGGTGAGCTAGAGGCAGGAGGGTCATAACTAGTAGAGGGGATATCTCTACTAGTAGAAGGTGCTTTACTCCTACTCCCAGATCTCCATTCTTCATGGGAATCGTATGTATTCAAATTAGTTTTACTAATGGGTTTCATAAGGTACACCCATTCTTCATCATCTCTAGGTTCTATTCCAAATAATTGACAAAGTGCAAAAATGAGGCCAGGATGTCCTGTCGTGGCCAAAATATTCTTATAAATTATATTCCCCACATTTATACTTCTATTGTTCTGAATACAGAAATTCAGAACAGCTCTATCTCTAGATACTTCACTATGGTGATAGGTAGGTAGCAGAGTAGAACAAATGAAATAATGCAATGCTTTAGCTGTGACATTCATCATGGAAAGAGGAAAATTTATCCGTTCATGCTGCTTAATTTTCCAAGTTCCTTTCCCATCAATGAGAAAGTTAATGACATCGTCTAACAGACTTTCCATAGTTCCAAATATTTCATACTCTCTAGAGTAAAAATTATGAAGTTCATAAAAAGAATTAATGCGAGCAGCATTAAAATCAACAGAAAATCCTCTTACTTTCACAGGCTCATCCTCAAGCTGAGTCAGATTGGCATAGAACTCTTTCACAACTTCAACAACAACCTTGTTTGTAAAGTAACATAAGTTTTCCCACTTCCTTTATCTAATAACTCGTTCCACTTCTCCTCCAGGATTATCAAAAACTCTATCTTGAAAACATTTCTTTCCTTGGAAGATAGAAGTGTACCTTGACTAGGCTTTAACATTTACAAATTGAGCCTCATCAAACTCAAGTCGCCTCTTTTGTCGGGGAGCCATTTTTCGATCTATCAAATTTACAAAAATCTAAACTAAACTCCAAAATAATGATAAATTGGCTTCCAAAGGTGACTTTAAGTATTCTAAATTAAGTTCCATGAATTTCTTCCAAATATTTTCTCCACATTTTCAATTTTTCTGAAATTCCTAAATGTGCAAGAAATTCATGGTGAAAATAAAAAATTTTTACATATGAGGGTAGCTCTTACCGGGTGATGATCAAATCCGGTGTCAAATGGAGTTGAAATCACCCTAAATCCAAGATCTCTCAAGCCCTAGGTCAAAGTTCGGTAAATAAGAGAAGAAGACGATGAATAGTGGCAGTTGACTGGTCAAAATCACGGTTAAAAGGTAATTTTTAGGATCTCATCTTCGGCGGGGTTATTCGCGCTGTCGACAGGCTCTATTGAATTTAATTTCAGTAGTCTCGGGAAAAACACGTCGTCAGCAGCCTTGAGCTCGCTGTCGGTGAGATTTTTAAATTTTGATCATTTTTCTGATTTTTGCTATTTCGATCAATTTTTAAGCTTCGTCGTCATTCGTTCGATCATTTTAAACATAAATTTTTAGTGATTAAGTGATGTATTAACACAATTAAACATTCACAACACAAAACTCCAAAATTATATATAAAATCCAAGGTTTACTTTAAACATTATACAAAACACAAGTCAGGTATTTTCTCAACCTAAATTCATCAATTCAGCGTCACAATCTAAGCCACAACACTCTAAACGATAAAAACAAATATTCCAAACATAATCTCAATTATACTGAGATTAAAAATCAAACAATGGAAAGCAAACAAACAAATATAGTTCAAATCAAGTTCAACATAAAGAAACATTCAAAGTAAAGCAATTCCACTACTCTTCTGATTCAGTGCTGGTTTCTCCTCTGATATCACCCATCGCTTGAACATGGACAAACAGGTTATAGAAAGGTCGAAATGGGAATTCTTTAGTTGAATATTCTTCAATCCATCCCATCTTTCTCATTAATCGTATCAAACTTGGTTCGAAACGTCCAGTATGATCAAAGTGTTCTTTCATCCTCCAATCGACATGATCAAAGAAATCAGAGATATTGTTAATCGAATTCATTAAATTTTGTACCTCTTTCTCCAGTTTCTTAATTCTGTGCGTTGTCTTGTCTGTTACTAGAGGTTGAATTGGAATAGATTTTTGTGATGCTTGATCCATAATCATGCCCATATAATTCTCCTCTTCATTGGCTAGGAACATTCTGGTTGGGTCTAAAGGTTTCCAAGGTAGAAGTACATTTTCCCAAATCTCGTATGAAACTTGAAACAGACTGCATAATGAGAAAATTTTTGAAGGATGTCCAAGCCCCTGAGATGATCCTTGAACGATCAGGCCCATAACAGACTTCACAATTATTGATCCAATATCAATTGGCCATCCCATTTGAATGCAGTAATTCAATATAACACTTTCTTTAGTAACTTTACCGATCTTCATTGTCGGTAATAACTTTACAGAAATGAAAAGTGCCAATGTTTCGAAACAAGATTTAGAAGTGTAGTAGAAAAACTAACATACCCGTTTTCTCTAACTTCCCAGTCTTCAATTTCATCCGATAAATATTGGTAGATTTCATTCATCTGATTTTTCATCGGGACGAAATTGGAATAATGGCAGACAGAAACAATCTCAAGCTTGTATAATTCATTAATTCATCCATAGTTAAAAGTTATCCACCTACCTTGCACATATACACTTCCTTGGTTGATTCCATGCAAATTGACGTAAAACTCTTTTACCACAGGAACGACTACTGCGGGAGTAGTGTAGCAAAATACTTCCCATCTTCGCCGCACGTTCATTTCTTCAATTGCTGTCGAAGGATTATTTAATCCTCAATTCACAAAACCTCTTTCTTTGATTAGCCTCCTCTTTGACATCACCTTGTTGAAGAGTTGTTGTGCCTCGACACTGACAAACTTTCTCAGGTTGAACACTTAAAATCTAGGGTAATCTATTGAATTAGAAGCCATTAGAGAAGAATTCAAGGAAGTTTCCATTCTTTTTTGAGAAATGGAGAGTTTCAGAACCGTCCGTAGAAGTTTATAAGAAAAAATTCTCCTAAAGCTGTCAAAAACCGCCATTTCAAATTCAGAAAATTGTCCACTCGCCGATCTTGCTGTCGGCGGCCTAGATGGCACCGTCGGCGAGCTTTGTGCAATTAAATATCGGGGCCCTCGGGAAAAACCCGCCGTCGACGGCATCGAGCGCGCCGTCAGTGCCCAAGGCAAAATTTATACAAAAACATCGTGGTCTACATTCCAAATTTTCTCTATGGATCCAAATTCCGTTATGATCCTAGAGTAAATACTAGCAGTAGAATTCAATAATACCACAAATTAATGATAAATTCAAACAAATACATAACAACTAAAGATAGTTATGGTTTGCCTCCCATAAAGTGCTTGGCTTAACGTCGTCAGCCCGACCTATTCAGGTGAGCATTAAAACTTTTTAAAATTTTGTCTTTTACCCTCAAAATATGGTTTTAATCTATGTCCATTTGCTTTAAATCTATTCCCAGTCTTTGGATCTTCAATTTCAACAGCTCCATAAGTATAAACTTGAGTCACAATAAAGTGTCCTAACTGACAAAACTTCAATTTCCCAGGAAATAACTTTAGCATTGTATTGTAAAGCAAAATATCTTGTCCTGGTTCAAAGTTCTTCTGGTTAATCTTCCAATCATGCCTTAATTTCAGTTTTTCCTTATAAATTCTGTTATTATCATAAGATTCATTTCTTAATTCTTCCAATTCATTCAATAATAACAATCTCTTCTCACCAGCATTTTTCAAATTATAATTGAATTCTTTAATCGTCCAATATGCTTTGTGCTCTAATTCTACTACTAAGTGACAAATCTTTCCAAAAATAAGTCTGTAAGGAGTCATTCCAAAAGGAGTTTTATAAGCAGTCATGTATGCCTATAATGCAATATCCAGTCTCATAGAACAATCTACTCTACTAGGATTTACAGTCTTTTCTAAAATTCGCTTAATCTCTCGATTATAAACTTCAGCTAATCCACTGGTTTGAGGATGATAAACAGTAGAGATTCTATGAACAACAATAAACTTTTCTACCAATCTCTGAATGTATTTATTTCTAAAATGAGAACCTCCATCAGTAATAATTACTCTCGACATTCCGTATCTCATGAAAATGTCTTTCATTAAAAATCTTGAAACACTTTTAGCATCACAACAAGGTAAAGCTTGTGCTTTAATCCACTTTGATACATAATCAACCGCAATTAATATATATAGGTTCCCAAATGAAGGAATAAGTGGTCCCATAAAATCTAATCCCCAAACATCAAAAGTCTCAACTTTTAACATAAAATTCAGAGGCATTTCATTTCTTCTAGATATATCATCTACTCGTTGGCATCTATCACAAGTTTTGATATATCTATAAACATCTCTAAAGAGAGCATGCCAGTAAAATCCAGCTTGCAAAATTTTTTTGCGCAGTTTTGTCAATCCCAAAATGTCCTCCAAATTACAGAATCATGACATTTTTGAATAATCAGTTCAGTTTCTTCATAAGACACAAATCTCCTAATAATAAAATCGTTACATTGCTTATATAAATATGGTTCATCCCAAAAATATTCTTTTGTATCATGAATGAATTTTTTCTATTGCTGTAGTGTTAGCATAGGTGGCAAAATATCACTTACTATATAGTTAACTATATCAGCATACCAAGGTATTTTCCATTCATTAATATTATAAAGTTGTTCATCAGGGAAACTATCTGTAATTTCATTGTATGTGTCAGATGATTCATGATATTCTAATCTTGACTAATGATCAACAATTTGATTTTCAGTTCCCTTTCTATCAATTAACATAAAATTGAATTCTTGCATCAAAAGTATCCATCTAATTAATCTTGGTTTAGTATCCTTCTTTTGGATCAAATATTTAATTGCAGAGTGATCAGTATGCACAATACATTTAGTCCCAATTAAATAAGATTAGAATTTGTCAAAATCATACACAATAACCAGTAACTCTTTTTCAGTAACTGTATAGTTAAAGTCAACTTCGTTAAGAGTTCTACTAGCATAGTATATAACTTTAAAAATCTTATCATATCTTTGTACAAGAACAGCTCCAATAGCATAATCACTAGCATTGCATATTAATTCAAATGGTTTCTCCCAGTTTGGTGAAACTATTACAGGTGTTGAGATTAGTTTTTCCTTTAATAACTCAAAGGCATTTAAGCAGTCTTCAGTAAATTCAAATTCCTTGTTCTTTTTTAAAAGTTGGCATAGATGTTTGGTAATTTTTGAGAAATCTTTAATATAACGCCTATAAAAACCAGCATGTCCAAGAAAACTTCTTACTCCTCTCACTGTAGTAGGAGGTGGTAATTTAGTTATTACTTAAATTTTTGTAGGGTTTACTTCCATGCCATTTTCAAAAATTTTATGCCCTAATACAATTCCTCCTGCAACCATAAATTGACATTTCTCCCAATTTAGAATTAAATTAGTTATTTCGCATAACTCCAAAACTTTTTCAAGATGATTTAAGCATGTGTCAAATGATGTTTCAAATACAGAGAAATCATCCATAAATACTTTTATTCCATCATCAATTAACTTACTAAATATAGACATCATACATCTCTGAAATGTTGCAGGTGCATTACATAATCCAAAAGGCATTCTTCGAAAAGCAAATTTTTCATAAGATCTAATACGGTATTGTCTCAAACAACAAATGGTATAAATCACATGCAATTATATGGATGAGAATTGTAGTCCATATAATTGAATGCCTAGGAGATTTGTTGTTAATGGGGAGTAGAATTAGAGGTCTTTAAAGTGACAGGCTAAAACCCCCTAATTTGGTTTGATATTTTAATTTTTGTTATGAGAAGTTAGCCCCCAGGTGGAGGGAATCAAGGGAACTCTAGAGTGAGAGCTGGTATCTTCCTTGCCTAACCATGTTCAAGATTTTAAAATTTCAAATTAACCAATGTTTTTTTATAGAACTAAGTAAGGGTAAAGAATAAATTTGCTCCTATTTATAAAGAATAAATTTGCTCATATTTATCATAACACATATAAATACTTCCACAATAATACTTTCATAATTATTAATGCTTTATAAGAGAAAGAAAAAGTTATTTTATTCCTAGTATTTTATACCGCATTTTAAAGTTATGATAATTTTCATTTACTGCTTAGCTTTAATTAAAAATATAGAAAACAATTTTCAAGCTTTTTCATATCAAAACATACTTTCAAAAGTCATTAAAAAAAAGTAAAAGTATAATTTTCTTAATTCTTTAAAAAGTTTTTACATTTCCTTGTGGGTTCGATATTTTGGGGCTTAATCAGAAAGTCCTATATTATTTGATAAACGAGACGTATACTTGCGTAGTATCTCAAATTATAAAATCATAATTTTCATATTTAAATCATCAACACATATATTCGGTGTGAAGTCAAGTTTTTGGTGCACATATATTTATCGGGATCAATTTTTTGGCGCCGTTGCCGGGGAAATATTTTAGAGGCTATGAACTAGGATTATAGAATCCAATTCAGAATTACAACTTTGTAAATCGAATTGCTTATTTGTCACTAATATGCAATCGTAAATAAGATGGAGTTTAAAATAACTAATTCTACTAACAATTAACTAAGTTACTAATAAAGGGAGGTTCAAATATATAATCAAGAATCCTTCTCCTTATTAAAAATTTTAAGTGAATGGATAATTATAATTATTTTAAAACTGTGTTGTGCCAAATATGAGCATACCTATTCTTTACCCTTTGGTCCAGGCATAAATAATATTGACTAATCCTATGCTTGGTTACTGAATCTGCGGCTAGGCTGGGAGGATACCGACTCTCACTTCGGAGCTCCCACGTTCCCCCCACCTGAGGGCTAAAATATACACTTCAGCACCCAAACGACAGGACCGAAATGAGGATTTTAGTTTGTCACTCTAAAATCTCCAATTCTATGCTCGATAAATAATATTTCCCTATTTATTTGCACCCTACTTTCAAGGATTTTGACCTCCCAAAATCTCGGATTTAATCTTCACTTTAGTTGCTAAATTCAATATATTTTAACAAATCAATTGGCCAGATTGAAAATAAATTAAGATTGAAGTTAAAATATTATTACAACTTCTTTAACATTCTCTTGGCACAACTAATTCAAATCATCATTTCACAAAAAATTCAAAATAAGGAGAAAGACAGAAAAACTACTCAGATTTCATGGAGAAGATATGAAAAAACTTGGATTTCATATATAAAAGCAAAGTTATACAAACTAAAATAAGTAAATATAACTTATCTCGAATTCCTCCCTAAGAAAACTCCTTGAAGTTCCTATGAATCTCTTCCTTTCTTTACAACACGTAGAATTCTCCCTTGAAATGGCAAGGAGGAAGAAATCTCTCACTTTCCTTTCACAGTTACAATCTCTCGAAGAATCCCTCACAATTAACACTAATTAAACTAACTCTCTAATACTCTAATGACACTCACTAACACACTATGGACTCGTGGACACCACATGGACACAATTTTTCAGCCCCAAATTGTTTCTTTTAAAGTTGAAGAGTTTCCAAGAGTTCCCTAAGTATCCCTTCAAAAATCATCCACATTCAATGCACCTCGTGAGAGAACCGACTTACTCGCCGTCGGTGGCCTCGATCTTGCTGTCGGCGGCCTTCTAGAATACTTGGCTTTGGACCCTCTTTCATAAAGCCCGCTGTCGGTGGCCTCAATCTCGTCGTTGGCGACCTCTTTTGTAATATATTTTCTAAACTCTCAGGAAAAATCTGTCGTCGGAGCCGTCGATCTCACCATCGGCGCCCTAGATCAAATCTTCATATTTTGGTCCTTTTTGCTCCAAATTCGCTCGTTTTTGCATCTTTTTGCTTTAATGTCCATAAATCAACATATCTGCAACAAAACATCAAAAATACCTTACTTTTAAAGTGCAATATCATCAAAATCAATACAAAATAGGCATGAAAAATTCAACATATTTTCAGTGGGTCAAAGAACACTAAAGTTTCAGGTGGAGATGACGGGAAGACCAACCAGGTACACTTTTATTTTAATGCAATTTACTTGCACTCTACTGCACTTTTCTTTTTTTGCAAACTTGTATGCTAAACAACAATGCCACCCTGCATGAAAACTGAAACCTTTAGGATAGCCACAAAAATGAGACCAAAATTAAAATTAAGAAATCACAACAAGATAAAATCCACTACCACAATATTCAAAATATAAAACAATTCAAAATTTAATCACAAACAAAACAAAAACCACAATTGTAACTATATTAAAATGTATCAATGGATGATCGGGAATCCTTTGGAGGAGGTAACCTTCGTGTTGCTAATGGGGTTTCCCACAGTCTAAATGAAAGTATAGAACTCATTAAGTTGAGTTTAGTAAACTCATTTGAACTAAATGAATCCGATGAAAATAGCGATGCCGGGATGATGGAACCGTGGGATCTTAACCGTTGCTGCTATAATCACCTTTAATGTTCTCTTAATAAAATATTAAAACATCTCAATTTAAATATTTTCAAAACAAAATACTTCTCTTTTCTCTTCAATTGCCACTTCTTTAAACTAAACCCACTACTACAAGGAGCTTGAGGCATGCATAGTGGGTAGCACAGCCATCTTCAACAGCAAAACTTGTCTACATCAGCAAAACCATTCCTTAGTTTAAACAGCAAGCCATAAGACTTCAAGGTAGCTTCCCTAGTGCAGCATAAAACCTCACCTTTGCTTTATGCCCTTGTACAACCATGTTGTGCAACATAAGCCCTAACTCGTTTGAGGATTCCGAGGTTGTCATCGGTTATGACATAAATCCTCCTATCTTCCAGGCCATTCACATGATCGGTATCAAGTGAATGTAAGTCCTAAATAATAAAATTGACAAGATGAAACATCAAATAAATGTCCTAAATCAAAGCCAAACCATAGGATAGTTTGGGAAGACATTAAAATTTTTCTTGAACCTATGTTCTTCCCATAGACTTCTCTCCTTTGGATTCTGATAAAAATGAAATGTTCCAAAACTTAAGCCATCCACCTATTGAATTTCTAACTATCATATTTTCTTAGAAAACCTTACCTTTGGAAGTCATGAATATAAATATTTCCTGATCTATATCAAGAGTTTTCTTAGGTGACTTCGGTTATCTAAGATGTAATTAACTATAGGGGCTTGCCCTTATAGGAAACTTAAAGACCCCAGATTAATATAAACCCTATCTAATTCCTTCATATTAGATAAGAGAAATTGTTGGTCAAAAATGGTTTACAGACCAAACGGATGTTATAAATTCTTTTAGTTTATTTGATCAAGCTTCACCTCAAGCCATGTGCTTATTCTTCGGGATAAATACATTTTTTGCGGTGAAATGCTTGATTATTTAAACTATTATTTATATGAGATCAGTTTGATTTTGTATTCTTCAAAATTAAAATATTACTTTCAAAATCCACATATATATATATTAAATTAAATTAAATTTCTATTTTATAAAATTATATTCTAAAACCTTTTTCAAAACAAAATACCAACTTTTTTTCAAAGAAGATTTAAACAGCCGGCAAAGCGATGTTGATGTGCAAAAAGGGAAATTAACAATGAGACTCAATGACTAAACTATTACATTCAATATTTCAAAATCAATGAAATATCCTGCAAGAGGTAAAGATGACTAAATTATATTCTACGACTAAATTATATTCTAGTTTAGTTTTCAAGAGTCTCTTCTAGTTTTCAGTTTCATCTTCTAGTTTAAAGTGTTTTACTTTCAGTCTTTTATTGTTTAGAGTTAGTTAGTTTGGTGTGAAACTTTGTTTCCACGAATTTGCTTTCGTCCATTTATCTAGTTTTTATTGAAGTCTAAAGTCAGAATTAGAGTCAACAGAGTTGGGCGCCAACCTCTGTAGTTTTGTCATGTGGAAAGTCAAGTTTGAAAGGAACTTCCGGAGTCTTGTGGAGAGGATTTTCAGATAAGTGTTTACTTATGTTTTCTCTATTTAGTTTTTATTGTTGTGCTTTCTTTATGATTTCTATTTCAAATCAATGTTTGATAGTGTTTTCTCCATGAATTCTGAGTAGTTTTCTTTATCTTTTTCTTTCTTAAATGAAGAAGTAATTAAATTATGTAGGATTGTTGTGGAATGTATAAGTGTTTAAAGTTGGAATACGTTGTGAAGATTTAATTCCATGAACTTCATTTACTTCTTAATTTGGCCAGTTAAGATGTTAAATTTGTTGTGAGATTATCTAAGATCTAATGCGGTATTGTCTCAAACAACAAATGGTATAAATCACATGCAATTATATGGATGAGAATTGTAGTCCATATAATTGAATGCCTAGGAGATTTGTTTTTAATGGGGAGTAGAATTAGAGGTCTTTAGAGTGACAGGCTAAAACCCCCTAATTTGGTTTGATATTTTAATTTTTGTTATGAGAAGTTAGCCCCCAGGTGGAGGGAATCGAGGGAACTCTAGAGTGAGAGCTGGTATCTTCCTTGCCTAACCATGTTCAAGATTTTAAAATTTCAAATTAACCAATGTTTTTTATAGAACTAAGTAAGGGTAAAGAATAAATTTGCTCCTATTTATAAAGAATAAATTTGCTCATATTTATCACAACACATATAAATACTTCCACAATAATACTTTCATAATTATTAATGCTTTATAAGAGAAAGAAAAAGTTATTTTATTTCCTAGTATTTTATACCGCATTTTAAAGTTATGATAATTTTCATTTACTGCTTAGCTTTAATTAAAAATATAGAAAACAATTTTCAAGCTTTTTCATATCAAAACATACTTTCAAAAGTCATTAAAAAAAAGTAAAAGTATAATTTCCTTAATTCTTTAAAAAGTTTTTACATTTCCTTGTGGGTTCGATATTTTGGGGCTTAATCAGAAAGTCCTATATTATTTGATAAACGAGAAGTATACTTGCGTAGTATCTCAAATTATAAAATCATAATTTTCATATTTAAATCATCAACACATATATTCGGTGTGAAGTCAAGTTTTTGGTGCACATATATTTATCGGGGATCAATTTTTTGGCGCCGTTGCTGGGGAAATTAATTAAAACTGCATTTTTAAAGAAGATTAAGAAAAATTTAAATTTTTACTTTTCTTTGTTTTTGTTAGTGTTGTGTTTTGTTTTATTTTATTGTTGTATGCATAGTTCAGGTTCTGAGGGACTTGTGTCTTATGATTTTGAATTAGAAAGAACTATCAGAAAAATAAAAAATTAAAAATTCTGAAAAATATAAAAATATTCAAGAAATGACAAATCATCAAAATCAAAATGTTGGCATCCATCAAGAATTCAGACCTTTAAGAGATTATGCTAACCATACAATATTTGAACTTCATGGTAGTATTCAACACCCTGCTATAGCTGCTATTTCCTTTGAACTTAAACCTGTTATTATCCAAATGGTGTCTAATAATCAGTTTGGGGGAGCAATAATTGAAGATCCTAATTTGCATCTTGCTAATTTTCTAGAGTTGTGTCCTACTTTTAAATATGATGGTGTTTCGGATGTCGCTATTAGACTCAGACTTTTTCCATTCTCACTAAGGGATAAAGCTAAGATATGGTTAAATTCGTTAGCACCTAGATCTATAAGAACTTGGGGTGATTTAGCACAAAAATTCCTTGCTAAATATTTTCCATCATCGAAGACTGTGAAGTTAAGAAATGATATTACATCTTTTTGTCAGTTTGAGGGTGAATCAATATATGAAGAATGGGAAACATTTAAAGATCTCATCAGGAAGTGTCCACATCATTTGATACCAGATTGTTTAATAATTCAAACCTTTTACAATGGATTAGTTGGATCTCTTAGATCAATTATCGATGCTGCTGCTGGTGGATCATTAATGTCTAAACAGTTTTCTGATGCTTATGCTTTAATTGAAAAAATGGCTACTAATAATTTTCAATGGCCTTTTGAAAGGTTAAATCCTAAAAAGGTAGCCAGTGTTCATGATAATGATGCTTTTGCAATGTTAGCAAATCAAGTTGCTGCAATTTCAAAGAAGATAGACCAATTTGGGATGAATTTTTTCTAGCCAAATTACATGATTGAAGAAAATTCATTAGGCCAAATGGTTGATTCTTATTCTTCACCAGAAACTTTGAATGCTATAAGCAAGCCTAATAACCCATATTCCAATTATTATAACCCAGGTTGGAAGAACCATCCAAACTTTAACTGGAATACCAATAATCAAGGTGGTATTAATCAACAATGGGGGAACCACCAAGTAAACCCATTGGGGAACTGAAACAACCAAGGAAATAATAATTTTAAACTAACCTATCCTCCAGGTTTTAATAATGCTTTATAATTAAAGGAGAAGAAGTTGTCTATAGAAGTGGTGTCACATATGGGAAATCAATTGTAAATTCAAGGAGCAACCATCAGAAATATTGAAAATTAATTAGAGCAAATTGCAAATTCATTAAGTAATAGATCCCAAGGACTGCTTCCAAGTAATACTGAAGTGAATCCAAGGGATAAAAATAAAGAGCATGTAAAAGCAATTCATCTGAGAAGTGGAAGAGAGTTGGAAGGTAGAGTTCAAAAAGAAACCGAAGTAGTGAAAGAAGAGATTGAAGAACTAAAAGAGGACACTCTGAAAAGGTTTGGAAATACCAATTTCTCCACCTAAGGTTTATTTGGAAAAGCCACCACCTCCATTTCCTCAGAGACTTCGTCTACAAAAGTTGGATAATCAATTTTCAAAATTCTTGGAGATATTTAAGAAGCTTACCATTAATATTCTATTTGCTGAAGCATTAGAACAAATGCTGAGCTATGTAAAATTTATGTAGGATATTCCAAACAAAAAGAGGAAGTTTGAAGATAACTAGACAGTTGCACTCAGTGAGGAGTGCAGTGCAATAATTCAGAAGAAGCTTCCTGAAAAGCTTAAAGATCCTGGTAGTTTCACAATTTTATGTGCAATCGGAGATAAATTGTATGGAAAAGCTTCATGTGATTTGGGTGCGAGCATTAACCTTATGCCTTTATCAATATTCAAAAGATTGGGATTAGGAGAAATAACCCCAACTATTGTAAGTCTGCAATTAGCAGATCGTTCGATCACATATCTAAAAGGAATTATAGAAGATGTTTTGGTTAAAGTGGATCAATTTATCTTTCCTGTTGATTTCATTGTACTTAATATGAAGGAAGATAAAAAGACACTCATCATTTTAGGAAGACCTTTCCTAGCCACAGGCAGAGCAATGATAGATGTGCAAAAAGGGGAATTAACAATGAGAGTTAATGATCAGACTGTTACATTCAACATTTCAAAATCAATGAAATATCCTACAATAGGTAAAGATGATGAATGTTTTAGGATGGATGTTATCAGATATTTGAGTGAATGTCATTTCAAGTCAACTTATGAAGAAAAACCTGAAAGAGAAGAATTAGAACATAAGCAAGAAGAGGAGTTACATCATTCTGAAGATTTTCAAGAGGAAAAAATAAATTATGTTCATCAAAATTTTGAATTGCTGGATAGGACTTAAAAAGATGAATCTTATGGTCCATCAATTGAAAAACCTCCTAAACTTGAGCTAAAAATGTTTCCTTATCATTTGAAGAATGTTTTTCTGGGTGAATCTTCAACCTTGACTGTTATAATTTCATCTCAATTGACTGAAAAAGAAGAGGAGAGTTTACTTAAAATTTTGAAGAAGTATAAGAAAGCCTTTGGATGGACAATTGCTGATAGTAAAGAAATCAGTCCTTCTATTTGTATGCATAGAATTCTTATGAAAGATAATTGCAAACCTCGGGCTGATCCCCAAAGTAGATTAAATCCTATCATCAAAGATATTGTTAAGAAAGAAATTTTGAAGTGGTTGGATGCCAGAATTATCTACCCTATTTCATATAGTGCATGGGTTAGTCCAATTCACTGTGTTCCTAAGAAAGGAGGAGAAACTGTGGCTGTTAATGAAAAAAATGAAATGATTCCAATAAGACAAGTTACAGAATGGTGAATATGTATTGATTATAGAAAATTAAATCTTGCCACTAGGAAAGATCATTTTCCACTCCCATTTCTGGATCAAATGCTGGATAGACTGGCTGGGCATAAATACTTTTGTTTTTTGGATGGATATACTGGTTACCACCAAATTTAAATTACTCCCGAGGATCAAGAGAAAACTATGTTTACCAGTTCTTATGGTACATTTGCTTTTAGAAGAATGCCCTTTGGTTTATGTAATGCCCCTGCTGCATTTCGGAGATGTATGATGGTTATTTTCTGTGATTTAATTGAAAAAGGGATTGAAGTTTTTATGGATGGCTTTTCAGTGTTTGGAATTTAATTTGAATCATGTTTAGAACATTTTTCTAAAGTTCTAAAACGCTGTGAAGAAACTAATTTAGTCCTAAACTGGGAAAAATGTCAATTTATGGTAGCAGGAGGAATTGTATTGGGACATCGAATTTCAGAAAAAGGTTTGGAGGTAGATCCTGCAAAAATTCAAGTTATCTCTATTTTACCTTGCCAGACCAATGTAAGAGGAATTAAAAGTTTTCTGAGACATGCTGGATTCTACAGGCGTTACATCAAACACTTTTCAAAGATTAAAAACCTTTATGCCGATTATTGGAAAAGGATGCAATTTATTATTTTGATGATGATTGCCTAAAAGCTTTTGAAACCTTAAAAGAAAAATTAATCACTGCACCTATTATAATTTCAACAAATTGGGAAAAACCTTTGGAATTAATGTGTGATGCTAGTGATTATGCTATTGGTGCTGTTTTGGGTTAGAAATATGATAAAATTTTCGAAGTTATTTATTATGCTAGTATAACTCTTAATGAAGCTCAAATTAATTATACCACTACTGAGAAAGAGTTATTAGCTATATTATTTGCCTTTGATAAATTTTGATCATATTTAATTGGAACTAAATGTGTGGTGCATATTGATCATTCTACTATCAAATATTTAATGAAGAAGAAAGATGTGAAGCCAAGATTGATTAGATGGATTCTTCTTTTGCAAGAATTTGATTTTGAGATAGTAATACGGAGAGTTCTGATAATCAAATTGCTGATCATTTGTCCAGGCTTAAAAATGAAAAATCTCTTTGTGATGCTAAAGAAATTAATGAATATTTTCCTGATGAAAAATTATTCACTGTTAATGAGGGGCGTGTTCCGTGCTATGCCGATATAGTAAACTTTATTGTCAGTAATATTATACCCTATGGTTTGACATACCAGGAAAAGAAGAAATTTATGTCTGATGCTAAGACTTATTTTTGGGATGACTCCTTTTTATATAAACAAGGAAATGATCTTATAATTCGAAGATGTATAACTTTGGAAGAGACTTATGAAATTATTCAAAAATGTCATGATTCTGATTATTGGGGACATTTTGGAGTTGAAAGAACTGCATATAAAATCTTATAATCTGGACTTTATTGGCCTACAATTTTTAAGAATGTGAATGCTTATATTAAAAATTGTGATAGATGTCAACGTATAGGCAATATTTATAAAAGAAATGAGATGCCCCTCAATTATTTGTTGGAAGTTGAAATATTTGATGTTTAAGGATTAGATTTGATGGGTCCATTTACAACATCTTTTAGAAATGTTTATATTTTGATAGCAGTAGATTATGTTTCCAAATGGATTGAAGTTATTGCTTTACCTCGATGTGATGCTCAAAGTGTTGCAAGGTTTTTAAGAAAGAATATATTTTGCAGATTTGGAATACCAAGAGTAATCATAACATATAGGGGAAGTCAGTTTAAAAATGTGATTATTGAGAAGTTAGCAAAGAAATATCATATAAATCATCACATTGCGACTACTTATCATCCTCAGACAAGTCGTTTGGTTGAATTATCCAATCGTGAAATTAAAAGAATATTGGAAAAGACATTTAATACAAACAGAAAGGATTGGTCAAACTGGATTATGCTTTGTGGGCCAATAAGACTGCCTACAGAACCCCTATAGGAATGTCCCCATATAGGCTGATTTTTGGTAAAGCTTGTCATTTGCCTATTGAACATGAGCATAAATCATATTGGGCTATTAAAGAGTTCAATTGTAATTTAAAAGATGTTGCTGAGAAGAGATTATTGCAATTAAGTGAGCTTGAAGAGATAAGGAATTAATCTTATGAAAATGCTAAGATTTATAAGGAAAAGATGAAGTTATGGCATGATCGGAAGATTCTTACTAAAAATATTGTACCAGGACAGAAAGTTTTGTTGTATAATGCCAGATTGAGAATTTTTTCTGGAAAACTTAAGTCCAGGTGGATGGATCCATTTATTGTGATAAAAGTTTATTCCTATGGAGCTGTAGATATTCAAGATCTTAAGAATGGAAAAATATTTAAAGTTAATGGTCCTAGACTTAGACCTTATTTTTCAGTCGATCAACTTAAATCTCATAAGAATCTGATGTTAGGTCACTCAGAATGAGTTCTGGGTATGTCAGGTTGATGACGTTAAACTAAGCACTTTGTGGGAGGCAACCCATAGTTTTCGGTGTGCTTTGACTTATTTTTTCTTTGTGTGCTTTGTTTGGTTTGTTTTTATGTGTTGGTGGTAGTATTTTGGAGTTTTTATGTTATAATAGTGTTTATTTGACCTTATTTTATGACTTAGAGGAGTCAGAATGAAATTTTGGACATTTGGAAGACCTGTGCTAAATTGAGCACTGGCGGGTAAGCGCCGCTAGTTGGCGCTTATGCGCCAGAGTTATGAAACATGTGATAAATGAGGTTCTAGAAGCCTAGATCATGGGGAAATGGTTTTGGAAGTTATTTTGGAGTTTTTAAACATTAAAGGGCAGGATCATGCACTTCTGAAGTCTATAAAAGGCCCTGGATTAAGAGAAACACTTGCCCCAAGTCCTATTTTCATTCCTAAGTCTTAAGAAGAGTGTTTTGAGTGCATCATGTCTTCCTGGGTGAGTGAGATCAAGAAGAAAGAGGAGTCTAAAAAGAGTAAGTTTATTAGTGATTATGCTAAATAATTATTCAATGGATTTCTTACCGTTAATATTCAGGGAATTGCAGAAAAGATTGCAATGATCGAAGCCCGAGTGACTTCAATCGAAGCAAAGATCAATGAAACTAAGGCACATTTGGAGCATATGTGATGGCAACTCAAGATTCAATTCAATCATACAAGTAACGTGGAAGAAGCGGATAAGGCGATGTTCCTGAAGAACAAGTGGTTATAAGAAGAATATGTAAGTGTGTTCAATCATCGCCTGTTCTATCAGATTTATATTCCAGAAGGGTCAAATGGAAATAATAGTGGTTCTGAATATATTCCACCTACTGGAGAGTGGAATTAAATGTTGGTATTATCTTGTGGTTTGTTTTGAGCATTTTATATTTTATATGTTTGATGTTTTAAAGTGTTTAATGTTTTATATTTGTGATCAGTTGCACTTTAATGTGTGATTGTTACATCTTAGTGATGTAAACTTATCATTATGCTTGTAGAGTCCGTTTGTATTTAGGGAATTTCATTCAAAAGTGTTTGGATAGAAATTTTTAATTTGTATTAAGTGTGGTTTGATTTTAATGAATATAAGTTTGTGTTTGTGTGAAATTTGATTGGAATTGATGGATATTAAAGCTTGAAATTGGAGTATTGAGATTATTGAGTAAGAGACAAGTATTTTGAGATGATTAAGGGTGATTAACTAAGTGGTTTAGTACATTTTCTTAATTGTAAAAATCTTGGCACTGGCGGCTAAGCGCTAGATTTCGCGATTAAGAGCCGAAAGCCTCGCGTTTAGGTGCCGATTCACGAAAATTGGTTTTCAGCAGTTAAAACCCAAAAATCACCATTTTTAACTTACCTGTCATCTTTAACCTCTAACTTTCACGAAAAGGAGCCTAAGGCATCAACATTTTGGATCGTTTGATAGCCGATTTCAACAAAAATTGTTAGATTTGGATTCCTTAAGGTAAGAGCACTACTCCTAAGTAAAATTTTTTGATTTTCACCATGTATTTTGAGTACATTTTGGTAAATCCCAAAATCACTATTCATGGTGAAAATTTGAGGGAAAAGATTAGAAATTGCTTGGATTTAGTAGAAATTACTTTTGGAATTTAATTTTGCAAGTTTAGTTTGATTTTGAAATTTATGGTGAATTTTTGTGAATTTTTAGAGATGGCTCCAAAGTCAAAACGCTCAAGAGAAAAGACGAGATTTGACTCTGACAAGTTCGTTAGTGCAAGGGCCGAGGAACGACACGTTGACGCACTACAGTCACATAAATTGATTCCTGAACGTGTGTTTAGTAAGCCATGAGAGGTTATTGAGGAGATGATTGTTAAAAGGAATTGGGAAAATTACTGCTGCTTCTCCATTGTTGCTGTTGTTTCTGTGGTCAGAGAGTTTTATGCAAACATACCTGCAGCAGAAGAACATTTGGTGATGGTCAGAAGGCAAGAAGTACATTTTACATCTGTGGTAATCAATGTCTTTTTTCAACTGCCTCCTGATATGTTTTGTTTTAATTCAAATAATCATCCTACTGAGGGAGAGTTAGATGAGATTATGGCATTTCTGACTGACGGAAGAGGTTTATGGAAGATCACAAATGATAGAAGAGTAAATTTTCAAGCCTCTAAATTAAATGTCATTCTAAAGCATGGCATTATTTTATCTCATTTAAGCTGTTGCCTTCAAGCCATACTAGTGAAGTTACAAGGGAGAGAGCTGTGTTGAACTATTGCATTCAGCAAGGGAAGCCTATATATATTAGAGCAATCATTTATAATTATATTTTGAATTGTGTCAGATCTACCACTACTGCAGGTATGGGATTTCCTTCCTTGATCCATTCATTATGTGAAAGATCTGGAGTGAAATTTGAAACTTGGGAAGAGGTCCTTCAGCATTTAAAACCAATTACCAGTGTAAACGTTGGAGCTTACACTGTACATTCAGAGTTTGGCTGGAAAGGAGGATTTGGTAGGACTTCTATTGCTTCTACTTCCTGTGCTACTACTTCGAGAGCTTCATCATCTAGAGATTCACAGACTGGTTTGTTAAGAAAGATTTTGAAGAAGGTGAGTCTTACTCGTGAGCATGTTAGAGACATGGATGGTAAAATGGATAATATGGAAAGATATATTGTAAAACATGATGAATACGAGGAGAATTATCAGCATTATTTTGATAGATTGATTAGAGGTGATATGAGTGCTGAGATGCCCCCTCATCTATTATATATACCTTATGTGCCATCCAGAGATTGGAACGAGCAAGATGATGATGATGATGAGGATGATTAGTCGATTTTTTTTATGTTACAGAGTTTTTATTGATGAGTTGATGTATGTTATGTCTATTGATTTATTTTGATATTGTGTTTGTTGTGTGAACTCTAGTAATATGTTGATTATAGTTAGACTATTTTTGCATATTTAGTGTATCTGTGTTGGATTGATATTCTCTATGTTGTTTTGTGATATTTGTGTAGCAGTAAATGTTTTAATTTTATGTTGTGTCAGAGTTTTTATAGTTTGTACTTTAATTCCAAAATTGTTAGAAGAATTTGGAACACTATTAAAAACTATTATTTAAAAATTGCATGTTTAAAACTTTTCAAATTCTACTATTACCATTTGTTATCTAGTATTGGTGTGATTTCAGTTATTTTCAGTTGATGTGTATTTGCTTTGAAACCCTCAACTATTGTAGAAGTCCTTTGAAATTTTGAATTTCCGTTTAATGAAAAACTAAAAAATTTGAATTGGATTTCTTTTTACTCCTGTTTTTAAATTATTATACTTGCATATTTAGGATATTAAGATTTCTGCAAGCATGTTATTTTAGTCTTTAATTCTCACCCATGTATCATTTTTTATGCTTAAATGTTTTATCCTAACTAAAATTAAAGTTTGGGGGGAATTTTAAAAACAGAAATTTTTTAAAAACCTAAAATTTTATTTGTTCACAAGAAAACTTAAAATTAATTTGATTTTTGATTGCAAACAATTATGTATATGAAGTTATATTAGGGGAATAAAATATTGAATATAGAAATAAAAAAGAGAATTTAGTTAAAATTTTTAGTAATAACGAAAATTTTAAAGTTAAAATTTTCTTAGTAAAGAAGTGTTAAATATAGTTTAACTATCTTTAGTAAGAAATGCTGTATTTTTTGATAAATAAAAGATTTGACTTTTATTCTTCAAAGCTTAAATTTCTTTTGTTGAGGAGTAATTTTCAAATATCATCATTATCATTTTTAAGTGAAAGATGCAAATAAGACCTTTATTTTAAATGGAAGGGTGGAATTCAAAATCATTAAAGCCCTATCCAGATACAATAATCCTTATCTTATAAAGAAAAAAAAGAAGAAAACAAGAAAAGAAAAAGAAAAAGGAAAAAGTGAAAAAAATGGTATGTAAAAAGGAAGGAGAAGCTTGAGGATTTAAGGGCCTAATGAAAAATTGGTTCCATACCTAAAGTATAAGATATAAGATCTGAGAAAATCTAAAGATTAAGGTTATAATATAGTAAGTAAAATTATTTTTAAATAAAAATTTTGAAGTAAGAAAAATAAATGTGTGAATCCAATATTTTGAAGAATCTACAAGTATTTCTAAATTAGATAAAACCTAGATTTTACATTATCCTTTACTTAAGAACTTTCTAAACATTAAGTTGGTCTTAATTACTAAAATTTTTTCTAAAATGGACTATTCCATTTCTAGAACAAAAATTTGTCACCTTCCTAAGAAACTCATTACATAATTTGCATGTTAAAATTTCTATGTGATTAAGAGTCACTTGAGGACAAGTAACATATTAAGTTTTAAGGATTTTGATACATCTAAAATATATAGTGTTTTTATGCACATTTTTATACCTAGTTTTTATGATATTGCACTTTAATGGAACGTATTTTGTGTTTTTCTTGCAGGTATGATGAAAATGAGTGATTATGATGAAAGAAATAAAAATTGGATCGAATTTAAAACAAAAAAATAAAAAATGAAAAATTGGACCTTGGCGGCTAAGAGCCGGCTGGTTGGCACTTAGCTGCCACAGTTAAAAATCGAATTTTCTTCATTTTTGATGCCAATTTCAAGTGGTGTTTGAAGCAACATTTGGTGGTGACTTCCTTAACTTCCCATTAGCGGCAAAATTGAATGAAGGGATGCATCTTTTGGTGGATACGTTGAATCGGGACATGATTTGAAGAGACACCAAGAAACCTTTTGGATTATTATTAAAGTTATGTTATGAGTGTGTGTGTATGAGGTTTTAGTCTGAAGTGAGAGTTAGTCTTTTAGTTTAGTTTTTAAGAGTCTCTTTTAGTTTTCAGTTTCATCTTCTAGTTTAAAGAGTTTTACTTTCAGTCTTTTATTTTTTAGAGTTAGTTAGTTTGGTGTGAAATTTTATTTCCGCTAATTTACTTTCATCCATATATCTAGTTTTTATTGAAGTCTAAAGTCAGAATTGGAGTCAACAAAGTTGGGTGCCAACCTCTGTAGTGTTGTCCTGTGGAAAGTTAAGTTTAAAAGGAACTTTCAGAGCCTTGTGGAGAGGATTTTTAGATAAGTGTTTACTTCTGTTTTTTATATTTAGTTTTTATTGTTGTGCTTTCTTTATGATTTTTATTTTCAAATCAATGTTTGATTGTGTTTTCTCTATGAATTCTGAGTAGTTTTCTTTATCTTTTTCTTTCTTAAATAAGAAGTAATTAAATTATGTAGGATTGTTATGGAATGTATAAGTGTTTAAAGTTGGAATACGTTGTGAAGATTTAATTCCATGAACTTAATTTACTTCTTAATTTGGCCAGTTAAGATGTTAAATTTGTTGTGAGATTATGTAAGATCCAATGCAGTATTGTCTCAAACAACAAATGGTATAAATCACATGCAATTATATGGATGAGAATGGTAGTCCATATAATTAAATGCTTAGGAGATATATTTTTAATGGGGAGTAGAATTAGAGATTTTTAGAGTGATAGGCTAAAGCCCCCTAATTTGGTTTGATATTTTAAATTTTGTTATGAGAATTTAGCCCCCAGGTGGAGGGAATCAAGGGAACTCTAGAGTGAGAGCTGGTATCTTCACTGCCTAACCATGTTCAAGATTTTAAAATTTCAAATTAACCAATGTTCTTTATAGAACCAAGTAAGGGTAAAGAATAAATTTGCTTCTATTTATCACAACACATTTAAATACTTCCACAACATTACTTTCATAATTATTACTGCTTTATAAAAGAAAGAAAAAGATACTTTATTTCCTAGTGTTTTATACCGCATTTTAAAGTTATGATAATTTTCATTTACTGCTTAACTTTAATTAAAAATACCGAAAACAATTTTCAAGCTTTTTCAAATCAAAACATACTTTCAAAAGTCATTAAAAAAAAGTAAAAGTATAATTTTCTTAATTCTTTAAAAATTTTTTACATTTCCTTGTGGGTTCGATATCTCGGGGCTTAATCAGAAAGTCCTATATTACTTGATAAATTATATGTATACTTGTGTAGTATCCCATATTATAAAATCATAATTTTCATACCTAAATCATCAACACATATATTCGGTGTAAAGTCAAGTTTTTGGTGCACATATATTTATCAGGGATCAGAAACCTGAAAGTGAAGAAATGGAACAGTGCAAGAAGAGGAATTACAATATTCTAAAGATTTCATGAGAAAGATTTAAATTATGTTCATGAAAATTTTGAATTGTTGGACATGACTGAAAAAGATGAATCTTTTCGTCTATCAATCAAAAAAATCTCCTAAACTTGATTTAAAGTTGCTACCTAACCATTTGAAATATTTCTTTTAGGTGATTCCTCGACATTGCCAGTTATAATTTCCTCTCAATAGACTGAAAAAGAAGAAGAGAGTATGATTGAAATTTTAAGGAAATATAAGAAAGCCTTTGGATGGACAATAACTAATATTAAAGGAATCAGTCCTTCAATTTGTATGCATAGAATCCTTATGGAAGATAACTGCAAACCTTGGGTTAATCCTCAAAGGAGATTAAATCCTATCATGAAAGAAGTTGTTAAGAAAGACATTTTAAAGTGCTTGAATGCTAGAATTATCTACCCTATTTCAGATAGTGCATGGGTTAGTTATATTCACTGTGTTTCTAAGAAAGGAGAAGTTACTGTGACTGCTAATGAAAATAATGAGTTAATTCCAAGAAAATAAGTTACAAAGTGGCGAATATGCATTGATTATAGAAAATTAAGCCTTGCAACCAGAAAAGACCATTTTCCACATCCCTTTCTAGATCAGATGTTTGATAGACTAGCTGGGCATAAATACTTTTGTTTTCTGGATGGATATACTGGTTACCACCAAATACAAGTTGCTCTTGAGGATCAAGTGAAAATAACGTTTACCAGTCCTTATGGTACATTTGCATTTAGAAGAATGCCGTTTGGTTTATGTAATGCTCCTGCTACATTTCAGAGATGTATGATGACAATTTTCTGTGATTTAATTGAAAAAGGTATTGAAGATTTTATGGATGAATTTTCAGTGCTTGGAATTTCATTTGAATCATGTTTAGAACATCTGTCTAAAATTCTGAAACGTTGTGAAGAAACTAATTTGGTCCTTAACTGGGAAAAATGCTAATTTATGGTAGCAGGAGGAATTTTTTGGGACATCGTTTATCAGAGAATGGTATGGAGGTAGATCCTGCAAAAATTCAAGTGATATCTAATTTACCTTGCCCAACAAATGTAAATGTGATTAGAAGTTTTCTGGGACATGCTGGATTCTATAGGTATTATATTAAAGACTTTTAAAAAATTTCAAAACCTTTATGCCGTTTGCTGGAAAAAGATGTGATGTTTGATTTTGATAATGAATGCCTAAAAGCATTTGAAACATTAAAAGGAAAATTAATCACTGCACCTGTTATAGTTTCATCAAACTAGGAAAAACCTTTTGAATTAATGTGTGATGCTAGTGATTATGCTATTGGAGCTGTTTTAGGTCAGAAATATGATAATATTTTTAAAGTAATTTACTATGGTAGTAAAACTTTTAATGAAGCTCAAGTTAATTATACCACAACTGAGAAAGTGTTATTAGCTATAGTATTTGCTTTTGATAAATTCCAATCATATTTAATTGGAACAAAATGTGTGGTGCATTCTGATGATTCTGCTATTAAATATTTAATAAAGAAAGAGGATGAAAAACTGAGACTGATAAGATGGATTTTTCTGTTGCAAGAATTTGATTCTAAGATAGTAGATAGGAAGGGTGCTAATAATCAACTTGCTGATCATCTGTCTAGGCTTGAAACTGAAAAATCTCTCTGTGATGCTAAAGAAATTAATGAACATTTTTCTAATGAAAATTTTTTCACTATTAATAAGTGGTGTGTTCCGTGGTATGCCGATATTGTAAACTTTATTGTCAGTGATATTTTACCCTATAGTTTGACATACCAAGAGAGGAAGAAATTTTTATCAGAAGCCATAACTTTTTTTTGGGATGACCCATTTTTATATAAACAATGAGAGGATCTGATTATTAGAAGATGTGTGCCTTTAGAAGAAACTTGTGAAATTATTCAAAAATATCATAATTCTAATAAGGATGTTAATGCTTATAATAAAAATTGTGATAGATGTCACATTGTAGGCAATATTTCTAGAAGAAATGAGATTCTACTCAATTATATGTGGAAGCTAAAATATTTAATGTTTGGGGATTAGATTTCATGGAACCATTTATACCATCTTTCAAAAATACATACATTTTGATAGCAGTAGTTATGTATCCAAATGCATAGAAGCTGTTGCTTTACCTCGATGTGATGCTCAAAGTGTTGCAAAGTTTTTAAGAAAGAATTTCTTTTGTAGATTTAGAAAACCAAGAGTTATCATTACTGATGGGGGAAGTCATTTTAGAAATGCAATTAAGGAAAAGCTAGCAAAGAAATATCGTATTAAACATCACATTGCTACTACTTATCATCTGCAGACAAGTGGTTTGATTGAATTATCCAATCGTGAAATTAAAAGAATATTGGAAAAAACTGCTAATCCAAACAGAAAGGATTGGTCAATTAAATTAGATTATGCTTTGTGGGCCTATAGGACTACTTACAGAACTCCTATAGGAAAGTTCCCATATAGGCTAATTTTTGAAAAAGCTTGACATTTACCAGTTGAACTTGAGCATAAAACATATTGGGCTATTAAAGATTTCCATTATAATTTGAAAGATGCTGAAGAAAAGAGATTATTGTAATTGAATGAGCTTAAATAGATAAGGAATGAATCTTATGAAAATGCTAAGATTTATAAAGAAAAGATGAAGTTGTGGCATGATCGGAAGATTCTTACTAAAGATTTTGAGCAAGGACAAAATGTTTTGCTGTATAATGCTAAATTGAAAAAATTTGCTGGAACACTTAAGTCCAGGTGAACGGGCCCATTTATTGTGATGAAAGTTTATTCTTCTGGAGCTGTGGATATATTTAAGATCCTAAGATAGGAAAAATATTTAAAGTTAATGGACATAGACTTAAACCTTATTTTTCAGTCGATCAATTTAAACCTGATGAGAATATGATGTTAGGTCACTCAGAATAAGCCCATTTATTGTGATCAGAATCAGATGAGAATCTGATGGACATAGACTTAAACCAAGCGCTTTGTGGGAGGCAACCCATAGTTATCGGTGTGCTTTACTTTATGTTTGCTTTGTGTGTACTGTTTGGTTTGATTTAAGATTATGTAGTTTTTGACCTCAATTTTGAGGCCTTCTTTTTCCTTTCCTTGACCCTAAAATCTAGCCTTAAGTTTTCCTGTTTGACTCTCTTAGAGGACTAGAACGGGACCCACAATATTTAGAAATTCAAGCCATTTCTTTACTCCTTGAAGTTTCATATGGACGGTTCTAAATCCTCGATGCCTAAATAAATTGATTAAAGCTGACATATTGAAGTTCTTGTTGAGTTTTTATAAGGATATTGGAAGACATAAGTGGACCTCGCGGAGTGCAGCATTCAACTTTTTTTATCGCGACGTGCGTCGTTTGACTTTTCACGGAGGGCAAAATATCTGACTATGATCTTCATTTAAATGAAGACTGGTCATCAATTTGCTCGTTTAATGGCTTCAATCGGACCAAAATAATTTAATTTGCCACGTGGCGCAAGTTGGATTTAAAATTGGTACGATCATTGATGAAATTTTTCGAGTGACTCCAGATGAAGAAATGGATTGCTCCGATGCGTCCGGAACGTCGATTTTAGCTGGGAAGTACATATAATTTGATAGGGTTTTGAATTAGTCAGATTTGTGCGTAAACTGTCAAAATTGAATAAAATAATAATGCTATAAAAAAAGCTTTTTTTTTTAATAAAAAAATCTACCGCACCTCCCCTTCTCTTTTGGGGGGGACCAAACCGAAAACAACCCTAGCCGCTGTTCTCATTCGAAACTCTCGCCCCTCTTCTTCCCGAAGCTTCTGTCCGGTTTTCTGGTCACCTTCCTCGTCGCCGAGCCTTCGTCGCCGGTACCCTCCCAGTAATCTCATGTGTATCCATTTTTCCCGCCCAAACAAGTCTGGTAACCTTCCTTCTCTTGGATTCAGGCGTTTTCTTTCCCCTTGAGGTGTTTCTCTTCACCTCCCTGATTCTCACCGCCAGTGAGCCCTTCTTCTCTCGCTGGCTATAAATACCCCCAAGTTCTCCTGGAGCTGGGCTTTTTTTTTAGTTCAGTAGTTCGCCTCGACTTCAAAGGTGCTTCTTCCTCCAAGAGTGAAAATCTGCAGAGATTTCTTTCCTCTCTGATCAAACTGTAATAAACCTCAAAATCTGGTAAATCCAAATTTTTGTTTCACCATTTGAACTACACATAATTACCTCCATCTGTCTTATCCTTAATGTGTAATGGCATACTGTAATGTTAAGATATAATGCTTCTTTATTTTATTTTCGGATTCATGAAAAAGCCTGGCGAAATATTTTAAACTGGAATGAATTCTTTCTCCTTCTTTTATCTCATTTCTCTTCACAGCCGTAATTCACTTGGTAAGCACCTTTACCCCTTCTTTGATTATAAATAACTCATTAGAAGAAGTTTTGGGGAGTGGTGATTTATTCTTTAATTTGGAAGCTTTGTTTGTTACTACTGAGATTTTATACTTTCTGGAAGTAAGTCCTTCCCCTTTTCTCCCTTTTTTAGCTGTCAAATATGATGTTTATTTTCATTCTGAAAGTTCTTTAAAATTTTATTTTGGTAATTGGGAATTAAAGATGAAAGTTCTCAGTTATGGATTGATGGTTTTATAGTTCTTTTTTTTCTATTGAATTATTTGAACATACGTTTTAGTTTTGATTATTTTTTTTTATGAAGAGTAGATGATTATGTTAATAGCATGTGCATTACAATATTCTCCAGATTGATGTTGGAGATTGGAAAAGCTTGAAAGTGTTTTTTTTAATTCTCTCTGAATAATTTACATTATGTTCACGGCGGCTAAAAGTTGAAGCACCACAAGAAAGAATTCATTCTTACTTTTTTTTGGTTTAACTCAAGATCAATGGAGGTATAAGTCTCGTTTCTTGATGATTGTGGTGATATTTTCTTTAATATGGAATACTTGAATTTGTTAGATCGTTCCCAAACTTAAGTTTATGGAAACTTTTGGTTCGAATATATATATAAATGGTGTTTTATTTGATATTACCTCATATTGGGGAAAGTTTTGGGTGTGTAAGATTTTCTTGAAATCTTGTTTCATTCTGGAATTTTGTCTCGTGGTATACTATTTCTCTCATTTCTGATTTAGTGAATAATTGGGGTAAGAATATTACAATTCTTTTCTCTTTTGCAGTTTAGTTATGGCAAGTTTCATACCATAAGAATTCTTCTTTTTATTCCTTATAGAATTATGAATCTCCTTATGAAGTCTAGCTGGAATAAGCTTATGTTGCGAGTTTTTTTTAAGAATGCTGAAACCTGCAGATGTATAAATTCTGTCTTCTGACAGTTTTGGGATATATATATATATATATATATTTCAATACTGGGTTGCTTGAGATAGTTAAATCCCATTTATAATTGGGTTTATAAGAGACTTGACTTGGTTGTGTGAATCATGTTTTATCTGGTGTTATTTTTATAAAAGTATTACAGATTTCTCAAAAAAAAAAGAAGAAGGGAATGGAATTTATTGAAATAGAATAGTGAAGTGTCACTTGGTTGAATTTATAAAATATGTTAAGAATGTGGGGTTCTGAGCTAAACCATTTAAATTATAGTATTGATGAACTTGGTGAAGCATAATTATTTCACTTGATGCTTTCCTATACGAGCCTTTGAGAATAAACATGAGGTTACCACGAGAAATAGACTGATTTGTCTATAAGTGCAGTTTTTTTTATCCTTGACAAACTCACTTGTTTTGAGCAATTAAGCAGCATTCTTGTGGGCTTGTTAATAGTATGGATGGGTGATACAAAGATAGAAAAATTTATACATTTACATATACATTTTTGGGGGCATTTGTATGCATATGATACAGTTGTTTTACGTTTATATATTCAACACCTAAATTTTCACGTTGATTTTCATAGTGTTTTTTATTTGATGACAAATATATGGTAATAACATATATTTGTATCCATGCAAACAAATATATGGTAATAACATATCCATTTAAAGATTTGAGGACTTTGTATAAGGTAATTGGAATTTAGGTGTTTGATATGTAAATATGTAATGATTGCATTTTCTGTATATAAATTTTGTATAATCCTCACTTGTACATGAGGAGGAGGTTGGTGTATCTTTTGGGGATTGAAGTTTGGAAAGTAATCATCTTATGAGGATGTTTTCTGGTATTATTCTTGATTGGAAGGACATGTATATATGGTATTATTCAGTTATCGCGTACTTACCCATTTTATGACAAAACCATTCTCCCTACACTTAACTCATATAAATCGTGCATATGTAGAAATTGAGTGGTGGTGATTAAAAGTTTTCCATGTTTATTATTTTGAGGTATTTTAGCCTTCCTTTATTCTATTAATTATTTGCTCTCAGATTTGAGATGTTTTGGTTCTTCTAAAAAAAAAAAGGAATCCTAGGATGTTTTCTTTGATATGGTATGCTTGGAATAAATTGAAGTTCAAATTAAATTTGAATTAAAAAAAAATATACCTGCGGATTAGAGCTGAAAGGTTCTTGGTTTCTCTCAAATAGTAAACTTTGAGTTCAGTTTTATGGATTTTTTTTTTAGAGTTCCTGAATCAAGATTATTTATCTTCAACCCAATAATGTGTCACTAATTATGCATTATTGAACACAGGAGTACTTGATTGTGGTAGCCTTTGCTCCTATCATCTATTATGAAAATGCTATGCAGATTTTATTTATTTTGGCTGGATGATGTTATACTTGTTCCTTTGATCTAAGTCATTGATGTATACTACCATCTAAAACTTTTAAAAGAAATGATGAATCTTATTTAAGCAGATGTATAACGTAGGCCTTATGGAGGAGGTGTGGATCTCATGTGTGCCTCAATTTTGTGTTTGTTCATTTCCTGAGAAATGATAAAACCATAAATTTGTGTAAGGGATTATTGTTGAAGCTAAATTTAGCTTTGGTTTTTTTTTTTTTTTTAGGAATATCTGTTGTACTTTAATTTTCTTAAGCTACATCTCTCAATTTTTTTTATTCTAGGAAGTTTCTTTGACTTGCTTTAATGAAGCCGAATCTTGGAATTGGATATTGAAGAGACTGCAGAGTTTTTTTTTATTATTGCCCTGAACTATTTCAAAAGTTGCAGCCAACTTCATATTATCCTGTGAGTAGGGATTGTAGAGTTGTAGCATTTACCCTTTATGTTGTGAACCATTTCCTTCTGAATATCGTAGTCTGACAATTAGCTATTTATGCTAGTTTAAGTCTTAATATCATGAGAAGTGACAATTATTAAATGATATGGGCCTAAAATAAAAGGAAAAAAAAGGCTAGCATGTAACTTTATCTTAGGAATTTTTACACTTTGTTTATTTTGTTTGAATAGTAAGTCCTTCATTTATAATGCATATGAAATAACAAAGTGGTTTGTAAGGTGGAAAATTAGGGGTAAAGGCAATTATGCACAAACTTCTATATCATGCTTTTATAGCTGAAAATTCAAAATCAATAATCAATCATAGATGTCCATTTTGTCCTTTGAGTAGGCAATGTTATCCCTACCCTTAAAAAAAAAATTCATGAATCATTAACAGACACTACACAACAACGGATACTACATGGCAACAAATACTACACGACGACAGATACTACACGACAATGGGCACTACACAATGACATATATTACATCTGCATAATAACATTTACTACACGCAGATACTACGACAATAAATACTACATTTGCATGACAACATATACTACAATAAGGAATTCTACAACAAATATTACACCGGCACAATAATAATATGTATCACACTTGTGCGACACTATATATAACATTCATAAAAGGATAAATCTAAATTAAAAAAAATAAGACAAAACACAACAAAACATAACAAAACACAACAAACACATTACAACACATCAAACCAGTACATATCAAATACTACATATCAAATAACATATATCAAGTATAATATAATGAACACCACATACTGAATACCATACACTACACATTATAAACTAGTTACTACGTATCAAACATCACACACTAGATACTACACATCAGATATTACACTTTTAAGAATTCAAATACTACATGCAGATACTACACTTTTAAAAGATCAGATGCTACACATTAATTCCATCCTCAATTAAGTGGTAGGGATTAGGACTGCCAACTCTAGGATGATTTGCTGGTGGCTTTGATTGATATTGATATAAAGACTTCAATATTTCGGGTTGCTTATGAGATAGTGATAAAAAAAAAGTTTAGACTGAGCCTATCCCCAAATTAAATCATTATTTTCCCACTCTGATTTTCATATTCTTTTAGCTAAACTTAATTGTTAATGTGTAAACACTTGCAATTATCAGTTGCTTTTGACGCATCAGCAGAATTAATCAGATACATAGCTTCGTTATTTTCTTTAAAATATAATGCTTTCATGTTATTATTATATATTGTAGCACAGTTTTTTACTTTTCATTATGGTACATACCTACCTGTATTCTTACCTTTAGTTACCAATTTTCTGCCATGTTTATACATAACCCGATGATAGGCCATTTGAGGCACGGTTTCCCTATATTACACATGTTTGCTTTAGTTACTGCTTCTCTTGCATGTTTATACATAACCCTAGGGTTGGCCGTTTAAGGCATTGTTTCGCTTTTCTCTCTTCTCTCTCCTTTTCTCGGGATGAGACGACGATGCAGTTAAGTGACGATTCATCTCCGGTCAGTGGTCGAGCTGATAACAGAAGATATAGAAGGAAGATCTTTAGTTAGATTTTCATAGATTTAAATAACACTTATAGGGCGCTGGGGCCTTCTTTTGGTATGACAAAAATCTTCACATTATCTTTTAGGACTCAGTACGATTGTATATCATACAATATAAGTCCTAACTCATATAGGATTCTGAGGTAGTCGTTTGACACAACATAAATTCTCCTATCTTTTCTGGCCACCTGCATATGAATGCAGACATAAATCCCGAACATTTAAATAATTTGCAGGATTAAAACATAAACATAATTTTATTTTCAAAAATATAAAACCCAACTATAGTTTACGTAGAGGTGTCACTGAAGTTTTTTCAATATCTCCAACATCTACTTTTCACTCATTTGAATTCCGAAAATAACTGTTCCAAATTAAACTTTTCCCATTTGATTTTCTTATAAGCAATCATGGAAATTTAAACGTAGATATTCTTTAAGATGAAACCCATGATCTTAATCGAAAGTTTTCTTAGGTGATTTTAGTTGCATAAGATGTAATTAACTATAGGGGCTTGCTCCTATAGAGACCCAGATTAATCTAAATCCTGTCTAATCTGTGTATTAAATAGGGGAACTTGTCGGCTATAAATTCGCAGACCAAAATAGAGTCAAGTTTAGATAGTTAAGCCTACTAATAAGTGGTACGCTTATCTTTCGAAATGATATATCAATTGTGGTATCGTGCTCAGCTATTTAAGCTATTTGATATATGAGATCTATTCGGTATCGCTATTTTCAAAATTTAAAATATATACCATCATTTTCATAATCAAAACTACATTACATATTACATTAAATTTAAATTTTAAAATCCCATTTTAAAGATAAAATAGTCGAAAGTGGTAGTATTTGAAGTTTTTATGCTATAGTGGTGTTATTTGGACCTTATTTGATGACTTAGAGGAGTCAGAATGAAGATTTGAACCTGTGCTAAAATGAGCATTTGTGGCTATGCGCCGCATGTTGATGTTTAGGCGCCGGAGTTACAAAAAACATGAAAAAATGGTTTCTAGTAGCGTAAGTCATTGGGAAGTAAATTTAGGAGTTATTTGGGAGTATTAACACGTCTAGGGTCAGTTTTAAGACTTCCCAAGTCTATAAAAAGACCCTGAATTAAAGAAATACTTGCTCGAGTTCTTATTTTCATTCCTGAGTCCAAGGAAGAGTATTTTGAGTCCAAAGAAGAAAGAGGAAGCCAACAAGAAAAATTTCATTAGTGAAAGTGCACAAGAATTATTCAATGGACACCTAGTCGTTAGTATTCAAGGAATTACAGAAAAGCTTGCAAAGATCAAGGCTAATATGGCAACAATCGAAGCAAAGGTAAATGAAACTAATACACATTTAACACACATGGGATGCCAACTTAAAATGCAATTCAATCATACAAGTCATGTGGAAGAAGCAAATAGAGCGATGTATCTGAAGAATAATTGGTTAGAAGAAGAAGATGTGAGAGTTTTTAATCCTCGCCTGTTTTATTAGATTTATATTCTAGATGGTTCAAATGAAAATAATGGTGATTCTGGATATATTCCGCCTACTGGAGATTAGAATTAAATTAAGTGTATTCTGTTGAGTTCTTTTTCTATGTTTAGTATTTTGTGTTCGTGATTTATGTTTGTGTTTTATTGGACTTTAATTTGATGTTTGTTACATCATAATGATGTAAATTTGTGTTTAATGATTTTGTAAATTTGTGTTTAATGATTTGTGTTAAGAACTTATATATTTGGGGAATTTCATCCAAAGTGTTTGGACATAACTTTTTAGTTTGTATTAAGTGTGGTTTGTTATTAATGAAATATAAGTTTGTGTTTGTGTGAAATTTATTTGGAATCGATGAAAAATTTAGTGTAATTTTGGAGTATTAGAAAAGTTTATGGGGAGAAATAATTATTTGAAGTAATTAAGGATGATTAACTAAGTGTTTTAGTGAAATTAAATTAATTGTCAAAATCTGTACACTTGCGGCTAAGCGCCAAACCATTGGCGCTTAAGCGCCAAATCTTGCGGCTATGCGCTGAATGCTTCGCGCTTAAGCGCCGGTTCGTGAAAACTGGTTTTCTACAGTTAAAAACCCAAAATTTGCCATTTTTAACCCCCTATCACCTTCAACCTCTAGATTTTACGAAAAAGGAGCCCGGGGTATCACTAAGTTAGATCATTTAAGAGATGATTTCGACAAAATTTGTTGGATTTGAATTCCCTAAGGTATGAGCACTTATCCTAAGCAAAAAAATTTTTGTTTTCACAATGTATTTTGAGGACTTCTCCTAAGCAAAATTTTTTTTTATTTTCACCATGTATTTTGAGTACATTATAGACAAATCCAAAAATCACTATTCATGTGAAAAATTGAGGAAAAACATGAGAAATTGCTTGGATTTAAGTGGAAATTGCCTTTGGAAGTTAAGTTAGCAAGTTTAGTTTGATTTTGAAATTTATGGTGAATTTTTTGTGAATTTTGTTTTTTGAATTTTTAAAGATGGCTCACAAGTCAAAGCGCTCGAGAGAGAAGGAGAGATTTGATTTCAAAAAATTTGTCAGTTCTAAAGCAGAGGATCGATACGTTGATGCCCTATCATCGCGTAAATTGATTCCAGAATGAGTGTTTAGCAAGCCGGGAGGAGATATTGAAGAAATGATTGCTAGAAGAAATTGGGAAAATTACTGTTTCTCCGTTGTTGCTGTTGTTTCTGTAGTGAGAGAGTTTTATTTTTTATTTTCCAAACTCCTCTTCCATTGGTTAGAAATGAAATTCATTTATCACCAAACTTAATTCAGTGGTGAATCATTTAAAACGATCGAGGAATATTCACAATAAAATTCATCTCTCAATTGATATAGTGCATTGATTCTTTCAAGAGTGAATTCAACATTCTTACCACTCACAAATACTTGATCAACTGAAGTTTCTCAGAGGTTGGTATAGAACTCGTGAACAATAGGAATAATTGTTATTGTTGTGAAGTAGCATCAGGTTTCCCAATGCCTCGCTACAATCAAACCTTCTATAGAACCTCTCGGATTATAAAATGCTCATTCTTGAACAAGTTTCCTCGGAAAGAGTTGAGTGTTGAAATGATACTAGCCTTTAAGTTCACAAATTTTTTTTTCATCAAACCCTTCTATTCCTTTCCCTTTCTTCATCTTAGGAGCCATAAGAGTTCTAAAAATACAAAATAATTATACATAAATTTCCAATAATGATAAAGTTAACTCCTGAAATCAAAATGGAGAACTTCACACCATGGATTCTCACTAAATTTCTCCGAAAATCTTCAAATTTTTAGTTTTTCCATAATGTAGGAGAAATCCATGGTGAAAATAAAAAATTTCTAGGTTAAATTAAAGCTCTAACCAAGCGAAGATGAAAATCAATAATTTTAAGTCTCCAAATTGCCTTAAATCCAAGAATTAGGAAGACCTAAGTAGCTATTCAATCTTACTCACGAGGTAGGAGACGAACCGAGCAGAAGAAATGGAGTTACTATTCAATTTCGTGGTTTTTCTTTTAAAGGTGCTGGGTGGTTTCATCAAACTGGCGCCATTAGCTCCAACGCTAAAAATTTTTTATTTTGGATTTTTTTTTTTTTGTAAAAATCATTGTATACTGAAGCACCCCAACTTCTAATTAGCCTAAACCCGCTTTAGTTTTTATTATTAAGTACTTTTTTAACAATAAATTTTTTCAAACAACACATAACCGTACACAGATAAGCTCTCATGATTCAGAATTCTGTATTTTAGAGTTCCTACTCATCTTCATTTTCAATATTATCATCTTCTATAATATCTCCCATGGATTAGCGTTGCACATAAGTTATTGGAAGGATGGTGAGGAAATTCGTCTGTCGAGTCTTCTTCGATCCAAACATTTTTCTTATACATTCGCACCGTTGCCTCTTCCATAAGTCTAGTGTGATCAAACTGATCTTTAATTCTTCAATCCATATGGTCAAAATGATCAGAAATGTGGCTAATTGCATTCATAATATTACTCATCTCTTTCTCCAACTTCGTAATCCTCTTCCACATAACTTGTGAACTATCTAGAAATTGGGGTCTTAAAGGTGATGAATTTTGAGATGATTGATTCATAGAAATATTTTGATCATTCATTTCTCCTTTTTTTATGTACTTACAATTTAATATTGGGTCCATAGTTTTCTAATGGAGAAGCACTTTTTCCCAATTTCGTAAGGAACTTGCGCTTTGTTACATAGTAAAAGTATTGTGGATGGATGTCCTAGTTCATAAGTTGATCTGTTTAAAATCAAACCAAGTATAGATTTTACTATTAAAGCACCTGCATCTATAGGTCTTCCAGTTTGAATATAGTAATTCAAAATAGCACTTTCCTTCATCACTTTACTGATTTTCATAGTAGGGAGCAATTTTGCCGAAATAAAGAAATGTCAGGACTTCGACACAAAATTTAATCATGAAGAAGGAAAACTTATATTACCATCATTTCTTGTTTCCCAAGTTCCACCTTCATCCGCCAAGAATCGAAAGACTTCATTCATATTGTCTCTTGTTGGGGCAAAGTTAGCATAACGAAAAATTAAGATATTCTCCTCAAGAACAAATCATTAATTCATGATTAGTAAAAGATACCCATCTGCCCCGATCATAGACGACAACTTGCTTAATTTTGACCTCACTTTTGGTTGAGGTCTAGTCACTCTTTAGAATAGCCTAGGGTCTAGCCATAGGACTCTCCTGGTGATTTTCTTAGAAGACTAGTCATGGAACCGCTCCCCATAGAAATTCAAACTTGTCTCACTTCACTGTGAGTTTTCATATGCTTAAGGCCTAACCTCTAACTTTTAGGAGGAAGAGACCAAGCATAAAGAAGTCCAGGGGAAGTCTCCTATAGGTGGTCAGACCTTAGGATCTACCCTGACGAGGTCTAGAGCTTACACCACACTTGCACTACACATAACCCTAAATAAGGCACATAACATTTGATCCCCTAAGTCTTTTGGAAATTCATGTAAGTGGTTTTCCTAAGTTCTTAGCCCTAGGCTGAGTGGTTGGCTAGTACCAACATATAAATGACCAAATGACGGTGACCATTGGTCCATGGCTCAACCTAAATAATTCCATCTTGCTCACTTTAGACCAATCCCAATTTTCCAAAAAACTTAAAATTTCTAACCCCTTTGCTCCAAAATACCCAAAATACCAAAAATACCCCTAAAACTTAGAATTTCCCAAAATTTCCAAAATAACCTAAATTTCCCATAATTCTTCAAAAATCATGCCAAAATACTTCATACCACTCAAATTAACCAAAATTACCCAAAATTGTCAAATTTCCCAAAAACATCCCAAAAATGACCAAAATGCTCCTCTTAGCCCAAAATTTTAAAAATTACAAAAATTCCCATAAATACCCAAAACCTCCCAAATATTCCTAATTTCATTTCTCTCAACTACCACTTAACCCAATTTGGCCAATTTAACCCAATTTAACCAAAAGCCCAAATTTGACCCATTTTAACCCAAAAGTGCCCAAATTAAACCCAATGTCTACCCAATTGATTCCAATCTTGCCCAATTTCCATTCCAAACTATAACTCAACATCTCCAATACTAATCCAAATCAAATTCAAGTCAAATTTGACCTACATTTGAGTTTAATTTCACTTGAAACCCAAATCCCCAATTTTGCTCTAGTGTCCCAAATCCCCCAAATTGACCTAATGACAATCAATTTCTCCCTAATATTAATTATAAATCCTTCATGACACTCCCCTAAACTGAATTGAACCATCAATTGCCCTCAATTTGAGCCTAAGTCTCACCCAAATCCACTTGAAGTCCAAAAACCCAAAATTTGACCCAAATATGCCATATGTCCAAATGTCATCAAATTGATTGTCCTACTCCCAAAATTTCCACCCAATTGATGTTGGGAACTCTTTATGACATTCCCCTAGACCAATTGGAACCTTCAATTGGGCCTAAACCCCACTCTAGCCCAACCTAAACCCAAACTTAGCCAACTTGCCCCAAATTGACCAAAGCACCAAACCAAGCCAAATTGAACCTCCAAACCTCTCCAAAATCACTCCAATTCTTTTCTAAACCATTCATGACAATCATGTGGACCATTTTGAAAGATCAATTTGGTCCAACTCAAGCTCAAACCCACTCTAGCCCAACCTAAACCCAATGTGACCCAAATTGAACCCATAAATTTATGTCACTCAAACTAAACCAAATTGACTAAATTAACTCCATGACACCTAACCTTAGGACCCCTAGGAATGGTCTGACCTGACCTAACCTAAGTCCATCGAGTCATGGACCAAAGGTCCCTCACCTAGGGACCAATGGATCCTCCTTTTTATGGCTAGCCCATGTCTCCCCTAAACCTTTGAATAAGCAACCATCATGCCTAATTAAATGCATTGTGACACTCCTTACACTCCCTTGCACTTGCCAACCACCTTCCCTGTCCTTGCCGACCGCCCCAACCGCTGGAATGGCTCAGCCTGAGCTCCCCCATGCCCCATTAAACTCAAAATTGAGCCTTGTCAGTGAGGGATCACCTCAATGATCAATGACCCTGCTCTGCCCTCACCCTAAGCGGCCTAAAGCACCCAAAGCCAGGGCTTGAGCTCCAACCATTGGCCATGGCTATAAAAGCCACCTCTTCACGGCCAAAACTAAGTGCTGAAAATTCCCTAAAAAAACTCTGCCAAAACTTCACCAGAGCTCCTCCAGACCTCCCTAAGATCATTCTAGGATCACCTCAGTGATCAATGACCCTGCTCGACCTTCACCCTAAGCGGCCTAAAGTACCCAAAGCCAGGGCTTGAGCTCCAACCATTAGCCATGGCTATAAAAGCCACCTCTTCACGGCCAAAACTAAGTGCTGAAAATTCCCTAACAAAACTCTCCCAAAACTTCACCAGAGCTCCTCCAGACCTCCCTAAGATCATTCTAGTCACTTTCCCCCTCTGATTCCCACTGCCGTAGCTCAATTTCAGAGCTCAAATTTGGCTGGAAATTAGGACACATTTCACCACAACTCAACAGATCACCAGAGTTCAATAAATTGCACCCACACTTTCACAGCATTGAAATAAGAAGATTCCTCATCAAAGCCCCATCACAGAAGACCATTGCACCAAACTTCCAACAACACCTGAAATCAGGTCTGGTTGAGTTTGGGTCTAGACAATTCACCAGGGTAAAAGACTCAATCGAGAGGTTTGTTGGGACCGATCGAAGCTGCCACAACCATCTGATTGAGGCCTCCCCTCTCAGACAAAGATATTGGACTCACTCTTCCTCCCGAGATTTTCTTCGTCCTCCATAATTTTACATTGTATTTCATACCGTATAAAATGTATGAATAGGTTCGTCTAAGCTAGATGAAGCTCTAGGAACAAACCCCATGTGATTTGGTTGAGTTGGAGCTCGAGATCTTAGGTCTAGAAGGTGGATGGCTCTCAGGTTACACCAGTCGAAGACGATGATCAGGTGCCGTCGAATTGCGTGTGTGATGAATGGATGGCCAGGATTGCACCGGACGAACTCTTGATGCATAAACCGCGCGGTGAGTCAGATGGCTGTACCCAATCCGAAGAAGACGTGTGGCCTTTTGGAGCGGTTGAGGATGACGCGTCGCTGACGCGGTTAAGTAGTAAATTAGGAGATTTTTTATTTTTTTAATTCCATGAACTTTAAAAATCCATATCTTGGCCTAGAAAAATCATAAAAATAAAAGAGAAATACTCTCTTGCTAAATGAACATAGGAGAATAATGCGGAAATGGTTTAAAATTTATTTAATGCATGTTTTATTTTTAATTAATTAAATACCCTCTAGGCTTTTTTGATTCTCCATGCATGTAGACATTTAACCATGGCCTGATAATTTGGCATGTTATTATCTTTGTCATGAGGGATATTCCTTGATTTTTCCAAGGTCAGAGGACATCCCTAGATAGAGAAATCTATTTTTCAAGTTTAGGCATCTGTTTTCATAAATTAATTCTTTTAATTAGCATTGTGATTAGAAAAATCCCAATAAAATTATGGTAGGTTCTTATCATAAGAGAACTCTAGCAAAAATTAACCATGGATTAAAACAGTGAAAATAAGCTTAGTTATCCACTTAACCTAAAACAATCTTTAGCTAATTAGTACAAAATAAAAAATCAAAATAACATAAAAACTGTTGTCCACTATGCTTCAGGGACAGAGTAACTCCCCTAAAAATTTTGGAGACATTTGAAATTAATTTAATAAGTCAAATGATTTTTCTAAGTCCAATGACATTTTTGGTACTTAAATGATTTTTAAAAAATTAAAATACAATTAAAAAAATTTTGAAAATGGTTTTATGAGCCCTTTTTTATCAAAAGAATTTTATAATAATAAAATTATAATTTATGTAAATGGTTTAGCCTTAATTAATATCTAAGCTTAATCAAAATGGGAAAAGGGCAATAAATAACCTTAATTATTATGTTGGATGATTGAAACATCAAGGGATAAATGGTAGAAACCCATTGCAATTTCGTCACATCAAAATTAAATATTTAAATTTCCTTAATTATTTTGATTTGGAAGAAAAATTAAATTAAAAAGAGTCTTAAAGTTAGGGATTGATTTTGGAAGTTGATATTCAACTAATTTAATACCCCTTTATTTGATGTTTAAATGATAAATCAATATTTTGATAAGAATCATAATCATGAAATTTCATTTTCTAAAGACAAAAATATCTAATAAAAAGATCTTAAGGAGCTTAGTAATGAGTTAGGCTTAATTAAATAATTAACTAACATAAATTAGAAAAGAAAGCATAATTCATCTTAAACTACCTTTTAAAGCATTACAAGCTCACTAAAATTTGATAAATTCTCCACAAGTTAAATTTTGCCTCTAAAGGCCCACCCACATAATTCCTAAGTAAAGCATCAAATGATAATTACCCTACCTTTCGGGTTGACTAAAAAATTAGCTCACTGAGCATAAGGGTATGAAACAGATTGATCATTTAATAACTATGATGAGTTCAAGAGAGCTTAAGGAAGCTCAAAAGGAATGTGAAAAATCCAGGTTTCTTTTGGACCTTTTCACAAGTCCTCTGGACACCTTATAGGACTACTACACTTATCATTTTTGTTAAATGAGAATATCTCTCAAATAAACGAATATAATTCACCGGGTTACGACATATAGTTTGGTAGGCTTGTGACGAACCTATCAATAGGGTTTTACTTCCCTGCAAAATATAAATGATTATTGTAAGAATACTAAAGTTTCAGGTGGAGATGACGAGAAGACCTACCAGGTATGCTTTTATTTTAATGAAATTTACTTACCTGCACTCTACTGTACTTTCTTTCCTTGCAAACTTGCATGCTAAACAACAATGCCGCCTTGCATGAAAACTGAAACCTTTTATGATAGTCTTAAAATTAAAACCAAAAATCAAAATTAAAAATCAAGAAAAGATAAAATTCACCTCCACAACATTCAAAATATAAAACAACTCAAAATTTAATCACAAACAAAACAAAAACTACAATTGTAACTAAATTAAAACGTCTCGTTGGATGATCAGGAATCCCTCGAAGGAGGTAACCCACTTGTTTCTCCACGGTCTAAATGAAAATATGGAACTCATTAAGTTGAGTTTAGTAAATTCATTTCGGCTAAGTGAATCCAATGAAAATGGCGATGTCATGATGATGGAACCGTGAGATCTTAACCGGTGTTGCTATAATCAACTTTAATATTCCCCAAATAAAATATTAAGACACTTTAATTTAAATATTTCCAAAACATGTTACTTCTCTTTTCTCCTCAATTGACACTTATTTAAACTAAACTTGCTACGACGAGGAGCTTGGAGCATACACAGTGGGCAACATGACCATCTTCAAAAGCACAATTCCTTAGAAATTAAAACAAGCCATAGGACTTTGAGGTAGCCTGTCTAGTGCAGCATAAATCTTCACCTCTTCGTTAGGCTCGCATTACCATGTTGTGCAACATAAGTCCTAACTCGTCTTAGGATTCTGAGGTCTTCATCAGGTATGACATAAATCCTCTTATCTTTCAGGACATTTACATGATCAGTATCAATGAATGGTAGTCCTAAATAATAAAATTGATAAGATGAAACGCCAAATAAATATCCTCAATCAAAGCCAAGCCATAGAATAATTTGGGAAGACATCAAGATTTTTCTTGAATCTATGTTCTTCCCCTAGCCTTTTCACCTTTAGATTCTGAGAAAATGAAATGTTCCGAAGCTTGAGCCATTCACCTATTGAATTTTAGACTATCACGTTTTTCTTGAAAACCTTACCTTTGGAAGTCATGAATATAAATATTTCCTGATCTATATCAAGAGTTTTCTTAGGTGACTTCAGTTATCTAAGATGTAATTAACTATAGGGGCTTGCCCTTATAGGAAACTTAAAGACCACACATTAATAAAAATTCTAATTCCTTCATATTATATAGGGGAAATTGTCGTTCAACAATGGTTTGCAGACCAAACGGATGTCATAAATTCTTTAGTTTATTTGATCGAGCTTCACCTCATGCCATGTACTTATTCTTCGGGATAAATACATGTCTTGCGGTGAAATGCTTGATTATTTGAACTATTATTTTAATGAAATCAGTTTGATTTTGTACTTTTCAAAATTAAAATATTATTTTCAAAATCATGTATATATATTAAATTAAATCAAATTTCCATTTTAGAAAATTATATTCTAAACCTTTACAAAAATATCAACCTCTAACCAAACACATTTCAACGATCGACAGTTTTCTGAGGACTTCACTGGGGAATAGTTTCTCTCTTCATTAAGATCAGGAAATACTATATTCATATATCAGTAATGTTCTCATGTCCCTCATGAGCCATATTACCATTCTTCCGTTGACATACTTAACTCATGTCCTCCTTAGGAAAGTGTGATCAACTCTTCTGGATTTCAGAACTGTCTGTTTGGTCACTCTTAAACAGAAAGGTTCAGGAGTCTTTAGGTTTTTATTTTAATCTTGTAGGGTCAGACAGCGAGCAATTTTCGCTAGGACAATCTGCGTTGTGAAGGGGATCTCCGATAGGGTCCCATACTTCACTTCCTTTCTGTATCCCCCGGGTTCAATCCTGTTTTCAGCAGATTAACCCACCCTTCCTTAAATTTTAAAACTCCTTTTTAACAAATATGTGAAAACCTAAAAAATGAAATGAAAAGATAATAAAACATCAAATTGAAATGAAATTTTCCCCAGTCCACAAAACAACCTTTTTCTTAGTGTTTGCACTATGTTGACAAGGTTTTTGGCCCTCCTTAACCTTCGGAATGCTTCACTTGACAGTGAAAGATGTCAACTTTTATGCTGACTTTCTCTTGTAACTTGCCCTCCTCCTGTGAGGCCCGCCTTGCAGCACCGACGATTCAGTTTGGGACCGGCATCAGTGAGTTTGAAGTCGTGCTCGGAAAAGCCCCATTCGTGGTCGTTAAAGTTGCTACTCCTGAAAATCAAGAGCCGTCTACTGAGTTTGATCTGAACTCCCACGAAGATTTCCATTCTGCTAAAAAGGTAAAATTAACCACTGTCCCCGTTAGGTCAGTCGTCTCTGAGGAGAGTTGTCACCTCTACTGTTACCGGCTTCACCGTCACTGCGCCTACTTTCCTTTATGCTAAAGGGAAAGAGATTATGCATGAAGATGATTTTGATGATGCCTTTCTTGCCCCGCCGTCAGTCTTCGAGATTGGCTCAAGTTCTAAAGCTCCTATGCTAATCAAATCTCAAAGAAGAAACCGCAACCGCAGGATTCTCAGATCTGCCAGAACACAAGTTGCAAATCTGCCAGTAATTAATGAGATTCCTCAGTAGGAGGAACTTGATATATTGGACACCTCTCCTCTTCTTCGAGGTATCATGTTCCACCTATTAGCCGATACTACTGGAAATGAGAGCTTAAATAGGATCGTCGCTACACTTCCAGCACCACACAGTCGTGATAAGGTGAGGGAGAGGCCCACACCTAGCACCCGAGCTACGAAGATTATCCGAAATAGAAGGTTGCTCTGTCGCTAAGCTTCTCAAGAGGATGAGATGTGCAATATTCTCTGTAATTAAGGATAAAATTCTGAAAATGGAAAGACCCATTCGAGTTTCTGCCAGACACCGTTTGGGAAAACATGTTGATACAACTGCTATAACTGATGCTACTGCTGTTCCGGCACCTGCGATAAGGAGATCAGTTAGGTCCCGACTAGGTCCGAGAGTACCAGTTGCTGGTGATTATGAGGAGCCCCAAAAAAGAAAGAACGAGAGAGGATTATTCTCCTCTATACATGGTTTACACACTACGAAGCACACTTTCCCTTGTTACTTTAATGTCCCCTCCAAGACACTTCATCATAAGGCGTCGACATTTAAGAGGAAAGTGTGGTTACCGAGAGGTGTACCGGTACATTCTGAAAAGCCTGCCGACCACAAAATGGATCATGAGTCCGATATTCTCGTTGCCACTACCACTGTTGCTTCTGAATCAGTTGCAGAGAAAAGTGACAGTCTATGGAAGCCTACAAATTTAAAATTGACTAAAGAGAAAATTGTAGATGATAAAGTATGAAATCTCCAGGAAGAAATTTTTTAGTTAGCCAAACAACGAGGGTTGGATATTGATGATGAGGATTACTTCCTGTCAGATTACATGGATGAAGAATTCATGGAAGTTAATATGGTCGATACTCGGTCAACGTCATATGTGCATGAGGCTCCTAGTAAGGAGAACACCGCAGATGAGCTTCGGAGGACCATCCTGACAAGAGATGAACATATTAGCCTTTTGGAGAAGAAAATGGAGGAAATGGTTGCCGCCATGACTGCTATGGCTACACTCCACGGGCAATCCCAGTCATGACCCACAGCGTCTTCTGAGATTAATCAACCCGAAATCGTTCACATCGCCGATGAACGAAGAGAAATTGCTTCAGCCAATGAAGATGAGTCGTCGAGAAAAGATCCGACTCCGAATCTGCCAAAAAAGGACATTAAACAGATGGTCAAACAACAAGTTCGGGAGGCCTTGGCTCATTCCAAAGGTGGAGCATCAGTTTCAAAGGGTAGATCCTACCCAGAGGAGTTCAATGCCCCCAAAGGCTTCGTGCCCCTGACCTTCAAGATGTTTGACTGGACAGAAAATCATTGCCAGCACATATCACACTTCAGAGCTAATTGTTACAACACATGAGGATGTGAAGCTCTGTTGTTCTGTAAGTTTGTCAGTAGCCTATCAGGAATAGCATTCGATTGGTATGACGAGCTTCTTAATGGATCAGTGAAAACATTGGTAGAAATGGAGAACATGTTCCTGAAAAGATTCGCCGGTGCCCGACATTTTGTCACTATAAGAGATCTTGTGGTGGAGCGGCAGAAGCCCGATGAGACTTTGGTCGATTACATTCTGAGGTGGAGAAACTTAAGCATAAAGTGTGAACCTCAGCTACAAGAACAACACGCGATCGAGATACTAATCAACATTATCCACGGTCCGGTAACCTTCATGCTTAAAGGTCTCACCACCAAGTCCTTCGAGAAGCTACTCAGGAAAGCCAGCAGCCTATAAGAAGATTTCAAGCATATGGAGCCTGCAGATAAAACAGAGAAAACAAAGCCTACTAAAGCATACGAGAAGAGATCTAGCGTAGTGGCAACGGTTGACAAAGGAAAGCATCCAATAAAGATTCGACTGAGCGGTTGCCACGACGGCACGATCGAGTCGCCTCGGTACGATCGGCCTCGGCGAGTATGGTCGACCTCGTGCACGGCGGAAGCGGTCGATCCAGTTAGTAGCAGAGGTCATACATAACATATGGATGATAGGGTCCAACAATGTTAGAACGGCTACACAGGAATTACTTATTCAAAGACAACGACGTAGCGAAGATGTTCAGGAATTTGATGAAGAAGCCCGAGTTTAGCCCAAGTCAAAGAAGATGGAAGAAGTGGACAAGAAGGATCAGCCAAATTCTTCCCCTACCACCGGATGCTTGGACACACCCTAGAAAGCTGCTTCAGTTTCAAGGATTGGCTTGAGCAGAATTACAAAGAAGGGAATATTACAATACCAAAGGAATACTTGAAAGAACCTAAAAAAGGTTCTATAAATGTGATTTCAGCCAAGCCAATCTCTCTGATTGATCCATATACCGACAAAGGTGGATGGAGCACAATTTGAAACGAGCTCAAGAAAGTCCCGAATCAGATCTAGCATACTTCGAAGAGAGATGTTGTCCGGAGTCTACCGCCAGCCCAATCCAAGATTAAAGCTTCGCCAAGGAGGCCACCCGACAAGAATGGAGAAAGGAGCAAATCGTGAATGAAATTAAAGACGATAACGTAAAGGGTAGGATAGAGGTTGCCTCTGTTAGATTGGTTGTTTCGGATTCGGGGGTGAAACCCCTCGACCCCCTGACCTTGTAACATTATCTTTATGCCCCTCTAGGGTCTCATAATGATAACATAAAAGATGTTGGCTACGTTCTTACAGTCTATAGTGATGCCGTAACTAATCACAACCTATCTAACCCCAATTTTGATTCCTAAAATGATCCTCAAATCATGAGTGTTCCCGACAAGAATGTTTACAAAAATGAAGAAGATATCGACAACAGTGACTACGACAGCACGGAAGCGAGGAGCCAGTCCTTGAATGCAAAGAGACTCCACTTGCCATCAACCTAGACTTTTCAGATATAGAAGAGCCACATAAAGTAATAGAAGGATCACTGGGTCAAGAAGAAGAAGAAACATAGAGGTACATTTAAGAAGTGGCAAGGTGCTACAACCAATGACAACTCCAATGGATAAAGGAAAACAGACGATTACCCAAGAAAAATTATCTCCAGCAACAGAAGAAGTACAAGTTTGAAACAAAATTAAAAATTCAAACAGAGTAGATTATAATATGCTAGCTCATCCCAGGAAGTTGCCAGCCAAACTAAGCATCTACGACGCTCTGATCCTATCAAAGGAGACGAGAGAAAAATTGATCAAGGCTCTACTTGACCCGGATATTTGCTTAGCTCAGTTGGCTAGCACATCCTCAGATGGAGTTTGCACTTTGGCGTATCCTTCACCGATGAAGATTTGCTACTCGGTATAGCTGATCACAACCGTCCGCTCTACATTTTCGTCATTATCGGTAGGTTCATACTTTTCAGAGTGTTAGTAGATCCTGGAGCATTGCTCAACATAATGAGTACGGACACTAGCCTACTTGGACATCAACGCTCGAGAACTTTCTATGGATAAAATGATACTAAGAGGATTCAACCAGAAAGAAGAAAGAGTCCTCAGATCTATAACGTTACAAATGAAAGTTTGAAATCTAGTAACAACTGCAAAATTCCATGTTGTCAATGCGGATACATCGTTTAATACCCTGCTTGGTCGGTCGTAACTTCACGAGTACAATATGGTCTCGTCGTCATTACACCAATACATCAAGTACTACAAGGTCGGACAAGAACATTGGATTAAGGGAGACTTACAGTCTTTCTCAATACATGAAGTAGGCATTCACGAAGACGCCGCATACTACACTCCCTCAAAGAAAATAGTTTTTTCAAGAGAAATTTCGACAAGAAAAGCCGAAGAATCAGAAGAATTATGAGAATGGAACCATACAACTCCAGTTCAACGATCTCCCACCATTACTTCGCAACGAGTTGGTGGACGAGGCTGATGATCAGCATTGAAGTAGAAAGAAGCTCTGAAGAAGATAAAGAAACAATGACAATAAGGCAGATGAGGCCGTTCGTGATTTCTACAGATGACACAGAAAAGAATGAACATGAATCAATGTATGATCGGATTAATCATTATGTTCAAGCCATGAATCTAACTCCGATCCACCCTCAAAAGATCGAGAGTATGGAAGTCAAGTAAGCCCATAATGATGGTTTCAAACCGATCAAGTTTTATAAAGCTTCTTCTTCTACTTCTGAGCCTTGTGTTATTCTTGAAGAAAATAACTCTATGTGTACGAAAGTTAATTCAACAAGGATATGTGCCAAAGCAAATGCTAAAAGATAATTTACAATCGTTTGAAAAATTATGGAATACAAAATGAAAGAAACTCAACTCGAAGGAATGTCTTGGGTTCAGTACGATCGGACCTGTCGATGACTCGAGATTTTGCATGGTTGTTACTAGTCAGCTAGAAGAAGATTTCTTGGACATCCAAGATGAATACGAAGATCAACCAATAGAAGAGGCTCTACCAGAATTCGAAGAAGAAATCAAATCAACTGTGGACAAATTAAAAGAATTCAATCTCGAGACTGAGGAGCAACCCGACCTACTTTCATAAGTTTGTTGCTCAACAAAGAAGTGGTTACAAACTTGGTCAAGTTACTATCAGAATTCAAAGACTGCTTTGCTTGGAACTATGATGAAATGCCTGGACTATCTCCAGAGGTTGCAGTTCACCGACTAGGAGTGGACCAAAATAAAATACCAGTAAAGTAAGCTCCCAGAAGAATGCGCCTCGAAATTGAGTAGCAAGTTACGACAGAAATAAAGAAATTAAGAGACACTAACTTTTTCTGGGAAGAACAATATCCGACATGGTTAGCCAATGTCATCCCAGTAAAGAAGAAAAATGGACAAATTAGAGTGTGTGTCGACTTCAGGGATTTGAATAAAGCATGTTCAAAAGATGAATTCCCGTTGTCGATACTGGAACTAATGGTCGACATCGCATCGTCCCACAAAATTTTCTCCATCATGGATGGTTCGTTAGGTTACAATCAGATCAAGATGGCTCTAGAAGATGCAATGCTTACAGCATTCAGAATTCCGATCGGGATTTACTGCTAAATTGTGATGCCGTTTGATTTGAAGAATGCCGGAGCAACTTACAAAAAAGCAATGACGAAGATCGTTGATGACCTCATTCTACCAAGTTGTATGCTACGTGGACAACTTGGTCATCAAGAGCAATGTAAAGTAAAATCACCTAAATAATTTGAGGATCATGTTTGAACGATTACGACAATACAATCTAAAGATGAATCCCTTAAAGTGCGCCTTTGGCGTTACCTTCGGGAAATTTCTAGGATTCTTTGTCCATCATCGGGGAATCTAAATCGACCCAGAAAAGAATAAAACTATCTTAGAAATGCCTCATCCTAGAACTTTGAAACAATTACGATCTTTTCAAGGAAATTGGCATATCTAAGATGCTTTATATCCAATTTGTCAGGAAAGTGTCTACCCTTTTTAAATCTACGTCGTAAGGATGTCACATTCGTTTGGGGAGAGCCATGTGAACGAGCTTTCGAAGATATTAAACGATATCTCACGACACCTCCTGTCTTAGCAGCTTTTATCCCGGGTAGACCATTGATACTTTATACTGAAGCTGTAGACGAGTCTCTCGGGGCACTACTTGCCCAAGTCAATGATGAGGGTAAGAAAGAACACACTCTACTACCTGATTCGACGTCTAATACCGGTAGAAATAAAGTATCTTCCTATTGAGAAACATTGTCTGGCTTTGGTTTTTTCCACTTAAAAGCTCAGACACTACATGTTATCTCATAAGGTCAGCCTGATTTCGATGGTTAATCCATTAAAATATTTAATGACCCGACCAACACTTTCCGGATGCTTAGCAAGGTGGTCAATGATATTATTGCAATTTGACATAACTTTTATGCCCCTTCGCGCTATCAAAGGGTAGATTCTCGTAGATTTTCTCACAGCGCAACCATTGCCAGCTGGGTCCCCGCTCAATGATGAACTACCAGATGAACAAATACTACAAATAGAGCAACCCAGTGCTAGATGTTGGGAAATGTACTTCGATGGAGCGTCATCAGCCCTAAGAGACAAAGGACAACAGACAGTGATGCCAGGCAAAGCAGGATTTGGTTTAATCTTCATGACTCCAGATCAGGTGATGCTAAGATTCTCCTACCACTTGTCAGAGCCGTGTACCAATAATGGAGAAGAATACAAAGCTCTAATCACTGGTTTGGAATTACCAATACTAATGGAAATAACAGACATTGTCATTTATGCTGACTCACAACTCGTCATTCAACAAGTGGCAGGACAATATAAAATTCTGAAACCAAGATTAGAAGAAATACCATCGACACATGATAAAATTACTCGAGCAAATTCTGAGTGTGATATTCTATAGCATCTCTCGAGCAGAAAACACCCACACAGACGCTTTAGCCAAACTTGCTAAAGAATTGACTTGTCCACCCGAAGATTCTGTGGATATTACTATACAAGGACGTCAGGTTTTGTCGCAGATCGAAGTCGATATTCTACACAAGTTTGGAAAAGAAGAGATAGTACCTATAGCTTTAGATGATACAGAAGATTGGCGTCAGCCATTGATAGAATATTTGCAAACTGAAAGATTACCAGAAGACAAGTCAGCAGCGCATCAAATTCAGAAGAGAGTTCTCTCATATGCCTTAATTGATAGTGTTCTATGCAGAAGATCCTTTGATTAGATGTGGCTCAGATGCCTCAGCAAAGTAAAATCACAGAAAATCATGAAAGAAGTATATGCTAGATTGTGTGGTGCTCACTAGTCAGGACTGAAGATGAAAATGAAAATCAGAAGACTCGAATACTATTGGCCGGCAATAATGACAGACTGAATAAACACAACAAAGAAATGTCATCAATGCCAGGTACACGGAGTGGTCTTGCATCGAATGTTCTGCACCCCACGATTGCCTCGTGCCATTCAAGTGTTGGGGAATAAATATAGTGGGTACGATAGAACTTCCATCATCGAAAGGACAAATTCATATTCGCAGCTACAGGCTACTTCTCCAAGTGAACAAAGGCAGTTCCGCTACGGGAAGTTACAACATAGTCAGTTCTACAATTCTTCAAGAATCAGGTTGTCTACCGCTTCGGTGTGCTGCGAAGGATCATTTCCGACAATGGGTCCGCCTTCAAGAGTACGAAAATCAACAATTTTATTAGAAGACATGAGATAGATTTGAGATACTCTAAAATCTACTTTGCCCTTAAAAGGCTTTTATTGTTATAACTCTTAAATGAAGCATCAAGTGAAGTGTCACTTCACACATAAGATATTCAAATGTCCTAAGTTCACTGAGCAAGAAACAAAACAAAATTAAAATCCTTTGATGATTAATTCACCAATACAAACAAATTCATTTGAACTCAAAATAATCCCAGAATTATTGAAAAGATGTTTAAGATTCGTCTTAAACACTTCCTCGATACGATGGGTTGTTTTAGAAGAATGATGGAACCGTGGGATCTTAACCGGTGTTGTTATAATCAACTTTAAGACTTTTTTTAATTAAAACATTAAAAAACACATGGATTTTAAGATTTTCTCTAAAGCAAGACACTTTTCTCATCCCCTAATTTTCACCTTCTAAAATTAAACCTCTGCAACAACAAGGAGCTTGGAGCATGGTGGACAGCACGGCCATCGTCATCAGCAATACTTGAATCTACTTCAGCAAAACCTTTCCTAGTTTTAAACAACAAAGCTATAGGATTTAGAGGTAGTTTGCTTAGTGCAACATAAATCCTCAACTTTTCGTTAGGCATTTGTATAATCATGTTATGCAAATTAAGCCCTAACCGGTCTTAGGACTCTGAGGTAGTTGCTTGATACGACATAAACCCTCACATGTTCGAGGCTATTTGTGTGATTATGTCATACAAACATAAGTCCTAATTAATTAAAATTGGCAAGATTGAAACATTAAATAAATTCCCAAATTGAAGCCAAACCATAGGATAGTTTGGGAAGTTGCCAAGATTCTTCTTGGATCCTCAGCTTCTCCTACTTCTCTTCCTTTGCACTCCTGAAATTAACTGTTCCAAATTTGATTCATTCCTTATTGAAATCTCCAAAATTCAATCCTTTGAAAACCTTAAACTTTAAAATTCTTGAGAGCAAAACCACTGTTCATTATCGAGAGTTTTCTTAAATGATTCCTGTTATTTAAGATGTAATTAACTATAGGGGCTTGCCCTTATAGGGAATTTTAAGAACCCAGGTAATATAAACCCTGCTTAATTCCTTTATATTAAGCAGGGGAACTTGTCGACTTATAAAATTGGTTCGCAGACCAAACGAATGTCACAAGTCTTTTAGTTTATTTAATCGAGCCCCATCATCAAGCAGTGTGTCTATTCCTCGGGATAAATACACGGTTTGTGGTGCGGTGCTCGTTTATATAAACTATTCGGGATGTGAGATCGGTTTGATTTCATATTTTAAAACTTTCAAATTTAAAGTTATTTTCAAAATCAAATGCTACTTTCTAAATTATATATATATATATATATATAAATTAAATTTAAAATTTAAAATTCACCGACGACTTTTGTAGGCGACCCCCTTTTCAAAATAAAACACATAATCCAAAAATAAGCCGTACAATTTCTGGCGACTCCGCTGGGGAATAGTTCCTCTCTCCATTTTGATCAAATGATTTTGCTTTCATAAATCGGTAGTGTATCCATGTCCCTAGTGGAGCAAACTACCATTCTTCCGTTGGAATACCCCGTTCATTTCTGTCTTGAACGAGTATAGCTAACTCCTCTCGGATTTAGGAGCCACTGTTTAGACACCCCTAAAAGGAGAGGTTCCGAGATCCTTTTACCTCTTTTCTGAGGTGGGGTGGACCCCTAATAGGTGTTAGTTTAGGAGCGGTCCTTCGAGTCGAGAAGTCTTGCATAAGACTTTCTCTTCCTTTCCAATTCTAAATCGGGCCCTTTACCTTTTCTATAACCTTTTCCCTTTAATCGTTTTGTTTCTAACAAACGAACCCGCTAATAAACAACCTTATAATAAACAATCTCTTTTAAAAAATCACAAATACACTAAGATAAACGAAAATGTGTTCGGACTCTTTCTTTTTCGTCCTAAACTTTACGACAAAAGGAAGTATAATTCGGGACTAACATTCGGAATCTGCCCTGCAGAAAATGACTGCCCCAAAGTTAATCTTCTCCTTCACCATTGGAATGGACTTCGCCGTTTACAAGGATGAGCTGCCCGACAATGGAATCATTTGTTTCGGACAAGGATTCGACAACACAGATATTAAGATCACTGACGTCATTCTCTTCGCACTAATGGACAAAATGTCAGAAACTGAGAAACCCCTGATTGAGTTCAACCTAAAATCGACTCAAGAATTCCCTCCCATGCAAAGGGTTCCAGCTGAAACAAGTACTACTGTTCGTAGGAGGACTGTTGTCTCTACCCCCACCGGTCTAGTCATCTCTGCACCTACCTCGACTTCTGCCAAACTGAAGGGAAAGGAAATCCAAGTTTGTGATGAGCCTGTCACCGTGGAGGGTACAGATTTTGCTGCGATACCGTCTATTTTCGAAATTGGGTCCAGTTCGAGAGTTGCATCCCTAACTCGAACTCAAAGAAGGAATAGAAGTAGAAAGATAGCCCGTGTTGAGAAGGCCAAAGCCGCTGAAATTGCTTTCCTGGAAGAGATCCCTGAACTTCCTGAGTATACACCTCTGTTGGAAGGGAGCAGGTTTCACCCTCTCTTTGCCGCATCAGATAAAGAGGATGTCCGAAGGATCGCCGCTGCAATACCCCGACCTGCGTACTACAGCAATTACAAAAGGAAAAGGGATAAGACTACGCCATTTGCTCGACTGCAAGCTGTGATAGAAAGATTGGCAAAGAAAGAAAGATGCCCTGTGTCAGAAATCTTAAGAAGGATGGGACGGGTGCCAGCTAAATCCCACCTCGGACCATAAATAGAGCCTGTTGCTGCCACAGAGAAACCAAAGAAGAAGATAAAAGCTAGTTCACCCGTTGTTGTATCGGGTCTGCAAATTAGGGAGGATACCACCTTCCAGCATATAGCCGACAGACCATCCGGTCCTAGGCTTCCGGCTGCAAGAAGGATGGTATGGAGACCTACTACTGGCGAGCTAAGACCAAAACAATGTCCTGAGAAGAAAAGTCTCGTCAGGAGACTTGAATCAGAAGAAAGTGTACTACAATAAAGGGGACTCCCGGAAAGGAAGTTCAACAACCGTCACGTGACAACTGTGAGACCGTGCTGAAAAGGCCACTAGAAGATGCCATGGACAAGTTAAGGACCGACATTCGACGGTTAGCAAAAGAAAGAGAAGAAAAACTAGAAGATGAAGTTGATTCATCAGAATTTATGAATGACGAGTATGCCGAAATCAACATGTTTGAGACGTGAGCATCATCAGCTTCACAAGGTGCTCCAGCAGCTGCAGAAAGAGATGAACCGGATGTGATGAGAGGATGACTTCAAGAGAAGGATGATACAATTTCCTAGATGGCAAAGAGGATGGAAGAGATGGCTGCCGCTTTAGCCACTCTCCAGAGTCAAGTTCAGCCTCAGAAAAACACCCCCAGAGATCATCCATATTGCAGATGGAGGAAAAGGGATCACATCCATTAACGAAGATGAGACACCAAAGAAGGATTCTGCACAGAGCATGATTCCCGAAAAGGACATTAAAAACATGGTAGAACAGCAGGTGCGAGAAGCCCTAGCACAATCTAAGAGTGGAGCATCTATTCAGACGGGTAGACCTTACCCCGAAGAATTTGATGCGGTGCAATACCCAAAAGGCTTCGTACCACCTCTGTTCAAGACTTTTGATGGTACCGAAAACCCTCGGCAGCACGTTGCACATTTTCATGCTAGTTGTTGCAATACCGATGGGAGTGACGCTTTACTCTTTTGACAGTTCGTCAGCAGTTTATCAGGGATTGCCTTTGACTGGTACGTAGAATTGCCGAACGGTTCAGTAAAGACCTTTTCAGAACTAGAGAATCTCTTCGTTAAGCGGTTTACCGGTGCTCGGTACCACGTCACCATCGGTAATCTAGTGGTGGAGCACCAGAAACCGAACGAAACTTTAGTGGATTACATACTTCGATGGAGGAATTTAAGCATGAAGTGTGAACCACAGCTTCAAGAACAACATGCAGTCAGCATCTTGCTCAAGAGTATCCATGGCTCGATAGCACTTCGCCTTAAAGGATTTACAATCAAGACTTTCGAGAAGTTGCTTAGCAAGGCCTGGAGCTTGCAAGAGGAGGCAAAGCAGTTAAGTTTTGTAGACAAGACCGATAAGCAAAAAACTGTGAATACATTTGAAAAGAAATCTGGAATCGTCGCGGCAGTAGATAAGGGCAAGCAGCCGGTTCAGATACAGCCAGAACGGTCACAGTCTAGTTACCAACCACCGCAACGGACATACCAACAACCGCAACAGATCTATCAGTAACCTCAGCAAGGCTATCAACAGCCTTGACCGAGCTATCAGTCGCCTCAGCATTATGAACAACCACCTCGTCCACAGCATACCCTGAAAGATTTGCTGAATAGGGAATATCCATTCAAAACTGAAGCAATAGCGAAGATGTTCGACAGTTTAATGAAGACACCAGATTTTCAGCTACCAGAGCCCAAGAGGCCGGAGGAAGTCAATAAGAAAGATCATCCAAAATATTGCCCTTACCACCAGATGCCCGGGCACAAGATAGAGGATTGCATCACTTTTAAGAGCTGGTTTGATGACAATCTCCGAAAAGGGAATATAACGATCCCAAAGGAATACATGAAGGAACCTCAGAAAGGAGGTTCCGTCAATGTTATTTCAACGGATCCCATTGTTCCGATAGACCCGTACATGACTGATGATGGATGGAGTACTTTCTAGACAAAATCATCGAACAAAATTTTGAATCACATCCAAACCGCTTCGGTACGCGCTTCAACTCAAAGTTTGAAATCAGTTGAGCCGGTACTATCACTTGCGATTGAAGAACTGCCCCAGAAGGAGGAGAAGATCGTGGAAGAAAAGAAGACCAAGGCTCCGAAGGGTAGACTAGGGGCTGCTTATCCTAGGATGGTTGTTTCCGATTCGAGGGAGAAATCCCTCGAACTCCTGACTCTGTATGATTATCTGCTCGCCCCGGCGAGATCTTATAATGATAAGGGTTATGGCGTTGGCTACATTTTGACTGTTTCTAACGATTACGTAACTAGCGACAGCCGACTTAATCCGGATCTCGATTCCAATACAGATAATGATTCTCAAATCATACACAAACTCGATGACCACGATGATGAAGATGTTCACAAAGGAGGCTATGAAAGCTCGACAAGCAACGAGTCCATTTGTGAATTCCGAGGAGCTCTGATCACAATAAAATTAGAACTATCAGACACCGAAGCAACTTCAGAAGAGCCTGTTGTTCCGATTCAAGAGGAGACACCGGTAAATTTAGAAGAGATAACAGAGGTCAATCTAAGAAGCGAAAAAGTTCTACCCCCGAGAATGGGTCCAAAGGATAAAGGAAAGCAGGTGGTTGCTCAGGAAGAGTCAACCCCAGCAGAGGAACTGCCCATTCGGGAAGAAACCGAGGAACATGGTAATAAAGTGGACTACAACGTGCTAGCCCATCTTAGGAAGCTACCAGCCAAACTAAGCATATACGACGCTCTGATCCTGTCAAAGGAGATGAGGGAAGCTCTGATCAAGGCTTTACTTGATCCAGAAATTTGTTTAGCTCAAATGGCCGGTAATTCCTTCGACGAGGTTTTCTCGTTAAAAGAACAACGAGGTGTTACCTTCACGGACAATGATCTATTACTCGGGAACGACTCGATCACAACCGACCGTTGTACATTTCAGTCACTATTGGAAAGTTTACGCTCTCCAGAGTGTTGGTTGATCCGGGAGCATCAATCAACATAATGAAACTTCAGACACTAGCATATTTGGAAATTGATGCTCGCGAGCTTGAAGCAGACAAGATGTTATTAGAAGGCTTCAATCAAAAAGGAGAAAGAGCTCTTGGATCGATAACACTACTAATGAAGACCGGTGATTTAGCAAAGACAACCGTAAAATTCTACATAATCGGATGGTGCCGTCGTCTCTCCACCAGTGCATAAAGTATTACGAAGGAGGGGAACAGTGCATCAAAAGTGATTTGCAACATTCTCCGTACACGAGATCGGAATTCATGAAGATGCAGCCTACTACATGCCTCCGAAGAAAACAATCTTTCCCAGAAACGCCGTACGAAATGAAGCAAAAGAAGTGCAAGACGATAAAGAGCCTGAAATTCTAGTCCAACAGTTACTCACCACTCCCTTACGGCAAGATGGTGAATATTTCTCCAGAACTCGCACCCGAGGTCGAGGCCGGGGACAAGGATGTTGAAGAAACGTTAGAACAGTTGGACAGAAGAAACCAGTCATCAACGTTGATTGGGAGACCAGTTTCGAAGAAGAAGAAATCAAGAAAGAAGCAACAACAGTAAATCAAAAGAAACCCCAGTTCAAGATCTCTCTCGAAGATGAAAAGAATGAAGAATGTACGAGAAGATTAACCACTATGTGCATACTATGACCCTGACCCCGATCCATTCTAATTAAATCGAGGGTATGGTGGTCAAGGAAGTGCATGGTGGTGGTGCTAAGCCGATCAAGTTTTACCGTGGTGCTTCTTCTTCCAAAACTGAAAGTGATGTATAATTTGAAGATGTTACTTCATCTGAATTAATCGAACTACCTTTTGAGTGGTACTCTCTCTGTGTTAAAAATTTAATTCAACGCGGTGTCTTACCTCGACGATGGAAAAAAGGCCGATCACAACACTTTGAAAAATTATGGAATAATGCCGGTCGGCCTCCCAATTCAAAACATGGTCTCGGATTCGGCACAGTAGGCCTCCTAAATCAAATCTACAATAGACGAGTTAACGGAAGTTAACTTAGGTACTAACGAAGAGCCTAGGCCTACTTTTGTTAGCTCCTTACTCAATAAAGAAGACTCCGAAGACATAATCAAGCTATTAATGGAATTCAAGGATAGTTTTGTTTGGAGTTACGACGAAATGCCAGGATTAGCTCCTGAAGTCGCAGTTCACAGACTAGGAGTGGATCCTACTTCCGTTCCAGTCAGATAAGCTCCCAGAAGAATGCGTCTAGAAATTGAGCAACAAGTAATAGCAGAAGTTAAGAAGCTAATAGATGCTAAATTTGTCCGTGAAGAACAATACCCAACTTGGTTAGCCAACGTTGTACCAGTCAGAAAGAAGAATGGTCAGATCAGAATCTGCATGGATTTCAGAGATTTGAATAAAGCATGTCCAAAGGATGAATTTCCACTACCAATCCCAGAACGGATGATCGACATCACTTTGATGCATGAAATCTTCTCATTTATTGATGGATCGTCGGGATACAACCAGATAAAGATGGCACCAGAAGACGAAAAGCTCACGGCATTCAGAACGTCGATCGAAGTGTATTGCTACACAGTAATGCCATTCGGACGAAAGAACGCAGGAGCAACATACCAAAGAGCGATGACGAAGATTTTTGATGATCTCATTCACAACCAAGTCGAGTGCTACGTGGATGATGTGGTCATCAAAAGTAAGCCGAAGGAAGATCACCTGTATGATTTGAGAATTGTTTTCGAGCGACTAAGACAATTAAACCTTAAGATGAATCCCTTAAAATGCGCCTTCGGCATCACCTCCGGGAAATTCTTAGGATTTGTTGTCTGACATCGCGGGATTGAAATCGATCCAGAGAAGAAGATTAAAGCTATTTTAGAAATGCCTCCTCCCAAAACTTTGAAACAACTACGATCCTTTCAAAGGAAGTTGGCATATCTTCGACGCTTTATCTCGAACCTGTCAGGTAGGTGTCAGCCCTTCTCGGCATTGGTTAAAAAGGATGCCAAATTTGATTGGGATGAGAAATGCCAGCGGGCTTTCAAGGACGTTAAGCAATATTTAATGACACTTCCTATCTTAGCAGCCCCAGTTTCAGGTAGACCGTTGATACTTTATACCGCGGCTTTAGACGATTCTCTCGGAGCCCTGCTAGCCCAGGTCAATGACAAGGGAAAAGAAAATGCTCTCTACTACCTAAGCCGTCGTCTAATCCCGACGGAAGTAAAGTATCCTCCGATTGAGAAGCATTGTTTGGCCCTGATCTTCGCCGCTCAAAATCTCAGGCATTACATGCTTTCTCATAAGGTCAACCTTATTTTGAAAGTTATTCCGTTGCAACACTTGATGACTCGACCGACGCTTTCTGGCAGACTTGCCAGGTGGTCGATGATACTATTGCAATTCGACATAACTTTTGTTCCTCTTCCCGCCGTAAAGGAACAAGTCCTAGCATACTTTCTTGCAACACACCCTTTGCCGGCGGATTCGCCTCTCGACGACGATCTGCCTGACGAGCAGATAATGAGCCTAGAAGACCCTGATGATCGATGTTGGGAACTATACTTTGACGGTGCGTCGTCAGCACAGAAGAACAAAGAATTGCAAACGATAGTGCCCGGTAAGGCAGGAATCAGACTAATCTTTATAACACTGGAGCGGGGATGTTAAGATACTCCTACCACTTAACAGAACCGTGTACAAACAACGAAGCGGAATACAAAGCTCTCATAACAGAACTGGAATTAACCATTCAGATGGGAATAATGGACATCAACATCTACGGAGATTCTCAGTTGATCATTCAACAGGTCGCCGGAGAGTACAGAATTTTAAAGCCAAGGCTCGAGCAGTACTTTCAGTATGCCATAAAATTGTTGGAACAAATTCCAAACGTAACAATCTAGAAGATTCCCATAAGAGAAAATGCTCTCGCAGATGCGTTAGCTCGTCTTGCAAAGGAATTTGCCTGCTTACAGGATGAGTCAGTTGAAATGTCTGTTCAGGGACGACAAGTTCTATCACAACTCGGCATGGATACAATACACAAATCAGCAGGAAAAGCAGAATAAATAATTGCAGCAGTGACAGAAAATACAGAAGATTGGCGGCAGCCATTAATAGACTACTTGCAGACAGGAAACCTGCCTGACGATAAATCGTTAGCCCATCAAATCAAGAAAAGAACTGTCTTATGCATTAATAAACAATACGTTATACAGAAGGTCTTTTGACCAGATGTGGCTAAGGTGCCTGAGCGGGTCTGAGGCTCGTGAAATTGTCAAAGAAGTGCATTCAGGACTTTGTGGCGCTCATCAGTCGGGTCCGAAAATGAAAATGAAGATTAAAAGACTAGGGTACTACTGGCCCTCAATGATGACCGACTGTATGAAAGTTGCCAAAAGTCGTCACCAGTGCCAAGTGCACGGAGTGGTTCTACACCAACCTCCAAATGTGCTACATCCGACAATCGCGTTATGGCCATTTGAGTGTTGGGGCACAGATATAGTGGGTCCGATAGAACCGCCTTCTTCAAGAGGACATCGCTTCATTCTTGCAGCTACAGACTACTTTTCTAAATGGGCAGAAGCTATACCACTCAGAGAAATGAAGGCACACCACGTGCTACAGTTTTTCAAGAACCAAGTCGTCTACCGTTTTGGGGTACCGCGCAGGATCATTTCAGATAATGGGTCTGCATTCAAAAGTACAAAGATCAACAATTTTGTCAGAAGACACGGGATCGATTGGCGATACTCAACAATCTACTACCCAAGAGCAAATGGCTTGGCCGAGGCTTTTAATAAAACTCTCATTCAAATTTTAAAGAAAACTTTGGACGACAACAAGAGAAATTGGCACGAGAAGTTGTTAGAAGCCTTATGGGCCTAAAGGACGACTTTTAGGACTCCTACTCAGTCTACGCCTTACGCTTTAGTGTACGGGTCCGAGGCCGTCTTGCCCCTGGAAGTTCAGCTTCCGTCACTCCGAATTGTAGTTGCAGAAAAGATCACTATAGAAGAAAATGCCAGACTACGACTGGAAGAATTGGAAAGCTTGGAAGGGAAAAGACTTTCCGGCAGCGAGGATTGGAGCCGTATCAAGCCAAGATGATCCAGGCCCATGATAAACTGGTCCGCCTAAGAACTTTCAAAGTCGGTGACTTAGTTCTTGTTCTCAAGAGACCTATCCTTGCACACCACAAGAAAGAAGGTAAGTTTGAACCAACCTGGGAGGGACCATTTGTGGTCGAGACAGTCTACTCTGGAGGTTCCTACCAACTGGTGAATTGCCGTGGAGAACGACCTATGCTTCCAATCAATGGACGGTATTTAAAGAAGTATTACGCAACCTGATGTTTTGAAGGGTGGCCTCTAAAGTAGAATCCTATCCCTAGAAACACGAGTGAAGTAATCACTTTGTGATTGGGTCCGAACCCAAAATAAAATAAAATGGATGATAAAAAAAAATAAAATCTCATCAACAAAAATGTTAAAAAGAAAACATGGGAAATCGTAATAATAAAATGTCAATCTTTCCTTTTAAATCCATTCATTCCTGATATTTTCTCATCTCTTCCTACTTTCTTTAAATTTAAAAGAAGTGAATAAGAATTTTTAAGTGTTTTTCTTATTGTTCTTGTTCTTAGTACGGCCCCCGATCCTTTCCTTATTTTTTTCACAGGGAAATGTCGAACGGGCGGTTGGTTCTAAACTTTAGAAATGGCGTGAGTCTAGTACTTGATGAAAAGAGGGTGAAGGATGGAGCAGTGATAGAGATTGACTCAGAATTCACACCAGCCAGCTTACAATACGAAGAAAATGATTAGATTCCAGTTGATCGAGAAGAACTTCACAGCCAGACAGTGATGAAAATGGGTGGCCCGAGCCACAAATCCAGCAGCAAGAAAAGAAAAGCAAACGCCGCTCATGCAACCGGAGAAGATAAGAAAGTTAAGTCCGTGGTTGCCACGGCGAGAGGGTAGGCTCGTCGGCGCCGCACCCACAGAAATTCAAGGGGTAAGAAGAGCTACTCTTATCTTTACCCATCGAAGAAATAAGAATCGTCGCATTCGCAAAATGTTGACTAAGTTAGTAGAAGATCAACATAAACAGACAGTGGATACCGTTAGTGCAAATGCTCCAAGGAGACCGGTTCATCAGGAACCAGAAAGAAGAAAGTCAACTCCAAGAAAGTCGAAACAGATAAAAGAAGTACCAAGAAAAGCAGAAATAGAGTCAGTACCTCGACGCCGAGCAGATGTACCGGATCTGAAGAGTCTTGTTGCGAAAGCAACCCCGGAGGATGTCCCTACAGAGACTATCCCCGAGGAGCCGAGACATGCAGAAGAACGTGCTGGGGTTGAGCCATACATCCCGCAGTATGTTACTAGACACCGAGGACTTCAGATAATCCCGGAATACGAGCTGGAGAAAATGCAACTAGTTGAGAAGAAAAACTTTGGATACTTTAAAAGAATTGGAGACAAGAGGGTCAATATTTTAGACGGCCTCGAGCTGCATACAGATGTATTCTCAGATTACGAGCAACAACAAATTGTAGACTGCATCCTCGAATTACAGAAAATGGGCCGAGCTGGCCGCCTGAGAGAAAAAACCTATTCAGAACCCCGAAGATGGATGCCAGGAAAAGGAAGAGTTACAATCCAATGCATATGTTGCTAGAATTTTGCCATAGACAGAAAAGAAAATCCACCAGGGATACTCCGTCGCAGTGAGGTGGATCCGATGCCAAGAATCATTAAGAAAATGGTGAAAAGGATGATAACATGGAGGGTATTGCCTGCAGATTGCATACTCAACAGCTGCATTATTAACATTTACAAGGAAGGCGACTACATACCTCCACATATTGACCATCAAGACTTTGTTAGACCCTTCTGCACAGTGTCATTCGTCAACCAGTGCAACATCATGTTCGGATTTGACCTCCGGATTGCAGGCCCCGGTGAGTTCCGAGGGCCGGTGGAGATACCACTACCGGTAGGTTCCGTCCTGGTGTTAAAAGGAAACGGAGCAGACGTTGCGAAACATTGCATTCCGGGAGTGCCCGTGGAGCGGATCTCGGTTACTTTTAGAAGAATGGACGACGTGAAAAATGCCTTACCACTTTCAGCCAGATCCAGAATTGGAGAGTCTCTGGCCCTACGAGCTGTAAGTTACATGGGAAATAACACACCTCCAATACACATACACGCGGCATTCCTGCCAAGGGTGGCTTGGAAGGTGATGTTATTGCCCATGTTTCTTACTATTCAGACATGGATTTTTGACAGACGCTTTTGTATGGATCAACAAGAATCTTACACAATCCGTTTTGGATTTACATGGATTGTATGAGACATTAAATTCCCGAGGAAAATGTCATCATGATTAGATCAAGTTGTATGTTGTATTTTCAGCAATTTGGAATGAAAACGACTACGTCATATTTTGCCTTCACCTCTTTTTTGTGCAAATTGACTGGGAAACGCCACTTAAGCAATTTCATGTGCCATGGGGATAATTGATTCCAAATTTTATGATGGACTTTGGTTGCTTTGTTTTCATTCCATTGGCTAAGGAAGAGGTTAATGGTGACTCAAAGAGCTAAGGTCTCCATCATCCACCACCTCATTTAAGAATTCATGGGGAGATGATACATTAGCTTGATTTTTCATAAAATATCATGATAAGTTTACCATGGTATTAAGATGAATTCATGTTTTGCTTCTTCGCTGTTGGGTGACTTGGGAGCTGGCCAATTTCACCCTCACCATGGCCAACCACCTCATTTTACAAGGAGGGGTGAGTCATTCTTTGATTTAGGGAGATAATGACACCTCATTTTCATGCCATGATGGCTTTTAAGCCATGGTTAAATGTGATATGTTATGGGTTATCCATGGGTTATTTTATTTTTTATGGATCATATGGGTTGTGTCTAACCCATATGAGGTTACCCATGATGTCATAAATGGGCTTGGAATTTTTGAAAACCAATTATTATGTGATAATTGGTTTTATGGATTAAATGTCCTTTTTATGGCTTTTAATTTAATTTTTTTATTTTAATTTATTATGTCATTAATTAAAATTAAAAAAATTAAATTATTAGTCAATTAATTAATCAAAATAATTTTAAAATTAATTATTTTATTAATTTTGTCATTTTTATTTCATTTTGGTGCATTTTGTCATTTTATGATTTTTAATTTAATTTTAATTTTAATTAATTATGTCATTAATTAAAATATTGAAAATTAAATTATCAGTCAATTTAATTAATCAAAATAATTTTGAAATTAATTATTTGATTAATTTTGTCATTTTTGGGGTCTTAAATAGGTCATTGGGTCAATAAAAAATTGCTCATTTAGTTAAAAATTGACCGGTTTGACCTAAATTGACTTTTTGAGTCAAATGTTGACCTATTGGGTCAGTAGGGTTGGTCATTAGGTCAGGATTGACAATTTTGACCAAAGTTGACTTTTTGGGTCAGGGGTTGACCTGTTGGGTCAGTAGGGTTGGTCATTAGGTCGGGATTGACCATTTTAACCAAACTTGACTTTTTAGGTAAAGGGTTGACCTATTGGGTCAGTAGGGTTGGTCATTGGGTCAGCATTGACCATTTTGACCAAAGTTGACTTTTTGGGTCAAGGGTTGACCTGTTGAGTCAGTAGGGTTGGTCATTGGGTCAAGATTGACCATTTTGACCAAAGTTGACTCTTTAGGTCAAGGATTGACTTATCATAAAAATGAGGTCAACACCTCCATTAGTTCCTTTTGAACCATTTGGTATGTAAATTTGATAAAAAGGGCAATGGTTAAAAACTCTTACTGAGTCTTCTTCAATCCACTTGTTCTTCAAAAACATCGCTTTATCTGCCTCTTCAAAATGACTAGTATGAAAAAATTACATCGTTAATTGCCATCCAATATGCACTAAATGTGCATTAGTTTCATTTACCTTTGCTTCGATTGAAGCCACATCACCCTCGATCTTTGCAATCTTCTCTATTATTCCTTGGATACTAACGACTAAAAATTTGTTGTATAACTCTTGCGCACTCTCACAAATGAATTTCTTCATGTTCGCATCAAATTTCTTCTTAATTTCACTCTCCCAAGAAGACATTTTTGTAACTTAAACTCTTGCTTTAGGCTTTTAGGATGAAAATTTGGAATGGGGTGAATATCTCTTCATCCGGTTCCTATTTATAGACTATAGATTCTCTACAACTGTCCTCCCACATTCACAAACCATCAAATAACGTTCCATACAACTTCACCACAATTAGGGTTTTTAGAACCTCATTTTTCATGTTTTTCATAACTCTGGCGCTTAGCCGCCAGTGTTCATTTTAGCACAGGTTCGCTAAACCTTCAAATAATCATTTTAACTCATCCAAGTTATCAATTAAGGTCTCATTAATCTCCACAAACATAGTATAATCAAAATAGTACCACATAATTTTTACTTCAAACCAAACAACAAAGCACACAAAACAAACTAAAAAAAATCACACCGATAACTAAGAGTTGCCTCCCACAAAGCGTTTAGTTTTACGTCGTCAGCCCGACATACACAGTGCTTATTCTGGGTTACCCAACATCAAATTTTCATCAAGTTTAAGTTGATCTACTGAAAATAATGGTTTCAGTCTATGAAAATTCACATTGAATATTTTCTCAATTTTAAGACCTTTAATATCCACAGCTACATAAGGATAAGCTTTTATTACAATAAATGGGTGCATCCACCTGAACTTAAGTCTTCCAGCAACTAATCTTAATCTGGCATTGTATAACAATACTTATTATCCTGGCTCAATGTTTTTAGTTAGAATCCTACGATCATGCCACATCTTCATCTTTTCTTTATATGTTTTAGCACTTTCATATGATTCATTCCTTATCTCTTTAAGCTCATTTAATTGCAATAATTTTTTCTCATCAACATCCTAGAAATCATAATTGAACTCTTTAATAGCTGATCCCCGAATATTTACGCTTACATTTTTCACTTTATATTTCTTCTCAATGATAATATCTCTTTCTTTGCAACGAAGCCAAAAACTTGATTCCAAAGAAAATAAGAAATCAACTTTAATTATTTTATAATATGGGATTCTACACAAGTATACGTTTCATTTATCAAGTAATATAGGACTTTCTAAATAAGCCCCGAGATATCGAACCCACAGGGAAATGTTCTAAAAATTTAAAGAAAGCAGAAAAAAAATTTTTACTTTTCAAAATGATCTTGTAAGTATGTTTTAAGATAGAAAGTTTTAAATTTGTTTTTGATATTTTCTTTTTAAGAAAAAGTAATGCAAGTAACTAAAATTAACAAGACTATAAAATTATATATATGAAAGCAAATGAGAATGAAATATCTTTTTCATCCTTCAATGAATCATTAATAATTATGAAATTTTGTTGTGGAAGTATATATACGTGTTGTCCCAAATAGGAGCAGTTATATTCTTTACCCTTACTTGGTTCTATAAAAAATATTGGTTAATTTGAAGTTTTGAAATCTTGTAGATCGGTTAGGCAGAAAAGATACTAGCTCTTACTCTAGAGTTTCCTCTTCTCCCTCCACCCGGGGGTTAACATCTCATAACAAAATTTAATACATAAAACCAAATTAGGGGCTAGTCTGTCACTCTAAAGTCCTCTAATTTTACTCCCCATTAAAAAACGTATCTTCTTATTTATTTTCTCTCAAATATATGGACTACAATTCTCACCCATATAAAGGAATGTGATTCACTCCAATTGTTGATTAAGACAATACCGCTTTGGTTCTTACATGTTCTCACAATAAATTTTAACATCTCAATTGGCCAAATCAAGAGGTAAATGAAGTGTAAGGTAGTGAAATCATCACAACATCTTCCAACATTAAACATCTATACTTCACACAACTTTCTTCCATAATTTAATTACTTCTTCAATTGAAAGGAAAAAAGATAAAGAAAACTACTCAAAACTCATGGAGAAAACACACACACAAATTGAGTTGAATGAAGTAGACATAGTGAAAACACAACAAGTCTTTCTTTAAAATCAAATGTAAAAACAAATAAAAACTTATCTGAAAATACTCTCCATAAGACTCTTGAAGTACCTCTAAAACTTTTGCTTTCTACTAGATAAATCCGTAGAGGTTGGTGCCAAACTCTAAGGATTGATTCCCTAAAGTCTAATTCAAACTATGATAAAGTAAAGTGAAAAAGAAAAGAAAATATGGCGAAAGCAAGGCTCTCTTTCTTCCTCTTTCCCTTAAACTACTTCAAGCTTTTCTCCAACTTCTCGCGCCAAAATTTTCTTCAAAACTATTCTCTAAGGTGTGGCGCCACTCTCTGATCTTTTAGTCTTCAATTTAATAATTCTCCAAAAGGTGCTTTGGTGACTCTTCAAATTATTTCCAGATTCAATGAATCCACCAAGAGATGCATACATCTACTCGAATTTTAAATAAATTTTGGCACTAATGGGAAGTTAATAACTTTAAACCAAAGGGTGCTTTAAAAACCCCTTCAAATTTGCGCCAAAATTAATTTAAATTCATCACTATAGCTGTGGCGCCTGTGCGCCAGCCATCTAGTGCTTAGGCGCCAGAGGCCGATTTTGCACACCTTTCAATTTTTGCTCCAAATTTGATCCTTCTTTTTTGCTCATTTTATCACAATCATTCATTGTTGACCTCACTTTTGTGAGGGTCATTCACCAAATATATTAAGAAAGGAAGTTTATCCATATTGACCTCCTAAAATCTAACAAGGGACAACAAACCCTAAAGATCTAGGGTAAAACCCAAGCAAAGGCTTTTTAACTTAAATTTTCATGATATATTAAATTAATCAAATCAATAATGACAAACTCTGAAATGATTAATTTTCTTAACCCATTTAAACGAATTTGATCAGACTGGAAAATCTTTAACCAAAAAAGTCAATCCATGACTTAATGACCTCCTTATTGACTCAGCATTTACCACATTGACCATTAAGACATATCAGGTATAAAACTGATCAAATATAACTCATTTTATCAATTGACAATACCAATTTATCCCAACATTACCAACCTTAGTCAAATCTAGGTGTGGTTACTAAAATTAATAACTCTTTGATTAAATTAACCATGACAAGGTTAAATAAATTATCTAGGTCAACTTTGAACCTAAATTGATAAATCATTATCAGCTCAAATAAATAATGATCAACCTTTGAAATAAAGAAGATAAAAATGGTCAAATCCATTGATCTCATTGGTTATCTCATAACCTAAAATGAAAAATTAGGTTAAGATGATTAAACCATGACCCAAAGAATATTGCATTGACTTATTAGTCAATTTTTGACTAAGTAATTGAAATTTAGTCAAAACAATCCATACAAAATATAAAGACAACCACATTGGTCAATTCTTGACCTAAATGGGTTAAAATTGGTCAAAATGGCTAACCCATGCCCCTTTGACCACAAAAGTTGACTTCAAATACAAACATTGACATAAATAACATGACATTGATTAAAATGACTAAACTTTAACCCAAAAATTACCACATTGGTCTTTAGATTGACTTAAACCCTAAAATTGGCCAAGACTAATCAATATTCATCAAACTTGGTCAAAAGCCCAACCAAGAATGATAAAATTAATCAAATAATTAATTTCAAAATTATTTTTGAATAATTTATTGACTAAAATACAATTTCTAATATTTTTGATTAATGACATAATAATTTAAAAGGAAATATAATGAAAAGCCAGAAAATAAGACCATGCTTAAGTTTGAATTAAAATGATATAAATTAATCACGTAATTAATTTTAAAATTATTTTGATTAATTTATTGGGCGATAATATATTTTCCAATATTTTTAATTAATGACATAATTAATTAAGAATGAAATTATATTCAAAAAGCCATGAAAAGAAATTTTGACCCATGACACCATTTATGACATAATAAAAGTTTTTCAAAAATCTGAGCTCATTAATGACATACCCATATGACCCATCAAAAATGAATTGACCCATTAATAATTTATAATATAGTATTGTCTAACTATGGTTAAAAGACATCATGACATGAAAAATGAAGTGGCAAAACCTTACCATTTCAAAGCATGAATCATCTTCCTCCCCAAGGTGAAGTGGCTATCCATGGAAAAGGTTATCTTAGCCACCTCCTTGATCATCCAATGAAAAAGGAACATAGCTTGGGTTAAGCCATTACCATGGTAAAATGCAATCATGAATATTCCATGCATGAGGTGAATCATAAGCCTATTTGTCATGAAATTATTAAACTCGTTAAAATGGGTGAAGAAAACATATGAAGAAGGTTATATCATGCCATATAGTCAGCCTTATCCACCTCCCTAAAGAGCAAATAGGGGAGATCCAATTCATAGGACCAAACCTAAACTCTAGGTAAACCTTACATGAGTTAAGCTTTAAAAAATAAAATCCCTTTATCCCTAGCCTAAAACCTTATCCTTGGACATTAATGGCATGGTTAAGACTTCACTAGATGAATCTAAGGCATCCAAAGCTCAGCCATGGCCTTGCCATGGCTATAAATAGAGCCAAACATGAACACATGAGGAGGATAGGGGAAGAAATCCAAAAACCATATACAATGCCCAAACTTTGAAACTTTAAACATCAAATTTCTTCTCTAGGACCTTAGCAATTGATCCCACCCAAATCAAGCCATGAAATCCACTCAATCCCTTCAATTGAGCTAGCCCGAGAGCAACGAAAAAGCCTAAAACCGGGGCATTTTGGAAGTTTAAAATCAAACTCCAGAAACTTTCAAATTAACCATACCAAATCCATTTAGGGACTAAAAGAAGAGGAGCCAAATTAAAATCAGACCTCCCTATAGCATCTAATATAGCCTTTGATCAACTACCTTAAGCTGAGCCTCCCTTTGATCAAAGTCATATTAAGACTTGATTTGAGTTCAAATAGGGCTGTGAGAAAGTCTTCTCTAAACCACATGACGCTTCCAGACTAATCAATTTGAAGCTAGACCCACAGTGGCAAAGGTATGGATTACTCAACCCTAATCTCGTTTGGGTTTGACACATTGTGAAACGAAGTAATTCAAAACCTATATAAATCTATATGGATGTGTTTGGTTCCTCTTGATGAAGCTTCTGAAACAAATTTCATGAAAGTACATCAAGATTTGGCCGAGATATTAAGCCTAGAACACGGACGGTGTTCGAGTAAAGACGGGAGGAGGAAGATGATGGAAAGTCATCTGATCTTCTGTTTAAAAGACGGATGACTCTGATTAAAACATACTCGCTTCGCTGTTCAGCTTCCCGCAACAGATCGAGTATGTTTTCAATCCATACGAGGACACACGGCGGTGTTTTATAATTTCTGTTTAGTTTACGAATTAATAAATCTAGATTATCCTTAATCTAATAAAAAATTCATAATTTTGCATAGAAAAATCATAAAAATCAAATAAAAATACTTCTAGATTCGTGACAGTGAGCACTACAATGTGGAAGTGGAACTTTTTATTTTTTATTTATATTTAGTTTTTAATTAATTAAATACTCTCTGAAGTATTTTAATTATTAAAAATTATTTATAAGTTGTAAAAATATGAAAATTTGAGAGAATAATTCCTAGCCCCGTAGAAACAATCTCTGATTTTTCTAAAGACAGGAAAATTCTCTAGGATAACATTTCTTAATTTTCATGAGATTTAGTAATTATTTTCAATAATAATTCTAAAAATCTGAAAATAGAAATATTAAATTGGAGATTGATTAGGAATTTAGGGGAACAAATTTAAACCCTAAAATGACAGATTCTAACCTTTAAAAAATTTAAAATGACATTTCTTTTGTTAGGGTTAAAATTCCAAAATTTAAAACCCTAAAAATAACTTTAAATTTTAATATCCACTTCATTTAACTCATCCACCATGAGTTAGGTCAAATTTGAGTTCAAACATCAAATGAACTCAAATGAGAATATAATTAGGATTAATTTAACATTAACCCTTATTAACCTTATTAATCTTTAATTAAATTAGGGTAAAACAAAATTAAAACCTAATTAGGTTTAACCATATATTAAACATAATTAATTATCCTTTAGCCCTCATTAAGCTTAGGATAAAATCAAACCCTAATTAAGTCTAAGACATCAAATTAGACTTAATTAATTAATGAAACCTTAATTACATTAGGTTTAATATAAAAATCAAATCTTAATTAAGTTTAAAGATATATTAAACTTAATTAATTAAACTTAAATCAAATTTTAATTAAGTTTAAAGACATATTAAACTTTATTAATTAAACTTTATTAATTAAACTTTAATACAAAAAATCAAATTTTAATTAAGTTTAAAGACATATTATACTTAATTAATTAAACTTTAACATAAAAATCAAATTTTAATTATGTTTAAAGACATATTAAACTTAATTAATTAAACTTTAATATAAAAATCAAATTTTAATTAAGTTTAAAGACATATTAAACTTAATTAATTTAACCTTAAATCAAATTTTAATTAAGTTTAAAGTTAATTAATTAAATTTTAATATAAAAATAATTTTTTAATTAAGTTTAAAGACATATTAAACTAAATTAACTAAACCTTAAATCAAATTTTAATTAAGTTTAAAGACATATTAAACTTAATTAATTAAATTTTAATGTAAAAATCAAATTTTAATTATGTTTAAAGACATATTAAACTTAATTTATTAAATTTTACTCTAAAAATCAAATTTTAATTAAGTTTAATGATATATTAAATTTAATTAATTAAACTTTAATATAAAAATTCAACTTTAATTAAGGTTAAGGATGCATTAAACTTAATGAATTAAATTTTAATATAAAAATTAAACTTTAATTAAGTTTATGGATATATTAACTTAATTAATTAAACCTTAATATAAAAATTAAATTTTAATTAAGTTTAAGGGCATATTAAACTTAATTAATTAAACCTTAATATAGAAATTAAACTTCAATTAAATTTAAAGACATTAAATTAACCTAAACTCTAATTTGGTCCAACCCATTAGACCTAATTAAACCATTAAAGTCTTAATTAAATTAGAATTAATCAAACCTAAATCCTAATTATGTCTAACCCATTAGAACTAATTAAACCATTAAGTCTTAGTTATACTAAACAAACTTTAAAACAATTAGACTTAACCCTAATTAAGTCTAATTAATCAATTAAACCTTACACAAATTAGGTTTAATTAACTCTAAAATAATTAAACTTACCCCTAATTATGTTTAATTAATCAACTAAACCTTATCCAAATTAGGTTTAATTAACTCTAAAATAATTAGACTTAACCCTAATTAAGTTTAATTATTCAATTAAACTTTAACCAAATTAGGTTTAATTAACCTTAAATCACTAAGCTTTAACCCTAATTAACTACAAACCCTTATCAAACAAAGCCTATAACTTAGGTTTAACCTAACTTGAACCTAAGTTGACCTAAACTTAAGTTCAACCCATATTGAACTTAAGTCAAAACCTATAACTTTGGTTTAACCTATCTTAAACCTAAGTTGACCTAAACTTAAGTTCAACCCAAATTGAACTAAAGTCAAAACCTATAAATTAGGTTTAACCTAACTTAAACCTAAGTTGACCTAAACTTAAGTTCAACCCATATTAAACTCATGTCAAAACTTATAACTTTGGTTTAACCTAACTTAAACCTAAGTTGACCTAAATTTAAGTTCAACCCATATTGAACTAAGTCAAAACTTATAACTTAGGCTTAACCTAACTTGAATCCAAAGTTGACCTAAAACTATACTTAACTCCAACTTAAGCATAATATAAGGTTAACTTAGATTCAATCTAAGTTAAGTCTAAATAAAAATCTTAAAAATTTAATATAACATCAAGCGACAAAGATTTTAAGTCAAACCAAATTGAATTTAATTGATCTAAATGTCAAACTTAACATAAAACTCAACTCATATTCAAATAAGATAAATCGGCATAAAGTTTAAATTAAATCGAACTTAACATAACATAAAAAAAAATTCAATCAATATTACAAAAATCTTAATAAAATCCAGCTCAACATAAATTTTTGAACAAAAATAAACCAAACCCGAATTGATATAGAAAATCTTCAACAAACATAAAAAATTTTTATCAACGAATCTCAAAAATAAATAATCAAACATAGACCGACATTTAAAATCCACATTAAAACATGAATCAGTAAATGAAACTTAACCAAATTTGGACATCTGTTAAATTCTAAAATAACGACTGATTGTTTTTTGACACTATTTGCTTTGTTAGGTTGAAAACAAAACCTCATTTTGATTTTCTATGCATGTTATAGAGTGTGTTAAGTCTGTTTTGCAGGTCGATGATGAAAAGATGAAGAAATTTAAACAAAATAAACAAAACGACATGACATAAAACAAACAAAGACAATTTAACCCAAAAACCTCATTTAGATTTTTTTTGCATGTTATAGGGCGTGCTAATTCTGTTTTGCAGGACGTCGACAACAAAATAAAAGATATCAAAATTAAACCAAAAGCAACCAAATGACATCAAAACATCAAGAGATGATAAAGAAGAATAAAAGAAAAATAAGACATGAAACAGTGACATGACAATTAACAAACAAAAACAATCATAAATAAAATAAAAAATATCTTCTTGACATTATAAGATACCTCATGACATAAATAATTAACATAATATCTTACAGCAAAACGAGATAAACATTAGGAATAAAACATTTGTATGTTTATTTTCCTAAAAAGTATTCAGAAAACGTGTTTTTGACATTCATCAAGAGTTTTCTTAAGCAAAACTAGAATTGCCAAGGATGTAATTAACTATAGAAGCTTGCTTCTATAGGAGAAGTAAGAAGAACTCAGACTAAGTTAGATACCTAAAATCTCTGGTTACCAGACTTGTAATTTTCCTAATAGGATACGAACATTCTTGAGTTCTCCTTATGAAAATATCACATTACCTTTCCTTTGGTTGTCTATTTTGCTCCTTTTCCTTTTCTTTTACCCTTTTCAAAAGGGAATAAAGATTGAGGTAATTTGAATAGACTGACGACTCCTTGACATTTGACGCGATGCCCAGGAATTGGCGACGACTAGAATCCCGACGAGTTTCCATCGCCGACAAGAGAGTGGCGACTCCGCTGTGTATTTGATCTTTTAAAGATTCTTTCTTTTCATCATTTGTTAAAATACTTGTGTTTCAAAATATCAATCAACAAACAATATCATCATTTCTAGCTCTTTTAAAGAGCTATTCTCAATAAAAGAATAATGATTCCAGTTCATAGAAAAGTCTATCATAAAATTTTAACATAAGATTTTTTTGGACTTTGACATAAAACTGCTATGGATTCTCCTAATTCAGACTTTTCTTATTATCAAGACCTGAATTCACCGTTTAATGAAGTCGCTTACTTTCCACAAAACGGATTCAAAATATTTGATAATGAAGTTGAATATATTTGGAATAATCCTCCCATGATAATAGAACTTTTTCCATATTTTCCAAATATTTATGAAAACCCTTATGAAGAACCTTTTCTTTTATCTCAACAACTTCCTATGGAACAATATAGTTTTGAGGAAATTAATAATAAAGGGAAAGGAATTTATGAGGAACAAGAAGACAATATTCCAAGATCAATGTATGAGTTTGGATCCAGCTCCAAAACCATTCCTTTCTCATACTCAAAGAAAGAATAAGAATCTAAATGCATTGGATATAAAGAAAATACATACCCTTGGGAAAAAAACTGAATTCTATCCTGTACCTGTCGAATATAATGAGGGTACGTATCAGTCTTTAAAAGAAGAAAATTTTCCACCTATCCAAATAATACACACTGTATTCAAATGATTGGCATGGAAAGATAGATGTTCAATTGCCAAGTTATTAGATAAAATGGGATGTGCAGTTACCACTACCATGAAAAAGAAAATCCTTGAATATGATAAGTCCATTTATTGTCAAAATACTCTAGTGCCAACTAAGCTCCGTTCAAAATAAAAAACGAATGAGATAGTTACTTTTGATAAATAATATAAAACACAATAAATTGCTTTTGGAAGCTGAAGAAACATCAAAAAAAGATGAAGGCTCTTGTGCACAAGCTGCGAGATGAAGACCAATCACAATAAAAAAAGCATAACTCTAAATTTTAAAAAGGAAACAAGAAGTTTCAGATGGAGCTTCTAGTATCATGGATACTTCTATGGATATTTCTCAAGATAATACCTCTGAAAAAAGTTTTGGTGAAACGATTGAGGAGAGATTGGAGAAATTAAGAGATAACATTAAACGATTAGCTTCACAAAGAAAGGGAAATTCTTCTAACCAACACAGTCAAGAAGTTATAGAAATACATGTCGTAGAAACACGATCCAGTGCTGCTCGGGAAATATCTCCTCAAAATGAAGGGAATGTTACTGAAGAATTACAATCTGTCATTCGACAATGAGACGAATAAATCAATCATCTTGAACAAAGAATGGAAGAATTGGCAGCGGCCTTACAAAACTCACCAAAACTCCATCACCGGCCATTGAAATTGTTTGACCTGAAATAATACATATCCATGAAGATAAAATTGAAGTTGAAGAAACCTCACAAAAGAAAGAGGAACCCACTCAAAGTGGGATTCACAAAAAAGAACTTTCACAATTAGTGGAACAAAAAATAAAAGAAACCATGGCACAAGAACGGATTGGATCATTGATTTCAAAGGGTAGACCCTACCCAGAGGAATTTGATTCAGTTCAATATTCTAAAGGTTTTGTTCCACCACTTTTCAAAATTATTGACGGAATAGGAAATCCTAGACAACATCTTGCGCACTTAAGAGCAAGCTGTTGCAATGCAAGAGGAAGTGATCCCCTATTATTATGATAATTTGTCAACAGTTTAACAGGAGTTGCTTTCGACTGGTTCTAATAAAACTTTTACAGAATTAGAAAATCTTTTCATCCAATGCTTTGCTAGAGCACAACATCATGTGACGATTGGAGACCTAGTTGTAAAAAAACAAAAGCTAGGAGAAAAACATGTGGATTATATTCTGCATTGGAGAAATCTTAGTATAAAATGTGAGCCACAACTTCAAGAACAACATACAGTGGAAATACTTCTCAAAAATATTCATGGCCCAATAGCATTTATGATTAAGGGATTTCCCATAAAAACATTTGAAAAATTACTCAGTAAAGCTACTAATCTCTAGGAAGAAGCTAAGCAGATGAAAGAGACCGAGAAAACAAAACCAGTTAAGGTACTAGAAAAGAAAATTACCATGAGAGAAAAAGAGAAACAGGTGATGCAAATACAACCTGAACAAAAAAAGCAACGAAAAATCAACAACAACAACAGTCGCCTTTCTAATTACAATTTCAACAACAGACTGTACCGCAAATAGATAAAACAGAGATAGTCGAAAGAATGAATAAGGAATATCCATTTAAAATAGAGGCAGTTGCTAAAATCTTTCATTGTTTGCTAAAGATACCTGAATTCAAATTACCTAAGGCTAAAAGACTGGCAAAGGTCGATTTGAAAGACCATCCTAATTACTGTCCATATCATAGGATGTTGGGACATAAAATTAAAGATTGCTTTGTCTTCAAAGATTGTTTGAAGAAAAACTTCAAAGAAGGAAATATTACTATCCCAGAAGAATACCTGACGCAGACTGAAAAGGATTCAGTAAATATGATCTCAGTAAATACTCATGAAAATCTCTTTAATGACAATAATATTGTTTCAGGCAAATCCTATAAAAAATGCTCATAAATCCTAAGAATGTTCGTAATATATCTTCTAAGAAGCAGAAAGGAAATAAGAGTATTTTTTACTCTTTCGTATTTTTTACTCCTTCTACTTTGTCATATCCTTCTAGGATAGTTGTTTTGGACAAAGGGAGAAAGTTCCTTGGACCGTTAACTTTGTATGACTTTTTGTTCACAAATAAAAGTGTTTCCCGTTCTGCTTATATCTTGACTATTTCTCATGATATTCATGAAAATGAGTGAGTCAATTTTGATCCAGTAGATGACATTTCGATCATATGTAAATCTGACGAGACTAATGACAACCAGAATGATAATAACAATGAAGATGAAACCTTTACTCTCGAATTAAGAAAAGTACCAATCTCCATAGAATTGGAAGTTTCTGATTCAGAAACTCAAGAATTGAACGTTATACCACAAGAAATAACTGAAGTCAACTTGAGAAGTGGAAAAATCTTACCTTCAAGGATGACCCCTGTAGAAAAAGGAAAACAAATAGTAGCACACAAAGAAAACGTCCCTCCAATACAAGAATGACCATTAAAAGAAAATAGAGACGATATCCATGGAAAAGTGGATTATAAAGTATTGGCTCATTTAAGGAAGTTGCCAGCAAAATTGAGCATATATGACGCTCTTTTTCTATCTAAGGAAATGAGAGAATCTTTGATAAGGGCTCTCCTAGATCCCAAAATATGTTTAGCTCAACTTACTAGTACTTCTGTGAATGAAGCATATTCATTAAAAGAACGAACAAAAATAACCTTTTTTTATGACGATTTGCTACTCGTTGATCCAAGAAAAAATACCTATTTTTATGCCTTGATTTTTATTAAACTTTAAGGATATTATGCTTTAATGAAAGGTATTTTAGTGTTTTTGGATGTAGGTGATACAAAAATGTACAAGGAGAAAAATATGAAAAAGGAGCAAAAATTAGCAAAAAGGAGCAAAAATAGAGCCAAAATGCAAAATTTTCAAAATTACTGGCCTGACGCCTAGGCACCAGAGTCCGGCGCCTAAGTGCCAGCTCGATACAGAAAACTGTTAAGTTTTTGACGACTTTTGGGCGGTTATTTTGACGGTGTGAGCGGTTATTGGACCTTCTAGAAGACTGGCAGTTGTTCCTAGTTTATAGGACATGTGATACAATGTATTTGGACGCTTCAAAACGGTTTTAATCGCTAAGAGGTGCGATCCAAAGTGAAGAGGTGTGAAGAACTCGATGCGGTGTCCAGCGCCTAGGCGCCAGACACACCTTCTAGAAGATTCATTGAATGTGGACACATTTTGAAGAGGTGCCTTGAGGCAACCCTTGAAGCCTATAAATAGGAGGGTATTCCTTCAGAGAAAAAGCACCCCATCTACCCCTCCCTATCTAGAGTCCAATCTAGAGAGAGAATTAGAGAGATCATATTAGGGCCACCTTTTTACTTTCCTTCATAAATTAGTGAGTTTATTTTAGAGTTTGTATTTAGAGTTTGAAAGAGTTGGTGCATCTGTAGTTCATTACGCTGGTGGAGTTAGTAGGAATCGAAGTTCAAGTAGGAGAAACATCTAAGATAAGTATTTTTATTTTGATTCAAAGTTTATTTATTATGTTTTGTTATTTAATTTCAATGTGTTCTGAGTAGTTACTTTATTTTCTCCTTTCAATTATGAAAAGATAAATAAGATAATATAAAATTCGTTGGAGAATTAAAAATCATATATTTTCAAAACATTGTGATGATATTAATACCGGTTCTTAATTTACTATTTAAATTGGCAATTTAAATTGTTAAAACCTGTTGTAGAGTTTTGAGACCTAGAAGGAGATAAATTCTTAACTTGTAGATATCACATGAATCCTTGGGTAGTCGAAGGCCTTGTGCGGGTTATTCAAGGTGAAGTGCAAATAATAAGGAAGATATTATATAATGGGCGTAGAATTGATAAGTTTTTAGAGTGACAGAATAAATTCTTGTGATTTGGTTTATAGAAAAGGAAAGGGTCACTAGTAGGGCCGACCATAGCCACCCTTGGACATCTAGTAGTGTGAGCCTAGATTAACCCATTCTACTAACAATACATCCGGACCTGATCTATAGGCTAGCCAATGTTCTTTGCACCTGGATTAAAGGGTAAAGAATATGAATGCTTATATTTGACACAATACCATAAATTTATATTCTCCACGAATATTATCATTTTCTTAGAAAATCTTGAATTAATTTAAAGGGAGAAAGTTTCTCTCTTATTGTTATTTACATCAATTATTTTATTTCTGTTTTATTATTGCATCTAGTAAATTAAAGATATTTTATTTTTAATTATAAGGAAATACTTTAAAATAAAATTATTTAAAGATCTATAACTCTCTCCTCGTGGGATCGATACTGGGGCCTTTATTTCAAAACCCTATATTACTTGAAACGATACGTATACTTGCGTAGAACCCTTAGTGTGTAAAATAGTTTCCATAAAATTATATTTATATACACTAGTCACTATTATTATTTATAACATATATTTTTGAAAGCATTAATTAGTACGTTGATCTTCAGAGGACTTCGGGTCAAATTTTTTTGGCACCGTTGCCGGGGAAGAAGATTTTTGTATGCATTTATTTATATCGGGTCAAGTTTTTAGCGCCGTTGTCGGGGAGAGCAAAGACAAACTTTTAGATTTTAATTATTTTTATTTTATTCATTTTTCTTTATTAAAAAAAAACAAAAAACATATATATAATAATAATATTTATTTTAATTCTTGCTAATTTACTTTTTATGCGTAGTTCTGGATCTGAAGGATTATTACCTTTAGATTCTGAATTAGAAAGAACTGTTAGAAGAATTAAAAAAGTAAAACAAATTCAAAAATTTCAAGAAATGACTAATTTACATAACAATTTACAAAATTCAATTGAAATTAATGATCAAAATGTTTATAAACCATAAAGGGATTATGCTGACCCTACAGTTGATGAACTTCATAGTAGTATTCAAATACCCACTTTAGATCCTAATTTTTTTGAGCTTAAACCGTCTATTATTCAAATGGTTCAAAACAATCAATTTGGTGGTACACCAAATGAGGATCCAAATTTACACCTTGCTAGTTTTTTAGAACTTAGAGCTACCTTTAAATATAACAATGTTTCTGATAATGCTATTAGGCTTAGACTCTTTCCTTTTTCTTTAAGAGATAAAGCAAAGATGTGGCTAAACTCATTAGCAACAAGTTCTATTAAAACATGGGCTGAAATGACACAAAAATTCCTTGCTAAATATTTTCCTCCTTCTAAAACTGCTAAATTAAGAAATGATATTACTTCATTTAGTCAATTTGACGGGGAGACAATTTATGAAACTTGGGAAAGATTTAAAAAACTATTAAGAAAATGTCCTCATCATGCTTTACCTGATTGGTTAATTATTCAAACATTTTATAATGGATTAATTGGATCTTTAAAATCAATTATTGATGCTGCTGCTGGAGGTTCTTTAATGTCTAAATCATTTCAATGGCCTTCTGAAAGGATTAATCTTAAAAGAATGGCAAGTATTCATGATAATGAAGCCTTTCTATTTTAGCTTCACAAGTAGCAGCAATGTCTAAGAAATTAGATAGTTTTGTTATTAATATATCACATAATAACTCTGCTAATATTGAAGATTCTCAAACTATTGAAACTTTACAAGCTATTGCTAGTAAAAATAATCCTTATTCAAATTATTATAATCCTGGATGGAAAATCATCCTAATTTTAACTGGAATAATTCACAACAATGGGGTAATAATCAATCTCATCCCACTGGAAATTAGAATAATCAAGTTAATTCAAATTATAAACCACCTGGATTTAACAATCAACGAAAAAAGTTATCTATAGAAGAATTAATTTTACAACTAAGTAATCAATTACAAAATCAAAACACTGCTATTCATAATATTGAGAATCAAATGGGACAAATTGCTAATTTAATTAATTATAGACCCCCAGGAACACTTCCTAGTAATGTTGAAATTAATCCAAAAGAAACTGGAAAAGAACATGAACATGTTAAAGCTGTACAACTTAGAAGTGGAAATGAATTAAAAGAAAGAATGCAAAATGAAATTGAAAATGAGATTGAGGTTGAAGAGATTGAAAATCTAAAGAAACTCCTTCTCCTAATAAAGATCAAACTGATATTTCTATTAATATGGAAGTTAAAAAACCACCACCACCTTTTCCTCAAAGACTTAAACGGCAGAAGCTTGATCATCAATTTTCTAAGTTATTTGAAATTTTTAAGAAACTTACTATAAACATACATTTTGCTGAAGCTTTGGAACAGATGCCAACTTATGCAAAATTTATGAAAGACATTTTAAGTAAGAAACGAAGATTTGAAGCATTTGAAACTGTTGCATTAAGTGAAGAATGTAGTGCAATAATTCAAAAAAATTACCTCAAAAACTTAAAGATCCTAAATGTTTTACTATACCTTGTGCTATTAGAGAAAAGTTTTGTCGAAAAGCTTTATGCGATTTAGGAGCAAGTATTAATCTCATGCCATTTTCTATTTTTCAACGGTTGAATTTAGGAGAGATTACTCCCACCACTGTAACCCTTCAGTTAGCTGATAGATCTATCACTTACCTTAAAGGAGTTATAGAGGATGTTCTTGTTAAAGTAGATAAATTTATCTTCCTTGTAGATTTCTTTTTACTTGATATGGAAGAAGATAAATAAATACCTATTATTCTAGGGAGACCTTTTCTAGCAACCGGACGAGCTATGATTGATGTGCAAAAAGGAGAATTAACCATGAGAGTTAATGATCAAGAGATTAAATTTAATGTCCTTAAATCAATGAAGTACCCTGACAAAGAAAAATGTTATCGAATGGATATAATTGATTATTTAATTGAGAAACATTATAAAAAAAATGTAAAGTAACTTCTGAAGAAAAATTTGAATTATTAACCGATGAAGATAAAGAACTAAAAGAAGAAGAAACTCATTATATTAAAGATAATTGGGAAACTTTGGACATAACTCAAAATGATATACTTTTACCCTCTTTTAAAAAAGCCCCTGAACTAGAATTAAAAATGTTACCTTCACATTTAAAGTATGCATTTCTGGGAAATTCATTAACTTTACTTGTTATTATTTCTTCGAGCTAAGTAAAGATCAAGAAGAAAAATTGATAGAAGTGTTAAAGAATTATAAGAAAGCATTTGGTCGGACAATTGTCGACATAAAAGGAATACGCCCGTCCATTTGTATGCATAGAATTTTAATGGAAGAAAATTTTAAACCTACTATTGAACCGCAAAGAAGATTAAATCCTATCATGAAAGTGGTTGTTAAAAAAGAAATTGCTAAACGGTTAGATGCTGGTATTATTTATCCTATTTCAGATAGCCAATGGGTAAGTCCTATTCATTGTGTTCCAAAGAAAGGAGGAGTAACTGTCATTGTTAATGATAAAAATGAACTAATTCCTACATTAAGTTACTGGATGCCGAATTTGCATTGATTATAGGAAATTAAATGACGCTACTAGAAAGGATCATTTTCCTTTACCTTTCTTGGATCAAATGCTTGAAAAATTAGCTGGACACTCATATTTCTATTTTCTGGATGGATATTCTGGTTATCATCAATTACCTATTACTCCTGAGGACCAAGAGAAAACAACATTTACAAGTCCTTATGGAACATTTGCCTTTAGAAGATTGCCTTCTGGTTTATGTAATGCACCTGCAACTTTTCAAAGATGTACGATGTCAATATTTTGTGATTTGATTGACAAAGGAATTGAAATATTCATGGACGATTTTTCAGTTTTTGGAACTTCTTTTGAATCTTGTTTGGAAAATATTTCCAAAATTCTGAAAAGATGTGAAGAAACGAACTTAGTTCTTAATTGGGAAAAAAGACAATTCATGGTCACAGAAGGCATTATACTTGGTCACAAGATTTCACAAAAAGGGATGGAAGTAGATCAAGAAAAAGTGAAAATTATTGCTGAATTACAACCATGTACTACTGTTACTGATGTGAGAAGTTTTCTTGGTCATGCTGGATTTTATAGAAGATATATAAAGGATTTTTCTAAAATTACTAAACCTCTTTGTCATTTATTGGAAAAAGATGCTAAATTTGAATTTAACAAAGACTGTGTTAATGCTTTTAATATTTTAAAAGAAAAATTAATTACTGCACCTATCATTGTTGCACCTAATTGGAATAAATCTTTTGAATTAATGTGCGATGCAAGTGATTTTGCAATTGGAGCCGTATTAGGACAAAAATATGAGAAAATTTTCAAAGTTATATATTATGCTAGTAAAACTCTTACCGAAACTCAAAGAAATTACACTACTACTGAGAAAGAGCTTCTAGCTATATTATATGCCTTTGATAAATTTAGACCTTATCTTCTTGGTACTGAATGCATAGTTCACACTGATCATTCTGCTATTAAATATCTAATGTCAAAAAAGGATGCTAAGCCTAGACTAATAAGATGGGTTTTAGTTCTACAAGAATTTGATTTTCAAATAGTGGATAGAAAAGGAACGGACAACCAAATTGCTGATCATTTATCTAGAATTAAAAATGATGTTATTACAGAAGAAAACATAAATGAGAAATTTCCTGATGAACATTTATATGTTATTCAAGGATACCAAACACCTTGGTATGCGGATATAGTTAACTATTTAATTAGCAATATTCTACCTTATGGATTGGATGAAAAATTTATTAAGAAATTTAAAAATGATGCTAAATATTTTATTTGGGAAGATCCTCATTTATTTAAAATAGGAAGAGATTCTATAATTAGAAGATGTGTACCTTATGAAGAAACTTTTGCTATTATTCAAAAATATCATGATTCCGATTTTGGAGGACACTTTGGAGTAGATAAAACTGCATTTAAAATTTTAAATTCAGGATTTTATTGGCCTACTTTATTCAGAGATGTGAGACATTATGTTAAAACATGTGATCGATGTCAAAGATTGGGAAATATATCCAAGAAAGATGAAATGCCTTTAAACTATATATTGGAAGTTGAAATTTTTGATATATGGGGTTTAGACTTTGTGGGACCATTTGTACCATCTTCTGGAAAAATTTATATTTTATTAGTTGTTGATTATGTTTCAAAGTGGATTGAAGCTGTAGCTTTGCCTAACTGTGACTCCAAAAGTGTATCTAAATTTTTGAAGTAGATGATTCTTTCAAGATTTGGAATGCCTAAGGTAATTATCACAGATGGTGGAAGTCATTTTAGAAATATAAGAATTCAATCATTACTGCAAAAATTTGGAATCAAACATAAAATTACAACTGCATATCACCCACAAACAAGTGGAATGGCTGAAGTATGAAACAGAGAAATTAAAAGAATTTTAGAGAAGACTCGTTAATCCTAAAAGAACCGATTGGGTTGATAGACTTGATTCTGCATTATGGGCTTATAGAACAGCATATAAGACACCAATCGGAATGTCACCTTACCGGTTAGTTTTTTGAAAACACTATCACTTACCTGTTGAACTTGAACATAAAGCTTATTGGGCCATAAAGGAGTTTAATTCTGATTTGAATACTGCAGGAGAAAAATGATTATTGCAATTAAATGAGATGGATGAAATAAGAAATGAATCATATGATAATGCAAAAATTTATAAAGAGAAAATGAAGTATTGCATGATAAAAAATTTTCAGCAAAAATATTTGAACCTGGACAAGAAGTATTACTATTTAATGCTCGTTTAAGACTTTTTCTTGGAAAATTGAAATCAAAATGGATAGGACCATATATAATTGAAAAAGTATACCAATATGGAGCTGTGGATATTAAAGACCCTAAAACGGGAAAATTTTTTAAAGTTAATGAACTAAGATTAAAGCCTTATTTGGGAGACATTAAAAAGATTTATAAAGAGGTTTATGAATTAAGTCAACCTGCTTAAAGAATTACTTAGGTCGGGCTGACGACGTTAAACCAAGTACTTAATGGGAGGCAACCCATAGATTTTATTTTTTTAGTGTGTTTTTACATTTTTAATGTATGGTTATGCCTCGGTCTTGACTAATTTTATATAACTTCAGCAAATTAAAAATTATCTTGAAGTATATAAAGTTTGGACTTTGGATCACTCCATTTCATATGTGAGTAAAAAGGAGATCAAGTTAACCTTCATTGAAATAATGTACAATTCTGTTACTGAGATTGTTCCGATCTTATCATTATAATTTACCTATTTTTGGTGAACGAGACGTTAGGCGAAACGGAGTCGAACATTGTTCAGGCGCCTAAGCACCAGAATTCGGCGCCTAAGTACCAGAATAAGTTGTGTGTCGATGGGTCCGGCGCCTAGGCGCCAGATTTGGCACCTAAGCGCCACGGTTACTGAGTCTTGTAAAAATTGAAAACTTTCAGTTTTTCACACGATTTTCACCTTTAAATTAACCCCTATTCATTTCAATCCCTATGCAATCATTATTTCGACCCATACAATCCATTCTTGAGAGATTAGAGAGGATTTTTGAAGAAATGGAGAGGAGAAATCTTGGAGAAGAGGCTAGAGACAAAGGTCCAAAAGATCCTCAACCCTACTTCAATGGTTTCGTCATTGTAAGTTTGGAGAAAAATTTCTAGTCGTCTTGATAAATTTGAAGAGGATTTCAAAAGCATTGGAGATCGCCTTCATGAGATGTATCATCAGATTGAACATCTGGAATGGCAAGCAAAACTTCAATTTTATTATCTAGCGGCTTATCAAGATGCTCAAGTGGAGATGTATACGAAGAACAATTGGATTGACGAGAAAACAGCTACGGATTTTCCAAGAGCATTAGTGTTCTTCCCAAGTGGGCTGAATAGTTTTCCTTGCCAAGATAATGGAAATTAGATAGTGATTTGGTGAGATCGTGATTTATCTAGTGAGTTGTTGTATTGATTTAGTGAATCGATTGTGTTTGTTTGTGTATTTGCTTTCATGTTCAATGTGTGTTGTATTTGCTTTCAAATTGAGTTGTTTGATTGTGTGTTAGGACTTGAATCATTATATTATACTTATCTGAAGTGTATTGAGCCAATATTGAAGATTATAAATGGAAATTAGAGAAGTTTGATTTAAACCTTGTGTTTGATTGGTGGATTTAATATTTAATTTTTAAAATATTTGATTGGTGATTTTTGTGAAAGGCGAGTCTGGCGCCTAGGCGCCAGAATTCGTCGCCTAAGCGCCGGTTCGGCCTGCTTACCCGAAAAACACCATATAAACCCCATTAACCATGGATGACACCTAAGCTTCATCTCCTTCCCCATTTTCGTAAAAATACACTTCTTAGATCCATTTTCAGGTCAAAATATCTAGTATTTGGGTGCAAAATCACTTGATTTCTTCGTCTCGAGGTCAAATCTACACTCTAATCCATTTATTTTCGATTTTCACCATAGTTTTTCTTATGTTTTGCTAAAAACCAAAATTTTGAGAAAAATTTTGATTTTTAGGTATTCTATTTGGATTTTTAAACATATTTTAAGTTTCTTAAACTTAAAAAGAGTTTAAATATTTGATTCCTAAATTTGTTCTTGTTTTCTTTCATGTTTAGATGGCACCGAAATCTAAGCGAGGGAAGGGACGAGAAAATTTTGACAGTAGCAAGTTCGCGACTACGGCAGCGCATTTTCGATATCATGAATTTATGACATTGAGAAAGTTTATCTCGGAGTGAAGCTTTTACAATCCGGGTGAAATGATCGAGAACACAATCGTTGCGCATAACTGGCAACGATTTTGTTATTTCACTGCTGTTACTGTTATTCCAGTCGTTCGCGAATTTTATGCTAACTTTTTAGATGCGGAAGACTACGAAGTCTTCGTCAGAGGTATTGGAATAGGATTTACTCCGAAGAGAATCAATGTGTTTTATGGACTGCCACCTACCATCGAGTGCCACTATTCTGGATTATCTCCATCTGAGGGAGATCTTGAGATGATTATTGCTTATTTGACAGACGGCGCTGGAGCCTGGAAGATCTGGAATGACAAACGGGTAAATTTCAAATTTTCTAAGCTAAATGGTGTTTCAAAGGTTTGGCATTATTTTATTTCTGCTAGACTTTTACCTTCCAACCACCTGAGTGAAGTTACCAGAGATCGAGCTATCTTAAACTACTGCATTTAGGAGAGGAAGCCGATAGAAGTCGGCAGTATTATTTATGATTCTGTGGAGTCTCATCGCTAGATCCAAGCACTTCGTGGGACCGGGATTCCCATCTTTGATCTATTCTTTACGTGTTAGTAATGGAGTCACTGCTGATATTTCTGAGGAGAAGCTGAAGTCTACCAAGCCAATTGGGCAGGAGAGTGTTAGTATATATATGATCGTCTTCGAGGGAAGAGATCAACCGCTCCTTCTACTTCTGCACACACTTTAGGTAGACCTTCTACTTCTACTGCTGAGCCACCATCTAGTTTTTGGGAATCGATGCATGATCATTTTTTAGAGCAGCAGCGTCAGTTATTTCAAACTCACCGCAGAATTGATTCTATTGGTAAGAAAATTGATCATTTATCTGAGTATACCCAGAGGAAGAGTAGTTACGATGTTGAGTATGATGAAGCTCTTGTTAGATTCCTGAAGGGAGAGCACGATGTTCAGCTTCCTACCTTTCCTAGTTTCTCACCATATGTTGACCCTAAGGATGTTGAGTTTTCTTTTGGTGATGATGACGATGCTGAGGCTACAGATAGTGATTAGTGGCCTGATTTACCTCTGAATTGTGCTAAGTCTGTTGTTAGTTTAGTTTGTTTGCTAATATTGATTGTTGTTTGTTGTTTGCTAGTTTAGATTTGTTTATGTACTTTGTGTGGCTTGTTGGGTGTTGAGACTGTTGTTAGAGTATTTTTAATGTATTGTGTTTAAGAATGAAATTTGGATAAATTTAAGTTTATTTCTGTTTCAGCCTACTATTCAGTAGTTAGTATTGTTGTTCTATTTCTGTTATTATAAGTAGTATAGTCATTTAATTTAATTACTAATGAGCCTGCTTACTTTTATACCTGCTTCGTTATTTCAGTATTATTCATAAAAGCATGTGTAAAAGTAAATTTTTCTTTCTAGAATGTTTTTTTTTACATACTTATAAAAATTCTTTTTTAAAATTATGTTTTTCTTTCTCTCATACTTTAAAAATTTTTTTTTTGATTGACCAAAACTTAAGTTTGGGGGAAAGGGAAAATACATTCAAATTTAAATTTTATTTGTCCTTAAAGAACTAATATTTTCTTAAAAAAATTTTTTTTTAACATAACATGAGGAATGAATAATCTATTTAAGATCACTTAAATTTTTGAAATTATAAATAATTTTAGTGGACTTAATCAAAAATTTTAATAACTTTGATTGATTTTAAGAATAGAATTATTCAACTTAAAGAAGAATAAGATTAATAAAATTTTCTATTCATAGTAGAGTTAATTGAATTTTATAAGTATTAAGAAATCAAAAATTATAACTCGAAAAAGAATAGATTGAAATTCTTTTTGAAGTCTATTTATGTTATAATAATTAAGTGAAAATGTATAAGTTTGAAAATATAAGTTAAGGATAGTGAAGTTCAAAACCATTAACAGGCTATCCAGATACAGTAATCCTCTCTTTAGTTAAAAAAAAAGTATATAAAAAAATAAAAAAAATGAAAAAGAGAGGGAAGCTTGAGGAAATGCCTAATCAAAAATTGGCTTCACTTGAATTAACTTATAAAAAGAAAACTGATTACATTTATTACTAAATTTTTATGCATGTATTTTTATTAGAAAAGAATTTCATGAAGATCTTTTTCTTGTGAATAATTTATGTGATCTTAATATAATAAACTACAATTATTTTCGAAGTGAATGAAAATTTTTGAAGTCTTATGATTTTGTAGTTAGAATATTCTTTAAATTCTTAAAATTAAACTTAGTTAGTGAAATTTGGTTAATGATTTACTAAAGCCTTTATAAAATCAAAAATCACAAGGAGTCTTAAATATTTACCTTTTTATTCCAAATGTTATACATTTTATATAGTAAAAAGGGTTACTTGAGGACAAGTAACGTTTAAGTTTGAGCGATTTTGATCCAAGAAAAAAATACCTATTTTTATGCCTTGATTTTTATTAAATTTTAAGGATATTATGCTTTAATGAAAGGTATTTTTGTGCTTTTGGATGTAGGTGATACAAAAATGTTCAAGAATGAGAGAAATATGAAAAAGGAGCAAAAAGGAGCAAAAATAGAGCCAAAATGCAAAATTTTCGAAATTACTGGCCTGGCGCCTAGGCGCCAGAGTCCGGCGCCTAAGTGCTAGCTCGATACAGAAAACCGTTAAGTTTTTGACGACTTTTGGGTGGTTATTTTGTCGGTGTGAGAGGTTATTGGACCTTCAAGAAGACTGGCAGTTGTTCCTGGTTTATAGGACATGTGATACATTGTTTTTGGACGCTTAAAACGGTTTTAATCGTGAAGAGGTGTGATCCAAAGTGAAGAGGTGCGAAGAACTGAACGCGGTGTCGGGTGCCTAGGCGCCAGACACACCTTCTAGAAGATCCATTGAATGTGGACACATTTTGAAGAGGTGCCTTGAGGAAACTCTTGAAGCCTATAAATAGGAGAGTATTCCTTCAGAGAAAAATGCCCCATCTACCCCTCCCTATCTAGAGTCCAATCTAGAGAGAGAATTAGAAAGATCATATTAGGGCTACCTTTTTACTTTCCTTCATAAATTAGTGAGTTTATTTTAGAGTTTGTATTTAGAGTTTGAAAGAGTTGGTGCATCTGTAGTTCATTACGCTGTGGAGTCAGTAGGAATCAGAAGTTTAGTAGGAGAAACATTTAAGATAATTATTTTTATTTTGATTTAAAGTTTATTTATTATGTTTTGTTATTTAGTTTCAATGTGTTCTGAGTAGTTACTTTACTTTTTCCTTTAAATTATGAAAAGATAAATAAGATAATACAAAATTTGTTGGAGAATTAAAAATCATATATTTTCAAAACATTGTGATGATATTAATACCGGTTCTTAATTTACTATTTAAATTGGGCATTTAAATTGTTAAAACCTGTTGAAGAGTTTTGAGAGACAAAAGGAGATAAATTCTTAACTTGTAGATATCACATGAATCCTTGGGTAGTCAAAGGCGTTGTGCGGGTTATTCAAGGTGAAGTGCAAATAAATAAGAAGATATTATATAATAGGCGTAGAATTGATAAGTTTTTAGAGTGACAGACTAAATTCTTGTGATTTGGTTTATAGAAAAGGAAAGGGTCACTAGTAGGGCCGACCATAGCCACCCTTGGACATCTAGTAGTGTGAGCCTAGATTAACCCATTCTACTAACAATACATCCGGACCTGATCTATAGGCTAGCCAATGTTCTTTGCACCTGGATCAAAGGATAAAGAATATGAATGCTTCTATTTGGCACAATACCATAAATTTATATTCTCCACGAGTATTATCATTATCTTAAAAAATCTTGGATTAATTGAAAGGGAGAAAGTTGCTTTCTTATTGTTATTTACATCAATTATTTTATTTCTGCTTTATTATTGCATCTAATAAATTAAATATATTTTATTTTTAATTATAAAAGAAATACTTTAAAATAAAAATATTTAAAGATCTATAACTCTCTCCTCGTGGGATCGATACTGGGGTCTTTGTTTCAAAGCCCTATATTACTTAAAACGATACATATACTTGCATAGAACCCCTAGTGTGTAAAATATTTTCCATAAAATTATATTTATATACACTAGTCGCTATTATTATTTATAACATATATTTTTGAAAGCATTAATTAGTACGTTGATCTTTAGAAGACTTCGGGGCAAGTTGTTTTGGCACCGTTGCTGGGGAAGAAGATTTTAGTATGTATTTATTTATATCCGATCAAGTTTTTGGCACCGTTGCCGGGGAGAGCAGAGGCAAACTTTTAGATTTTAAGTATTTTTATTTTATTCATTTTTCTTTATCAAAAAAAAAAACAAAAAACATATATATAATAGTAATATTTATTTTAATTCTTGCTAATTGACTTTTTATGCGTAGTTCCGGATCTCGAAGGATTATTACCTTTAGATTCCGAATTAGAAAGAACTCGTTATAAGAATTAAAAAAGGAAAACAAATTCAAAAATTTCAAGAAATGACTAATTTACATAACAATTTACAAAATCCAATTGAAATTAATGATCAAAATGTTTATAAACCATTAAGGGATTATTTAACCCTACAGTTGATGACCTTAATAGTAGTATTCAAATACCCACTGTAGATGCTAATTCTTTTGAGCTTAAACCTTCTATTATTCAAATGGTTCAAAACAATCAATTTGGTGGAACACCAAATGAGGATCCAAATTTACACCTTGCTAGTTTTTTAGAACTTAGTGCTATCTTTAAATATAACAATGTTTCAGATAATGCTATTAGGCTTGGACTTTTCTTTTTCTTTAAGAGATAAAGCAAAGATATGGCTGAACTCATTAGCAACAGGTTCTATTAAAACATGGGCTGAAATGGCACAAAAATTCCTTGCTAAATATTTTCCTCCTTCTAAAACTGCTAAATTAAGAAATGATATTACTTCATTTAGTCAATTTGACGGGGAGACAATTTATGAAACTTGGGAAAGATTTAAAAAACTATTAAGAAAATGTCCTTATCATGCTTTACCTGATTGGTTAATTATTCAAATATTTTATAATGGATTAATTGGATCTTTAAAATCAATTATTGATGTTCGTCTTGGAGGTTCTTTAATGTCTAAATCATTTGAAGAAGCTTACACATTAATTGAAGAAATGGCTAATAATAATTTTCAATGGCCTTCTGAAAGGATTAATTCTAAAAGAATGGCAAGTATTCATGATAATGAAGCATTTTCTATTTTAGCTTCACAAGTAGCAGCCATGTCTAAGAAATTAGATAGTTTTGCTATTAATATATCACATAATAACTCTGCTAATATTGAAGATTCTCAAACTATTGAAACTTTACAAGCTATTGCTAGTAAAAATAATCTTTACTCAAATTATTATAATCCTGGATAGAAAAAGCATCCTAATTTTAATTGGAATAATTCCTAACAATGGGGTAATAATCAATCTCATCTCACTGGAAATTGGATTAATCAAGTTAATTCAAATTATAAACCACCTGGATTTAACAATCAACAGAAAAAGTTATCTATAGAAGAATTAATTTTACAACTAAGTAATCATTTACAAAATCAAAACACTACTATTCATAATATTGAGAATCAAATGAAACAAATCACTAATTTAATTAATTATAGACCCCTAGGAACACTTCCTAGTAATGTTGAAAATAATCCAAAAGAAACTGGAAAAGAACATGAACATGTTAAAGCTGTACAACTTAGAAGTGGAAATGAATTAAAAGAAAGAATGCATAATGAAATTGAAAATGAGATCGAGGTCGAAGAGATTGAAAAATCTAAAGAAACTCCTTCTCCTAATAAAGATCAAATTGATATTTCTATTAATATGGAAGTTGAAAAACCACCACCACCTTTTCCTCAAAGACTTAAACAGCAAAAGCTTGATCATCAATTTTCTAAGTTCTTTGAAATTTTTAAGAAACTTACTATAAACATACCTTTTGCTGAAGCTTTGGAACAGATGCCAACTTATGCAAAATTTATGAAAGACATTTTAAGTAAGAAACAAAGATTTGAAGCTTTTGAAACTGTTGCATTAAGTGAAGAATGTAGTGAAATAATTCAAAAAAAATTACCTAAAAAACATAAAGATCCTAGAAGTTTTACAATACCTTGTGCTATTGGAGAAAAGTTTTGTGGAAAGCTTTATGCGATTTAGGAGCAAGTATTAATCTCATGCCATTTTCTATTTTTTGAAGGTTGAATTTAGGAGAGATTACTCCCACCACTGTAACCCTTCGATTAGTCGATAGATCTATTACTTACCTTAAAGGAGTTATAGAGGATGTTCTTGTTAAAGTAGATAAATTTATCTTCCCTGTAGATTTCATTGTACTTGATATGGAAGAAGATAAAGAAATACCTATTATTTTAGGGAGACCTTTTCTAGCAACCGAACGAGCTGTGATTGATGTACAAAAAGGAGAATTAACCATGAGAGTTAATGATCAAGAGATTAAATTTAATGTCCTTAAATCAATGAAGTACCCTGACAAAGAAAAATGTTATCGAATGGATATAATTGATTATTTAATTGAGAAACATTATCAAGAAAAATGTAAAGTAATTTCGAAGAAAAATTTGAATTATTAACCGATGAAGATGAAGAACTAAAAGAAGAAGAAACTCATTATATTAAAGATAATTGGGAAACTTTGGACATAACTCAAAATGATATACTTTTACCCTCATTTAAAAAAGCCCCTGAACTGGAATTAAAAATGTTACCTTCACCTTTAAAGTATGCATTTCTGGAAAATTCATTAACTTTACCTGTTATTATTTCTTCTGAGCTAAGTAAAGATCAAGAAAAAAAATTGATAGAAGTGTTAAAGAATTATACGAAAGCATTTGGTTGGACAATTGCTGACATAAAAGGAATAAGCCCGTCCATTTGTATGCATAGAATTTTAATGGAAGAAAATTTTAAACCTACTATTGAACCGCAGTGAAGATTAAATCCTATCATGAAAGTGGTTGTTAAAAAAGAAATTGTTAAATGGCTAGATGCTGGTATTATTTATCCTATTTCGGATAGCCAATGGGTAAGTCCTATTCATTGTGTTCCAAAGAAAGGAGGAGTAACTGTCATTGTCAATGATAAAAATGAACTAATTCCTACAAGACAAGTTACTGGATGGCGAATTTGCATTGAATATAGGAAATTAAATGACGCCACTAGAAAGGATCATTTTCCTTTACCTTTCTTGGATCAAATGGTTGATAAATTAGCTGGACACTCATATTTCTATTTTTTGGATGGATATTCTGGTTATCATCAATTACCTGTCGCTCCTGAGGACCAAGAGAAAACAACATTAACAAGTCCTTATGGAACATTTGCCTTTAGAAGAATACCTTTTGGTTTATGTAATGCACCTGCAACTTTCCAAAGATGTATGATGTCAATATTTTGTGATTTGATTGACAAAGGAATTGAAATATTCAGGGACGATTTTTCAGTTTTTGGAACTTCTTTTGAATCTTGTTCTTAATTGGGAAAATGTCAATTCATGGTCACAGAAGGCATTGTACATTGTCACAAGATTTCACAAAAAGGGATGGAAGTAGATCAAGGAAAACTGAAAATTATTGCTGAATTACAACCACCTACTACTGTTATTGATGTGAGAAGTTTTCTAGGTCATGCTGGATTTTATAAAAGATATATAAAGGATTTTTCTAAAATTGCTAAACCTCTTTGTCATTTATTGGAAAAAGATGCTAAATTTGAATTTAACAAAGATTGTGTTAATGCTTTTAATATTTTAAAAGAAAAATTAATTACTGCACCTATCATTATTGCACCTAATTGGAATAAATATTTTGAATTAATGTGCGATGCAAGTGATTTTGTAATTGGAGCTGTATTGGGACAAAAATATGAGAAAATTTTTAAAGTTATATATTATGCTAGAAAAATTCTTACTGAAACTCAAAGAAATTACACTACTAATGAGAAAGAGCTTCTAGCTATAGTATATGCCTTTGATAAATTTTGACCTTATCTTCTTGGTACTAAATGCATAGTTCATACTGATCATTCCGCTATTAAATATCTAATGTCAAAAAAGGATACTAAATCTATACTAATGAGATGGGTTTTACTTCTACAAGAATTTGATTTTCAAATAGTGGATAGAAAAGGAACAGACAACCAAATTGCTGATCATTTATCTTGAATTAAAAATGATGTTATTACTGAAGAAAACATAAATGAGAAATTTCCTGATGAACATTTATATGTTATTCAAGGATACCAAACACCTTGGTATGCGGATATAGTTAACTATTTAGTTAGCAATATTCTACCTTATGAATTAGATGAAAAATTTATTAAGAAATTTAAAAATGATGCTAAATATTATATTTGGGAAGATCCTAATTTATTTAAATTAGGAAGAGATTCTATAATTCGAAGATGTGTACCTTATGAAGAAACTTTTGCTATTAATTAAAAATGTCATGATTCCGATTTTGGAGGACACTTTGGAGTAGATAAAACTGCATTTAAAATTTTAAATTCAGGATTTTATTGGCCTACTTTATTCAGAGATGTGAGACATTATGTTAAAGCATGTGATCGATGTCAAAGAATGGGAAATATATCCAAGAAAGATGAAATGCCTTTAAACTATATATTGAAATTTGAAATTTTTGATATATGAGGTTTAGACTTTATGGGACCATTTGTACCATCTTCTGGAAAAATTTATATTTTATTAGCACTTGATTATGTTTCAAAGTGGATTGAAGCTGTAGCTTTGCCTTACTGTGACTCCAAAAGTGTATCTAAATTTTTGAAGAAGATGATTCTTTCAAGATTTGGAATGCCTAAGGTAATTATCACAGATGGTGGAAGTCATTTTAGAAATATAAGAATTCAATCATTACTGCAAAAATTTGGAATCAAACATAAAATTACAACTGCATATCACCCACAAACAAGTGGAATGGCTGAAGTATCAAACAAAGAATTTAAAAGAATTTTAGAGAAGACTATTAATCCTAAAAGAACTGATTGGGTTGATAGACTTGATTCTGGATTATGGGCTTATAGAACAGCTTATAAGACACCAATCAGAATGTAACCTTTCCGGTTAGTTTTTGAAAAACACTGTCACTTACCTGTTGAACTTGAACATAAAGCTTATTGGGCGATAAAGTTTAATTCTGATTTGAATATGCAGGAAAAAAATGATTATTGCAATTAAATGAGATGGATGAAATAAGAAATGAATCATATGATAATGCAAAAATTTATAAAGAGAAAATGAAGGTATTACATGATAAAAAGATTTTAGGAAAAATATTTGAGCCTGGACAAGAAGTATTACTATTTAATGCTCGTTTAAGACTTTTTCTTGGAAAATTGAATTCAAAATGGATAGGACCATATATAATTGAAAAAGTATACCAATATGGAGCTGTGGATATTAAAGACCCCAAAACGAGAAAATTTTTTAATGTTAATGGACTAAGATTAAAGCCTTATTTGGGATACATTAAAAAGATTTATAAAGAGGCTTATGAATTAAGTCAACCTGATTAAAGAATTACTTATGTCGGGCTGACGACGTTAAACCAGGCACTTAATGGGAGGCAACCCATAGATTTTATTTTTTTTAGTGTGTTTTTACATTTTTAATGTATGGTTATGCCTCGGTCTTGACTAATTTTTTATAACTTCAGAAAATTAAATATTATCTTGAAGTATATAAAGTTTGGACTTTGGATCACTTCATTTCATATGTGAGTAAAAAGGAGATCAAGTTAACCTTCATTGAAATTATGTATAATTGTGTTATTGAGATTGTTTCGATCTTATCATTATAATTTACCTATTTTTGGAGAACGAAACCTTGAAATTTGACGTTAGACGAAATGGAGTCGAACATGGTTCCGGCGCCTAGGCGCCGGAATTCGACGCCTAAGCGCCAGAAAAAGTTGTGTGTCGATGGGTCCGGCGCCTAAGCGCCATGGTTACTGGGTCGTGTAAAAACAAAAAACTTTCAGTTTTTCACACGATTTTCACATTTAAATTAACCCATATTCATCCACAATCCCTATGCAATCATTATTTCGACCCATACAATCCATTCTTGAGAGATTAGAGAGGATTTTTGAAGAAATGGAGAGGAGAAATCTTGGAGAAGAGGCTAGAGACAAAGGTCCAAAAGATCCTCAACCCTACTTCAATGGTTTCATCGCTGTAAGTTTGGAGAAAAATTTCTAGTCGTCTTGATAAAGTTGAAGTGGATTTCAAAAGCATTGGAGATCGCCTTCATGAGATGTATCATCAGATTGAACATCTGGAATGGCAAGCGAAACTTCAATTTGATTATCTAGCGGCTTATCAAAATGCTCAAGTGGAGATGTATGGGAAGAACAATTGGATTGACGAGAAAACGGCTATGGATTTTCCAAGAGCATTAGTGTTCTTCCCAAGTGGGCTGAATAGTTTTCCTTACCAAGATAATGGAAATTAGATAGTGATTTGGTGAGATCGTGATTTATCTAGTGAGTCGTTGTATCGATTTAGTGAATCGACTGTGTTTGTTTGTGTATTTTCTTTCATGTTCAGTGTGTGTTGTATTTGCTTTCAAATTGAGTTTTTTGATTGTGTGTTAGGACTTGAATCATTATATTATACTTATCTGAAGTGTATTGAGCCAATATTGAAGATTATAAATGGAAATTAGAGAAGTTTGATTTAAACCTTGTGTTTGATTGGTGGATTTAACATTTAATTTTGAAAATTTTTGGAAAATGTTTTGGAAGTTAGAAACTGAAGCCCTACTCTAATATGAGTAATTGGAAGTTGAATTTATGAATTTTGGTGGAAAATAAAATTTTTAGAGTGATTTTTGTGAAAGGTAAGTCTGGCGCCTAGGCCTTAGAATTCGGCGCCTAAGCGCCAGTTTGCCTGCTTACCCAAAAAACACCATATAAACCCCATTAGACATGGATGACGCCTAAGCTTCATCTCCTTCCCCATTTTCACGAAAATACACCTCTTAGATCCATTTTGAGGTCAAAACATCAAGTATTTGGGCGCGAAATCACTTGATTTCTTCGTCTCGAGGTTAGGTCTACACTCTTATCCATTTATTTTCGATTTTCACCATAGTTTTTCCTATGTTTTGCTAAAAACCGAAATTTTGAGAAAAATTTAGATTTTTAGGTATTCTATTTGGATTTTTAAACTTATTTTAAGTTTCTTAAACTTAAAAAGAGTTTAAATATTTGATTCCTAAATTTGTTCTTGTTTTCTTTCACATTTAGATGGCACCGAAATCTAAGCGAGGGAAGGATGAGAAAATTTTGACAGTAGCAAATTCGCGACTGCGGCAGCGCATTTTTGATATCACAAATTTGCGACATCGAGAAAGTTTATCTCGGAGCGAAGCTTTTACAATCAGGGTGAAATGATCGAGAAGACAATCGTTGCGCACAACTGGCAACGATTCTGTTATTTCACTGCTGTTGTTGTTATTCCAGTCATTCGCGAATTTTATGCTAACTTTTTAGATGCGGAAGACTACGAAGTCTTCGTCAGAGGTATTGGAATAAGATTTACTCTGGAGAGGATCAATGTGTTTTATGGACTACCACCTACCATCGAGTGCCACTATTCTGGATTATCTCCATCTGAGGGAGATCTTGAGATGATTATTGCTTATTTGATCGACGACACCGGAGCCCGGAAGATCTCGTAATGACAAACGGGTAAATTTCAAATCTTCTAAGCTAAATGGTGTTTCAAAGGCTTGGCATTATTTTATTTCTGCTAGACTTCTACCTTCCAACCACCTGAGTGAAGTTACCAGAGATCGAGCTATCTTAAACTATTGCATTCAGAAGAGGAAGCCGATAGATGTCGGCAGTATTATTTATGATTCCGTGGAGTCTACTACTAGATCCAGCACTTTTGTGGGACTGGGATTCCCATCTTTGATCTATTCTTTATGTGTTAGTAATGGAGTCACCGCCGATATTTCGAAGAGAAGCCGAAGTCTACCAAGCCAATTGGGCAGGAGAGTGTTAGTATATATGATCGTCTTCGAGGGAAGAGATCAACCGCTCCTACTTCTGCACACACTTCAGGTAGACCTTCTACTTCCAGACCTTCTACTTCTACTGCTGAGCCACCATCTAGTTTTTAGGAATTGATGCATGATCAGTTTTTAGAGCAGCAGCATGAGTTATTTCAAACTCACTGCAGAATTGATTCTATTGAAAATAAAATTGATCATTTATCTAAGTATACCCAGAGGAAGAGTAGTTACGATGCTGAGTATGATGAAGCTCTCGTAAGATTCCTGAAGCGAGAGCACGATGTTCAGTTTCCTACCTTTCCTAGTTTCTCACCATATGTTGACCCTAAGGATGTTGAGTTTTCTATTGGTGATGATGACGATGCTGAGGCTACAGACAGTGATTAGTGGCCTGATTTACCTCTGAATTGTGCTAAGTCCGTTGTTAGTTTAGTTTGTTTGCTAGTATTGATTGTTGTTTGTTGTTTGCTAGTTTAGATTTGTTTATGTACTTTGTGTGGATTGTTGGGTGTCGAGACTCGTTGTTAGAGTATTTTTAATGTATTGTGTTTAAGATTGAAATTTGGATAAATTTATGTTTATTTCTATTTCAGACCTACTATTTAGTAGTTAGTATTGTTGTTCTATTTCGTTATTATAAGTAGTATAGTCATTTAATTTAATTACTAATGAGCTCGCTTACTTTTATACTCGCTTCATTATTTCGGTATTATTCATAAAAGCATGTGTAAAAGTAAATTTTTCTTTCTAGAATGTTTTTTTTACATACTTATAAAAATTCCTTTTTAAAATTATGTTTTCTTTCTCTCATACTTTAAAAAAAATTTTTTATGATAGACCAAAACTTAAGTTTGGGGGAAAGGGAAAATACATTCAAATTTAAATTTTATTTGTCCTTAAAGAACTAATATTTTCTTAAAATAAAATTTTTTTTAACATAACATGAGGAATGAAGAATCTATTTAAGATCACTTAAATTTTTTAAATTATAAATAATTTTAGTGGACTTAATAAAAAATTTTAATAACTTTGATTGATTTTAAGAATAGAATTATTCAACTTAAAGAAGAATAAGATTAAGAAATTTTTCTATTCATAGTAGAGATAATTGAATTTTAGAAGTATTAAGAAATCAAAAATTATAACTCAAAAAAGAATAGATTGAAATTCTTTTGAAATCTATTTATGTTATAATAATTAAGTGAAAATGTATAAGTTTGAAAATATAAGTTAAGGATAGTGATGTTCAAAACCATTAACGAGCTATCCAGATACGATAATCCTCTCTTTAGTTAAAAAAAAAGGTATATAAAAAAAATAATAATAATAAAAAAGAAAAAGAGAGGAGAAGCTTGAGGAAATGCCTAATCAAAAATTGGCTTCACTTGAATTAACTTATAAAAAGAAAACTGATTACATTTATTACTTAATTTTTATGCATGTATTTCTATTAGAAAAGAATTTCATGAAGATCTTTTTCTTGTGAATAATTTATGTGATATTAATATAATAAACTACAATTATTTTCGTAGTGAATGAAAAATTTTTTAAGTCTTAAAATTAAACTTAGTTAGTGAAATTTGGTTAATGATTTACTAAAGCCTTTATAAAATCAAAAATCATAAGGAGTCTTAAACATTTACCTTTTTATGCCAAATGTTATACATTTTATATAGTAAAAAGGGTTACTTGAGGACAAGTAACGTTTAAGTTTGGGGGATTTTGATCCAAGAAAAAAATACCTATTTTATGCCTTGATTTTTATTAAATTTAAAGGATATTATGCTTTAATGAAAGGTATTTTTGTGTTTTTGGATGTAGGTGATACAAAAATGTTCAAGAAGGAGAAAAATATGAAAAAGGAGCAAAACGGAATAAAAAGGAGCAAAACTAGAGCCAAAATGCAAAATTTTCGAAATTACTGTCCTGACGCCTAGGCGCTAGAGTCCGGCGCCTAAGCGCCAGCTCGATACAGAAAACTGTTAAGTTTTTGATGACTTTTAGGCAGTTATTTTGACGGTGTAAGCGGTTATTGGACCTACTAGAAGACTGGCAGTTGTTCCTGGTTTATAGGACATGTGATACAATGTATTTGGACGCTTCAAAACGGTTTTAATTGCGAAGAGGTGCGATCCAAAGTGAAGAGATGTGAAGAACTAGACGCGGTGTCCGGCGCCTAGGCGCCAGACACACCTTATAGAAGATTCATTGAATGTGGACACATTTTGAAGAGGTGCCTTGAGGCAACCCTTGAAGCCTATAAATAGGAGGGTATTCCATCAGAGAAAAACGCCTCATCTGCCCCTCCCTATCTAGAGTCCAATCTAGAGAGAGAATTAGAGTGATCATATTAGGGCTACCTTTTTACTTTCCTTCATAAATTAGTGAGTTTATTTTAGAGTTTGTATTTAGAGTTTGAAAGAGTTGGTGCATCTGTAGTTCATTACACCGTGGAGTCGGTAGGAATCGAAGTTCGCAGGAGAAAAATCTAAGATAAGTATTTTTATTTTGATTCAAAGTTTATTTATTATGTTTTATTATTTAATTTCAATGTGTTCTGAGTAGTTACTTTACTTTCTCCTTTCAATTATGAAAAGATAAATAAGATAATACAAAATTTGTCGGAGAATTAAAAATCATATATTTTCAAAATATTGTGATGATATTAATAACGATTCTTAATTTACTATTTAAATTGGCCATTTAAATTGTTAAAACCTGTTGAAGATTTTTGAGACCTAGAAGGAGATAAATTCTTAACTTGTAGATATCACATGAATCCTTGGGTAGTCGAAGGCCTTGTGCGGGTTATTAAAGGTGAAGTGCAAATAAATGGGAAGATATTATATAATGGGCGTAGAATTGATAAGTTTTTAGAGTGACAGACTAAATTCTTGTGATTTGGTTTATAGAAAAGGAAGGGTCACTAGTAGGGCCGACCATAGCCACCCTTGGACATCTAGTAGTGTGAGCCTAGATTAACCCATTCTACTAACAATACATCCGGACCTGATCTATTGGCTAGCCAATGTTCTTTGCACCTGGATCAAAGAGTAAAGAATATGAATGCTTCTATTTGGCACAATAACATAAATTTATATTCTCCACGAATATTATCATTATCTTAGAAAATCTTTGATTAATTGAAAGGGAGAAAGTTGCTTTCTTATTGTTATTTACATCAATTATTTTATTTTTGCTTTATTATTGCATCTAGTAAATTAAAGATATTTTATTTTTAATTATAAAAGAAATACTTTAAAATAAAAATATTTAAAGATCTATAACTCTCTCCTCGTGGGATCGATACTGGGGTCTTTGTTTCAAAGCCTTATATTACTTGAAACGATACGTATACTTGCGTAGAACCCCTAGTGTGTAAAATATTTTTCATAAAATTATATTTATATACACTAGTCGCTATTATTATTTATAACATATATTTTTGAAAGCATTAATTAGTACGTTGATCTTCACAGGACTTCGGGTCACTCGTCACGGCTGAACATAATCGTTCACTCTATATTACATTGAACATCAATGATATTATTCTTCCGAGAGTACTCATTGACCTTGGAGCATCAATTAATATTATAAATTTGAAAACTTTCGCACTTTTAGACATTGATGTTGACAGATTTTTTAACTGATACAATCATGTTACGGGGATTTAATCAACAAGGAGAATGAGCCGTAGGATCAATAACATTGCTTTTAAAGATAGATAATCAGTTAACAACTGCAAAATTCCACATCATTGATTCAGATACATCTTTTAATGCTCTACTTGGCCAACCTTGGCTCCATGAAAATAAAATGGTACCTTCATCATTACACCAATGTATCAAATATCTACAAAAAGGAAAAGAATGTTACAGAAGAGGGGATGTCCAACCATTTTCAATCCAGGAAATTGGTGTACACGAGGATGTTGCATATTACTCCCTAGTAGAGAAATTAATATTCTCTAGAGATGCGATGTAAAATGTGAAGGAAAAAGATAAAAATCAAAATAAAGAAAAAAAAGTTGATGCATTGGTCAAAGCCGAGGCCAACGACAAGCACAACAAAAAGGGATTCCTGCTACTAATATGAAGAAGACACTGAAGTTTGAAATTCATTTGAATTATGAAGAAGAAGAAAAAAAGAAAACAATTCTAAAGGATCCCTAGTACAAGATACTTCTTGAAGAGGAAAATAAAGAAAAAGAATTTGAATCTATGTATGAAAAAATAAATCACTATGTAAATACTATGACCCTAACTCCTCTTTCTTCTACAAAAGTTGAAGATTTAGTGGTCAAAGAAATACATAGTGAAGACAAGAAATCGATAAAATTTTGAATTGGTTCTACTAGCTCAGATGTTGATGTAAAATCAAAAGATGAAAAATTTTTGGAATAAATAAAAATTCCTTTTCAGCTTTATTCTCCATGTGTTCAAAAAGTTTTGCAAAAAAGTTTAAGGTCTAAACAACATTTATTAAACCAACCATATGATTTTGAGCATTTATGGACTAATGATAAACAGAATTATAATTCTAAAGAGGGGGTAGGATTTGGTGTCCTTGGACCTTTAGAAGATACGAAATTTTGCTTGGTTGTCACAGATGATCTAACTTTTAAACAAATACTCAATCCAATGATAGAGGATGCCCCACCAGAATTTAAAGAAGAAATCAAATCAACAATGGGTAAAATAAAAGAAATAAACTTGGGGACTGACGAAAACTGAAAACTAACTTTTATTAGCATTTCTCTTATTAATATAGAAGCAGAAGAAATATTTCAAGTATTAAGAGAATACAAGGACTGCTTTGCTTGGAATTATGACGAGATGCCCGAACTTGCTCCAGAAGTGGTAGTTCACAAGCTGGGGATCCGTCCTTCTATAAAAAGGTCCAAGAAGAACATGTATTGACATAGAACAACAAGTCATCACATAAATCAAGAAACTAATTAAGGCTAATTTTATTCGAGAAGAAAAATATCCAATATGGTTGGCCAATATAGTACCGGTAAAGTAGAAAAATGGCCAAATCTGATTCTGTGTAGACTTCCGAGATCTAAATAAAGCCTGTCCAAAAGACGAATTTCCATTGCCCATTCCCGAATTAATGGTAAATATGGCATCGACACGTGTAATATTCTCCTTTATGGATGGAATATCAAGATATAACCAAATTAAAATGTCCCCTGAAGATGAACCAAATACAGCTTTCACAACACCCATTACGATATACTATTATAAAGTAATGCCATTTGGACTAAAGAACGCTCGTGCTACTTACCAGAGGGCCATGAAAAGAATTTTGGATGAGCTTATTCACAAGCAAGTTGAATGTTACGTAGATGACTTGGTTGTTAATAGTAAATACAAAAATGAACATACATATGATTTAAGAATCGTCTTCGAGGGATTATGACAATTTAATCTTAAAATGAATCCTCTTAAGTGTGCCTTTGGTGTCTCGTCAGGAAAATTATTAGGATTTGTTGTTTGACATCGTGATATCGAAATTGACCCACACAAAATTGAAGCTATCATGAATATGCCTCCTCCAAAAAATCTAACACAATTATGATCTTTCCAAGGAAAATTAGCATACATTTGTCGGTTCATCTCCAATCTATAAGGAAGTTGTCAACCTCTCACTACCCTGACCAGAAAAGACACCAAATTTGTATAGGATAAAAATGCCAATATGCTTTTGAAAACATCAAAAAAGATCTAATTACACCTCCTGTTCTAGCAACCCCTGTGTTAGGATGACCTCTTATCCTTTATACTGCAGCTTTAGAAAATTCTTTAGGAGAATTGCTGGCTCAAAATAATGATGAAGGTAAAAAAAAATGCTCTATATTACATAAGTCATTGTTTAAATCCAACTTTGATAAGGTATGTTGTGATAAAAAAAAATATTGTTAAGCTTTGATCTTTGCGACTCAGAAGCTAAGACATTACATGTTATCACACAAAGTGACCCTTATTTCAAAGATTAACCCATTGCAATATTTAATGACTCAACCAACTCTTTCTGGAAGATTGGCAAGATGGGCAATGTTGTAACTTCAATTTGATATAAAGTTCGTGCCGTTGAATGCTGTCAAAGGACAAATCTTGGCAGACTTTCTAGCAGTACACCCCGTACCGAATGAATTTCCAGTTAATGATGATTTGCCTGATGAACAAATATTCAAAATAGAAGATTCTGACTCAAAGAAATGGGAGTTATATTTTTATGGAGCTTCCTCCGCTAGAAAAAATAAAGACGAACAAACCACTATACCTGGCAAAGCAGGGGTAGGAATAATTTCTATTACTCCGGAAAAAGGAACGATACCATTTTCCTATCATCTAAGTGAGCCATGTACAAATAATGAAGCTGAGTACAAAGAGCTCATAGTTGGCTTAGAACTGGCAATCAAAATGAACATTAAATGTCTCAACATTTACAGTGATTCTCAACTGATTATTAATCAGATAATAGGAAAATACAAAATTTTGAAATCACGGCTTGAACAATATTTTAATTACATTATGGAATTATTACAAGATATTTCTAATGTGACATTTTTCCTAGTTCCTAGGCAAGATAATTCTCTAGTAGATGCTTTGGAAAAACTCACAAAAGAATTTGCTTGTCCTGCTAGGAATAACATTTTAATATTCTTAAAAGAACGATGAGTTTTATCTCAAATTCATTTTGATAGTTTGGACAAAAAAGAAGAAATTATAACAATAACGGTTGTCAATGAAGAAAAGAACGATGATTGACGACAATCGATTATTGAATACTTACGAGCTAGGACATTACCTGACAACAGTTCCACTACACTTCAAATTAAACAAAGAGCATTATCTTATGTCTTAATAGATGATGTTCTTTATCGTCGATCTTTTCATCAAATGTGGTTAAGATGTTTAAGTCAATCCAAATCTCAAGAACTCATCAAAGAAGTTCATTCAGGCTTATGTGGTGCACATCAGTCTGGGCCCAAGATGAAAATGAAATTAAAAAGAATGGGGTATTATTGGCTTTCAATGATGATTGACTGCCTTGAAGTATCAAGAAAATGTCATCAATGCCAAGTTCATGGAGTGGTCTTACATCAACCTCCAAATGTATTACATCCGACAATTAAATCTTGGTCGTTTGAATGTTGGGGCACCGATATTGTGGACCCTATAGATCCTCCATCGACTAAAGGACATAGATTTATATTGGCAGCTACTGATTACTTCTCAAAATGGGCAGAATCCGTACAACTTAGGAAAGTCAAAGCAGAACAAGCTCTTCATTTCCTCAAGACACAAATTGTTTATAGATTCGGAGTTCCTCGAAGGATTATCTCAGATAACAGATTAGCCTTTAAGAACATGAAAATAAACAATTTTATTCAAAGACTTGGAATAGATGGGTGATATTCAACAATTTATTATCCAAAGGCCTACGGTTTAGCTAAAGCTTTTAATAAAACATTAGTCCAAATTTTGAAGAAAACATTGACTAGCAATCCAAGAAAATGACATGAAAAATTAATTGAATCATTATGGGCTTATTGAACTACATACCAAACACCAACACGGTCAACACCGTTTTCTTTGGTTATGGTTATGAAGCCATACTTCCATTAGAAATTCAAATTCCTTCTCTTAGGAATGCGGTTGTAAACAAAAAAACTGAAGGAGAAAATGCAAAATTACGTCTTGAAGAACTAGAAAATCTAGAGTGCGAATGTCTTCAAGCTCAATAAAATCTAGAATTGTACCAAGCCAAAATGATACGGGCCCATGATAAATTGGTTCATCCTAGGACATTTCTAATTATGGATTTGGTCTTAGTACTTCGAAGACCTATTCTTGCTCATAGAAAAATAGCTAGATATTTTGAGCCAATATGGGAGGCCCATATGTAATTGAAAAACCTATTCAGAAGGATCCTATCAATTAGTTGACTGTCAAGGAGATAGAGTTTTGCCCCAAATTAATGGATGTTTCTTAAAAAAATATTATGCGACATAAGACAGTGATTTCTCGATTGTACAAATTTTAGTTTGTCTCTCGACATTTTTTTCTTGCTTACAAAGTATATACTTGTGAGCACAATCCCTCAAAATAAAAATATAAAAATAATAATAACAACACTTTAAAAATGAAATTTAGTGTGACATATCATTACCCTATCAATTGCAGGAAAATGTCTGACAATAGGTTACTTTTAACTTTTCAAAATGATACCACTTTTGCACTGGACTGCCGACACTTTGACAAGGGTTCAAGAATTCATTTCAACTTTGATCTACTACAGATTGAATCGATATACCATGGGTCATTGTTGTACCTAGTTGATCAAAATGAAATCAAGGAACAGTCGCTTCTGATAGAATTTAAACTTTGGAAACAATATGATTTCAAGGATGAATAAAAAACTGATAATCATGAACCAAATCCTAATATTAGGAAATTGAAATCTGTAGTGGCGACTGTGGCTCAAGAGGTTGCAGAGGTTAACAAAACGACAACAGGACTTACCTGTTCACAAAGGTGAAATTGAAACAAACGACTGAAGCGACAAGAAGAAAAACAACTACAAGATAGAAAACTTAAGGAAGATGACATCAAGAAGTTTGCATCTCTTGATCTCGAGACTTCATTTGCTGAAATTCATCCTATCACGACAATGCCAGATAAAGAAATCCCTAGGAGAAACGTCTTTGAAGTAGAAATACGACGAATTCAATCTATAAACGGCAATCCTTTGAACAATTCAAGCATATCAATGGACGAACAATCAATATCCTTGAAGGTATTAAGTTGTTCACCAGAATATTTGATGAATATGAACAGAAATCCATCATTGAGCATGTGATGAAAGCATGAGACCTAAGCCGTGCTGGACGTTTTAGAAGGAGAACTTACTCTGAGCCTAACAAATGGATATGTGGTAAGGGAAGGCTGGCAATCTAATATGGATGTTGTTATAATTATGCTAGAGACAGCAAAGAAAATCCTCCGGGATCCTACGACACGAACAGGTGGATCCATTGCCTACAGTAATCATTCAAATTATTAAACAAATTGTTACCTTGGGAATCATACCATTAAGCTGTGTTCCGGATAATTGTATTATCAACATATATGACAAGGGTGATTGTATCCCGCCTCACATCGACAGTCATAACTTTGAAAGACCATTTTGCACGGTGTCCGTGATGAACCGGTGTTCTATCCTTTTCAGAAGGGAAATACAGATCCTTGGACCAGGATAATTTGCAAGAACATAACAGGTCTTTCTAACACAAGGATCAGTTCATCTACAACAAGGAAACGGTGCTGACGTGTTGAAACAGTGTATAACCAGTATCGATAGACCTCACATTTCGATCACTCTACGTCTAATGTGGCCAGACAAAAGACCCATCGGATATCAAGCTATTCCAAACTTGAAGGGTTGAAGCCTTTGGAGCTACCATGACCTCGTGAATGTCCAAACACATGCGAAATGTTTGACAAATAATGTCTTGGAGTGTTAGATGTTTATGGTTGATCTAATAGTATCCAAGGCTATGTTATGATAAAAGGAAGGACATGAAGGCTTTTGACATATGATATATTAGCAATTTGTAGCATGCGTGATATATGATATATGTATATATATGTACTATTGATTTTTTTTGCAATGATATGTGCCGGTGACTTTTGTACGTTATCTTTTGGAATAAAATAAAATGTTGAAAATATTCCTTGTTGTCTATCATATGTCGGTAGGTCTTAATAGTGCCAAAATGAATCCTTTAAATAAAAATCACAACATAATAACTGACATGAGAATTATTCTCTGATCTGCAAATGTCAGATTCCCAACGGATATCCCCAGCGAATACATTCTTTTCCAAGTGAGGCTTCTACGCTCTCTAGTTATTGGATATAAGTCCTTTCCTGACACAGAAGTTATGGCATTCCTCTAACATGACATCGACATTTGACATTTCCAAGAAATGGAATATGACTTCCATTTTCTCTCTAAAGTTATTGGATATAAGTCCTTTCCTAACACGGAAGTTATGACATTCCTCTAACTTGCATCGACATTAGACATTTCCGAGAAATGGAATATGACTTTCATTTTCTCTCTAAAGTTTTAGATTAAGTCCTTTCCTGACACGGAAGTTTTGGCATTCCTCAAACTTAACATTGACATTTGACATTTCTGAGAAATGGGATATGACACCCATTTTCTCTTTCTAATTATTAGATATAAGTCCTTTCCTGACACGAAAGTTATGACATTCATTTAACTTAACATCAACATTTGACATTTCCAATAAATGGGATTTGACACCCAATTTCTCTTCCTAGTTATCGGATATAAGTCCTTTCCTAACATGGAAGTTATGACATTCTTTTGACTTAACATCGACATTTGACATTTCCAAGAAATGGGATATGACACCCATTTTCTCTTTCTAGTTATTGGATATAAGTTCTTTCCTGACACGAAAATTCTGACATTCCTCTAAGTTGACATCGACATTTGACATTTCTAAGAAATGGAATATGACTTCTATTTTCTCTCTAAAGTTATTGGATATACGTCCTTTCCTGACACGGAAGTAATGACATTCCTCTAACTTGACATCGAAATTAGACATTTCTAAGAAATGGAATATGACTTTCAAATTAGTGAAATATTAACTTCCAAAATCAACCCCTAACCATAAGACTCTTTTTAATTTGATTTTTTTTCAAATTAAAATAATAAAAGAAATTTAAATATTTAATTTTAGTGTGACAAAATTGCAGTGAGTTTCTACCATTTATCCCTTGATGTTTCAATCATCCAAATATAATAATTAAGGTCATTTATTGCCCTTTTCCCATTCTGATTAAGCCTAAATATTGATTGAGGCTAAAATTTTTAAAATTACAATTTTACCCTTAAAGGTCTTTATCACTTCATAATTCACTAAATTTAGCTCAAATGACTATAAAACTTTTATTTGGTCACAATTATGGTTAATTAAAACATTAAAGGACACAATGTGATTTTTCAAATTTTAATTTAATTTATATATTTACTTTAATGCAAAAATAGGGGTTTTCAACAAAAATTCAATAACTTGTCCAAAACAAAACTTTTAACTTTGAAATTTTTATTAGAGGTAGACCTAGACTAGAGGACCAGTTGGACCAAATTTCATGATTTTTTAAGTTTTTATTTAATTATTAGAATTATTTTACATTCTGGAGTATTTATTAATTATAAAATATTTTAAAGGTTGAAAATTCAATTTTATATTTTCCTCAAGTCCCTCTGAGGTCAGGGAACCTAGAGAAAAAATTTTTATATTTTTTTATTTTTATTTTAATTAATAAATTTATTTTAGTTGAAAATTAAGGAGATTCATTTTTAGCCTTTTTAAAAATTAATTTAAGCCTTTAAAAATTAATATTTTGATTTTGAAGCTTAGGAAAATTATGTTGATAGTTCCTAAGTGATTAAAAGACCAAATGTGACAATTTGATGATTTTTAATATTTTTTCTGATTTTTATTATTTTTAGTTATTTAAATATTTAAAATATAGTTAAAAATTAAATTTTTTATTAAAATTCCATTTTTTTTTTTAGAAAATTCCTCTGATCATAGAGAACTCCCAAAATGAATTTGGTAAATTTTTGAGTTGTATTTTAATTATTAAAATTAGTTTAATGTTAAAAATTATCATTTCATCAAGAAAATTCATTTAGGTGGTTAAATGAACTCCAAATGTCAAGAAATTTTTATGAAGAGTTCTCTGACCTTTAAAACATAGTGGAGAAATGTTTTTAAACCATTTACATTTATATATAATACAACTTATGTTTATATATAATCAACCATTAGAGTTATTTTTAGTGACTTAAATCAAGTTTGTATTTTTTCTAAGGTCCACTAATCATAGGAAACCTACCATAATTTTTCTATATTTTTTTAATCAACATGCTAATTATTAGAATTAAATTATCAAAACAGATGCAAAAACTTGGAAAATATAGATCTCTTCTTAGAGGTCTCCTCTGACCTTGGAAGAATCAGTGAAGATCCCTTATGATAGAGGCTAGAACATGTTAAAATGGCATGCCATGGTGAAATGTCCTAATGCATGGAGAGTTAAAAGACTACAAAGGGTATTTAATTAATTAAAAATTATACATGCATCAGATAAATTTCAAACTATTTCCACATTATTCTCTTATGTTCATTGAGCAAGAAGGTATTTTTATTTTATTTTTATGATTTTTCTACACCAAGTTATGGATTTTAAAGTTCAGGTGATTTAAATAATTCAGAAAATTCATATTTTCCCACTTAATCAGCTCAGCGTCGCGTCAACCTAAGGCGGATTGAAGTCCCACGGGGTGCGCTCCCATTTGACACCGCCAACTGACTGAGTGCCATGCGGCCTGCGGTTCTGTTCAATCTGCTCATTCGACGCGATCAGACCTGTCCAACGAAAACACACGTGATCCAATAGCTGCCCATTTTCGTCCCTGTCTGGTGTGATCTTGTGACCATACACACTAAAACCCTAATTTCTCAATCTATACTTAACTAAATCACTTTGGGTTTGAACCTATGGACTCGTCTAAGCCTAAAAAACATATCCATATGGCTAAGCATGGTTTAAATTAACCCTAATTACATGGAGAATTTAGAGAAGCTCGGGAGGAAGGAGAGGTTAATACCTTGGCTCTGAGAAGTGAAGCTTCGATCGAAGATGCTTTACAGCTTTGTTGGAGTCCTAGGAGCTCAGGGATAAAGCCTCTCACACTGGTGAATTGCTTAGGTATGAAAGTGACTAGGCCCGATTTGGAGTTTTGATGGAAGTCTCTGTTAGAGTGACCTGGTGATGGGGTTTTCAGTGGGGAACTTCTTCTTTTGCTGTGGGGATGGTGTGGGTGATTTTAATTTGACTTTGGTGGAGTTTTGGGAGATGTCCTGTTTTAGGCTCAATATTAAGCTCAAAAATTGAGCTCAGACAGAGGATTTGGGGGCTGAAAAATGGTGGGAATTGGCTTCTCCGTGTTGTGGGAAGGATTTAAAGTGATTTGGGTAGAGTTTTGTTAAGTTTTGGTTCAGCCAACCTATTGGCCGTGAAGGGTTGTGGCTTAAATAACCATCGCTGGTGTGGCTGCCAGAGCTCCAATTTAGGTGCAATGCACTGCCTAGGTTGAGTGCATAAGAGCTCCCATGGCAATTTTGGGCTGAGTTGGCCATAAGGTAGAGTTTAGGTTTGGCCAAGTGTGAGGTGGCTCTCAGTTTGGGCTCCTCCAGCAACTAGGCCAGCCGGCCAGGCTAGGGGAGGTGGCTAGCGGGTCAGGTGAGCCAGTGGGTAGGCCATCATGGGGTGAGCTTAAGTAGTTAACGCATTATGGCAAATTCCCCCTAGGTTTAACCATTTAAAGGAGGAGATCCCCTAATTATGGGGATATTTGGTCCATGGATCCACTAGAGTTGGCTAGGTGGGTCTAGCCCAGTCCCTAAGGTCAACTTAGTGGCTGTGGAGGGGCTGGTATGGTCACATTTGTTTAATTTGATTAAATTTGGTCATGGGTTTATTTGGGTCACCTTGGGTTCAGATTGGGCTAACTTGGGTTTTAGCTTGAATTGAGCCCACGTGATTGAGCAATATTGTTTATATGATTGCCATAAATGGTTTAGAGAATGATTGTAGTGGTTTTGGATTGGTTTGGGGGATCAATTTGGCTTGATTTGGGATTTTGGTCAATTTGGGGCAAGTTGGGTTAATATGGGTTTATGTTAGGTTATGGTTGGTTCCAAGGCCAATTGAAGGTTCCAAATGGTCTAGATGGATGTCATAAAGAGTTCCCAACATCAATTGGGTGGAAATTTTGGGATTAGGTCAATCAATTTGGGAGATTTTGGGCATATGGCATGTTTGGGTCAACATTTAGGGTTTTGGACTTTAAGTGAAATTGGGTGAGACTTGGGCTCAAATTGGGGGGAACTGATGGTTCAATTCAGTTTAGGGGAGTATTATGAAGAGTTTAGAATTCGAATTAGGGAGAAATTGATTGGCATTAGGTCTATTTGGGGGATTTGGGTCACTTAGGCAAAATTGGATATTTTGGATTTTAAGTGGAATTGAACTCAAATGTGGGTCAAATTAAGCTTGGATTTGGTTTATATGGACGTTGGAAATGTTGAATAAAGTTTGGAATTGAAATTGGGTAAGATTTGGGTCAATTGGGTAGACATTGGGTTTAATTTGGGCACTTTTGGGTTAAATGGGTTAAATTGGGGCTTTTGGTTAAATCGGGCTAAATTAGCCAAATTGGGTTATGTGGTAGTTGAGATAAATGAAAGTGGGAATATATGGGAGTGTTTGGGAATTTTTGGAAATTTTTGGGATTTTGGGTTAAGAGAGGCATTTTGGTCATTTTGGGGATTGTTTTGGAAAATTTGGCAATTTTAGGTAATTTTAGTTAATTTGAGTGGTAGGGAGTGTTTTGGAATGATTTTTTGAGAATTATGGGTAATTTGGTTGATTTTGGAAATTTTGGGGGATTTTAGGGTTTTGGGGGTATTTTGGGTATTTAGGGTATTTTGGGGCAAAGGGGTTCGAAATTTGGAATGTTTGGGAAAATTGGGATTGGTTAAGAGTGTGTAATATGGCATTGTTTAGGTTGAGCCATGGACCAAGGGTCACCCTCAATTGGTTCTCTATGTGTTGGTACTAGCCAAATCCGAGCTTGAGGCTATTGGGCTTTGGAAAACCACTTACATGAGTTTCCAAAGAGTTAGGGGATTGATCCCTGACAAATATATGGGTGCTTACAATTTAAATATGAAAATTATGATTTTATAATATGGGATACTATGCAAGTATACGTATCGTTTATCAAGTAATATATGACTTTCTGATTAAGCCCCGAGATATCGAACCCACAGGGAAATGTAAAAATTTTTTAAAGAAATAAGAAAATTATAATTTTACTTTTTAAATGACTTTTGAAAGTATGTTTTGCTTTGTAAAGTTTGAAAGTTGTTTTTAGTATTTTTGATAAAAAGCTAAGTAGGAAATGAAAATTATCAGAACTTTAAAACACGAAATAAAACACTAAGAAATAAAATATCTTTTTCTTTCTCTTGTAAAGCAGTAATTATGAAAGTATTGTTGTGGAAGTATTTAAATTGTGTTGTGATAAATATGAACAAATTTATTCTTTATACTTACTTTGTTCTATAAAGAACATTGGTTAATTTAAAATTTTAAAATTTTGAATATGGTTAGGTAGGGAAGATACCAGCTCTCATCTTAGAGTTCCCTCGAATCCCTCCACCTGGGGGCTAACTTCTCTTAACAAAATTTAAAATATCAAACCAAATTAGGGGGCTTTAGCCTGTCACTCTAAAGACCTCTAATTTTACTCCCCATTAAAAACATATCTCGTAATATATTTGCATTCAATTATATGGACTACAATTCTCACCCATATAATTGCATGTGATTTTTACCAATTATTGTTTGAGACAATACCGCATTGGATTTTACATAATCTCACAACAAATTTTAAAACTCAAGAAAAACTCAAGAAAAAAACAAAACTCAAGACAAAAACAAAACTCTTCTTCAAAAATTAAACATTTGTAAAACAAAACAAAAGATAACGAAAGTAACACACCCTCTTTGGATGATCAAGAATCCCTCAGAGGAGATAACCTATGGCTGCTAAGGAGATTTCCCCGGTCTGGATGAATATAAAAATTCATTTATACTAAGTAAATCTGAAGGAAATAGTGGTGCAAGAATGAGGTAACTGTTGGATCCTAGCCGGTGTCGCTTAATCAGCTTAAACTTCCCTCATAAGACAACTAAAATAATGACAACAAAAACAACTTAAACCACTTGGAACTTCTTTGAACCTCTTAAACCTTACAAATCTAAACTTAAAACCCTATGCAATAAGAAGCTTGGAGCATGCACCATGGGCAGCACGATGAGGACGTGCAGAAGAACATCTTCGAGTGAGCAAACATGTCTACAACAGCAAATCCTTCCTTAGAATTAAACAACAAGCCATAGGATTTTGAGATCGTCTGCCTAGTGTGACATAAATCCTCAATTAATCTTTTATGCATTTACACACTGTACAATATAAGCCCTAACTCATCTTGGGATTTTGAGGTTGTCGTCCCATATGACGTTAATCCTCCTATCTTCCAGGCTATTTGTATGATTGGTATCATACAAATATAAACTCTAAATAAAAAATTGGTAGGGTGAAACATTAAATAATTTCTCTTCGAAACTGAAGCTAAACCATATAATAGTTTGGGAAGTCACCGGGGTTTGCATTGGGATCCATGACATCTTCTAGTTTTCCTGCTTTGGATTTCAAAAATAATTGTTCCCATTTGCACCTTTCCCATTTGAATTTTCTATGTTTGACCTTAAAAATCCTAAATTTTATGAGTTCATGAAGAAAATCTTTCCTTATCATCATCAAGAGTTTTCTTAAATAACTTCGGCTGCTTGACATGTAATTAGCTATAGGGGCATGCCCTTATAGGAAAGTTTAAAAACCCAGATAATATAAACCTTATTTAATCTCTTATATTAGATAGGGGAACTTGTCGATCAACATAAATGACTCACAGACTAATCAGATGTCATAGATTCTTTAGTTTATTTAAATGAGCATCATCATCAAGTAATGTGTATGTTCTTCAGGGTAGATGCATAGCTTGCAATGTTGTGCTCTTTTATTTAAAATATTACATGTATGAGATGGGTTTGATTTTGATATTTTCAAATTAAAAATGTTACTTTTCAAAATATATATATATATATATATATATATATATATATATATATATATATATATATATATATATATATATATATATATTCTAATTAATGGTCGAAGCTTGGGGAGTTTCAAAGCTACTAGGGGCCTTCGACAGGGAGATCCTCTATCCCCCACCATCTTCATCCTGTCTTTAGACTACTTTTCTAGATTGGTGGATAGAGAACTTCTTTCTCACAACTTTTCCAGGTACCTTCATAGATCTAACATTGCTGTCTCTCATTTAATGTATGCAGATGATATTATGCTTTTATCAACTGCCCATAAAAATGCTGTCAAAAAGATTAAGTGGTGTTTGGAGACTTTTCAACAGCAAGCTGGTATGGTCTTCAACAAGGAGAAATGTCAACTGATATTCTCTAAACACACTCCTGCCCACATCAGACATTGGATCACTGAGCTCACTGGATTCTCTAGCTTAACTCCCCCAATTAAATACACGGGTGCCTATCTTACTTGTGGGTAGGACAAAACAAATCCAATTTGATGAATGTCCGGGCAAGATAAAAACCCAACTTAATTGCTCGGTCTAATTCCTACCTATCTAATGGTGGTAGAATCACCCTACTGAAAAGCATTCTAACCTCTTTCCCTTCCTACCTACTTCAATCGACTCCTTTGAAGAAGAGTACTCAATTACTTCGGATAGAACTTTCGATCGATTTCTTTGGTCCGGACAAAGACACCGGCTTCATTGGACTTCCGGATTAAAGCCGCTAAACCCCTTTCTGCGCGGGGCTTGGCTTTAGGGATCTTCTCCACCTGCAAGCATGTCGACTTCCTCGAAACTTTGGATCCACTTTAGAGCCCGGACCTCCTTGTGGGCTAAATTTCGAAAGGCAAGTATTGCAAACACACCCACCCTTCCCTTGCTCGTCGGGAGATCGGGGATTCCAAGATCCGGGTCAAAATGCTGAAAACTAGACGGAAGTCGAAACAAAATTCCTTTGGGATCCGGGGAAGGGGAGATCAATTTCGGCTAGACAATTGGTGCCCAAAGATTGGTTGATCCCTAGAGGTAACACCGACCCCTCCCTAGCCGATTGTCGACTGTTGGGATGGAGCTACCTGGTCCATCCCACACCTCAGAGCTATCTTGCAAGAACATTCAGCTCAGCAAGTTGCAACTATTCCTATACATATGGGGAAACCTGACAGCATTTCCCTGGGGGTCTCCAAATACCAAAGCCTGACTAAATACCTCTACAGCTCCTCTTATCAGTGGCCTACTGTCAAATGGGGGAAGGCAGTATGGAGCAAACACCTCTCCCCTTCCATGTCTTTCCTTTGCTGGCGTGCTCTTCACAGCATTATTCCCACTGATGATATCCTAAAGTTAAAAGGCTTGAGAGGTCCTTCTAAATGTGTTCTTTGTCATCAGCATGAAGAATCTATTCCCACTTGTTCTTTCGGTGTAATTTCTCCCAAGCGATTGGCAAGAATTACAATCCCAGGTATCTATTAATAGCAGTCACCTTCATTGGGAAGTTTTCCATCATCATTGGTGTGAGGGGGAAATCCCAAAGGCAAACACCATTCACTTCATTGCCATCTGGTTCATTTGGATGTCAAGAAACCAGGCCAAATTTGAAGATCTTACTGCTGCTGTACCTTCTGTTGTCAGGAATTGCAAGTCCTACATTAATAAACTCATTATTCATAAGGGGTTTCCACAAGTTCTTCAGCAGCCTCCCCACTTAATTCCTCCTGCCCCTGCTGTCTCTTTTCAGGTGAAAGCTGTCAGTTGGAAGGCTCCCCCTTCTAATTACATCAAGATAAACACTGATGGAAGTTTTTCCAGTGATGGTGCTGGGGTGGGGGGCATCTTCAGGAACCATCTGGGAAATTGTCTGCTTTATTTCCTTGCCCCTGTATCTGCTAAAGATGCATTTGAATCCGAATTGATTGCGGTGCTTTGGGCTCTTCATCTTGCTCGGATTGCTTGGTTGGGAAAATACCCGGATTGAGGTGGACTCTCGAGACCCGATTAAGAACCTTGCATTTTCCCATCGGCTTCGATGGCACCATGAGATACTTGGATGGAACTTATTCTTGCTTTCGGGACCCCTCAAACCCGGTTTTCTTCCAATTTCGAGAGGGCGACAAACCTGCCCATCGTGGCTTGCCGAGGCAGTGCTATTTCCCCCAAAGCCGAGGTTTCCAACCTTCCATCCGGTGAGTTAAAATTCTTAATTGCTGGAGATAAACCGAGTTCCCCCATTTCGGAATCGATCACCTGTTCTCTCATCCGACTTCGGATGCCCTGCGGCACTTTTTCTTGGATTCCACTCGCCGTCTACTCGGCTTTGTGATGGCCTCTTTTCTCGCAACCATAGTTTTTAGTCTTTGCTTAAAATAGATAAACATATATTCACTCATGTCCTGTAATCTTAGTTAGGTTCCTTGTGGAGTTTTGTTGTGGGTTAGGTGGTGTTCTCTCCTCTTATTTTGGAGATCCCCCCTTACCTAGTTTTGTATCTCCTTCTCAGTATTAACAAAGTTGGAGCTCATTGAGGCTCCTTTCTCTAAATATATATATATATATATATATATATATATATATATATATATATATATATAATTAAATCTATTTTAATGCGGGTGACGGGATTTCCGTTCCGAGCAATCGACAACCTCTAACATTTTAACGGTTGGCAATTATAAAGAGAAAATCCAACCAAAAACCGTCAAAAGAAATTTCCTGGATGGTTTTTCTAACTACAGTGCCAACAATTCCATTTCGCTGGAAAGTGGCGCTATAGGAGCCAGTTTAAGCACCGATGGTGCCAGTGCACACTTTTGTACCGCTTCACTAAAGTTTAAATATCTCTCTTTTTTTTATAAACTTCAATAGTTAAAATGTTTTATGCATTTTCTTCAAATGTAAGTCTCCAAAGTACAAAGAATTCATCAAAATTTTTTTATTTTTTTAAAAAGTAATAACAAATTTAAACTAATTATAAAGATAATTATGAGTTGCCTCCCACAAAGCGCTTGGTTTAATGTCGTCAGCCCGACATTCCTAATCTTTACTCTAGGTGACCAAACAATAAAACCTCTTTAAGCATTGGTTTGTGCCCGTCAAAATAAGGTTTCAACCTATGTCCATTAACTTTAAATATTTTCTTTGTTTTTGGATCTTCAATTTCTAGTACTCCATATGGGTAACTTTTATAATAGTAAATGGTTCCATCCATCTGGACTTTAACTTTCTGAAAAATATTTTCAATCATGTATTATACAATAAAAATTCTTGACCAGGTTTGAATTCTTGTTTTATTATTTTTTTATCATGCAAAATTTTTATTCTTTCGATGTAAATTTTAGCATTTTCATAAGATTCATTTCTGATCTCATCAAGTTCATTCAGTTGCAATAGTCTTTTCTCACTAGCATCATTTAAATTAAAATTAAATTCCTTCATAGCCTAATAAGTTTTATGCTCCAGTTCTACTGGTAAGTGACAGGTCTTTCCAAAAATAAGATTAAATGGGGACATTCCTATAGGAGTTTTATAAGTTGTACTGTAAGCCTATAATGCAATATCTAGTCTAGCTGACCAATCCAATTTGTTAGGATTTATAGTTTTTTTCAAAATTATTTTAATTTCACGATTAGATAATTCTACTTGCCCACTTGTTTGTGATGATAACCATTTAAGATCTGATGTTGAATATCATAATTTTCAACAAATTTTTCAGTTATTTTATTCTTAAAATGAGATCCCCATTAGTAATGTTTGCTCTTTGCATTCCATATCTAGTGAAAATATTTTTCATTAAAAATATTGAAACACTCCAAGCATCACATCGGAGTAAAGCAACAGCCTCGATCTATTTTGAAACATAATATACTGCAATTAATATATATAAATTTTCAAAGGAGGGAGCAAATGGTCTCTTAAAATCCAATCCCCAAACATCAAAAATTTCAATTTCCAAAATAAAATTTAGAGAAATTTCATTCTTTTTTGAAATATTACCTACTCGCCGACACCAATCACATATTTTTATATAAGTATTAACACCCCAAAATAGAGTAGACCAATAATATCCAGATTGTAAATTTTTATGTGACGTTCAGTTAATTCCAAAATGTCTCCAAATTTAGAATCATGGTATTTTTGAATAATTTGTTCAGTTTCTTCATAAGGTACACATCTCCGAATAACTAGATCTTTACATTATTTGAATAAATATGAAACATCCCAAAAATAAAATTTTACATTGTGAATGAATTTCTTCAGTTGTTGAATTGTTCATCTGTAAGGTATAAGATCACTAACAATATTGTTAACTATGTCTGCGTACCATGGTATTTTCCTTTCATTAATGGTGTTTAATTTTTAATAAGGAAAATTTTTGTTAATTTTACTTTCAAGTTTAAATGATTTTTCTTGTTCCAACTTAGATAAATGATCAGCTATTTGATTTTCAGATCCCTTCCCATCTACTAATACAAAGTTAAATTCTTGCATCAAAAGAACCCATTTAATTAATCTTGGTTTCGTGTCCTTCTTTTGTATTAAATATTTTGTAACAGAGTGATTCGTTTGCACAACACATTTATTTCTGATTAGATATGGTCTGAATTTACCAAAAGTATATACATATGCTAATAACTATATTTCAGTAGTGGTATAATTATTTTGAGCTTCATCCAAAGTTTTACTAGCATAATATATAACTTTAAAAATTTTGTCATATATTTGCCTTAAACATCTCTAATTGCATAATCACTGGCATCACACATTAACTCAAATGGTTTCTCCCAATCAGGTGAAACTATTATAGGAGAAGTGATTAATTTTTTCTTTAATAATTCAAAGGCATTAATGCATTCTTGGTTAAAATAAAATTTTGCATCTTTTTCTAAAAGTTGGCATAAAGGCTTAACAATTTTTGAAAATTCATTAATATATCGCCTGTAGAAACTAACATGTCCTATAAAACTTCTAACCCCTCTCACAGTAGTAGGAGGAGGTAGTTTAGCTATAACTTGAATTTTTGTCGGATCTACTTCCATACCGTTTATAGAACTTTTATGCCCAAGTACAATTCCTCGTGCAACCATAAATTGAAATTTCTCCCAATTTAAAACTAAACTTGGTTTTGAACACTAAAAAATCATCCATAAAAACTTCTATCCCTTTTTCAATTAAATCACAGAAAATAGTTATCATACATCTTTGAAATGTTGCAGGTGCATTACATAAACAAAAGTGCATTCATCTAAAAGCAAAAGTATTATAAGGACTAGTGAATATTGTATTTTCTTGATCGTTAGAAGTAATAGGAATTTGATGATAACCAATATATCCATCCAAAAAGCAGAAATATTTGTGCCTAGATAGCCTATCCAACATTTGTTCTAGAAAAGATTGAGGAAAGTGATCTTTCCTTGTGGCTGAATTTAATTTTCTATAATCAATACAGATTCTCTAACCTGTGAATTTTCTTATAATTATTAATTCATTTATCTCATTTATAACTACAATCACTCCTTTTATAAGAACACAGTGAATTGGACTCACCAAAACACTATCCGAAATAGGATATATGATTCCAACATCTATCCATTTTAAAATTTATTTTTTAACTACATCTTTCATCATAGGATTTAATCTTCTTTGAGGATTAGCTTTAGGTTCATGATGTTCTTACAATAAAATTCTATGCATACAAATCGAATGACTGATTCCTTGGATATCAACTAATATCCATCCAAAAGCTCTCTGATATTTTCTTAAAGCTTCAGTAATTTTTTCTCTTATAATTCAATTAACTTTGAGGATATTATAACAAGTAGTTTAGAAAAATTTCCTAAAAAAGCATACTTTAAGTGTGTAGGAAGTCTCTTCAGCTAAAGTTCAGGAGGTGTTACTATTGAAGGTATAAGATTCTTATTATTCTTCGTAGTGTCCAATAGCTCAAATCATTCCTAAACATAATCCAAATCCTTATTACTTACTTCAATAGATTTATCTTGCAATTTAGCCTTATCTTCATGATCTATATGTTCTTCTTTAATTTTCTCTTCAAAAATATCTATGAATTCTTCGTTTCTTAAAAAATCACTAATCTCCATTTTGAAGCATTCATCAACTCTTCCGTTTGCTGGATATTTCATTATTTTTGATATATTAAATGTAACTTCTTAATTATTAACTCTCATGGTTTACTCACCTTTTTGTAGTTTTATCAATGCTCTTCCAGTGACAAGAAAAAGTCTGCCTAAAATGATTAGAATTTCTTTATCTTCCTCCATATCTAACACAATGACATCCACAGGGAAGATAAATTTATCAACCTTTACTAATACATCTTGAACAACTCCCTTAGAAAAATTAATTGAACGATCAACTAACTGAAGGGTTAAAGTAGTAGAAGAAATCTCTACTAAACCTAACATTCTAAAAATAGATAGTGGCATAAGATTAATACTTGCTCCCAAAACACACAAAACTTTTCCAAAAAATTTCTCTCCTATAGCACAAGAGATCTTTAAGTTTTTCAAGAAGCTTTTTTTGAATTATAGCGCTATACTCCTCACTAAGTGCAACAATCTCATTGTCTGTAAACTTTCTTTTTTATTAAGCATGTCCTTCATAAACTTTACATAGCTCGACATTTGTTCCAGGGCTTTAACAAATGGAATTTTTATAGTTAATTTCCTTAATATTTATAAAAATTTTTAAAATTTTTCATTCATTTTTTTATGTCTTAATCATTGAGGAAATTGAGGTGGTTACTTTTGTACTTCAAACTTCATTGGTGTAATAGGGTATTCTAAGTCATGAGGAATATCTTCCTCAAGCTTATCAGTTTCCACCCCTTCTTTCTCAACTTCAATCTCTTTTTGAACATTTGTCTCCACTTCTCTTCCACTTCTTAGTTGAATAGCCTAAATTTTCTCTTTCTTCTGATCTTTAGGATTAATTTCGACAGTACTAGGTAGAGTTCCTTAAGGCCTATTGTTAACTGCAGCAGCATTATGTCCCAACTGATTTTCAATATTTCTAATCACAGCTTCTTGACTTTGTAATTGATTACCCATTTGTAATACCAATTCTTCCATAGAAAATTTCTTCTCCTTAATGTGTGGGTTGATATTAAAGCATGAAGGATAATAAGGTTTATAGTTATTACTTCCCTGGTGTTAACGTTTCCCAAAGGGTTCACTTGATTGTTCCCCCATTAAGGATTTATAGCATTAGAGTTATTATTATTCCAATTTAATATAGGATGCTTTTTTTAACCATGATTGTAATAATTAGAATATGGGTTATTAGGTCAACTATTTATTGCATTCAAAGTCTCAAATGATGATTGAGAATCTAACATTTGTCCCAATGAATTTTCCTCAAACACAAGAGGTGTTTGAGATAGATTCATTCCAATTTGATCTATGTTCTTTGAAATAACAGCCATTTGAGTAGCTAAAGTAGACATAGCATCAGAATCTTAAACACTGGCTACTCTCTTGGGATTTAATCTTCCAGAGGGCCATTGAAAATTGTTAGTCGCCATCTCTTTAATTAAAGAATATGCTTCATCGAATGGTTTTGACATTAACGAATGCGCCAGCAGTAGCATCAATGATAGACCTAAGCGATCCCACTAGTTAATTATAGAATGTTTAAATTATTAACCAATCAGGTAAAGCATGGTGTGGAAACTTCCTAAGGAGATCATTAACTTTTTCCCAAGCTTTGTATATTGAATCCCCTTCAAACTGATAAAAAGAGGTGATATCATTTCTTAGCTTTGTAGCTTTGATGGTGGGAAATATTTAGCTAAAAATTTCTGAGATAAATCTCCCTAAGTTCTGATAAATCTAGGCTCTAATGAGTTTAACTATACGTTAGCTTTATCCCTTAATGAAAAAGGAAAAAGTCTAAGTCTGACAGTATTATCTGACACTCCATCATATTTAAATATAGCACACAATTCTATAAAACTAGCAAGATGTAATTAGGATCTTCAGATAGTGTTCCCCCAAACTGATTATTTTGCACCAATTGAATAATATCAGGTTTAAGTTCAAAAGAATTAGTAGCTACAGCAGGCTTTGTATACTCGGGTGTATTTTATTTACTGTAGGAATAAAAAAATCTCTTAAAGGTCTATGTTGATGTTCCTTTTGCACTGTTATCAAAATGTTTTTATAGTTCTTTCTAATTCTGAATCGTAAGGTACTAATTCTTTGGTCATAAACTACACTTAAATGAACACATCTAACAATTCTAAAAAATAAATAAACAGATCACACAAGAACTTATATATATATATATATATATATATTATTACTTATCTATATATGGTGGCTGGGTTGGATGCTCTACTAGGATTTGTGTCTTGCTTGGTCGCTCGGTGGCTTGGTGAACTGTTGGACCTCTATTAGAGGTCAGGTGAGTTGTTGGGTGCAGTTGTAGTGGAGCTTTGCTTCGACTTACTCTTTATCAGGATTTTTTCTTTTCAAACTGGTTACTGTTCCATTGCTGGCTAAGGCTTGGACAGTGGTGTTCATTTGATTTCTTCTGCTTCTGGAAGTGGTCTTGGTTGTTGGGATTGGTTTTCTTCAAGTTTGTTGCTTGGATCTCTTCCATGGCTGACCTTAGTTTTAAATTCTTTTCTACTATTCCATTAGTTCTTGGTTGCTCTCATTTGGGTATTATCGATGGCTGCCTACCCTATTGATGTGGAAACTAATGTCCAATGGGCTAAGGCTACATATGCATGTGTGGTAGGCAAAGGGCATACTATTCCACAAACTTTTGACCATTTGGTTTCCCCCAAGCCCTTCATGATGCAGCTACTGGCAAAGGGGAATGTCCCTATATTAAACCTCTTGGTATGAAGTATGACAATCTTGCCATAATCTTTATTGCCTAAGAAATGCAGTCCCTTAATGATGCTGTTAAGTTCACTTTGATTGATAAATTCTAGTTTGTACATCCAAAGATAGATTATATAAGGAAATTCTTTGATGAACTCAATCTCACTAGGGCTTGGAAACTGGGTATCATGGATGGCAGGCGTTTACTGATAAGGCTCTCTAATGAGAAAGATTATGCTAGATTATTTGCTAAATAATCTATTTTTATTGCTAGGAATCCTATGAAACTTATGAAGCAGACTCCTGACATTGACCCAAATAAGGAACCTCCTATTGTTCCAATTTGGTTCAAATTACCAGACCTTCCCATTCAATTTTACCATCCTAATGACATATTTAATTTATGTTTTTTTATTGGTTGTCCACTGAAAATAGATGCTCCTACCTCTAATATGGCCAGACCTGTTGAAGCCAAAATATTAGTGAGAGGGACATTACCCTTCCTGATCTAGAAAGGGTCTGGATTGGTTATGATGAAGATGGTTTCTGGTAGGACATTGTCGTGGAACAAAGGCCTCTCTACTACCCTCATTGGAGAATGTTTGGCCAAAACAATGGATAGGTGTTATAGGCTCCACCCCCTCCAAAAAAAAGCCTGTTAGTCCTTCCAGGGTTAAATCCGGTGTTGTTGTTCCTCCTCTTGAGGTGGTGACACCTCCCTTGCCTGTAGAGATAGAGATCTCTAGTGTGCAAGCATTGGTCTCAAACTCCTCAGCTCCAGTTCAGGCTGCCCCAACCATAGAGCCCTCTTTTGCCCTAAGGCAAGTTCATCTAACTTACCTGCCAACAACATACTTCAAACTGAAAAGAGTAATATTGATGTAATTCCTTTAGAGGATAATGCTTCAAGTATTATAGATGTGGATCCTCATAAAGTGGATGACATCACACTCTATAGCATGACTGATGTACTAACTGAAGAATGGCAAGTTCAGAAGAGTAGAAAAAAGAAAAAAGGAAGATAAGAATTAAAACATTTGTTGGATGATCACTCCCTTTATGGTCCTAACTTCAACTCTCAATCTGACCCATATCCTAAGACTAGAAGGAAGGGGAAAACCCTCCCTTAATGATCAAGTTTCTTTGCTGGAATATTAGAAGGGTTGCTGATAGGTTCGGGGCAACTGCGTAAAACTATATAAATGTTTAACCAGTATTAAAATAATATTCAATAATAGGAAGTTACCCCTTTATCAATGCAATTATATGTATCGTTCAAGTAATACATGGCTCTAATGGAGTCCTAGATATCAATCCCACAGAAAAGTTAGAGATTATGAACTAATTTTAGCAGATGCAATTACTATCTAGTATACGAAAATAAAGAACACTTACACTAAGCTCTATTACTAATTTTTGAATGGAAGATTGCAATTTAGAAAAGTATCTCTCCCCTTGTTTAAGAGAATTAAGTGAATGGATAATCAAATTAGTTAGAATTATACTGTGCCAAATAGGAGCGTACCTATTCTTTACCCTTTGGTCCAGGCATAAAGAATATTGACTAATCCTATGCTTGGTTACTGAATCTGCGGCTAGGCTGGAAGGATACCGGCTCTCACTTCGGAGCTCCTACGTTCCCTTTTCCTGAGGGCTAACATCTACACTTCAGCACCCAAACGATAGGACCAAATTGAAGATTTTAGTCTGTCACTCTAAAATATCCAATTCTATGCTCGATAAATAATATTTTCCTATTTATTTGCACCATCCTTTCAAGGCTTTTGATTTCCCTGAATCTTGGATGTAATCTTTACTTTAGTTGTGAAATCAACAGATTTTAACAGTTCAGTTGGCCAAATTGAAAGTAAATTAAGATTTAAGTAAAAGATTATCACAATTTTTATTTAATATTTTAGGCACAACAAATTCAATTTTTCAATTCACAAAATCTCAAAAACAAGGAGAAAGACAGAGAAAAACTACTCAGAATGCATAGGAAGAATAACACAAAACTTGGATTTCATATAAAGTTAAAGTTATAAAACAATAGACAAAACTTATCTCGAATTTTCTCCCCAAGCAGACTCCTTGAAGTTCCTCTGACTCTTCCTTCTTGTACAACACACTCAAATAAACTCACTAATATACTCTCTAGAACACTCTTACACACTAATTACACTAATTAAACACTTAAAAATGACACACCAAAGACACAAATAGGACACACATTCGGCCTAAAATTGTTTCTATTTAAAGAGGAAGAAAGATTTCCAATATTTACTTAAGCACCTCTTCAAAAAGCATCCAGATTCAATGTATCTTGCTTAAACCGACCTTCTCGCCGCCTCCGGGCTTGTTTGCGTCGTCGGCGGGCTTCTAGAACATAGGCCAACTGCTCAGGCTCGCTGTCGGCGGGCTCGATCTCGCTGTCAGTGAGCTCCTTTATAATATAATCAAATTCTCTCGGGAAAAACACGCCGTCGGCGGCCTGTTCTTCGCCGTCTGCGGGCTAGTTCAATTTTTATCTCTTTTAGTCCTTTTTATTCCAGATTCGCTTCTTTTTCCATCTTTTTGCTCCATTACCTATAAATCTTCATACCTGCAATAAAACATAAAAAATACCTTTCTTTAAAGTGCAATTTCATCAAAAGTTAACATAAAATTGGTATGAATTTCTCAATACATTTTTCTCTAGTCAAAATCCCTCAAACTTAACTATTACTTGTCCTCAAGTAATCTTGGTACTACATAAAAGTAATGATTATTTTTTAGTAAAACTTTAATTCAGAAATACTATGAATTTGGTTTAAATAAATATTATAGTAAAGTTTTTTTAGAAAGATTTTTAAATAATTAAATTAATTCTATAGATGTAAGATTATTTAGTCATTAAGTCTAAGATTTCTAGTCTTCTATTTATTTCAAGAATGAGTATATATTACAATATTAAATTACTTAGGATATTCAGATGATAGGAATTTCATGAAAACACTACTTGGTAAAATACTTATCCATATATATAAGTTCAGAAATGTAACTGAGTTTACCTTTTAGGTTGATTCAAATGAAGCCAATTTTTTATAAGACATCTCCTCAAGCATCTCCTCACTTACTTTTTTTTAATTTTTATTTGGATTGTATTTCAATCCTATTATTTATTTTTTTTTCTTTTCTTTTCAGGGATTGTTTTTCAATCTTTCTTTTTCTTTTTCAAGTGAGGATTACTGTATCTGGATAGCCTGTTAATAATTTTGAAATTCATTTTTCTCTTCCTAAATTTGAAACTTGAAACATTTCTTTACCTTATATGTATTTCATAGTTTTCACTTCATTGAGTTTCAATCTTTTCTTTCTCAACTAAATACTTAAGAATTTAATATCTTAAAATATAGTTTTCCTTACTTAAATAGTTAATTATATTCTTATCCTTTTATTCCAAATATCTTAATTTACAAAATTAGTTTAATCTTATAAAAAAATATTTCTTTTAACTTTCTATAATAATTAAATAAATTAATTCTAGTTTACTGAATTAAATTCACTACAGAAAATCATTTTTATAATAATTTTTGAAAATATAAAATTGAGAACATTTAATAGTTAAATTTTTGTTTTTCCTTCCCCAAACTTAAATTTTTTTATCCAATCATATAGGGTGAAAAGAAAACATACTGTAAATTTAAATCATATACTCGTGCTTTAGATATTTTTCTTTTTAAAGTTCTGCTGGTTCTTTCTGTTACTTAATTAACCTGTACTGTCAATAATTTTCTACACATATAACATTAGAGAATTTACTGGGTAAAAAAATTTTGAAATAAGTACAAAATACTAACACAATTTCTTACTACATTTAATTATTTTACCTATTACAGTACTAAGCACAATTAACACAACATCCACATACATTTTACTAATTTAATTTCAGAGTTACAATCACGGTCTGAAATATAAAAGTTCAACAACTACACTGATGTAAATAACTTACACAACAAAGTTTTAATGACTTACACAACATAATAATCAAAATACATAAACTAAACAACTGTACTAAATTGAAGAAAATAAACAAACACATAACACTAGTATCTAATCGTTGAATCTAATCTTCAGCATTAAAATCCCAAGCTATATCCTCATCTCTCTGTTCAGCAAGTGAAGTCGGCTGGTAGTGAGTATAACGAGGGCACTCAGGAAATATAACATCAAGCTCTCCTCTCCTATAACGATTTTCAGCATCATAGTAGGCCATCTAAAACTCAGAATGCCTCTGGATATATTCACTGTCATAGTCGTGCCTCCGCTCTAATCCTCCAATTGTTTGATCTATTTTTTCCAACCTTTCATCAATTTTCTCAAAACTTTTCCGTTGCAGAGTCAGTTCATTCATCAAGTCATAAAGGGTAGGAGAATTATAGGTAGGAGGATCATAACTAGTAGAGGGAATATCCCTACTAGTCGAAGGTCCAGTGCTCCTAATCCCAGATCTCCATCCTTTGTGGGATTCAGAAGTCTTTATATTAGCCTTGGTAATGGGTTTCATAGGTTCAACCCATTCCTCATCATCTTCTGCCTCTACTCCAAATAGTTGGCAGAGTGCATAAATCAGACCAGGATGTCCTAGTCTTCCTCCACTTTCACTTTTTGCAATAGCTAATATATTTTTATAAATAATAATTCCCACATTTATACTTCTGTGGTTCTAAATACAAAAATTCAAAACTGCTCTATCTCTTGAAACTTCACTATGATGATAAGTGGGTAGAAAAGTAGAGCAAATAAAATAATGCCAAGCCTTAGAGGTTGCATTTAATATAGAAAGAGGAAAGTTTACCCGTTCATGCTACTTTATTTTCCAAGTCCCTTTCCCATCAGTGAGAAAGTTAATCACCTCCTCCAGCGGTCCTTCCATTGTTCCAAACGTATCGTATTCGCTGGTATGAAGATCTTGTACTTCGTAGAAAGAATTAATACGTGCAGCATTAAAATCAACTAAAAATCCTCGAACCTTTATAGGTCCATCTTCTATCTAGGTCAAATTGACATAAAACTCTTTTACAACTTCAACTGCAGCTCTGTTCATCGTATAACAGAAATTTTCCCATCTTCACTCTTTGATCATCTGTTCTACTTCTCCTCCCGGATTCTTGAAAACTTTATCTTGGATGCATTTTCTCGCTTTGATACTAAAGTTGTATCTTGACTGAGCCTTAGCATTCACAAATCTTGTCTCATCAAAATCTAGTCGCCTCTTTTGTCGTGAAGCCACTTCTTGATCTATCAAATTTACAAAAAACTCAACTTAATTCCATAATAACACTAGAATGGCTTCCAAAGGTGACTTAAAGTAATCTAAAATGAATTCCATGAATTTTTTCCAACTATTTTCTCCATATTTCAATTTTTCCAAAATTCCTAAATGTGGAAGAAATATATGATGAAAATCACAAATTTTTGCATGGGAGTGAAGCTCTTACCAAAGGAAGATGAAATCAGGTGTCAAAATATGTTGAAACTGCTCCAAATCCAAGATCTCTCAAGCCCTAGGTTGGTTTTTTTGAATTTTTGAGGAAGGGGATGATGAATAGTGGGGGTTGACTGGTAAATAAAGGTATTTTTTGGGACCTCGCCGTCAGCGGGCAAAATTTTATCGTTGGCAGCTAATTAATTAAATAGGTTAAAGTCTCTGGAAAAAGCCACCGTCGGCGATGTCGATCTCGCTGTCGGCGGGCTTTTTCAAAATTTAAAATTTTTAATATTTTATAATTTTTTTTAATTCATTTTAAGCCTCGTTAATGTCCGATAAATCGATTAAATATATTCTACTGTGATTAGATACTATTTTAACTCAAATAATTTTACACAACAGAAAACATCAAAAATTTTATATAAAATCCAAGTGTTTACAATATTCGTACACAACATTACTAACAAGGTATTTTCTCAACCTTAATACATCAAATTCAGCGTCGCAATCCAAATCACAATACTCAAAACACTGAAAACAAACAAACAATGCATAATCTCATATATATTGAGATCAAATATCAAAATCTAAAATATCAAAAGTGCAGATTACATAAAATTAACTTCAAACTCACACAACACATAAACAAATACGAACATCTTCTACTCGTCAGGATCAGTGCTAAACTCATCTCTGATTTCACTGATATAGAGTAAATGAATAAATAGATTGTAGAAGGGTCTGTAAGGAAATTCTTCAGTAGAAACTTCTTCTATCCATCCTTTCTTTCTCATAAGTCGTATGAAACTAGCTTCAAGATGTCCAGAATGATCGAAGTGTTCTTTCATCCTCCAGTCAAAATGATCAAATAAATCAGAGATGTTTTTATTTGAATTCATCACGTTTTGTACCTCTTTTTCCAGCCCTTTGAGTTTCCATAAGATAAGATCAGTTTTATCAGTCAAGGGCCTGATTGAAAAAGAACTCTGAGATGTTTGATCCACAATAATGGCTCCATCGTTATTGTCATCCAATGTAGGAAACACATCAGTTGGATCTAAAGGTTTCCAAGGCAGAAGTACCTTTTCCCATGCTTCATATGAAACTTGGTACTGACTGCATAGTGCAAAAATTGAAGAAGGATATCCAAGCCCATAAATTGATCCAAGAACAATCAGGCCAGACTTCATAATAATCAAACCAACATCAATAGGTAGTCCCGCTTGAATACAATAATTCAGAATTACACACTCCTTAGAAACTTTATTGACCCTCATAGTGGGTAATAGTTTTGAAAAAATAAAGTAGTGTCAGTGTTTAGAAATGGGGTTTAGAAGTGATGCAGAAAAACTAACATACCCGTCTCTTCTTGTTTCCCAATCCTCCGCTTCATCAGTCAAATAACGATAGATCTCATTCATATTATTCCTTGTAGGGACAAAGTTGGAGTAGTGGCAAATGGGTGTATTATCAATTGAATATAACTCATTAATTCTAGAAGGAGTGAAAGTTACTCATCTGCCTCAGACATAGACTACTCCGTTATTGATTCTGTGTAGATTGGAATAGAATTATTTTACCACAAGGATGACTACTGCAGAAGTGGTATAGCACAATACTTCCCAATGTCGTCGCACAATCATCTCCTCGATAGGCATTGTCGAATCCTCCACTCCTCTATTCACGAATCCTCGTTCCTTGATCAATCTCTTTTTCATCATTACCTTATTGAAGATTCGCTGAGCCTCGCAACTGATAAATTTTCTTCGATTGAACACTCGAGATCTAGTGATTCCAAGGTGGTTGGATGCCATAATGATGAGTTTTGGTGGAGTTTCAAGTTGTTTTTAGGAAGTAGATAGTTTAGAATTCGAGTTCTAGGAGTTTTTAAAGAGTTAAAACACTTAGAATCGCCAGAAACCGTCAAAATAACTCCCTAAACCGTTCATTCACCGATCTCGCCGTCGGCAGCATCGATCTCACCATCGGTGGGATTCTTAAATAATATAAACTGAATTTGGCGGGCAACACTCACCGTCGGTGGGATTGATCTCGTCGTCGGCGTCCAAGGCAAAATTTGCCCAGTTTTGCTCTGGTCCGAATGCTTTCCAAATTTTTTCTATGGATCCAATATTGTGATGATTATAAGGGTAAATTCGAGTAGTAGAATTCATTCATATCACAAACTAATAATAGATTAAACAGATATACAATCATTGCACCTAAATAAAGATAACTATGAGTTACCTCTCATAAAGCGCTTGGTTTAATGTCGTCAGCCCGACCTATTCAGGGTGTTAATCAGGTTAACTGAGCATTAAAACCTCTTTAAAATTTGGTCTTTTATCCTTAAAATATGGTTTTAATCTGTTTTCATTTACTTTAAATCTGTTTCCAGTCTTTGGATCTTCAATTTCAATAGCTCCGTATGTAAATACTTGAGTTATTGTGAAAGGTCCTAACCATCAAGATTTCCATTTCCCAAGAAATAATTTCAGCCTTGTATTGTACAACAATACTTTTTGTCCTGGTTCAAAATTCTTTAGTTAATCTTCCGATCATGCCATATCTTCATTTTCTCTTTATAGATTCTATCATTATTATAGGATTCATTCCTTAATTCTTCTAATTCGTTCATCTGCAACAATCTTTTCTCACCAGCATCTTTCAAATTATATTCTTTAATGGCCCAATACGCTTTATGTAGTGGCAAGTCTTTCCATAAATAAGTCTGTAAGGAGTCATTCCAATCGAGGTTTTATAAGCAGTCTTGTATGCCCATAATGCAGTGTCTTTTCTAAAATTCTTTTAATTTCTCGATTAGAAACTTCAGCTAATCCACTGGTTTGTGGATGATAAGCAGTCGATATTTTATGAATAATATTGAATTTCTTTGCCAATTTTTGAATATATTTATTCCTAAAATGGGATCCTCCGTCAGTGATAATCACTCTCGGCATTCTGTACCTTGTGAAAAAATTTTTCATTAAAAATTTTGAAACACTCTTAGCATAACAACGAGCTAAGGCCTGTGCTTCAATCCATTTAGAAATATAATCAATAGCAACTAATATATATGAGTTTCCAAATGAAGGAATAAATGGTCCCATGAAATCTAATCCCTAAACATCAAAAATTTCAATTTCTAATATAAAATTCAGAGGCATTTCATTTTTTCTAGATATATTACCAACTCTTTGGCATTTATCACAAGTTTTGATATATCAATAAATATCTCTAAATAGAGGAAGCCAATAAAATCCATATTGTAAAATTTTATAAGCAGTTTTATCAGTCCCGAAATGTCCTCCAAACTCAGAATTGTGACATTTTTGTATAATCTATTCAGTTTCTTCATAAGACACACATCTTCTAATAATTAGATCCTTACATTGCTTATATAAATATGGCTCATCCCAAAAATACATTTTAGCATCATGAATTAATTTTTTCTGTTTTTACAGAGTTAGCATGGGTGGTAAAATATCACTTACAATATAATTAACTATATCAGCATACCAAGGTATTTTCCACTAATTCTATTATAAAGTTGTTCGTCAAGGAAACTGTCTGTAATTTCATTGTCAATGTCAGATAATTTGCAATATTCTCATCTTGACAAATGATCTGCAATTTGATTATCAGTTCCCTTTCTATTAATTACTTCAAAAATCAAATTCTTGCATCAGTAATATCCATTTGATTAATCTTGGTTTGGTATCTTTTTTTTTGCATTAAATATTTAATAGCAGAGTGATCAGTATGCACAATACATTTAGTTCCAATTAAATAAGATCTAAATTTATCAAATGCATATACAATTGTTAATAATTCTTTTTCTGTAAGTGTATAGTTAATTTCAACATTATTAAGAGTTTTACTAGCATAGTATATGACTTTAAAAATTTTATCGTATCTTTGTCCAAGAACAGCTCCTATTGCATAATCACTAGCATCGCACATAAGTTCAAATGGTTTCTCTGAATCAGGTGAAACTATTATAGGTGCTGTGATTAATTTATATTTTAATAATTCAAAAGCATTTAAGCATTCTGTAGTAAATTCAAATTTCTTGTCCTTTTCTAAAAGTTGGCATAGAGGTTTGGTAATTTTTGAAAAATCCTTTATGTAGCGTCTGTAAAATCCAACATGTCCAAAAAAACTTCTTACCCCTCTCACTATAGTAGGAGGTGGTAAATTAGCTATAACTTGAATTTTTGCAGGGTCTACTTCTATGCCATTTTCTGAAATTTTATGCCCTAATACAATTCCTCCTGCAACCATAACTTGACATTTCTCCCAGTTTAGAACTAAATTAGTTTTTTCGCATAGCTCCAAGACTTTTTCAAGATGATCCAAGCATGCGTCAAATGATGTTCCAAACACAGAGAAATCATCCATAAATACTTCTATTCCATCATCAATTAATTTACTAAATATAGACATCATACATCTCTGAAATGTTGCAGGTGCATTACATAGTCCAAAAGGCATTCTTCTAAAGGCAAATGTTTCATACAGACTAGTAAATGTAGTTTTCTCTTGAACCTCAGGAGCAATAGGAATTTGATGGTAGCCAGTATATCCATCTAAAAAACAAAAGTATTTGTGCCCAGCAAGTCTATCCAACATTTGATGCTAGGAATGATAAAGGGAAGTGATCTTTCCTAGTGGTCGCATTTAATTTTCTATAATCAATACATATACGCCATCCAGTAACTTGTCTGATAGGTATTAAATCATTATTTTTATTAGCTTCAACAGTCACTTCTCCTTTCTTAGGAACACAATGAATTGGGCTTACCCAAGCACTGTCCAAAATAGGATATATAATACCATTGTCTAACCATTTTAATATTTCTTTCTTGACTACATCTTTCATCATTGGGTTTAATCTCCTTTGGGGATCAACTATTGGTTTATGTTCATTATCCAAAATAATTCTGTGCATACAGATTGAAGGACTAATTCTTTTAATATCTGCTAAGGTCTAACCAAAAGCTTTCTTATACTTCTTTAATGTGTCCAGAAGTTTTTGCTCTTGTAATTCGTTTTACTCTGTCAATATAATGACCGGTAAAGTTAAAGAGTTACCCAAAAATGCATACTTCAAAAGAGTAGGTAAATTTTTTAACTCAAGTTCAGGAGGTTTTATAATCGACGGAACTATATTCTTTTCAGCATTTTTCGTAATATCCAACATCTCGAATCTTTCTTGTATAAAATCTAATTCTTCATTTTTCGATTCTTCAAATAATTCTGTATTTTCTATTTCTAATTTATCTTCAAAGTATTCTTTGAAATGTTTATTTCACAGATGTTCAAGAATTTCCATTCAAAAACATTCATTATCTTTTTCAATAGCAGGATATTTCATTGATTTTGCAATATTGAAAGTTACTTCTTGATCATTTACTCTCATAGTTAATTCTCCTTTTTGAACATCAATCATAGCTCTTCCGGTAGCTAAAAAGGGTCTTCCTAAAATTGTGGGTTTTCTTTATCTTACTCCATATCAAAAATAATAAAATCCACATGAAATATAAATTTATCCACTTTTACTAACACATCTTCAATAACTCCTTTAGGATAAGTCACTGAACGATCAGCTAACTGAAGAGTTACTGAAGTAGGTGAGACTTCTCCCAATCCTAATCTTTTAAAAATTGATAGAGACATAAGATTAATGCTGGCTCCCAAATAACATAAAGCTTTTCCATAAAATTTTTCTCCAATAGCACAAGGTGTAGTGAAACTACCAGGATCTTTTAATTTCTTAGGAAGCTTTTTCTGAATAATTGCACTACAATTTTAGCTAAGTGCAACAGCTCATTGTCTGTGAACTTTCTCTTCTTGTTTAAAATATTTTTCATAAATTTCACATAATTGGGCATTTGTTCTAATGCTTCTACAAATGGAATATTCATCGTTAATTTCTTCAGGATTTCAAGGAATTTAGAAAATTGCTTATCCTTTTTATGTTGCTTTAATCACTGAGGAAATGGTGGTGGTGGTTTTTCTACAGAAATTTTCATAGGTGTTAGTGGATATTCTAAATCTTGATCTTGCTGATCCTTTTCTTTTTCAGTTTCCACTTTCTCTTTTTCACTTTTCGTTTCTTTTTGTACTCTTGTTTCTAACTCTTTTCCACTTCGTAACTGTATCGCTTTGATTTGTTCTTTTCCTTGGTCTTTATGATTTATTTCCACATTACTAGGAAAAGTTCCAGGAACTCTATTATAAAGCGCAACAGCGATATGCCCAAGTTGAGTTTCAATATTTTTAACAGCAATTCCTTGATTTTGTAATTGGTTCCCTTGAATTTGTAGCTGATTTCCTTGATTCTGCAAATGCTGACCCATATTTAATATCAATTCTTCCATAGATAACTTCTTCTCCTTAAATTGAGAGTTATTATTAAATCCAGGTGGATAAGAAGGTTTATAATAAGAATTTCCTTGGTTGGATGAATTTTCTAATGGGTTTACTGAGTTGTTCATCCATTGTTGATTAGTGGAATTGTTATTCCAATTAAAATTTGGATGATTTTTCCAACCAGGGTTGTAATAATTTGCATAAGGATTATTGGGTCTATTATTAATAGCATTTAAAGTTTCATAAGAAGGTTGAGCATCTACAAATTGTCCAGATGAATTTTCTTCTATTATATGAGGAGAACAATTCATTCCAAAATGATCTAATTTTTTAGATATAACAGCAATCTGAGAAGCTAACATAGATATTACATCAGAATCATGGATACTAGCTATTTTTTAGGATTTAACCTTTCAGAAGGCCATTGAAAATTGTTGGTTGCTATTTCTTCAATTAATGAATAAGCCTCATCAAATGGTTTTAACATTAATGAACCACTAGTGGCAGCATCAATGATAGATCTAAGAGATCCTACTAATCTATTATAAAAAGTTTGAATGATTAACCAATGTGGTAACGCATGATGTGGGCATTTCCTAAGAATATCTTTAAATCTCTCCCGAGCTTCGTATATCGATTCTCCGTCAAACTGACTAAAAGAGGTTATATCATTTCTAAGCTTTGCAGTTTTTGAAGGAGGAAAGTATTTGGATAGAAATTTTTGTGATAATTCTCCCCAAGTTCTAATAGATCCAGATGCTAACGAATTTAACCACATCTTAGCCTTATCCCTTAAAGAAAAAGGAAAAAGCCCAAGTCTAACAACATCATTAGATACTCCATCATATTTAAAAGTAGCACAAAATTCTAAAAAACTAGCGAGATGTAAATTAGGATCTTCGTTTGGTAAACATCTAAATTAATTATTCTGTACCATTTGGATAATTGCAAGTTTAAGCTCAAATGAATTAGCCGCTACATCAGAGTTTTGAATAGTTAAGTGAATTTCATCTAATGTAAGGTTTGTGTAATCTCTTAAAGGTCTCGGTTGATTTGTATTTTCAATTGTTGGATTATTTTCCATTTGATTTAAATTTATAATTTCTTTTTTATGTTTTCTAATTTTTTTAATGGTGCGTTCTAATTTCGAATCGTAAGGTATTAAATTTTCGGTTCCAAATTTACGCATACAAAACTTAAATAAATTTTAAATAATCCGTTACTCTACTAAATATTTTAATAATTATTTACTTTACTTTAATAATTACTTTACTTCCCCAGCAACGGTGCCAAAAACTTGACAGGTTCGGGGCGAATGCGTATAACTATATAAATGTTTAACCAGTATAAAAATAATATTCAATAATAGTAAGTTACCCCTTTTATCAACGCAAGTATAAGTATCGTTCAAATAATTCAAGGCTCTTATGGAGTCCTAGATATCAACCCCACAGAGAAGTTAGAGCTTATGAACTAATTTTAGCAGATGCAATTACTCTCTAGTATACGGAAATAAAGAACACTTACACTAAGCTCTATTACTAATTTTTGAATGGAAGATTGAAATTTAGAAAAGTATCTCTCCCCTTGTTTAAGAGAATTAAGTGAATGGATAATCAAATTAGTTAGAATTATATTGTGCCAAATAGGAGCATTCCTATTCTTTACCCTTTAGTCCAGGCATAAAGAATATTGACTAATCCTCCCACGTTCCCATCGCCTGAGGGCTAACATCTACACTTCAGCACCCAAACGATAGGACAAAATTGAAGATTTTAGTCTGTCACTCTAAAATATCCAATTCTACGCCCGATAAATAATATTTCCCTATTTATTTGCACCCTCCTTTTAAGGCTTTTGCTTTCCCTGAATCTTGGATGTAATCTTTACTTTAGTTGTGAAATCAACAGATTTTAACAGTTCAATTGGCCAAATTGAAAGTAAATTAAGATTTAAGTAAAAGATTATCACAATTTTTATTTAATATTTTAGGCACAACTAATTCAATTTTCCATTTCACAAAATCTCAAAAACAAGGAGAAAGACAGAGAAAAATTACTCAGAATGCATAGGAAGAATAACACAAAACTTGGATTTCAAATAAAGTTAAAGTTTTAAAACAATAGACAAAACTTATCTCGAATTTTCTCCCCAAGCAGACTCCTTGAAGTTCCTCTGACTCTTCCTACTTGTACAACACACTCAATTAAACTCGCTAATATGCTCTCTAAAACACTCTTACAAACTAATTACACTAATTAGACACTTAAAAATGACACACCAAAGACACAAAAAGGACACACATTTGTTGACCTCATTTTTGATGAGGTCTTCTCTTCTTCTTTTTAGTACTTAGGATCTAGCCTTAGGCTTTCCCTTTGACTATCCTAGAGGATTAGAAACCCACCACTTAGAAATTTAAACCACTTCTTAACTCCCTGCAAACTCCACAAACTTGATTGTAGACCCCTAATCACCTAGAGGGTTGAAATCAAATGTTGAAGTTTAAAGGATGAGTTCCTATAGGACTCTTTGGCCTTAGGAGCGCCTACAGGTGGCCTGGTCTGGTGAGGGTTGACTTACACACACACTACACTTATACACTACACTTTCACACACCTCCTAAAACCACACCCATACCCAACTTGACCTCCTCACTCATGAAGGTGATTCACATGGATGGTCCTTAACCCCTAAGCCCTTGGGTAAGAGGGTTAGGAACAACATAGTGAATGCCTCGAAATGAGTCCCTTCATGGCTCATATAGGCTTGATATGCCTTCATGGCTCAACCAAAATGATTTCATTCCACTTACATTTACCCAATCTTCAATTTTCCAAATTTTCGATTTTTGACCCACAGGACCCCGAACACGTCTAACTACCCAAAAACCCTTAAAATTACCCAAAATTTCCAAAATTCTCTAAAATCACCCAAATTCCTCAAAATCAATCTCAAACATTCTCCCACCACTCAAATTGACCATTTTTACCCAAAATACTCAAAATTCCAAAAAATACCCCCAATACCCTCCAAATTACCAAAATGCCCCTCTTGACCCAAAAAATCCAAAAATTCAGAAAATTTCCAAAAAATCCCAAAAAATCCCAAATATTCCCAATTTTATTTTGTCCAACTACACCATGGGCTAATTTTGTCAATCTACCCCACTTTTGTCAAAATCCCCAATTTGACCCATTTTAACCCAAAATGAACCCAATGTCAAACCAAACCTACACAATTGACCCAAATTCTGGTCCAATTCAATTCTAAACTTCAATTCAACATCCCCAACACCAATCTAGACCAAATCCAAGCCCAATTTGATTGGCATTTGAATCCAATTTCACTTTTGACCTTAAAGCCCAATTTGGACCCATCACCCGAAACTTAGCCCAAGCCAAACCAATTCAACTCCAATTGACCCCAAACCTTTTCTAAACCTTCCCTAACATCCCCACAAACAAAACACTAACATAATTTGCCCAAAATTTGAACCCAAACCCCACTCAAATTCAACCCAAAACCAAAAAGCCCAATTTTGACCTAAACCCAAACTTAACCCAAATAGACCCAAACCCCAAAATCCAATCCCAACCAAAGTTGAAACCTCTTTGAAACACTCCCATAAACATTTCCCAACATTAATTTTACATCAATTTCAACCCTAACCCAAAATTGGCCCAAATTAGCACAATTTGACCTACATTAGCCCATGTACCATATGAACCCAAATCCAACCCAATTCAAGCCCACACCACCTCAAATTTATTTCAAATTACTCATGACACATCCCTAAAGCAAACCCAATAATTATTTGGCCCAACCTTTTACAAAAAAAATTCCCATCCATAAAGGCCAAAGCCCACTCCCTTAAGCCTTCCTAAAAGCCCACCTTTTACCAAATTTTAAAAGCCCAAATCAATCTAAAGCCTACATGACACTCTCCCTCATCACACATTCAATTTAAAATCACCCCTAAGTTTCAAAATCATCATTAAACCATTCCAAATTAAGCTTCATGAAAATTCTCCACCAAAATACCAAAATTCCTAAATTCTACTCCCATGAAATTGACCAAGCTTTATCCTAAGCCATAGGCAAGCCATGAAGCCATTCTTAAGTCACATGCAAGCCATGTGATTTGTTCACATGTGACCTTACCACATTGGGCAAAAGGAGGAGATCCTTTCCACATTCCCTTAAGGTGATTAACCATTTCCATGTCTCCCCTAAACCATGTTTAATCCTAATTGTACTTGGATTGTGACTTGACCCCACTAATTAAGCTGATCCAAATCACTTTCTCTTCAGCCTAAACCAAGCTTTGGGTGGTGCACCTAGCCCAAAAGGATGGGTTGACCTATTTTGAGCCAAAATAGCCATGCCCCCATGCCATTTTGATCCAACTCATTTACACATGTCCAAACCCGATTGACTTCACCATTGCCGAAGCCACGACCTCCCCGGTCGAGATGGTGACTCATGCCTGGCCGGCCAGCCACCAGGCCGCCGGAAAACACCATGGACGAAAGCTCCCATGTGAGCCAACATTGAAATTCCCCCATGCGGAGCTGCCCCAAGTCCAGTGGACACCATGGCTGTTCTTCTCTTGCATAGAGCAGCTGATCCCAAGCCCTAAACCCCCCTGGGAAGCCCTCCAGCCCTCTCTATTTAAACCTCGCCCCTCTCGGCCATGAGGAGGTGCTTGAAACAAACCTTGAGGAAACTACTGCCAAAATTGTTCCGGACTACTCCCCACACATAGAGAACTTGATCCCCACTGATATCCCCCTGCCATTTCCTCTCTGTGAGCTCGATTTCGGAGTTGAAATCCAAGCCCAAAACCAGGACACTTCTCCGCGGTGAGCCGATCCCAAATTGATTGGTCCTACACCTACACAAGACCAAGAGAAGAAGTTTACCAGTGAAAGCCCCCTCTCCAGGCCACCCATCTGTTCCAGACTCCAAGCTTTGTAATCGGCTCTGGTCGAAATCGTACCTGGACAATTCACCGGGCCGAGGACTTCATGCGGAGCTTGCTTGGACCCGATCGAAGGTGACACAACTCTCGGATCGAAGCTTCACTTCTGCGAGCAAAGGTATGGACTCACTCTTCTTCCCGAGCTTACAGAGATTCTCTATTTAGTTTGGGTCATTTTCAATACATGTTTACCGTATGGATGTGTTCGTCTCCTCGAGACGAATCCATAGAGCATAAGAACACAAAAATCTGTTGAGAATCGAGTGAGAAATTAGGGTTAGAAGGTTGATGGTCACGGGTGCACACCGGTCGTAGACGATGAGGCGGGAGCCGTCGGATCGAGCGTGTATCGAGCGGACGGTCTGGATCGATCCGGACAGCGCGGTGGTGCATGAACCGCGGGCCCATGGAGCGCTGAGTCGGATGGCGGCGCTGAATCAGGAGACGATGCGTGGCCTTTCGGAGCTGCCGAGGATGGCGTGGCGCCGCGTGGATAAGTAGGAAATTTGGGCTATTTTCTATTTATTTAATTACCACAACTTAGAAAATTCATAACTTTGTGTAGGAAAATCCTAAAAATAAAATAAAAATACCCTCTTGCTCAGTGAACAGAGGAGAATAACGTGGAAAAGAAATCATGTAATTTCATCCAGTATTTTATTTTTAATTATTTATTTACTCTCTACACTATTTCAATTCTCCATGCATGTATACAATTCACCATGGCATGAGACCATAGGGCTTTTGAAGCCTCTGAATTTGGGGACATACCCTAAATTTTCCAAAGTCAGAGGCTATCCCTATGAAGAGTTATTGATTTTTCAATTCTAGGTCACTATTCGAGTATTTTAATTCCAATAATTAGCATGTTGTGAAATAAATCCTAGGAAAATTTGGTGATGTTTCTTATGACCGAGAGGACCCTAGGGAAAATAGTTTTTGAGTTAACTCACTTGTAATAACCTTAATTGGCTTAAACACCCAAAATGGAGCTTTAATTAATTAGAGCTAATCATGCATCAAATTGACTTGAAATCAATTCTCCACTGACCTTTAGGATTAGAGTAACCCACTATAAAAGTTTGAAGTCAATTGGACTTGGTTAGCCCTATCAAATGGGTTGATTAAGCCATTTAGCCAAAATTAAACTTAAAAAATTCATAACTTTCAAAATACTTATAAAAAATCCACCAAATTGGTTTTGGAGCCTCTCTGATATCAGGGGAATTTAAGAAAATTAAAATTGCAATTTTCTAAAAAAGTTGATTTTTTGCATTATTTTAATATTTTTAATAATTAAAAAATAATAAAAATCACAAAAATAATAAAATTCACGAAAAATGTTACATTTTAAATTTTAATCACTTAGGAACAAACCCCATATTTTTCTTAAGTCTCTATGATGAGATATTAAATTTTAAGGCCCTAAGGTAATTTTAAAATAAAAAAAAATGCATTTTCTAAGCATTTCCACTAAAATAATTCTAATAAATCAAAGAAAAATCAAAAATTGTAAAAATTGGTTCTCTGATTTCCTTGATATCAGAGAGATTTTTGAAAACATAAAATTCATTTTTCAACCTTTATTTTATTTTTAAATTAATTAATACTCCAAAAATCAAAATAATTATAATAAAAATAATATAATTCAAAAAATCACCAAAATTGGTCCAAGTGGTCCTCTGGTCATTAGGAATGTCTCATAATTTTCTTAAGTACAGAAACTTTCCCTTGGTCATATTATTAAATTTTTCTTGAAAATCCCTATTTTCCACCAAAAATAATTACATAAATAAATTAAATACAGAAAAATCACATTTTCTCCTCTAATGTCTTGATTGACATATGAGTGAAGTCACACAAAAATTTCAAATTCATTTAAGCTCAATTTAGTGAGTTATGAAATTAGTAAGTTTAAAGGGCAAAATGGTAATTAAAATTTTAACCTATAATTAAAAATTTTAGGTTTAATTAAAAGGGTGGGTAAATAATTTGATACTAAGTTGATTTTGGATGTTTGAAACTTAGGCAATTAAAGGGTAGAAACCTACCAAATAATTTGAAAATAATTAAAATAAACCTTAATTAAATGATTAATTAAACTTGGAAGAATAATAAAAAAATTGGAATTATTAAAATAGGGATATTATTAGGAAGAAATTAATCACCTCAATAATATTTAATTCCTAATTAAAATGATAATCCAAATTCAAAATTTAAAATGCTAAAAGACTTAATCATTAAATTAAATTAAAGTTAAAACATTAAAATTAAAACCTTCTAAGATTTCAATTAAATTAATATTTTAACAATTAAAATTAAATCATCCTTAAAGCATAAAAAATAAATTTAAATTAAAAATTAAATTAAATTAAATTAAAAATAAAATTAAATTAAAACTTAATTAAATTAAAACTTAAATTAAATTAAATTAAATTAAATTAAAATTTAAATTAAATTAAATAAAATTAAAGTAAATCACATTAAATTAAATTAAATTAAATTAAATTAAAACATATTAAATTAAATAAAAAAATAAAATCAAGTTAAAATAAAATTAAAATTAAATTAAATTAAATAAAATTAAATTGAAAGTAAAACTAAACCAAATTAAATTAAATCGAATTAAATATAACATCACCAAAGACATAAAGAATTCAAAATAAATCTAAAACAACTTAAACACTATTCCAAACTTAAACCCATTAATTGAAATTAAATTAAAATCACAAATCACTTGAACATCGATTTGCCCTCAAAAGCTCTTGTTGTCATAACTCCTAAACGGAGTATTAAGTGAAGTGTTACTTCACTTATAGGATATTCAAATGTCCTAATTCACTGAGCAAGATAACAAAACTTGAACTCCTGGATGATTAATTCATTTGTATAATTAAATTCTCTTGGACTTAAAACAATCCTAGAGGTATTGAAAAGATGTTTAAGACTCGTCTTAAGCACTTCCTCAATATGATAGGATATTTATAAGAACAATTGAACTTAATTGTTCTTTGATGAATAAAATCGTCCTCAAACCAAAACACTAAGAACACTAGACGTCATAGGAGATGACTAGCTATAGGAGTAGGACCTTGGTAGAAAACCATAACCCTTCCCTTAGCTTTACCTAGGAACTTGCTTTAAATGCTTAGCTTGGGATGACGGGAAGACCCTCCAGGTACGCTTTTGTTTTATTGCAATTTACCTCCTTGCAATTTACTTTATTGCAAATGCACTTTACTTTTCTTGCATGACAAACAACTGTTGCATGAAAACCCACACCTCTAGGATAGTCCCTAAAACTGAAACCAAAACTAAATTAAAAGTCATTACAAGATAAAATTCACCGTCACAACATTTCAAAATATAAAATAACTCAAAATTTAATCACAAACAGAACAACAAAACTACAACTACAACTAAATGAAAACGTCTTGTTGGATGATCGGGAATACCTCGGATGATGTAACCAACGTGTTGCTAACGGGATTTCCCACGGTCTAAATGAAAGTGTGGAACTCATTTAGTTGAGTTTAGCAAATTCATCTGGACTAAGTGAATCCGATAAAAATAACGATGCCGGAAGGATGGAACCGTGGGATCTTAACCGGAGTTGTTATAATAACTATAAGATTTGTTTTAATTAAAACATAAAAAACACTTGGAAATTAAGACCTTCTCTAAACCAGAACACTTCTCTCATCTCCTGATTTATGACTTCTAAAACTAAACCTCTGCAACAACAAGGAGCTCGGGGCATGGTGAGCAGCACGACCATCGTCATCAGCAAAACTTGAGTCTACTTCAGCAAAACTTTCTTAGAATTAAATAACCAATCCATAGGATTTCGAGGTAGTTTGCCTAGTGCAACATAAATTGTCAACCTCTTCGTTAGGCATTTGCATGATCATGTCATGTATATTAAGCCCTAACCGGTCTTAGGACTCCGAGGTAGTCGTTCGGTACGACATAAACCCTCACATCTTCGAGGCTATTTGTATGATTTTATCATACAAATATAAGTCCAAATTAATTAAAATTGGCAAGATCAAAACGTTAAATAAACATTAGGGTTTTCCTAAATTCAAGCCAAATAATAGGATAGTCGGGAAATTACCGAAGTTTGCTTCGAATCTGTGATTTCTCCTACCTTTCTTCCTTTGAATTCCCAAAATAAAATATTCCAAATTTGATCCATTCCCTATCGAAATTCCAAAATTCAATCCCTTGAAAACTTAAACTTTGAAATTCTTGAGAGCAAAACTACTGATTATTATCGAGAGTTTTCTTAGGTGATTCCCGTCACTTAAGATGTAATTAACTATAGGGGCTTGCCCTTATAGGGAATTTTAAGAACCCTGGTAATATAAACTTTGCTTAATTTCTTTGTATTAAGCAGGGGAACTTGTCGGCTTATAAAATTGGTTCGCAGACCAAACGGATGTCACAAATCTTCTAGTTTATTTAATCGAGCCCCATCATCAAGCGATTGTGTCTATTCTTCGGGATAGATATACAGCTTGTGATGTGGCGCTCATTTATATAAACTATTTGGGATGTGAAATCAGTTTGATTTCATATCTTAAAATTTTCAAATTTAAAATTATTTTCAAAATCAAATGCTACTTTCTAAATTATATATATATATATATTTAAATTAAATTTAAAATCTAAAATTCGCCAACAATTTCTATAGGCGAACCTTTTCAAAATACAACACACTAACCTAAAAATATGCCGACAACTTCTGGCGACTCCGCTGGGGACTAGTTCCTCTCTCCATTTTTAATCAGATAGTTCTGCTTTCAAAAATCGGTAGTGTATCCATGTCCCTAATGGATCAAACTACCCTTCTTCCCGTTGGAATACTATGTTCATTTCTACCTTGAACAAGTATAGCCAACATTCTCTCGGATTTAGGAGCCACTTGTTTAGACACCCCTAAACGAGAGAGGTTCCGAGATCCTTTTACCTCATTTACGAGGTGGGGTGGACCCCGATAGGTATTAGTTTAGGAGCGATCTTGCGGGTCGAGAAGTTTTTACAAGACTTTCTCTTCCTTTTCCGAGTTCCTAATCGATTCCTTTTACCCTTCCTACAACTCTCCTTCTTTTAATAAATTCTCCGTCCTAACGGACAAATCTTTTTGAAAAACAATTATCTAAATAAATTTTCTTTTAATACCACAAATACATTAAGACAAACGGAAATGTGTTCGGACTCTTTCTTTTTCTTCATAAGTTTTACGACAAGAAGAAGCACGATTCGGGGACTAACACTTGGAATCCGCCTCGCGAAATGGAAGCCCCAAAGCCGATCTTCTCCTTCGTCAACGGACTCGGACACTGGTCGTGTTCGAGGACGAAGCCGCCTAATAATGGAATCATTTGATTTGGACAAGGATTCGGGGACACCGACATCAAAATCCCCGACGTCACTCTCTTTTCACTCACAAGCAAAGTACCGGAAATTGAGAAGCCGTTGATTGAGTTTAACCTCAAGAAAACTCATGAATTCCCTCCTCTGCAAAAGATTCCAACTGAGAGGAATATTGTTGTTCGCAGAAGGACTGTTGTTGCTACTCCCACCGGTCCAGTTGTCTCGCACCTACCCCGGCTCGCCGGACTAAAGGGGAAGGAAATTCAGAACTGTGATGAACCTGTGGAGGGTACAGATCTTCTGTGAGACCTTCCGTTTTCGAGATCGGGTCCAGCTCGAGAATTCCACCACTGACACGGACTCAGAGGAGGAACAGAAGTAGAAGGATTGCTAGAGAAGCCAGAGCTGCTGAAGTTGCTTTCCTGGAGGAAATCCCAGAACTGCCCGAGTATACACCGCTGCTGAATACATACCACTTTTGGGAGGAAGTAGGTTCCATCCCCTCTCCGCCGCGAGAGGACGAGGAAAATGTCCGCAAGATTGCTTCGCATTGCCTCGGCCCGCATATTACAACGACGGCCGTAAGAAAAGGGCTAGAATTACGCCATTTGCTCGATTGCGGACACGTGATAGAAAAGTTAGCAAAGAAAGAAAAATGCCCTGTATCAGAGATTTTAAGAAGGATAGGGCGGGTGCCGGCCAAATCCCGTCTTGGGCCGCGAGTAGAACCTGCTATCGCTGCGGAAAAGCCGAATAAGAGAATGAAAGCTAGTCCACCTATCGTTGTTTCAGGACTACAAATTAGGGAGGATACCACCTTCCAGCATTTGGCTGACAGACCATCCGGTCCTAGACCTTCTGTTGCTAGAAGGATGGTATGGCGTCCCACTACCGGGACAATTAAGATTAAAACAACAACTCGAGAAGGAAAGTCTCGTCGGGAGACTTGAGTCCGAAGAAAGTGCTACCGCGATGAAGGGGACTCATGAGAAGGAAACCCGACGGTTATCGCATGACAAGCGCAAGGATGTACGAAAAAGACCATTAGAAGATGCTATGGAAAAGCTAAGAGCGATATTCAACGATTAGCAAGAGAGAGAAGAAAAATTAGGAGATGAAGTCGACTCGTCGAGATTCATGGATGATGAATATGCGAGAAATTAACATGGTTGAAACACGAGCTTCGTCGGCTTCACGAGGTGCTCCCGCGGCGCGAAGAGAGGAGCCGGAAGTGATGAGGATGCGGCTTCAAGAGAAAGATGATACGATCTCCCAATTGGCAAAGAGGATAGAAGAGATGGGCTGCGGCCTTAGCCACTCTCTAGAGTCGGGTTCAACCCCAGAGAAACACCCCGGAAGTTATTCACATTGTAGACGGAGGAAAGGAGATTATATCCATCAACGGGGATGATCGGTTAAAAAGGATGCAATACGAAGCATGATTCGGAAAAGGGTATCAAGAGCATGGTGGAACGGCGGAGTGCGAGAAGCCTTGGCACAATCAAAGAGCGGGACATCCATTCGGACGGGTAGGCCTTACCCCGAAGAATTCGACACTGTCCAATATCCGAAAGGCTTCGTACCACCTCTGTTCAAGACCTTTGATGGAACCGAAAATCCTCGGCAGCATGTTGCACATTTTCGTGCCAGTTGTTGCAATGCCGGTGGAAGTGATGCTTTACTCTTCCGACAATTTGTCGGCGACTGTCGGGGATCGCCTTTGATTGGTATGCGGAATTACCAAACGGTTCGGTGAAGACATTTTCGGAATTAGAGAACCTCTTCATCGAGCGATTTGTCGGAGCTCGGCACCACATCACTATAGGTGATTTAGTGGTAGAGAAGCGAAGCCGAACGAAACTTTGGTGGACTACATACTTCGATGGAGGAATCTAAGTATGAAGTGTGAGCCACAACTACAAGAACAGCATGCAGTCGGCATTTTACTTAAGAGCATTCATGGCCCGATAGCACTTCTCCTCAAGGGATTTACTATTAAGACTTTCGAGAAGTTGTTAAGCAAGGCCGGAAGCTTGCAAGAGGAGGCGAAGCAATTAAGTTTCACCGACAAAACAGACAAACGAAGCCCGTGAAAACTTTTGAAAAGAAGTCGGGATCGTCGCGACGAGTCGATAAAGGCAAGCGACCGATACAAATACCGTCGAACGGCCTCGGCAAATTCAACGGAATCACCGAGCAACCCCGACCCGGCTATCGGTCATCTCAACGGTATGAACAACCGCCTCGTCCACAACGTACGTTAATGGAGCTTCGAGCGAGGAATATCCGTTCGAGAATGAGGCGATGTCGAAAATGTTCCGCGATCCAATGAAGACTCCGGATTTCCAATCGCCAGAGCCTAAGAGACCGGAAGAAGTCGACAAGAAAGGTGATCCCAACTTTTGCCCTTACCACCGGATGCTTGGGCACAAGATAGAAGATTGCATTACCTTCAAAAGTTGGCTCAACGACAATCTTCGAAAAGGGAACATAACGATCCCGAAGGAATACATGAAGGAACCCCGAAAGGAGGTTTCGTCAATGTTATCTCGATGGATCTCATTGTTCCGATAGATCCCTATGCGACTGATGATGGATGGACTACCGCTTGGACAAAGTCTTCGAAGAAGATTTTGGATCGCATCCAAACCGCTTCGGTGCGAGCCTCAATTCGAGTTCGAAACCCGTCGAGTCGGCACTATCACTTGCGATAGAAGAACCACCTCAACAAGAGACGATTGAAGAAAAGAAGAAAATTGATCAAGAAGAAAAGACCTAGGCTCTTAAGGCTAGACTAGGGGCTGCTTATCCTAGGATAGTTGTTTCTGATTCGAGGGAGAAATCCCTCGAACCTCTGACTCTGTATGATTATTTGCTCACTCCGGTGGGATCTTATAATGATAAGGGTTATGGCGTTAGCTACGTTTTGGCCGTTTCTAACGATTACGTAACTAGCGACAACCAACCTAATCCGGACGTCGATTTCGATACAAGTAACAATTCTCAAATCATACACAATCTCGACGATCACAATGACAAAAAAGACATCCACCAAGGAGGCTATGAGAGTTCAACAAGCAACGAATCTATTTGCGAGTTTCGAGGAGCTCCTGTCACGATAGAGCTAGAGCCTTCGGACTCCGAAGCTAATCCGGAAGAACCTGTCATTCCGATTCAGGAGGAGACACCGACAAACTCAATACTTGGATTCGAAGAAATTACGAAGTCAACTTAAGAAGTGGAAGAGTTCTACCTCCGAGAATGGGTCCAAAGGACAAAGGAAAGCATGTGGTTGTTCAGGAAGAACCAACCCCGGCGGAAGAAATACCCATTCGGGAAGAAACCGAGACACATGAAAATAAAGTGGACTACAACGTGCTAGCCCATCTTAAGAAACTACCGACCAAGCCGAGCATCTACGACGCTCTCATCTTATCAAAGGAGATGAGAGAAGCTCGATCGAGGCCTTGCTTGATCCAGAAATTTGCTTAGCTCAAATGACCGGAGATTCCTTAGATGATGTTTGCTCGTTAAAGGAACGACGAGGTGTTACCTTCACGGACAATGACCTACTACTTGGGACGACGGACCACAACCGACCGTTGTACATTTCAGTTACAATTGGGAAGTTTACACTCTCCGGAGTATTGGTGGATCCAGGAGCATCAATCAATATAATGAATCTTCGAACGCTAGCATACTTGGAAATTGATGCTCGCGAGCTCGAAGCAGACAAAATGTTATTAAGAGGATTCAACCGAAAAGGAGAAAGAGCCCTCGGATCAATAACACTGCTAATGAAGACCGGTGACTTAGCAAAGACAACCGCGAAATTTCACATAATTGATTCAGAAACGTCATTCAACGCTCTACTGGGCCGACCTTGGATACATGAAAACCGGATGGTACCATCATCCCTACATCAGTGCATCAAATACTACGATGGAGGGGAACAGTGCATCAAAGGTGACTTACAAGCATTCTCCGTACATGAAATTGGAATCCATGAAGATGCGGCTTATTACGCACCCCCGAAGAAAACAATCTTCTCCGAGAGAAACCATAACGAATGAAGCAAAGGAAGTTCGGGACGACGAAGAACATGAAGTTCTAGTCCAACGATCACTCACCACTCCTTACGGCGAGATGGTGAAGGTTTCTCCACAACTCGCATCCGAGGTCGAGGCCGGGGACGAGGTCGTGGCGAGACGTTAGGACGGTTGGACGGAGGAAACCAGCCATCAATGTTGATTGGGAAGACGAGTTCGAAGAAGAAAAAGAAATCGAAGCAAGAAGCGACGACAGTAAGTCGGAAGAAGCCGCAATTCGGGATCTCTCTCGAAGATGAAAAGAACGAGGAATATAAATTGATGTACGAGAAGATTAACCACTATGTACATACTATGACCACGACCCCGATCCATTCTAATAAGATCGAGGGTATGGTGGTCAAAGAGGTACGTAGCGGCGGTGCAAAGCCCATCAAATTCTTCCGTGGTTCTCCTTCCTCCAAAACTGAAAATAATGTACAATTTGAAGATGCTACTTCATCAGAATTAATGGAATTGCCTTTTGAGTGGTACTCTCCCTGTGTTCAAAATTTAATTCAGCGTGGTTTCTTACCTCGACAATGGACAAAAGGTCAATCACAACATTTTTAAAATTTATGGAATAACTCCGGTCGTTCACCCAATTCAAGGCATGGTCTCGGATTCAGCACAGTAGGATCAGTTGACGATACTGAATTTTGCTTGGTTGTCACTTGCGAGTCTAATGAAAACTGCATGGAAGCTACGAGAAGAACTTGAAGATTTACAAATTGGAAACGCTCCACCGAGTTCGAAGAAGAGATCAAATCTACGATAGATGAGTTAACGGAAGTTAACTTAGGTACTAGCGAAGAGCCTAGACCTACCTTTGTTAGCTCCTTACTCGATAAAGAAGACTCCGAAGAAATAATCAAATTATTAATGGAATTTAAAGACTGTTTTGCTTGGAGCTACGATGAGATGCCAGGATTAGCTCCAGAGGTCGCAGTCCAAAAGCTAGGAGTGGATCCTACTTCTGTTCCAGTCAGACAAGGTTCTAGAAGAATGCATCTAGAAATTGAACAACAAGTCATAGTTGAAGATTTGTCCGTGAAGAACAATACCCGACTTGGTTAGCCAATGTGGTACCAGTCAGGAAGAAGAATGGTCAGATCAGAATTTGTGTGGATTTCAGAGATTTAAACAAGGCATGTCCAAACGATGAATTCCCTCTATCGATCCCAGAATTAATGATCGACATTGCTTCAACACATGAAATATTCTCATTCATGGATGGATCTTCGGGATACAACCGGATAAAAATGGCTCCGAGAAGATGAAAAACTTACGGCATTCGGAACGCCGATCGGAGTATATTGCTACACGGTGATGCCATTCGGACTGAAGAACGCGGGAGCAACCTACCGGAGAGCGATGACAAGAATTTTTGATGATCTCATCCACAATCAAGTCGAATGCTACGTGGATGATGTGGTCATCAAAAGCAAAGTAAAGGAAAACCACTCGTATGATTTGAGAATTGTTTTCGAACGATTAAGACAATTTAACCTTAAGATGAATCCCTTAAAATGCGCCTTCGGCGTCACCTCCGGGAAATTCTTAGGATTCGTTGTCCGACATCGTGGAATTGAAATCGACCGGAAAAGATTAAAGCTATCTTAGAAATGCCACCTCCCAGAACCTTAAAACAACTACGATCTTTTCAAGGGAAGTTGGCATATCTTCGACGCTTTATCACGAACTTGTCAGGTAGGTGTCAGCCTTTCTCGGCATTAGTTAAAAAGGATGCGAAATTTATTTGGGAAGAGAAATGCCAGCGGGCTTTCAAGGACGTTAAGCAATATTTAATGACACCTCCTGTCTTAGCAGCCCCAGTCTCAGGTAGACCGTTGATACTTTATACCGCGGCTTTAGACGACTCTCTCGGAGCCTCGTTAGCCGGGTCAATGATGAGGGTAAAGAAAATGCTCTTTACTACCTAAGCCGTCGTTTACTTCCGACGGAAATAAAGTATCCCACAATTGAAAAGCTCTGTTTGGCCCTGATCTTCGTCGCTCAAAAGCTCAGGCACTACATGCTTTCTCATAAGGTCAACCTGATCTCGAAATTTAATCCATTGCAATACTTGATGACCCGTCCAACGCTTTCTGGCAGACTTGCCAGGTGGTCGATGATACTATTGCAATTCGACATAACTTTCGTTCCTCTTCGTGTCGTAAAGGGACAAGTTCTAGCTGACTTCCTTGCAGCACACCCTTTACCGGCAGATTCACCTCTCGACGACGATTTACCAGACGAACAGATAATGAACTTAGAAGACCCTGATGATCGACGTTGGGAATTATATTTCGACGGAGCATCTTCAGCACACAAAGACGAAGAATCGCAAGTGATAGTGCCTGTAGGCGAGAATGGACTAATCTTTATAACACCGGAGCGGGGGATGTTAAGATACTCCTACCACATAACAGAGCCGTGTACAAACAACGAAGCATAATACGAAGCTCTCGTAACAGGACTAGAATTAACTATTCAAATGGGGATAACAAACATCAACATCTACGGGGATTCGCAGTTAATCATTCAACAGATCGCCGGACAGTACAGAATTTTAAAGCCAAGACTCGAGCAATACTTCCAGTATGCCATACAGTTGTTGGAACAGATTCTGAATGTGACGATCTACAAAATTCCCAGAAAAGAAAACGCTTTAGCAGATGCGTTAGCCCGCCTCGCAAAAGAATTTGCCTGCTTGCAAGATGAATCGATGGAAGTGTCGGTTCACGGACGTCGAGTCCTATCATAGCTCGACATAGACACAATACACAAATCGGAAAAAGAAGAAGAATCGAGTTGCAGATAGTGACGGAAAACACGGAAGATTGGCGACGACCATTAATAGACTACTCGCAAACGAGGAAAACTACCGGACGATAGGTCGTTAGTCCATCGGATCAAGAAAAGAACTCGTCCTACGCATTCATAAACAACACGTTATACGGAAGGTCTTTCGATCAAATGTGGCTAAGGTGCCTAAGCGGGTCCGAGGCCCGTGAAATTGTCAACGAGGTGCATTCGGGACTGCGTGGCGCTCACCGGTCGGGTCCGAAGATGAAAATGAAAATTAAAAGACTAGGGTACTACCGGCCCTCGATGATGACCGATCGCATGAAAATCGCCGAGAGCTGTCACCAATGCCAAGTGCACGGAGTGGTTCTACACCAATCTCCAAATGTGCTACATCCGACAATTCCGTCGTGGCCATTTGAATGTTGGGGCACAGATATAGTGGGTCCAATAGAACCACCATCTTCAAAAGGACATCGCTTCATTCTTGCGGCTACAGATTACTTTTCCAAGTGGACAGAGGCAGTTCCACTCAGAGAAGTGAAAGCACACCACGTGCTACTTTTTTTTAAGAACCAAGTTGTCTACCGTTTCGGAGTGCCGCGCAGGATCATCTCAGATAATGGGTCAGCATTCAGAAGCACGCAAATCAATAATTTTGTCGGGAGACACGGAATCGGCCGGCGGTATTCAACAATTTACTACCCAAGAGCAAACGGCCTGGTCGAGGCTTTTAATAAAACTCTCGTTCAAATTTTAAAGAAAACTTTGGACGATAATAAGAGAAGTTGGCACGAGAAGTTATTAGAAGCCTTATGGGCCTACCGGACAACCTTCAGAACTCCTACCTAAGCTACACCTTACGCTCTAGTATATGGGTCCGAGGCGATGTTACCCTTAGAGGTCCGAGCTTCCTTCACTCGGAATTGCAGTTGCAAACAAAATCACCACGAAGAGAATGCCAAATTACGACTAGAGGAATTGGAAAGCCTAGAAGGGAAAAGACTTGCAGCGCAGCAGAATTTAGAATTATACCAAGCTAAGATGCTTCAAGCCCATGACAGACTGGTCCGCCCAAGAAACTTCAAAGTTGGTGACTTAGTTCTCGTTCTCAAAAGACCTATCCTTGCACACCGTAAGATAGGAGGAAAATTTAAACCCACTTGGGAAGGACCGTTTGTGGTTGAGGCAGTCTACTCAGGAGGCTCCTACCAGCTAGTGAATTGTCAAGGAGAACGACATATGCTTCCGATCAACGGACGATACTTGAAGAAGTATTACGCTACCTGATGTTTCGAATGAATGAATTTTTTCATCCCTAGAAGGACGGGTGAAGTAATTACTTATGACTGGGTCCGATCCCAAAAATAATAAAAAAATGTGCTAAAATAAATAAAATCGTGATAATAAAGTTTTCCTTGTTCTCTCTTCCAAATCAAAATCTTTTTCCCGATCTTTTCCCACTTCATTCCTGTTGAATTTAAAAATACAAAAGGAATAATAAAAAAAAAGAGAAAAAAGAAAACTCTGTCTCTAATAAACATTTTCTTAATGTTCTTGTTCTTAGTACTGCCCCTGATCCTTTTGCTTGTCTTTTCGCAGAGAAATGTCGAACGGGCGGTTGGTCCTGAACTTTAGAAATGGCGTAAGCCTTGCACTCGACGAAAAGAGGGTGAAAGATGGAGCGATAATAGAGATTGACTCAGACTTCGCACCGGCGAGCCCGCAATACGAGGAAGGTGACTTGGTCCCGGTTGACCGAGAGGAACCGCCCGATCGGACGATAATGAAAGTGGGTGGCCCAAGCCACCAACCCAGCAGTAAGAAAAGGAAAACAAACATTGAGGAGGACAAGAGAATCAAGTCTGTAGTCGCTACAGCACAGGGCAGGCTTGTCCGCGCCGCGCCCACAGAGATTCAGGAAGTACGAAGAGCTACTCTCACAGCAACTCAGCGAAGAAATAAAAATCGCCGTATCTGTAAGATGTTAACTAAACTAGCAGCGGACCGGTGCGACGAGGCGGTCGCTACTACCGAGTGCATATACTTCGAGGATACCGGTTCGCCGGGGACACGAAGAAAGGAGGCCAGCTCCGAGGATAACGAGAAGAGACCGGGGAAATCTCAAGAAGATCGGAAGAAGGAAGGCTACCACGCCACCGGATAAAGCCACCGATAATGCATGACCTTGTTGCGAAGCAACCCCGGAGGATGTCCCGACGGAGACCATCCCCGAGGAGCCGAGGTATGCGGGAGAACGCGAAGGGATTGAGCCATATATCCCACGATACGTCACCGAGGCCTCGCCATTTGCGGATTATTCCGGAATACGAGCTAAAAAGAATGCGGAATGTCGAGAAGCAAACTTTTAAATACTTCGAGAGAATTAGAGGCGGGGAGGATCAATATACTTAGAAGGCCTCGAACTACATACAGACGTGTTCTCAGAATACGAACAACAACAAATCGTGGACTGCATCCGGGATTTGAAAAGGATGGGTTGAGCAGGCCGCCTAAGAGAAAACACTTACTCGGAACCCCGGAGATGGATGCCAGGGAAAGGGAGAATTACAATACAATGTGGATGCTGCTACAACTTCACAGAAGACAGGAAAGGAATCCCACCGGGGATACTCCGCCATGGCAAGGTAGATCCAATGCCATTAGTCATCAAAAGGATGGTAAAGAGAATGATAACGTGGAGGGTACTGCCAGCAGATTGCATACCCAACAGTTGCATCATTAACATTTACAAGAAGGGTGACTACATACCCCCACACATAGATCACCATGACTTTGTCAGACCTTTCTGCACAGTTTCTTTTACGAACGAGTGTAATATCATGTTCGGATCGACCTCCGGATAGCGAGGCCCGAGTGAGTTCCGAGGGTCGATAAAGATACCATTACCGGTAGGTTCCGTCATGATACTAAAGGGCAACGGAGCGAGATGTCTCTAAACATTGCATACGGGAGTACCAATGAAGCGGATCTCAGTTACTTTCAGAAGGATGGATGACAGGAAAGCACCTTACCACTTCCAGCCAGACCCAGAGCTAGAGAGCCTTCGGCCTTACGAGCTGTGAGTTACATGGAAAATATCACACCTCCAACGTACATCCATACGACATCCTTGCCAAGGATGGCTTGGAAGGTGATGTTATTGACCATGTACTTCACTATTCAGACATGGATTTTTGACAGATGCCTTTTTTGATAGATCGACAAAGATCATACATTGTCCATTTTGAGTCTACATGGATTGTATGAGATGTATTCCAGATTGAGTTGTATGATGTATCTTCAACATGATTGGAATGAAAGTGACCATGTCACATTTTTTGCCTTCACCTCTTTTGTGCAAGTTGACTGGGTAACGCCATTAAAGTTAAATGAACTTCGAACAAAGAACAGAAAAGAAACAAAAGAATAAAAGAAAACTTTCCTTAAAAATCTAAAAAAAAATGATGAACGCTAAATTCACATGAACATTAAATGAACGATAAAGCAAATTTGAATCGTTAAAGGACAAACAAAATAAACACAAATCTCAAATCAAATCTCAATCAAATTCAAATTCAACTTTCCAGTTCTCAAATCAAATCTTAATCGAATTCAAATTCAACTTTCAAAGTCTCAAATCAAATCTCAATCGAATTCAAATTCAACTTTCCAGATCTCAAATCAAATCTCAATCAAATTCAAATTCAACCTTCCAGATCTCAAATCAAATCTCAATCAAATTCAAATTCAACCTTCCAGATCTCAAATCAAATCTCAATCAAATTCAAACTCAACCTTCCAAATCTGAAATCCAATCCGTTCTACTCTCTCCCTTGTATGGGATGGAAGCGATCGATTCCATTGACACGGAGCCATGAGGTTTTCGATTCGGATCTGATGGCGAGGAATTGTATCCAATCCAAACCAGCAACTTTCGATCAACTCTTTTGAATGGGATATGTAGCATCTACATATTCCCTCCTAATCTGTTTCTTTCCACAAAAATCTTTTACAACTTTCATGAAATTCTTGAAACACCAAAATTCCACACTTTTCAAATCAACACTACAAATCTTTGTAAAATCAATTACCATTCAAAATCAAATTGTTGGGGTTGAGGATTTTACATCCGATACTGCATTGCTTTAGGTTCTTTTCCCTATCGCAATGAAATACATCAAAATCAAATTCTTGGGGTTGAGGATTTTACATCCGATACTGCATTGCTTTAGGTTCTTTCCACTATCGCAATGAAATACATCAAAATCAAATTCTTGGGGTTGAGGATTTTACATCCGATACTTGCATTGCTTTAGGTACTTTCCTATCGCAATGAAATACATCAAAATCAAATTCTTGGGGTTGAGGATTTTACATCCGATACTGCATTGCTTTAGATCCTTTCCCTATCGCAATGAAATACAGCAAAATCAAATTCTTGGGGTTGAGGATTTTACATCCGATACTGCATTGCTTTAGGTTCTTTCCTATCGCAATGAAATACATCAAAATCAAATTTTTGGGGTTGAGGATTTTACATCCGATATCGCATTGCTTTAGGTTCTTTCCCTATCGCAATGAAATACATCAAAATCAAATTCTTGGGGTTGAGGATTTTACATCCGATACTGCATTGCTTTAGGTTCTTTCCCTATCGCAATGAAATACATCAAGATCAAATTCTTAGGGTTGAAGATTTTACATCCGATACTGCATTGCTTTAGGTTCTTTCCCTATCGCAATGAAATACATCAAAATCAAATTCTTGGGGTTGAGGATTTTACATCCGATACTGCATTGCTTTAGGTTCTTTCCCTATCGCAATGAAATACATCAAAATCAAATTCTTGGGGTTGAGGATTTTACATCCGATACTGCATTGCTTTAGGTTCTTTCCCTATCACAATGAAATACATCAAAATCAAGCTGTTGAGGTTAAGGATTTTACATCCAATACCGCATTGCTTTAGGTTCTCTCCCTATTGCAATGAAGCACACAAAATCAAGCTGTTGAGGTTAAGGATTTTACATCCAATATCGCATTGCTCTGAATTCTTTCCTCATTATAATGGTTCAATCCAATCAATTCAAAGTTTTGAGGTTGAAGATGTTACATCTAAAACCACAAAATTCCAATTTTCATTTCAAGTTCAAATCCCTTTAAATTAATTTTAACAAAACTTCAATCTAAATTGAAACTCAAACTAAAATTTGAGCTCACACATCAAAACTTAAACTGAAACAAAATGAGATCTAATTCAAATTCCCCCAGATCATGTGATTTGGGATTCACCTCCTTTTCCTTTCCCCAGCGAGAGTTCATGAATCTCCAGTCTCAGAGATATACTTGACACTCCCCAGCGGAAATTATTCTACTTTGTCCTAAGTTTGTCACTTGGACATTTGTGTTGGTTTGTTGATCTTTTCGGTCAACGCCAATACATGCGGTGTGCTCCGTCACCTCACCGTACCTATTGGGAGTCCATTTGTTGACCTCATTTTTGATGAGGTCTTCTCTTCTTCTTTTTAGTACTTAGGATCTAGCCTTAGGCTTTTCCTTTGACTATCCTAGAGGATTAGAGTTGGGACCCACGACTTAGAAATTCAAACCACTTCTTAACTCCCTACAAACTCCACAAACTTGATTGTAGACCCCTAATCACCTAGAGGGTTGAAATCAAATGTGGAAGTTTAAAGGATGAGTTCCTATAGGACTCTTTGGCCTTAGAGCGCCTACCAGGTGGCCTGGTCTGGTGAGGGTTGACTTACACACACACTACACTTATACACTACACTTTCACACACCTCCTAAAACCACACCCATACCCAACTTGACCTCCTCACTCATGAAGGTGATTCACATGGATGGTCCTTAACCCCTAAGCCCTTGGCTAAGAGGGTTAGGAACAACATAGTGAATGCCTCAAATGAGTCCCTTCATGGCTCATATAGGCTTGATATGCCTTCGTGGCTCAACCAAAATGATTTCATTCCACTTACATTTACCCAATCTTCAATTTTCCAAATTTTCAATTTTTGACCCCCGGGGCCCCAGACCCGCCTAGCCTACCCAAAACCCTTGAAATTACCCAAATTTTCCAAAATTCTCTAAAATCACCCAAATTCCTCAAAATCAATCTCAAACATTCTCCCACCACTCAAATTGACCATTTTTACCCAAAATACTCAAAATTCCAAAAAATACCCCCAATACCCTCCAAATTACCAAAATGCCCCTCTTGACCCAAAAAATCCAAAAATTCAGAAAATTTCCAGAAAATTGCAGAAAATCCCAAATATTTCCAATTTCATTTTGTCCAACTACACCATGGGCCAGTTTTGTCAATCTACCCCACTTTTGTCAAAATCCCCAATTTGACCCATTTTAACCCAAAATGAACCCAATGTCAAACCAAACCTACCCAATTGACCCAAATTCTGGTCCAATTCAATTCTAAACTTCAATTCAACATCCCCAACACCAATATAGACCAAATACAAGCCCAATTTGATTGGCATTTGAATCCAATTTCACTTTTGACCTTAAAGCCCAATTTGGACCCATGACCCAAACTTAGCCCAAGCCAAACTAATTCAACTCCAATTGACCCCAAACCTTTTCTAAACCTTCCCTAACATCCCCACAAACAAAACACTAACATAATTTGCCCAAAATATGAACTCAAACCCCACTCAAATTCAACCCAAAACCAAAAAGCCCAATTTTGACCTAAACCCAAACTTAACCCAAATAGACCCAAACCCCAAAATCCAATCCCAACCAAAGTTGAAACCTCTTTGAAACACTCCCATAAACATTTCCCAACATTAATTTTACATCAATTTCAACCCTAGCCCAACATTGGCCCAAATTAGCCCAATTTGACCTACATTGGCCCATGTACCAAATGAACCCAAATCCAACCCAATTCAAGCCCAAACCACCTTAAATTTATTTCAAATTACTCATGACACATCCATAAAGCAAACCCAATAATTATTTGGCCCAACCTTTTACAAAAAAAATTCCCATCCATAAAGGCCAAAGCCCACTCCCTTAAGCCTTCCTAAAAGCCCACCTTTTACCAAATTTTAAAAGCCCAAATCAATCTAAAGCCTACATGACACTCTCCCTCATCACACATTCAATTTAAAATCACTCCTAAGTTTCAAAATCATCATTAAACCATTCCAAATTAAGCTTCATGAAAATTCTCCACCAAAATACCAAAATTCCTAAATTCTACTCCCATGAAATTGACCAAGCTTTATCCTAAGCTATAGGCAAGCCATGAAGCCATTCTTAAGCCACATGCAAGCCATGTGAGTTGTTCACATGTGGCCTTACCACATTGGGCAAAAGGAGGAGATCCTTTCCACATTCCCTTAAGGTGATTAACCATTTCCATGTCTCCCCTAAACCATGTTTAATCCTAATTGTACTTGGATTGTGACTTGACCCCACTAATCAAGCTGATCCAAATCACTTTCTCTTCAGCCTAAACCAAGCCTTGGGTGGTGCACCTAGCCCAAAAGGATGGGTTGACCCATTTAGAGCCAAAATAGCCATGCCCCCATGCCATTTTGATCCAACTCCTTTACACATGTCCAAACCCAATTGACTTCACCATTGCCAAGCCCTGACCTCCCTGGTCAAGATGGTGACTCATGCCTGGCCGGCCAGCCACCAGGCCGCCGGAAAACACCATGGCCGAAAGCTCCCATGTGAGCCAACATTGAAATTCCCCCTTGCTGAGCTGCCCCAAGTCCAGTGGCCACCATGGCTGTTCTTCTCTTGCATAGAGCAGTCGATCCCAAGCCCTAAACCCCCGGGAAGCCCTCCAGCCCCTCCTGATTCAAACCTCACCCCTCTCGGCCATGAGGAGGTGCTCGAAACAAACCTTGAGGAAACTCGCCAAAATTGTTCCGGACTACTCCCCACACATAGAGAACTTGATCCCCACTCGAAATCCCCCTGCCATTTCCTCTCTGTGAGCTCAATTTCAGAGTTGAAATCCAAGCCCAAAACCAGGACACTTCTCCACAGTGAGCCAATCCCCAAATTGATTGGTCCTACACCTGCACAAGACCAAGAGAAGAAGTTTACCAGTGAAAGCCCCCTCTCCAGGCCACCCATCTGTTCCAGACTCCAAGCTTTGTAATCGAGTCGTGGTCGAAATCATACCTGGACAATTCACCAGGCCAAGGGACTTCATCTGGAGCTTGCTTGGACCCAATCGAAGGTGACACAACTCTCAGATCGAAGCTTCACTTCTCTGAGCAAAGGTATGGACTCACTCTTCTTCCCGAGCTTACAGAGATTCTCTATTTAGTTTGGGTCATTTTCAATACATGTTTACCGTATGGATGTGTTCGTCTCCTCGAGACGAATCCATAGAGCATAAGAACACAAAAATCCGTTGAGAATCGAGTGAGAAATTAGGGTTAGAAGGTTGACGGTCACGGGTGCACACCAGTCGTAGACGATGAATGGGAGCCGTCGGATCGAGCGTGTATCGAGCGGACGGTCTGGATCGAGCCGGACAGCGCGGTTGTGCATGAACCGCGGGCCCCTGGAGCGCTGACTCGGATGGCGGCGCCGAATCAGGAGACGACGCGTGGCCTTTCGGAGCTGCCGAGGATGGCGTGGCGCCGTGTGGATAAGTAGGAAATTAGGGCTATTTTTTATTTATTTAATTACCAGAACTTAGAAAATTCATAACTTTGTGTAGGAAAATCCTAAAAATAAAAAAAAAATACCCTCTTGCTCAGTGAACAGAGGAAAATAATGTGGAAAAGAAATCATGTAATTTCATCAAGTATTTTATTTTTAATTATTTATTTACTCTCTGCACGATTTCAATTCTCTATGCATGTATACAATTCACCATGGCATGAGACCATAGGGCTTTTGAAGCCTCTGAATTTGGGGACATTCCCTAAATTTTCCAAAGTCAGAGGCTATCCCCATGAAGAGTTATTGATTTTTCAATTCTAGGTTACTATTCTGAGTATTTTAATTCCAATAATTAGCATGTTGTGAAATAAATCCTAGGAAAATTTGGTGATGTTTCTTATAACCAGAGGACCCTAGGGAAAATAGTTTTTGAGTTAACTCACTTGTAATAACCTTAATTGGCTTAAACACCCAAAATGGAGCTTTAATTAATTAGAGCTAATCATACATCAAATTGACATGAAATCAATTCTCCACTGACCTTTAGGATCAGAGGAACCCACTATAAAAGTTGAAGTCAATTGGACTTGGTTAGCCCTAATGGGTTGATTAAGCCATTTAGCCAAAATTAAACTTAAAAAATTCATAACTTTCAATATACTTTTCAAAAATCCACCAAATTGGTTTTGGAGCCTCTCTGATATCAGGCGAATTTAAGAAAATTAAAATTGCAATTTTCTAAAAAAGTTGATTTTTTGCATTATTTTAATATTTTTAATAATTAAAAAATAATAAAAATCACAAAAATAATAAAATTCACCAAAATGTCACTTTTTGAATTTTAATCACTTAGGAACAAACCCCATATTTTTCTTAAGTCTCTAAGATGAGATATTAAATTTTAAGGCCCTAAGGTAATTTTAAAATTAAAAAAAATGCATTTTCTAGCATTTCCTCTAAAATAATTCTAATAAATCAAAGAAAAATCAGAAAATTGTAAAAATTGGTTCTCTGATTTCCTTGATATTAGAGAGATTTTTAAAAATATAAAATTCATCTTTCAACCTTTATTTTATTTTTAAATTAATTAATACTCCAAAAATCAAAATAATTATAATAAAAATAATATAATTCAAAAAATCACCAAAATTGGTCCAAGTGGTCCTCTGGTCATTAGGAATGTCTCATAATTTTCTTAAGAACAAAAACTTTCCCTTGGTCATATTATTAAATTTTTCTTGAAAATCCCTATTTTCCACCAAAAATAATTACATAAATAAATTAAATACAGAAAAATCACATTTTCTCCTCTAATGTCTTGATTGACATATGAGTGAAGTCACACAAAAATTTCAAATTCATTTAAGCTCAATTTAGTGAGTTATGAAATTAGTAAGTTTAAAGGGCAAAATGGTAATTAAAATTTTAACCTATAATTAAAAATTTTAGGTTTAATTAAAAGGGTGGGTAAAATATTTGATACTAAGTTGATTTTGGATGTTTGAAACTTAGGCAATTAAAGGGTAGAAACCTACCAAATAATTTGAAAATAATTAAAATAAACCTTAATTAAATGATTAATTAAACTTGGAAGAATAATAAAAAAATTGGAATTATTAAAATAGGGATATTATTAGGAAGAAATTTATTCTTTAATTCAAGAATCCCTAAATTAATCACCTCAATAATATTTAATTCCTAATTAAAATGATAATCCAAATTCAAAATTTAAAATGCTAAAAGACTTAATCATTAAATTAAATTAAAGTTAAAACATTTAAATTAAATCCTTCTAAGATTTCAATTAAATTAATATTTTAACAATTAAAATTAAATCATCCTTAAAGCATAAAAAATAAATTTAAATTAAAATTTAAATTAAAGTAAATTAAAAATAAAATTAAATTAAAACTTAATTAAATTTAAATTTAAATTAAATTAAATTAAACTAAATTAAAATTTAAATTAAATTAAATTAAATTAAAGTAAATCACATTTTAAATTAAATTAAATTAAAACATATTAAATTAAATAAAAAAATAAAATCAAGTTAAAATAAAATTAAAATTAAATTGAAAGTAAAACTAAACCAAATTAAATTAAACTAAAATTAAATTAAATTAAATCGAATTAAATATAACATCACCAAAGACATAAAGAATTCAAAATAAATCTAAAACAACTTGAACAATATTCCAAACTTAAACCCATTAATTGAAATTAAATTAAAATCACAAATCACTTGAACATCGATTTGCCCTCAAAAGCTCTTGTTGTCATAACTCCTAAACGGAGTATTAAGTGAAGTGTTACTTCACTTATAGGATATTCAAATGTCCTAATTTACTGAACAAGATAACAAAACTTGAACTCCTGGATGACTAATTCATTTGTATAATTAAATTCTCTTGGACTTAAAACAATCCTAGAGGTATTGAAAAGATGTTTAAGACTCGTCTTAAGCACTTCCTCAATATGATAGGATATTTATAAGAACAATTGAACTTAATTGTTCATTGATGAAGAAAATCATCCTCAAACCAAAACACAAGAACCTAGACGTCATAGGAGATGACTAGCTATAGGAGTAGGACCTTGGTAGAAAACCATAACCCTTCCCTTAGCTTTACCTAGGAACTTGCTTTAAATGCTTAAATATTCTAAATTGTGTTTAAGTGCAGCTTGGGATGACGGAAAGACCCTCAAGGTACGCTTTTGTTTTATTGTAGTTTACCTCCTTGCAATTTACTTTATTGCAAATGCACTTTACTTTTCTTGCATGATAAACAACTGTTGCATGAAAACCCACACCTCTAGGATAGTCCCTAAAACTGAAACCAAAACTAAATTAAAAGTCATTACAAGATAAAATTCACCGTCACAACATTTCAAAATATAAAACAACTCAAAATTTAATCACAAACAGAACAACAAAACTACAACTACAACTAAATGAAAAAGTCTTGTTGGATGCTCGGGAATACCTCAGATGATGTAACCTACGTGTTGCTAACGGGATTTCCCACGGTCTAAATGAAAGTGTGGAACTCACTTAGTTGAGTTTAGCAAATTCATCTGGGCTAAGTGTATCCGATAAAATTAACGATGCTGGAAGGATGGAACCGTGGGATCTTAACCGGTGTTGTTATAATAACTTTAAGATTTATTTTAATTAAAACATAAAAAACACTTGGAAATTAAGACCTTCTCTAAACCAGAACACTTCTCTCATCTCCTGATTTATGACTTCTAAAACTAAACCTCTGCAACAACAAGGAGCTCGGGGCATGGTGGGCAGCACGGCCATCGTCATCAGCAAAACCCGAGTCTACTTCGACAAAACTTTCGTAGAATTAAATAACCAATCCATAGGATTTCGAGGTAGTTTGCCTAGTGCAACATAAATCCTCAACCTCTTCGTTAGGCATTTGCATGAGCATGTCATGTATATTAAGCCCTAACCGGTCTTAGGACTCCGAGGTAGTCGTTTGGTACGACATAAACCCTCACATCTTCGAGGCTATTTGTATGATTTTATCATACAAATATAAGTCCAAATTAATTAAAATTGGCAAGATCAAAACGTTAAATAAACATTAGGGCTTTCCTAAATTCAAGCCAAACAATAGGATAGTCGGGAAATTACCGAAGTTCGCTTCGAATCTGTGATTTCTCCTACCTTTCTTCCTTTGAATTCCTAAAATAAAATGTTCCAAATTTGATCCATTCCCTATCGAAATTCCAAAATTCAATCCCTTGAAAACTTAAACTTTCAAATTCTTGAGAGCAGAACTACTGATTATTATCGAGAGTTTTCTTAGGTGATTCCCGTCACTTAAGATGTTATTAACTATAGGGGCTTGCCCTTATAGGGAATTTTAAGAACCCGAGTAATATAAACCACCGCTTATTTTCTTTGTATTAAGCAGGGGAACTTGTCGGCTTATAAAATTGGTTCGCAGACCAAACGGATGTCACAAATCTTCAAGTTTATTTAATTGGGCCCCATCATCAAGTAGTGTGTCTATTCTTCGGGATAGATACACAGCTTGTGATGTGGCGCTCATTTATATAAACTATTTGGGATGTGAAATTAGTTTGATTTCATATCTTAAAATTTTCAAATTTAAAATTATTTTCAAAATCAAATGCTACTTTCTAAATTATATATATATATTTAAATTAAATTTAAAATCTAAAATTCGCAGACAATTTCTATAGGCGACCCCTTTTCAAAATACAACACACTAACCTAAAAATATGCCGACAACATTAGACCTAAAATCGTCTCTATTTAAAGAGGAAGAAAGATTTCCAATGGTTGCTTAAGCACCTCTTCAAAAAGCGTCCAGATTCAATGTATATTGCTTGAACTGACCTTCTCGCCATCGGCAGGCTCGTTGGCGCTGTCGGTGGGCTTCTAGAACATAGGACAACTGCTCAGGCTCGCTGTCGGTGGGCTCGATCTCACCGTTGGTGGACTATTCCTCGTCGTCGGTGGGCTAGTTCAATTTTTATCTCTTTTAGTCCTTTTTATTCTAGATTCGCTCCTTTTTCCATGTTTTTGCTCACTTACCTATAAATCTTTATATCTGCAATAAAACATAAAAAATACATTTCTTTAAAGTGCAATTTCATCAAAAGTTAATATAAAATTGGTATGAATTTCTCAATACATTGTTATCTGGTCAGTTGCCCACCGATCCTCCCTTAAAAGATTATTTTATCCTATTAAAACTCATCAAATTTGGTGTTTTTATCTCTTCGAGCCCATGTTTACTCAATATCCTCAAAATATTCTCAAAAATTTTCTTAAATTTACTCATTTTACAAAGCTCAATAATAAAGTTTGGTTCTTTGCTAGAACTGAATTGTAGTGGTCAATAATCCAGGATCATTCCTAATTCCTTCATATTCAATTTTCCATTGGAGCACAGCTTGGGTATGCTACCTTTATTTATGCAAGCTGTAATGCCATCCAATAGCAAATTCTCTAGCAGGACCTATTACAGATTGGCTCCTCTATTGACTCCTTTTGGATTCTAGGAGGAGATTTAAAATGTACACCTCACCCTCCGAAAAGATGGGTGGGAGATTACCTCTGACCTCCTCTATGACCAAATTATCTGAATTTATCACTAATGCAACACTATTTGACTTGGATTTTCAGGGTCCTCAATTTACTTGGAGGAGAGGCACTCTTTGGGAAAGACTTAACAGAATGTTTGGTAATTCCAGGTGACTCTAAACCTTTACTTTTACAACTTCTTCTCACCTTGCTATGGCAGGTTCAGATCATGGACCTCTACTTTGTGCCATCAATTAGTCTCCTAGTGTTGGTGGTAGCTCATTCAAATTTCAAAATATGTGGACTCTCCACCCAGATTTTCTTACTGAAATTGATAAAGTCTGGACTTTGGCTCTTGATGTCAATCAATGCTTATTGATCCAAGAAAAAAATACTTATTTTTATGCCTTGATTTTTATTAAATTTTAAGGATATTACGCTTTAATGAAAGGTATTTTCATGTTTTTGGATGTAGGTGATGCAAAAATGTTCAAGAAAGAGAAAAATATGAAAAAGGACCAAAAAGGAGCAAAAAAAGAGCAAAAATGGAGCCAAAATGCAAACTTTTCAAAATTATTGGTCTGGCGCCTAGGCGCCAGAGTCCGGCGCCTAAGCGCCAGCTCGATACAGAAAACTGTTAAGTTTTTTACGACTATTGGGAGGTTATTTTGACGGTGTGAGAGGTTATTGGACTTTCTAGAAGACTGGCAGTTGTTCCTGGTTTATAGGACATGTGATACAATGCATTTGGACGCTTCAAAACGGTTTTAATCGCGAAGGGGTACGATCCAAAGTGACGAGGTGTGAAGAACTGGACGCCGTGTCTGGCACCTAGGCACCAGACACACCTTCTAGAAGATTCATTGAATGTGGACACATTTTGAAGAGGTGCCTTGAGGCAACCCTTGAAGCCTATAAATAGGAGGGTATTCCTTCAGAGAAAAACGCCACATCTACCACTCCCTATCTAGAGTCCTATCTAAAGAGAGAATTAGAGAGATCATATTAGGGCCACCTTTTTACTTTCCTTCATAAATTAGTGAGTTTATTTTAGAGTTTGTATTCAAAGTTTGAAAGAGTTGGTGCATCTGTAGTTCATTACGCTGTGGAGTCGGTAGGAATCAGAAGTTCAGTAGGAGAAACATCTAAGATAAGTATTTTTATTTTGATTCAAAGTTTATTTATTATCTTTTGTTATTTAATTTCAATGTGTTCTAAGTAGTTACTTTACTTTCTCCTTTCAATTATGAAAAGATAAATAAGATATTAGAAAATCGTCGGAGAATTAAAAATCGTATATTTTCATAACATTGTGATGATATTAATACCGGTTCTTAATTTACTATTTAAATTGGCCATTTAAATTGTTAAAACCTGTTGAAGAGTTTTGAGACCTAGAAGGAGATGAACTCTTAACTTGTAGATATCACATGAATCCTTGGGTAGTCGAAGGCCTTGTGCGGGTTATTCAAGGTGAAGTGCAAATAAATAGGAAGATATTATATAATGGGCATAGAATTGAAAAGTTTTTAGAGTGACAGACTAAATTCTTGTGATTTGGTTTATAGAAAAGGAAAGGGTCACTAGTAGGGCCGACCATAGCCACCCATGGACATCTAGTAGTGTGAGCCTAGATTAACCCATTCTATGAATAATACATCAGGACCTGATCTATAAGCTAGCCAATGTTCTTTGCACCTGGATCAAAGGGTAAAGAATATGAATGCTTCTATTTGACACAAATACCATAAATTTAATTCTCCACGAATATTATCATTATCTTAGAAAATCTTGGATTAATTGAAAGAGAGAAAGTTGCTTTCTTATTGCTATTTACATCAATTATTTTATTCCTGATTTATTATTGCATCTAGTAAATTAAAGATATTCTATTTTTAATTATAAAAGAAATAATTTAAAATAAAAATATTAAAAAATCTATATCTCTCTCCTCGTGGGATCGATACTGGGGTCTTTATTTCAAAGCCCTATATTACTTGAAACGATACGTATACTTGCGTAGAACCCTTAGTGTGTAAAATATTTTCCATAAAATTATATTTATATACACTAGTCGCTATTATAATTTATAACATATATTTTTGAAAGAATTAATTAGTACGTTGATCTTCAGAGGACTTCGGGTCAAGCCTTTGGTACCGTTGTTGCGGGAAGAAGATTTTAGTACGCATATATTTATATCGGGTCAGTTATGCCAGCTCCAAAAGAAGGTTTCTTCACATCTTAAAAGATGGAATTGGGAAAAAATTAGCAATCTTCATGATAATTTAAAGGCTGTTGAAGAGGACATGTTCAAGATGGAGGTTGGATTTCAATTGGGATTAAATTCTGAAACTGAACTTTACAAAGCCAATGAGAACATTTTATTACAGATCAATTACCATAATTCCTTTCTAAAACAAAATGCTGCAATTTCTAGATTCATTGAGGGGGACAAAAACTCTAGCTTTTATCATGCATGCATCAACTTCAGGAGGAAATGCAACATGATCCTAGCTATTACAAACTCTGTTAGACAGAAACTTACTTCTATTGCAGACATTATTACAGATGCTGTGGACTATTTCCAAACCCTCTTTACCTGCCAACAGTCCACTAGAACCCCATTGTGACATCCCTTTTCTCTGACTGCCAAGCTTATGTTCAAAGATTGGATTTGACTCAAGTGCCTTTGGAAGCTGAAATCAAAAGTGCTTTGGATTCCATTGATGGGAAGAAATCTGCTGGCCCAGATGGTTTCACCTCCACCTTCTACAAGGCCACTTTGTTAGAATTAGTAGGGATGTCACCCTTGCTATCCAGAATTTCTTTTAGGGTGTTGACCAACCAAGGTACTTTACTGCTTCTACCATTACCTTAATTCCTAAAAATAACAATAGGAAGCATTCGAGAGACTTCAAACCTATCAGTATAACTAATGTCATTTCTAAGTTGATTAGTAATATTTTTGTTTTTAGGCTCCAATCACATCTTCAGCACCTCATCTAGGCCAATCAAGTTGCCTTCGTCAAAGGGAGGAATATCATAGATAATATTGTGCTGACCTAGGAACTTCTGCTAGATCTAGACAAGAAATGTAGAGGGAATAATGTCATCTTCAAACTGGACATTAAGAAGGCTTATGATACAATTAATTGGGACTTTATCCTGGACAGTTTATCAACTAGGGGCTTTCAAGCAGATTTCATACATTTAATTGAGAGATGGATGAAATGCAATGCTCATTTTGTTTTCATTAATGTCAAGAGCCATGGTTTATTTAGTGCTACTAGAGGAATCAAACAAGGTGATCCTTTGTCCCATACTATATTCATTTTAGCTTTTGATTACCTCTCCAGACTGCTCAATAAGATGTTTAATCACTCTCCTCATTTAGCTTATCAACATAAATCCAACATTGGTATTAGTCACCTCTCTTATGCTGATTATTTTATCATTTTTTTGAATGATTCTAAAACTGCTATCAAAGCATTACATTAGGGACTCAAACATTTCCAACATACATCTACTATGGAACTTAATCACCAAAAATGTCAAATTTTTGTGAGTACCAATACTAAACCTCACATTAAGCATTGGATTTCCAACTATTTTTGTTTTAGTCTTGTATCCTTCATATTAATTACCTTGGTGTGCAGTTTTTAAAGGTTAAAACCAAGCAAACACAATTCAATGGAGTTATTGAGAAAATCAAAGCCCAACTTCACTGCTGGACCAATTCTTTCCTTTCTAATAGTGGGAGAACTACCTTGCTGAAAAGTATTTTGACAGCTCTCCCCTCTTATGCCATCCAGATGTTTACCATGAAGAAAACCACTCAAGTGTTGTTAGGGAGGATATTTAAGAAATTTCTATGGGCTAGACAGAAAAAGCAATTTCACTATCTTTCTTGGCAAAAATTGTGTAGACCTATAGCTTTAAAAGCATCCAGCACCTCAGTTTTTTTAACCATTACAAGCAATGGATCAAATTTAGAGCTCAAGACTGTCTTCAGGCTCAGTTTATGATGAGGATGTACTGCAGAAATGTGTATCCCACCATTGCTACTCCAAAGTTGGGTGATTCCAAGCTTTGGTCTAGTCTTCATGCTATCAGATCTCAAGCTGAGGAGCTCTTCATTTGGGAATTGGAAGAGGGCTAAATTAACTTCTGGTTAGACCAATGGGTGTGGAATGGGGAGAAACTTGCTTGTAATACTACCAATCCCAATTATAACAGTCAGGTTAAGGACTTCTAGTATGATAACTAGTGGAACTGCAGAATACTGAATACACTCCTCTCTAATGAGGAAGTTAACCTTGTTAAAAACACTTCCTTCTCCTCTGATCAAAAAGACAAAATTATCACCAAGCAACCTCCCTCATCGAAGTTATCATCTTTCATATATCACTAATTTTTTAATTGGCAGCCTGTTACCTGTGGTAAGACCAATTGGGGGAACTTGCTAACCCCATCTATGTCTTTCTTGTATTAGAGGGATTTGGCATCTTTTGTTCCCAACTGATGATATTCTGAAACTTAAAGGAATTAGAGGTCCTTCTTGTTGTTATCTTTGTAATGATGTTGAGGAGACATTGGAGCATTTATTTTTCAATTGTCCATTCTCCCAAGCTGTATGGACCAGCCTTCTTGACCAGGTAAAGATAGACACTGTCAACTTGAGTTGGCTTACTTTTTCCTTGTGCTGGGGGGAATGAAATGCAAAAGATTTATTAGTTATTCTCAATTTTGTGGCTTGGTTCATATGGATGATTAGGAATAAAGCTAAGTATGATGACAAACATCCTATGGTCAAGTATGTAGTTGTTATTTGTATTTCCTACATTCAAAAGCTGGTTCAACATCTTAAGTTCCCAAATCTCCGCATGAACTGGATGCCTAATTCTAAGGTTCACTGTTCCATCCCATCTCCTATCTTCTGGGTCCCCTATTCTTTCCCTTGGTTGAATGTGAATACTGATGGAAGCTTTACCAATTGTGCTGCTAGATTTGGTGGAGTTTTCAGGAATTCTCAGGGGGAGTGCCCCATTTTTTTCTCTTCTCCTACTCTGGCCATTGATGCATTGGAGGCTGAAATGATTGTTATTTATTAGGCTATCTACTTAGCTCACAAATGTAGAATTGGTAAATTATTGGTGGAGTCTGATTCACTCACCTGTATCAAGATTCTAAAAGGGATTGAAGCACCTCCTTAGAACATTCTCAGATGGAAGAGTAAACTGCAACCTTATGTTACTACCTCCATGATTACTTTCATGCACACTCCCAGGGAAGGAAATGGACCTGCCCATTGGTTAGCCACTTTAGGGAACAGTACAGAGTTGATTGTATTAGGCAATTCCCCTCCCCCCCCCCCATTTATCTTTTTTGTTGCATTTAAGATAATTTGTCTATTCTTCATCTCCAAGTCATGTAGTTGTATATCTCTTCTGAATATTATTATATTGCTTGCCTGATTGGCAAGTTTTTGGCTATATATATATATATATATATATATATATATATATATATATATATATATATATATATATATATATATATATATATATATATATATATATAAAAAGATGGAGTGTTTTGCTCTGCTAGGGTTTTCAGCATGATTCTGCCGGCGGCGACTTCACTGGAGGTGGTTCTGGTCGGAGGTAAGTTTGGTGGTGGGTTTCTTCTGGCTGGTTGGGGGGCTGGCACTCCTTGGTGGCCCTCTTTCAGGGTGGTTTGGTTCTTCCCGGGTTCTTGCTGTTTTGAATTTTATTGTTCCATTGAAACTTTACTTGGGGTAAAGTTGCTCTGAAGGTTTGGTGTTGTTAGCCTTGAAGTTACTGTAACCTTTTGGTTTCTGTTTGACTGTTTCCTGGGTGTGGCATTTAATGGCTAGTTCCAGCGCCATTAATGCTCCCCCCTCTTATGCCTCTGCTGTCAGCAAAGGCTTGTCAAATAATAACCATTTAATCTTTCCCCAACTGCTACATGATGCTGCTGCTGGCAAGTCAGATTGTCCCTATATCCGACCTCTTGGCTCTAAGGAAGGAAGGCCTGCTGTCTGTTTTACCTCTCGGGAGATGAACTCTTTAGCGGATGCTTATTAAATTTACCATCATTGGCCAGTTTCAGTTTGGACACCCTAAGATGGACCTTGTAAGACAGTTTTTTGAAAATTTGCACTTTGTTGGTCAGTGGAGACTGGGAATTATGGATGGCAGGCATCTACTAATTCGACTGTCCAGTGAAGAAGACTATGCCAGGCTTCTGGACATGGAAACACTACAGATTGCCAAAGCTACTATGAAACTCATGAAATGGTATCCAGGATTTGATCCCTCCAAGGAACCCCCTGTTAAGCCCCTTTGGTTCACCTTACCTAATCTACCTCTACAATTGTATCACACTAATGCCATTTTCCAAATTAGTAGAGCAATTGGAACTCCTCTGAGGGTGGACTCCCCAACCTTTGAGATGGGTAACCCAACTGCTGCTAAAGTGTTGGTAGAAAGAGATGTTTCCCTCCCAGAACTGGACAAGATATGGATAACAACATCCGATGATGGAGATGGCTTCGGCGAGGAGGTTATTCTTGAGCGAAACCTATTTTCCGCCATCATTGCGGAATGTTTGGTCATCTAAAGGAGAAATGTTATAGGCTGAAACCAATTTCAAAAAAACCATCTCATACTAAAAGTGGGACTACCCAGGTAAGGATCCCTAGTGACTTACCTTCTCAAAAAAGTGCTGGCAATCTGAAAGAAAATGGAAATCTGCAACAAAATGAGGTGAATTCTGGGAAGATGTTAAGCACAGGGGCTGAACCTGAGGCTACTCCACAGAATGTCAATAACAACATTAATGGAATACGACACACCCACCGGGATGCTTGCTCGATGGAAGGAGCCGAGGAAGACAACGAGCTAAAGGAGACCTGCTCCATCTCTAGACAAGATCAACACTATGCAGAACAATATGGAAGGAGCACAGCGGATACAAAAGACCAAAAAGAAAAGTAAATTAACCTCGGAACTACTCGGTTTAACCCCAAACCTCCTCAGAACAATGAAAATCCCAATCCACCAGGTTCTCCCCCTACCACCAGTAGGGGTAGGACAAGATCCCAATCCCACCTTTTGCCCCCCCTCCCCCAAAAATACCTTGATGTTTAATTTCCTTTGTTGGAACATAAGAGGGGCTTCTCACCCCCTCTCTTACAAAAGGCTACTTCATCTATATAAGAAACACCAACTTTGGTGTCTTGTTTTGCTTGAACCCATGGTTCAGAAAAACCATAAGAGATGGTTATCCAGATTCCCTGGATGCACACTCTTTAGTAATATCTCTAACAAAATCTGGGTCATTTGCAGGAAGGAAATTCAATGGAAGGTGAAGATTGATCACCCACAACTGGTTCATCTCCACCTCCAATTGAATGGTTTTGATTTAGCTTGCCACTTTTGTTTATCTTTGGATGCACCAAGATTGCTAGACGGGAGTTGTGGGCTGAAATTCACGGAATTAGCTGCACCTGAGCTCTCCGGTTGGATCATAGGAGGAGATTTCAACTGCATTGCTTCTACTCTTCGAAAAAGTTGGGGGTAGAACACCTCTTCTCCCAAAACTTACCGAGTTTAATGACAACATTCAAAAAGCTGGGTTATTCGACCTGGGTTTCCAAGGGAATAAGTTTACCTGGAGAAGAGGCTCTATTTGGGAAAGACTGGACAGATTCCTTGCTAACCACAGCTGGCACCAGAACTTCCTCCATACTATTATCTCTCATTTAAACTTTGCTGGATCTGACCACGAGACCACTCCTAATTACCATCCTTGCTTCTCTAAAGACATCCCAATCATCTCCATTCGGATATCTCGACTTCGGGTCTAATCATCCCACTTTCCTTGATTTGGTGGCTGAATATTGGATCCACGACACCTCTAATAACCCCCTCACTCACCTCCAACGACTGCTCTTGCGAGTGGGTAGGAAGCTTAGGTCTTGGAGTTGGAACACCATTGGCAATGTGTTTCAAGAAATTGCCAAGGCCGAAAGGAAGTTGCTACGTTTGAAGCGGATGCTCTCGGGAATGATGGCTATGGCAATTTTGTAGCTCGCACGGGGAGAAACTCCTTACTCTTATTGGTCAGCGGGACCAACTTCTTAGACAGAAATCAGCCATTAGTAAATTCAAAGAGGGTGATAGGAACACCAAGTTCTATCATGCTTTCATTAATTACGGGAGGAAGTGCAATGCAATTCATTCAATTATAAATGGCCATGGAAATCTCATCGGGGATGGAGAGGAAATTGCCTTGGATGCTTGTCGGGTTCTATAAAAACCTTCTTACCCACAAGCACGCTAACGAGACCTCACATTGATCCACAGTACATTCGGCAAAGAATATCATTACACCCGAGTCCCTCCAATTTGGATGGTATTCCAACACAAGAAGAGATCCGGTTGGCCCTCAATACAATTGATAGTTATAAAGCAAGTTGGACTCGATGGGTTCACTGTCGACTTTTAAGAAGACATGGAACATATGCGAGGAAGAGGTCACCAAAGCTATTCGGAGCTACTTCCGGGGAGTTGAGCTACCCCGGTATTTTCATGCATCTACAATGATTCTAATCCCAAAGAATGCTACATCTAAGGACTGGAATCAATATAGACCCATCGGCCTAACTTCAGTAATCAGCAAAATTATTAGTAAAATATTGGTGAGTAGGGTACAACCCCATTTGGATAAGCTCATTTCTCTTAACCAATCTGCATTTGTGAAAGGAAGATCGATATCTGATAATGTTCTTCTAGCCCAAGAGTTGCTGTTGGATCTGGATAAACCATGTAGGGGGGGCAATCTGATCTACAAGTTAGATATAAAGAAAGCATATGACACCGTTGATTCGGAATTTTGTTTTGGAGGTGCTCCGGGCCGGAGGGTTCTCGCGGAACTTCGCAATCTTATCGGCGGATGGCTGCATCGGAATCATCACTCCATTCTCATCAATGGTAAGCTGTTGGGGTGGATTTAAGGCCACCGGGGGTCTTAAACAAGGAGACCCACTTTCTCCTACTTGTTTTCATCCTATGCATGGACTACTTCTCTAGATTGTTGGAAGCCCGAGTCTCCCCTTATCCATATGCCAATTACCACCATAAATCTAACATTTTCATTTCTCACCTCATGTATGCGAGATGATATTATGTTGTTTTCTAGGGCTAACAAACCTGCGAGTGAAAAGAATGATCAATTGTGTGCAACTATTCCAGCAAACTTCGGCTCGCAGTTCAATAATGCTAAGTGTGAGTTAATCTTCCCTCACCACTGTCCGGCGAAATCTCTCACTTGGATCTCTCGGACCACTTGGTTTTTCTAAGGCTAATCTCCCATTCAAATACTTGGGAGTCCCTCTTATTAAAGGTAGATCCAAACAGGTTCATTTTGATGACATTATTGGCAAGATTCATACCAATCTCACCAGTTGGGCTCACTCCTTCTTATCTAATGGTGGGAGAATTACTATTCTGAATAGTATTCTGACATCCTTCCCATCCTACATACTTCAGACAACCTGTATGAAGAAGAGCACAAGAATTCAAATTGAAAGAATTTTTAATAGATTCCTATGGGCTGGCAATAGGAAGCAAATACACTGGGCAAGTTGGCAAAAGTTAGCTAAACCCTATGGTGCTGGTGGTTTGAACTTTAAAGGGCTGAAACAACTACAACAGGTAAACCTCTGCAAGCTTTGGATTCAATTTAGACAACAGACATCCATCTGGGCTAAATATATGAATGGCAAGTACTGCAAAGGGAAGCACCCAGCTACAATACAGGTCAGATCTGGGGACTCCAGAATCTGGAAACAAATGGTGAAGATTAGGGATCTGGCTGAGTCTATGTACATTTGGGAACTGGGAAAAGGTGAGATCTCCTTTTGGCAGGATCATTGGTGTCCTGATGATATGCTGAGTGGGCTGCCAAACCTGATCAAGACTGATTTTCCTGTTGCTGATTGCTGGTCCTATGATCAATGGGATCCTTCAACTCTCCAGCTACTCCTTCAGGACCATTCTGCAAAGCAAGTGGTAAAGATCCCTTTTGATAGATCTCAGCCTGATAGGATTATATGGCAAAATGGGAAGCATCAGAGCCTCACTAAAACACTTTATCTGAAAATTAACAACTGGAGCACTACTGGCTGGGGGACTGCAATTTGGAATAAATTTCTCACCCCATCCATGTCTTTTCTGAACTGGAGGATCTTCCATCATCACTTACCCACTGATGATATTCTCAAACTAAAAGGACTTAGAGGACCATCTAAGTGCTCTTTATGCGGCCAGCAATCTGAAACAATTCAACACCTGTTTTTCACTTGTTCATTCTCCCAACAGGTTTGGACCATGCTTATTAACCTGGTGAAATTAAATACTATGAACTTAGACTGGCTGGACTTTTTCAGCTGTTGGCAGTCATGGCAGAAGATCAAACTTGGGGTGGTTCCATTTATTGTGGCCTGGTTTGTATGGCTGCATAGGAATGGTGTGAAGTTTGAGGAACTCCAAGGTAGTGTATCTACTGTAGTGGCTAATTGTCATTCATACATATCTAAACTTATCAGAATTCAGAAATTCCCCAACATCTTTAAGGATTCCTCTCAAGACCCACTCAAAAATTTCAGGATTCTAAAAGTTACATGGCAAGCCCCTAGTTCCCCATATATCAAAGTCAACATTGATGGAGCATTCTCTGGAAATGATGCTGGGTTTGGAGGGATCTTCAGGAATAATTATGGGAAATGTATTTGCTATTTCTATTCTCCTACTCATGTGGCTGACCCCCGAGGCTGAGCCTGTCTGCTATCTACTTGGGCGGTCTCATTTGCTCGACTCAACAAGCTGGAATTACTTAATTGTGGAGGGAGATTCTAGGATGGTTTTGCAATACATGAATGATATTGTTCCCCCACCTTGGCACCACTTACTGTGGAAGAACGGAATCAAGGTGATTACACAAAATCCGCATATTACTTTCTCATTCATTCTCGGGGAGGGCAACGGACCAGCCCAGCCGGTTAGCGAGGACTCGCTGTCAACTCTCAAAACATCTTGGTTTCTACAAAGCCTCCTCCTCATTTATCTTTGCTGCTGGAAGCTGATATTTTCCAGGCTCCTCACTTCAGGGTTATGGAGTAGACTGACCTCTTTCCTGCTCTAGTACCTCTTTTGTTTGTCTGAGGAACACTTGAAGATTGGGGTATATATGTATCTAGTGTCCAAGAAGTTCTTTATCTTTATATATATATATATGGTGCAATTGCCCACACATATATATATATATTAAGCACTCTTGTATTTTGGTTTAGTTATTTTGATTTGGTATCTTGGAATAGGAACCCTTATAATTGTGGGGATCCTATTCCCCTCACTTTTGTATTCCTATTTGATATGAACATGTAGGGAGCCGAGTTGCTCTTTTAACCTAAAAAAAAAAAAAAAAAAAATATATATATATATATATATATATATATATATATATATATAATAAAAAAAATAATAAAAAAAAAATATGTATATATATATATTTATATATGTATATATATATATATGTATATATATATATATGTATATATATATATATGTATATATATATATATGTATATATGTATATATATATATCCTACTTCTTTCATGGAAGAATATTTTCACTAGTTGGAAAGAGTGGAAGGATGCAAAGTTGGGGCCTCTCCAATTTATTATTGCTTGGTTCATCTGGCAATGTAGAAATCAAGCCACATTTGAGAACCACCCTCCCAGGCTTGACACTGTTGCTAGAAATTGCCTATCTTACCTGTCCAAGCTGGTAAATATCAAAGGACTCCCCCTCAGCATTAACTTTCTAGGCAAAACAAACCACCCCCCCAAAGTGATTCTAGTTGAGTGGAAGACTCCTGACCCACCCCACCTGAAAGCTAATACTGATGGAAGTTATTCATCATCGGGTGCTGGGGTAGGAGGAGTTTTCAGAAATTTTCAAGGTAAATGTATTCTCTTCTTTCAGGCCCATGTTTTTGCTATTGATGCCCTGGAGGCCGAACTGATGGCTGTCTTTTGGGCCTTAAAACTGGCTGAGTTTAAAAGATGGCCTTCCCTGATTTTTGAAGTGGACACATCCAATCTGCTGGATCAGTTGGACCCAGCAACCCAACCCTCTTGGCACCACTCTCTTTGGATAAACAGAATTAACAGCTTAAGAACTGCCCTACACATCAGGTTCATGTTTACCCTCAGAGAAGGCAATCGGCCAGCCAATTGGCTTGCCAGATTAGCCAGAAACTCAGCTCTCACTCAGGTATCCACCTCCCCCCCCCTTCCCTCTCATTTATGCTTCATGGAGATTTGTTGAAGGCACCCCATATCAAAATTGGTCAACCCTCTCCATGAAACTACTTGGAGATCAGCTGCTCATGTGTTTGTGCTTACATGGTTCTAGGAGGTTCTCTATTTTTAGCTTTTTGGTTACTAATCTCACATGCTATTGATGCCCTGGAGGCAGAACTGATGGCTGTCTTTTGGGCCTTAAAACTGGCTGAGTTTAAAAGATGGCCTTCCCTGATTTTTGAAGTGGACTCATCCAATCTGCTGGATTAGTTGGACTCAGCAACCCAACCCCCTTGGCACCACTCCCTTTGGATAAATAGAATTAACAGCTTAAGAATTTCCCTACACATCAGGTTCATGTTTACCCTCAGAGAAGGCAATCGACTAGCCAATTGGCTTGCCAGGTTGGCCAGAACCTCAGCTCTCACTCAGGTCTCCACCTCCCCCCCTTCCCTCTCATTTCTGCTGCATGGAGATTTACGGAAGGCACCCCATATCAGAACTGGTCAACCCTCTCCGTGAATCTACTTGGAGATCAGCTGCTCTTGTGTTTGTGCTTACATGGTTCTGGAAGGTTCTTTATTTTTGGCTTTTTGGTTACTAATCTCACATGTAAATAATTTACTTTACTTTGGTTCCCTTTTACTTTGGTTGGAGTTGTAATGTGGAATTGGACCCCCTTAGGATCTCTAAGCTTGTTGTTAGTTTTGTTTAGTTGGGGATCCTCTGTCCCTCCTTTATTTTGTACTCATCCCTTTGATTAACATGTAAGGAGCCACAAGTTGCTCCTTTCCCCAATATATATATATATATATATATATATATGCGTAAAAGAAAAATATATTAATCAAGAAAATCAAGTACACCTGATATGAGGAAAGGAAAGCAGATCCCCATGTAATAAAATTCTAAACTCCCTAAAAATAGAAGATTTAAGATCCAAAGAAGAAAAGCATAAAATGTCCTTAGAAGAACTGCCTCTAGTAGCAAGCCAATTAGTCGGTCGATTTCCCTCTCTATGAATGTGACTCCAAATTATAGATAGATTAGATACCAATAAAGAAATTTTATTGATCCAAATTTGAAGATACCAAGGAGTAGCTGATTTATGTAGAAGAATATTCAGTAAAACTAATGAATCCATCTCCACATGAATTGGGCCTTTATGATTCGGAATAGCTATCTTTAGACTCCGTAAAACAACTATAGCTTCGCATTCTAATGCATTAATGGCGTAAATTGGAGCGAGAGATAAACCATAAGCAAGACCCCTCGTAGTTTCGCATAAGGCCCCAATACCAAGCATTGGAACTATTAACAACAGTGGAATGTATATAACTTCCATCATTATTGATTTTAACCCAAGGGTATTTAGGAGTTCTCCAAAAGATCAATTGGAATTTGATTATCGAAGGCTTATTCATTAAATTCAAAGAAGTCCGTCATCTTAAGAAGAAAATTCAAGCAGCTTTTTATGATAACTTTGGCTGAAAAAACCATATTATTATGCATAATCTCATTTCTAATCATCCAAGTGAACCAAAATATAATTAGGGGATATAGAATTCACTGTCATCTTCCAATCTTGCCAAGCAATCAACAAGCTTGGTCCAACAACAATATCTATGAGACAATCCCCTTCGATTAAGAACAGTCTTCCATACCTCCCGTATAGCATTGCAACCGATAAATAAATGAGAAATGGATTCTTCACTAGAGAGACAAAAGGACACATAGAAGGCCCCCGAATACCCTTTAACTTCAAAATATCATCAGTTGGCAAAAAATTCCAGAAAAGCTTCCAACAGAAAAATGACATAGAAGGAGTTATGTATTTATTCCATATTTTCTTGCCCCAATCATTAGCAGTCCAATTATTACTAGTAAGATAAATGAACTTGGAGAGACTTTGAGTAGATGGATTCTTGGTAATCAGTCTGTCCTTAACATTAGGTTGTAAAGGTATAGACATAATTTTATTCACCAAATCAATATTAATAGCAGCATTCAGTTTAGCTTCATCCCAACTGGAATTAGACCAGAAATCAGAAACTTTCTGATTAGAAGAAGTAACTCCTTGCTTATACAGGTGGTCATTAAATAACCAATTATCAAGCCAAAAATCCACTTGACCATCACCAATATCCCAAATAAAGAGCTGTTTAGCAAATTCTCTTACTTTTAAAAGTCTTTTCCAGTTTTTGGTATCTCCCAATTTAGCTTGAACCTGAGAGGGATGGGATGTTCTGCAATATTTCCCATGAAGAAATAGAGACCAGAGTGAAGACTTTGATCTAAAGTGAATCCATTGTTTACAAAAGAATGAGAAACTAAGATGTTTAAAGCTTTTAAATCCAAGACCACCACAGGCAAATGGTTTACATAGTTTATCCCAGTTTGTCCAATGCATTTGTTTATGCTGGCCTTCCCATAAGAATTTGTTGAAAATAACTGATAGCATTTTTTGAGAGCTTCTCTTCATATTAACCATTTGGAGAATATACAAAGGGAAAGAAGTTAATATACTCTTCAAAAGAGTAATTCTTCCACCATTAGAAAGAAAAGAATTTGACCAGCATTGAATTTTAGAACAAATTTTGGTAACCACATCATCAAAATGAGATAATCTTCTTCTTCCTTTGGACAAAGGAAAGCCCAAATAAACAAGAGGATAAACAAGACCTCTTTATAACCAAGTATAATCCAATATCCAATTTTTTATATGTGCCTTCATCAAAGAACTAGCTAGAAAAGAACATTTGGCTTTATTAAATTCCATTCCAGAAACAGCATTCAAAACTGGAAAGAGTTCTCATAATGCATTTAATAGATTGTTTACTCCCATTGCAAAAGACAATTACATCATCTCGCATAAGCCGTGTGACTAACCAAAATGTTAGATCTATGCTGATATTGAACATAAGGATTAGCCATATGAACCTCGATTTAATAATTTAGAGAGGTAGTCAAAAGCCAAGATGAAAATATAAGGAGATAATGGATCTCCTTGTTTAATCCCCCGCCGACTTGAAAGAAACCATGAGTACATCCATTGATCGAACACTATAATAGTTGTTCTCCAGCCATCTAGAGATTAAAGAGCAAAAATCAGAGTTGAAACCTCTAGCAGCTAGTACATCAGTGATGAAAGACCAATTGATTGAATCAAAAGCTTTGGAGAGATCTAGCTTAAGAATAATATTGGAACCTCTACATGGCTTATCAATATCAACAAGAAACTCCTGAGCAAGAAGAATATTGTCACTAATACATCTCCCTTTAATGAAGGCAGATTGGTTTTCAGAGATTAAATCCAATAGATAAGGTTGCAGCTTGTCCACTAGAACCTTACTAATGATCTTAGAAAAGGTGGAAGTAATACATATGGGCCTAAAATCCTTCCAGCTGTTTTTCAATTTATCTTTAGGGATAAGGATGATAGTAGAGGAAGCAAAATATTTAGGCAAATTAGAACCCCGAAAGAAAGCAATGATAGCAAGCCATCACCATATGCTTAATAATACTCCAAAACTTTTTATAGAAATCGAAGAATATCCATCGAGCCTCGTTGTTTTGTTGCTATCTAGAGAATTAATAACAGAGAAAACTTCATTTTCTGTAGGAGGATTTGTTAACTGAGCAGCATCTCCTTTAAACATGTTACATTGGAATAACTGAACAGAAATAGATGAAGAGGTAACTGGTTGAGCAGAAAACAGGTTCTGAAAATAGAGAACAACATCTTCAACAATGATTTGTGAATCATAAATCCATCCTTTAGTAGAAGAATTAATCTTTAAAATAGAATTAATAGATCTTCTATATTTAATAACAGCATGAAAAAATCTAGAGTTTCTATCTCCATGAAGAAAATGATTGGCTGAAGCTTTTTGTTGGAGAAACAGTTCCTCCTGAAGAATGGCAGTGTTTAATTTTCCATTGGCAATGAATAAGTCATGATCGTAACGAAGCCATTTTCAACGACTTGTTCAGTTTTGGAAAATAATTCTTCAGCAGCTTTTATATTAGAATTAATATTGCCAAAATCACTCCAATTCCAGTTAGTTAAAGCCTTAGAAAGCTTTTTCTGAGTCTGCCAAAGCTGAATGAGAGGATTAGCATTTAAGAAATCCATAGGAATATTCCGATTGGACTCAATAATCTGCCTGTAATTAGGATGAGAAGACCATACATTCAAATATCCGAAGCAGGTTTTATGAACAATATTTGCAACGAAGCAAGCTTAATAAGGAGAGGAGAATGATCGGATCCCGACCTAACAAGGTGCTCGAACTTTAGAGATAGGAAATAAATCAAACCATGGCTCATTAACAAGAACTCTATCCAATCTTTCATAAATATTACCCCTCCTCCAAGTAAAAGAAGAACCTTCAAAACCAATGTCAAACATGTACCCAGCATTTTTAATAGAATCAGAAAAAAATAGCAAGTCATTCAGATTAGGATTTCTGCCTCCCTTCTTCTCACTAGGATGAGCAATACAGTTGAAATCACCTCCAACCATCCAGCCCTCATTGATAGTTTGACCAATCATATGCAAATGGGACCAGAGATCCTCTCTATCCACTTTAGTTGAAGCAGCATAGACAAAAGAAGCATAACCTTTAAAAGAATCAATCTCAAAATGAACATGCAAAAACTGAGAATGATCTACCAGAATATCAATCTTTAATTCTTTCCTATAAAAAACCCAAATTTTATTGGAAGAATTGTAAACAAAGTTGTATCCCGGGAACTTTTTAGTAAATGCGTCATAATTAGACTTAACCATCGGCTCAAGAAGAACCACCATCCAACACTTATTAACCCCTGTTTATTCTTAACAATCTATTAAGGGAGCCAAGGTTTGCCACTCCCCTAATATTCCAGCAAAGAAAATTAAGCATGATGGGTAGATCTACCTCCCCTAGTCAATCTAGAGAAGGAAGATGCAGTAGGACTGGAAGGAATAATATTCTCAGCAGAAATATGATCAACATATTTTTTCTTCTTGCTTCTTTTCACTACCCAATCCTCATTTAGTTCATTATTGACAATAGCCATATTAGCAGGAATATCAGGAATCTCTTGAGGTTTAATATTAAAAACTGGATATAGCATTGCTGGGGGTATCACTTCTTTAAATAAGTAATTATTTCTATCATCATCAACATAAATTTCATTGACTAAATTTGATTCCAATCCCTGAGCATCAGTAATCAAATTAATATTAGAATGAGAAGTAGAACCCTTATTTACTAAACCAATATCAGAATTAACATCTCTACCAGAAGCCATTGTCAGATCAACAGGTAAATCAGAAGAAATAGCAGCAGGCAAAATAGATGAAGAAATCCCAGCAGAACTTATATTAGAAATAATAACAGAATTTTCAATCAATATGTCGGACTTATTGGAAGTGAAAACAAGAATTGGTAACTCGTATTGAACAACAGCAGGTAAATCTTATGGATTCTCAGAAATATTGGAATTCATAATAGAACTTTCTATCAATATGGTAGACTCGAATTCCGAATATGAAAAGGATCTTGAGAACCAACAAGCAACATCCATAACAGTATTGAAGTTTGATAACCGGAAACAAGTAGCATTAACGGTATCAATAATCTCAAAACTTATATTACCAAGTAACTTTTGGAATCTGTTTTCCAAATTCGTTAAAGGTCCTTCGAGCAAAGATCCATCCTTAAGCAAAGCAGTAAGAATTAACATTTTTATTATTAACGAGTTTAAGTTCGGTTTCAATCTAAAACAGACCTTCTTTAGAATGACCAAACATTCTACAATGGTAGCAATATGTAGGTTTTTGTTCCACAACTATAGGTTGCCAATACCCATTATGAGGAGAGCCAAGCCAAATTTCATCAATATCGGGTAGAGTAATGTCTCGTTTCTACAAGAATTCGGCTAAGGAAGGCCTAGAAAGATTAAAAGTGGACATATCCAATTTTAATGGTCTCCCTATAGCAGTCCCAATAGCATAAATCACTTGATGATTGAAAAAATGAAGTTTTAAATTGGGAAGCCTATACCAAATAAGAATAATAGGGGCTTCTTGATTTGGATCAAAGTTAGGGGACCATTTTAAGATTTTCATATATCTACCATCCATCATGATAAATTTTCTGGAAAAAAGATTAGCATAATCTTCTTCTTTAGAAAGGTGAATCATAATATGCCTACCATCAAATAAACCAACTTTCCAAGCCCCTATCAATTTCAACTCATCAAAGATCCTTCTAATATTATCCATTTTTGGATGGCCATATTGAAACTTACTAATTAGTGTGAATTTATGGACATCCACCAAAGATGTCAATTCGAATCGAGAAAATAAGGGCTGGTTTCCCTCCCTTTTTAACCACTTGTTTGATGAATTGACAATCACCTTTCCCTGCAGCCGTGTCATGGTAACATTGAGGAAAAGTAAGTTTATCTTGTTGGTCAGAAATTCCTTTTCCAGCAATTTCAAGAAAAGTAGCCTTGCCATTAATCAATTCAGCCATCAGGAAATCAGGAAACCCTCCAAGGGCAATGACAGAAAACCAGAAAACCAGGAATCAAGAACTCAGCAACACAGCAAAAGATTGAATGAAAACCAAAAATCAAATCCAGGATTTGAAAAACAAATGCCCGGGAAGAAGAAAACCACAGCAAAATCTTCAAATCAATAGAAAATCGAGCAAAAACAAGAATGAACAACAGAAAAGATTTTCAAAGCCCGAGAGGATTTGAAAATCGCCTCAAGAATTCTCCTAAAAATCAGGAGCTTCTCTCTCTTCCATTTTTCTTTATATATATATATATATATATATATATATATATATATATATATATATATATATATATATAGGAGCCGCCCAAGGCTCCCTACATGTTACTCAAAAGCAAAGTAAAAAGACATAAAAGGAAAAGGATCCCCATCTACAAAAAAGACATTACATGAAAATCCTATGGGTTCCATTTTCCACATTACAACTTCACACCAACAAGGAAGAAAGAAAGAACAAAGGGGATCAAAAAAATAAACAAACTAGTATACCCAAAACAATGAGAAAGTGTACCTAATCCTTAAAGAAAAGTTGTACTGTTCCAGTGCAAAAAAGATCATCAGCTGAAGGAAGCAGCCGAGGAAGATGGAGCCAACATTCAGAAAAAGGATCTCATCCAGACAACAGAAAACACCACAGCAGTTCAAGACCCAAATGGCTGCCCCTCTAGGCATGGACAATTCTAAAATGTGGGGCCTTGAAGACATCAACCTCTAATAGAAATGATAGCTGGGGGGTGCAGATGCATAAACAGTAATTTCCTTATTGCTAATCCCTCTTTTAGCAAGCCAGTTAGCTGGTCGATTTCCTTCTCTATGGATAAAAGAGAATTGGATTGCTAGTTGGGATGACCCACTGAGAATGATGCCAAGGTGGGGGCAGGTCCTTCTCCAAGTAGTTGAGTAAAAGTTCTGAGTCCCCCTCCACCACAAGATGTTGCCAGTTGAAGGAAAGAGCCAAAGAGATAGCCCAATAGACAGCCATAAGTTCAGTTTCAAGTGGATCAAAGGTTGCAGCAGGAGCATTGAAAAAGCAAAGACACTGGCCTTTGGGATCCCTGAAAATTCCACCAATTCCAGCCCCAAACACAGAGAATGCCCCATCAGTATTAACTTTAACAAAAGGATGATTAGGAGTGTTCCACATTATCTGTATAATCTTGTCCTTAGGGGGTAGTCCCAGGGGGGTGATTTTCAGAATGTTGGATAAGTTCTTGTATTTGATTAACTTTGAGATATAAGATTGGCAGTTTCCCACCACTATTGGCACACAGGGAGGTTTGGATTCAAACTTAACACTGTTTCTATGCATCCATATGAATTAGGAAATAATGAAAGGGATAGCCCTCAATTTAGCCAAATACCAAGATTTCCAACAAGTAGAAAGGTCTAGACAATCCAGCTGCATGGTGTTGATGTTAGAAAGAGCAGTTACATCTTTTCAGACCTGCTGTGAGAAATGACAGCTGAAAAATAAGTGTGTAATTGACTCAGCATGAGTGCCACAAAGAAGACATTTTGAGGGACCCCTCAATCCCTTTAGCCTGAGGATATCATCAGTTGGAATGCAATTGTGCAAAATTCTCCAATTGAGGAAAGACATGGATAGTGTAAGGAATTTGTTCCAGATCTGAGTTCCCTAATCCACTTTGGTCCAATGATGAATGGTTTGGTAGATTTGTTTAGTCAGGCTATGTTGTTGGCTATTGTGCCAGTTTATAGTGTGAGGTTTAGATCTGTTGAAATGAATTTTAGATATATGGGCCACAGAAGTTTCCTGTAGAAGTTGTCTCAAAGCTGGGATAGACCAAACATGCCCATCCCTGCACTCAGCAACAGAAAATTGAGTAATTGGAATGTTAGGGATGGGAATGAGCATATCAGCAGGACACCACTAGTCTTGCCAAAAGAGAATGTCCCCTCTTCCCAGCTCCCATTTATATAGATCATCAGTAAGGTGCCTACATCTAAGCATCTGCTTCCAGAATCTAGAGGAGCCCAGGGTTTCTTGTACAGCAGTGGGGTGGTGTTCCTTGCAATACTTCCCCAGCGTGAACTTAGCCCCAATATATATATATATATATATATATATATATATATATATATATATATATATATATATATTACTTGACAAAATAAATTTTGTAGTCATAATAAGGTCTTTTAAGTTATAAAGTAATTTTTTATTAACTCCCCGGCAATGGCACCAAAAAATTGATGCGAAATTTTGTGTGTTGTTGAATGTTTTACAACACCACAACACATGTGGCAGCTAACCTAGTAAATATGTAGAACAAGCACAAACAAATATTACTTCAATATAATCAGTCTTATCTTTTTAAAATATTTAAAGCCACCACTCCTAGTGAATCAATGTGTATTTTTAATTTTAAATAGTCACTAGGATACAAACGCAAGTATACATATCACACAAGTAATATAGAGCTCTACTGGAGACCTAAGTATCGATCCCACGGGGAAGTAGAAATACCTATGATACTAACGCAAAGATACAATATTCAAACGATAGAAAACTTAATTATGAAAGCAAGTTGAAAATTTCTTTTATGCAGCTAATTGAACTATTTTTACTACACTAATCTTGTAATCATTAAGGTTAAATATAATGTGATCAACCTAAGCTTTATGATGAAGAGCCCAAATTTTAGAAAGTATCCTTTCCCTTTACAATGAGGTTATAATCAATGAATGAATCCAATTGTTGTAAATTGCATTGTGCCAAATAGGAGCATTATTATTTTTTCTCCTCTTTACGAGCGAAAAGAAACCATGGCTAATCCAGAGTTTGGTCCCTAAATCTGTGGTTAGGCTGGGAAGATACTGGCTCTCACTCCAGAGTTCCCACATTCCCCTCACCTGAGGCTAATATCTCGCTTTAGTTTCCAAACACCTGGACTAAATTGGGGATTTTAGTCTGTCACCCTAAAATCTCTAATTCTACACCCAACAGAGTAGATTTCCTTATTTATTTACCCTCAAACTCATAGACTACATTCTGATCCATGAAATCAAATGTGATTCTTACTTAGTAGTGGGAAGAATAGCCCTCTCAAGTCATATGCTTCACAATAAATTTTAACAAATTAATTGGCCAAATCAATAAGTGAATGAAATTCAATGTTTGAATCATTACAATTATGAAATTTAAAACACTGTGAACCAATTTTGATTCTTCACATGATTACATCTCATTGTAGGCAGGGAGACAAAGTAAACTACTTAGAGTTCATGAGGAAGATACAACAAAACATCGATTAAATGTATAAAAACAAGTTCATACAACAACACAATGTAAAGAAACACAAATTATCTCATTCTCCTCCCTAAGAAAATCTCTTGAAGTTCCTTTAGAGAACTATCTCTCTTTACAATAACATTGAATTCTCCCTTAGAAATGTAATGAAGAACAAATCTCTCACTTTCGCTCTCCTCTTACAACTCTTAGAGAAAATCTTCTTCCACACTCTCTAACCCTAACTCTCTTTTTTTTCCCTTCACACACACTCTTTTTTTCATAAAATCACTATTTTATAATGGATGGACGAATTTCCAAGCGTTTCCTTAGGCATCCTTCAAAAATTCATCCAAATTCAATGTATTCGGAAGAATAACTGCTTTTTGCGCCTTCGGCACCAAATCTGGCGCCATTGGCACGTGCTCACTGGATTCTGGTGCCATTGGCGCCAGTGCAATTTTGAAAAAAGCACCTTTTGACTCCAAATTTATTCATTTTGCTTCCTTTAAGCTTCAAATGTATAGACTTAATATAACTGCAACAAAACATGAAAAAATATTTCTTTAAAATGCAATATCACTAAATATAAGCATTCAATGTGTATATAAAATTGAACATTTATTTGGTGTATCACTTAGCATCATATCTGCAACATCATTGATAGATTACTTGATGCATTTCAAGAGGTAGTAGGTTTCTACAAAGAAAGTCGATGACTTTCGCAATTAGACAATGCTACATAACTAAGAACTTATCATTTACAATGTAAAATTAGATGTTATGGTTCATAGTAGAAATAATTAAATTTTAATAAAATAACTTTTCATTCATAAAATCATTTTCATAAACAATATCTGTCATGTTATCTTAGATATCTCCCTCTGTGAGTGTAATGTGCTATAGTGTCAGAGATTCCACACCATCTTTTATTATTTGCTCTATTAAGCTTTGATCCCATACAGAAGTAAAATTTATAGCATCTATTAATTTATGTTGTTCTATAACATCTCTTATTGTTTGTTGTTCAATTAATTTTTGAACACCATTTTTACCCTTTATTGTTTGTTGCACTTCTTTGGGATCTACAAGTAATTTTTCGCCCCTTACAACTGGAGTGTTTACATCATCTTTTATTATCAGTTATTCCGCAACTTTTATTATTTCCTTGGCTTGTTCAATATGTACAGGTAACTTCTCAGTCCTTATGATTAGAGAATCTACAACATCTTTTATAGGATGTTGTTCCACAACTTATTTTATTATTTTTTCTCTTCAACTTAAATGTAGTATAAGAGAACTCAACTTCTTCTTCCTTCTATTTTGTCTGGCCTTAACCCTTCAGACTAAACTACCAGAGAATTCTTGTGTTTCTTTCTTCATTGATTTCCCTCCCGATTCAATTACTATATTTTCTAATTTATTAATCTCAGACTTGAGGCTTGTCATTGTGTTTTGTAAATTAGAAACACAACTATTTATTGATTCTTGAAACTAAAAAAGAAAATTTTCTTGATTTTTAGGTAATTAAATTATTATTCAAAAGTTTTATTTACTCATGTAAACGTTGGCTGGGGAGTGATGTCAATTGAAACAAAAAGATCAACATCATATGATACTGTTGAATGTGGTGTGGAATGCGTTCCATGGCGTTGAATGATTTTTACTGGACTACGAGGTTGTCCATCAATTTGAGGGGCGAGCAAATGATGTTCACCATCTTTCAAATCTAAAAATAATCGTAACCCTACAATGAATTCATAATTACAATCACACGTGAACTTAATTTTGCAAAAATGAAAAAGTTTCTAATGAGATAAATTCATTACTTGTATACGGATGAGTCTCTTAAAGGTTTTATGTATTTGGGATGAGTTACAGCTCAAAATTATTGGCCACCTTATCCTATGAGTCCTCGCCTCATGACAACATGAGTGACCAAGGATGTATGATCACAAACTAGAGCTGTGTACAATAAAAATCATAATTTGCTTTAACAAAAAAATAGATATTTTAAAAGGTATAAAGAAAACACTTACCATGAGAAGAAAAAGAAATCCATTGATATATCCCAACTATTAATTCCACTTTATTTTTATGGCAACGACATTGACTAGACTAATGAGAAACTCACACATAGCAGTAGGCCAATTAGCGGAAGACAAAGAATGTACATTCTCACCAAATGTGTAAAGTCCTTTAGGCACACTAAAATTGTTCAAAGAAAAAATAAATTTGTCAACAAAAACTTTAAAAATAGTTCATCAAAGGGCATATAATACTTCCTAGATTAAACCTTAACATGACATTCTTTATTTATCTTGCATCTACACCACATGAAGGAGTTTTACTCCAGTGAACTGGTTCTCCTCTGTTGGGCATGCCTATCAGTAGGGCAACTTGGTTAGGGTCTAATCTTAATTCTCTCCTACCCCTCCTAAATATAATTTGTTGAAAATCTCAACAATTCAATATGTATAGTATCATGACATTATCTTCGGGAGAAGGATGCAGTTCAAAAAATTAAAACACATTCATTGTTATCAGGTTTTTCCTAGTCTCCTCAGATAGCGTGTGTTTGACCATATTAAGAACCCCTCTTACTGCAGATAGTCAACATTTTTAGTTGAACAACCATAGATTCAATAACCTACAAAATAAGCTAGTGCAAACAAAAATTTTTTATCGCTAATTGTGTCCAAAATAAAACTAAGGATGTACCTCAAAACATGAATGAAATAACAAAATATCATAACAACACCACAAAATAAAATACCAATAGAATTACACCCCAAATACTAAAACCCCACCACAATAAAATTGAAACATTACAACTTTAGTAACACATAAATAAAAAAATTGCTACTATTAATGAGTGGTGTGTTCCATGGTATGCCGACATTGTAAACTTTATTGTTAGTAACATATTACTCAATGGTTTGACATACCAAAAGAGGAAGAAATTTTTATCTGAAGCTAAGACTTATTTTTGAGATGATCCAGTTTTATATAAATAGGGAAATGATCTAATTATTTGATGATGTGTACCATTAGAAGAAACTGATGAAATTATTCAAAAATGTCATGATTCTGATTTTGGGGGACATTTTGGTGTTGATAAAACTGCATATAAAATTATGTGATCTGGATTTTATTGGCCTACATTTTTTAAGGATATTAATGCTTATATTAAAAATTGTGATCGACGTCAGCGTGTAGGAAATATTTCTAGAAGAAATGAGATGTCCCTCAATTATATGTTGGAAGTTGTAATATTTGACGTTTGGGGGATTAGATTTCATGGGATCACTTGTATCATCTTTTGGAAATTTATACATATTGTTAGCAGTAGATTATGTATCTAAATGGATAGAAGTTGTTGCTTTACCTCGATGTGATGCTCAAAGTGTTACAAAGTTTTTAAGAAAGAACATATTTTGCAGATTTAGAATGCCAAGGGTAATCATAACTGATGGTGGAATTCATTTTAGAAATGAAATTATGGAGAAATAGTAAAGAAATATTATATTATCCATAAAATTGCTACTGCTTATCATCCTCAGACAAGTGGTTTGGTTGAATTATCCAATCATGAAATTAAAAGAATTATGGAAAAATTTGTTAATCCAAACAAAAAATATCGGTCAGTTAAACCTGATTTTGCTTTTGTGGGTCTATAGGACTGCATATAAAACTTCTATATGAATGTCCCCATATAAGCTATTTTTTAGGAAAGCATTTCATTTACCAATTGAACTTGAGCAAAACACATATTAGGCTATATTAAAGAGTTCAATTATAATTTAAAGAATGCTGGTGAGGGAAGATTATTGCAATTTAAAATGAGCTTTAAGAGATAACGAATGAGTCATATGAAAGTGCTAAGATATATATAAAAAAAAGATTAAGATGTGGCATGATTGTAGGATTTTGACTAAAAATATTGAGCTAGGACAATAAGTTTTGCTATATAATGCTAGAGTAAGATTATTTGCTAGAAAACTTAGGTACATGTGGATGGGCCCATTTATTGTAATAAAAAATTATCCCTATGGAGATGTGGATATTAAAGATCCTATAATTGAGAAATTATTTAAAGTTAATGGTCATCGACTAAAACCTTATTTCTCAATATATCAACTTAAACTTGACAAGACTATAATGTTAGGTCACCTAGAATAAGTATTCTGTATGTCTGGCTGACGAAGTAAAACCAAGGGCTTTGTGGTAGGCAACCCATAGTTTCAGCATACTTTGTTTTGAGTTTTTTTTGTGTTATACTATGTTAGTGGAGATTAATGAGACCTTAATTGATAAATTGGATGAATTAAAATGATTATTTGGACGTTTAGCAGAGCTATGCTAAAATGAGAACTGGCGACTAAGCACCAGCAGTTGGCGCTTAAGCGCTAAAGTTATAAAAATGTGAAAAATGGATTTATAGAAGTCCTAATCATGGGGAAGTTGTATGGGACAATATTTCATAGTTTTTGAACGTGGGAGGATGGTTCTAAAGCATTTAAAGTCTATAAACAACAAACCGGACTAAGAGATATTCATCTCATTCCATATTTTTATCCTAAGAGCCTTAAAAAAGATTTTAAGTTAAAAAAATGTCTGCTTGAGAATGAAAATAAAAAGAAAGAGGATGCCAATAAGAAGAAATTCATTTTTGAGAGTGCAGAAGAGTTATTCAACGGGTTTATAGCCGTTAGTATTCAAGGAATAGTAAAGAAGATTGCAAAGATCGAGGCTGATGTGCCGTCAATCAAAGCAAAGGTAAATGAAACTAACACACATTTAACACATATTAGATGACAATTAAAGATGCAATTTAGTCATACTAGTCATATTGAAGAGGCTGATAAAGCAATGTTTTTTAAGAATAAGTGGATAAAAGAAGATTCGGTAAGAATTTTCAACCATCGCCCATTCTATCAAATTTATATACCAATTGGTTCAGAAGAAACTAATGGAGATTTTGAATATGTTCCACCTAATGGAGAATGGAATTAAGTTCTTATGTCTTATTAAGTTGTTTATTAGTCATGTTTAGTTGTTAGTGTTTAGTGTTTTATGTATTGTTTGTGTTAAAAGTTTGTTATGTTTTAAGAGTTTTGTTTTATGTTTTGTTTAAAGTGTTAAAGAGTGAGTAAAGATAAGATCTTATCCAAGAATCTTGGATTAAAGATTTGTAGTTTGTACTTATTTGTTTTGTAGTAAAGAAGTTTATGTTTCTATGAAACTTGTATTGAATCTATTTAAGTATTAATGCATGATTCTGAAGATATGAAGAATACAAGGAGAAGATATACTTATTAAGACCATTTAGGGTTGAGAAAATGAGCTTAAATGTGTATTTAATGAAAATTCAAAATTAGTTAATTCACAGGTAAACGCGAGACCCCGTGCTTACGCGCCAGAACTCCATGGCTAAGTGTTGAACTTTCGCGCTTAGGCGCTGGTTCACGAAAATCGGTTCGCAGGTGTTCAAAACCCAAAAATCACCATTTTTCTTCTCACAATCATCTTTTTCGTTCGAATTTCGCGACTAGAGAGTTAGGGCATCTCCAAATTTGTAATTTTTGAGATGTTTCAAGCCAAATTTGCTAGATTTGATCTTTTAGAGGTAAGATCACTACTCCTATGTAAAAATTTGAGAAAAAGCTTTGCAAATTACTTGGATTGAGTAGTTTAAGCCTTTAGAAGACGAGTTTAGTAATTTTAACTTAATTTTGGAATTTATGGTAATTTTTATGAAAATTTTAGAAATGGCACCAAAGAGAAGCAAGGGAAGATCCACTTTCGATTTCGACAAGTTTATAAGTTCGAAGGCTCAGGATAGTTACGTGCAAGCACTACAGTCACGTAAATTAACTCAGGAGTGAGGCTTTGACAAGCCTGGTGGAGTGATAGATGATATGATTATTAGAAGACTTTAGGATAAATTTTATTGTTTCTCAGTTGTTTTTGTTATTTCTATAGTGCGGAAGTTTTATGCGTCAGAAGAAAATTTTATGATGGTTCGAGGACAGTTGGTTCATTTAACGCCTGAGGTAATTAACGAGTTTTATCTATTTTCACCGACTACATTTCTTTTATTCAAATATAATACTAAGGAGGAGCAATTGGATGAAATCATTTCTGCTTTGACTAATGGAAGAGGATTATGAAAATAACTAATGAAGGAAGAGTTAACTTCCCTGCCTCAAAGCTGAATGCCACCTCTAAGGTGTGGCATTACTTTATATCATCCAAATTGATTCCTACCAATTGTTTGAGTGAGGTAACAAAGGAAAGAGCCACATTGAATTATTGTATTCAGCAGGAAAAGGTAATTGATATCAGAAAGATTATTTATGATTGTATTTGGAGTTCTGCTAGAGCTGTTACTACTACATGTATGGAATTTGTTTCCCTTATACATTCATTATGTGGGTGGGCTGGTGTAAGATCTACAAATTAGGCAAAGTTCATTCAGCCTCTTAATCCTATTACTAGTGTGAATGTTAAGACATATGCTGAACATTTAACTTTTTGCTAGAGAGGAGGATTCTCTAGAGCTCCAGGTTCAAGTACTTCTACTGCTTCTACATCTCGTGCTTCAACTTCTCAGGCATCATCAGGTTAGTTTTCTGATTTAAAAATAGAATAATTAAATAAAATGAAAGATAATATCAATTATACTGCATATCAAGTTCATGATATTGAAGGAAAGGTAGATCATATAGAGGAGTATCTGTAGAAACATAGCGAATATAAGGAGAATTAGTATAATTATATGGATAGACTAATTAGAGGAGATTATAGTGATATGATACCTTCACATCCAAACTATACTCCATATTAGCATACTCGTTCTTCGAATGAAGGGGATGTTGATGAGGAAGAAGATGAGGATTAGAATTTAAATTCCGTATATGTTGTGAACTGTTATGTTATGTCGTATGTTTGAAATTTTTATTTTGTATGATGTTGTGAACTTTTTATTTGTGGTTGTTATTTTAATTTTTTCTGTGATAGTTGGTGAACTATAGTTTTTTTCTATGTTATTGGTGGATGTTGTCTGTTTGTCTTATGTGATGTGATTGTTTAGAGTTTTTATGGTAGTTGATATACCTAATATATATAGTATTTTTAAGCACATTTTTATACCTATTTTTGATGATATTGCACTTTAAAGAAAGGTAATTTTGTATTTTTCTTGCAGGTATGATAAAAATGAATGATTATGATGAAAGGATCAATAAAGGATCAAATTTGGAGCAAACATTGAAAGATGTGCAAAATTGGCCTCTGGCGCCAAAGATCCGGATGGCTGGCGCATAGACATCGTAGTTAAGGTGATGATTTTTATTTGATTTTGGCGCGAATTTGAAGGGGTTTTTGAAGCATCCTTTGGTTTAAACTTCACTAACTTCCCATCAGCGCCAAAACTCATTTAAAATTTGAACGGATGGATGCATTCTTTGTGGATACATTGAATCAGGACATATTTTTAAGAGACACCAAGGTACCTTTTGGAAAATTTTAAAAAGAAGACTTGAAGATCAGAAAAATAGTTGTTGTTGGAGGGTGTGATTAGTGTTAAGAGTCAAGTTTATGTTAGAGAGTTGTCGGGAGCACACCTTTCCACTTCACCACTATTATCATCAATTGTATCTAGTTTTTATTAAGAATAGAATAGAGATATTGAGTCTACGAGTTGGGTGCCAACCTCTATTGTGTCTTTTAAAAGAAAAGCAAAGTTTTAATGGAACTTTAAGAGTCTTGTGGAAAGGATTTTCAGATAAGTGTTTAAGTTTGTTTTACATTTGATTTTAAAGAAAAACTTGTTGTGTTTTCACTATGATTTCTACTTTCAAACCAAGTTGTGATTGTGTTTTCTCCATGGATTCTGAGTAGTTTTCTTTATCTTTTTCCTTTTAAATAATGAAATAATTAAATTATGGAAGGAAGTTGTGTGAAGTATAGGATTTCAATGTTGGATGATTCACTACCTTGCACTTCATTTACTTCTTGATTTGGCCAATTAAGATGTTAAGATTTGTTGGGAGATTATGTAAGATCCTTTACGGTATTGTCTCAATCAACAACTGGGAAAAATCACATGCAATTGTATGGATGAGAATTATAGTCCCTATGGTTAGGTGCACACAAATAGGAAGACATGCTTATAATGAGGAGTAAAATTAAAGGACTTTAGAGTGACAGGCTAAAGCCTCCTAATTTAGTTTGATGTGAAAAATTTTGTTATGAGATGTTAACCCCTAAGTGGAGGGCATCGAGGGAATTCTAGTGTGAGAACTAGTATCTTCCCTGCCTAACCCATCTACAAGAATTCAAATCATCAAATTAATCAATGTTCTTTATAGAACCAACTAAGGGTAAAGAATATAATTGCTTCTATTTGGCACAACACATTTTAGATACTTCCATAATGAAATTCCATAATTATTACTGATTCATTGAAAGAGGAAAAATATATTTTATTCTAATTTACTTTCATACAATTTTATAGTTGTGTTAACTTTAATTGTTTGCTTTACTTTTTATTCAAAAAATACCAAAAACAAATTTGAAAACCTTTATATCTTAAAACATACTTTACAAAATCATTTTAAAAAGTAAAAAGTTATTTTTCTTATTTATTTAAATTTTTAGACGTTTCCCTGTAGGTTCGAGATCTCGGGGCTTAATCAAAAAGTCATATATTACTTGATAAATGATACAAATATTTGCGTAGTATCCCATATTATAAATTATTAAAGCACAATTTCATATCTAAAACATAAGGGTAAATATACAAGGATCAAGTTTTTGGCGCCGTCACTGAGGTAATCAATTAAAATTTTATTTAAAGAAAATTCAAGAAAAATTAAATTTTTGTTTTTCATTGTTTTTGTTAGTGTGTTTTATTTTATTTTATTAATTTTGTATGCATAGTTCAGGTTCTGAGAGACTTGTGCTTTACGATTCTGAATTAGAGAGAACTATCAGAAAAATCAAAAAAATTAATAATTCAGAAAAAGATAAAAATATTCAAGAAATGGCAAATCAAGATCATCAAAATGTTGAAATCCATCAAGAATTTAGACCTTTAAGGGATTATGCTAACCCTACATTGGATGAACTTCATGGTAGTATTCAATCCCCGCTGTAGCTGCTAATTTATTTGAACTTAAACCTACTACTATCCAGATGCTATCTAATATTCAGTTTGGGTGAGCACCAACTGAAGATCCTAATTTACATCTTGCCAATTTTCTAGAATTATGCTCTACTTTTAAATACGATGGTGTTTCGGATGATGCTATTAGACTTAGAATTTTTTCTTTTTTACTGAGGGATACATCTATGATTTGGTTAAATTCGTTAACACCTGGATCTATCAAAACTTGGATGATTTAGCACAAAAATTCCTTGCTAAATATTTTACACCATCGAAGACTGCGAAGCATAAAGATGATATCACATCTTTTTTTCAGTTTGAAGGGGAATCTATATATGAAGCATGGGAAAGTTTTATAAATCTCTTAAGAAAGTGTCCACATCATTCGATACCATATTAGTTAATAATCCATACCTTTTATGATGGATTAGTTGGATCTCTTAGATCTATTATCAATGCCGTTGCTGGTGGTCCATTGATGTCTAAACAGTTTGTTGATGCGTATGCTTTAATTGAAGAAATGGCTAGTAAAAATTTTTAATGGCCTTCTGAAAGATTAAATCCTAAAAAGGTAGCCAACATTCATGAAAATGATGTTTTTGCGATGCTAGCAAATCAAGTTGCTGCAGTTTTCAAGGATGATAGACCAATTTGGGATGAATTTTTCTCAGCCAACTTCCATGATTGAAGAAAATTCATAAGGCCAAATAGTTGATTCTCAAACTTCACCATAAACTTTAAATGCTATAAGTAAGCCTAATAACCCATATTTCAATTATTATAGCCCAGTTTGGAAAAACCATCCAAACTTTAACTGGAATACCAATAATCAGAGTGGTAGTAATCAATAATGGAGGAACAACCAAGTAAACCCATTAGGAAACTGGAACAACTAAGGGAATAATAATTATAGATCAACTTATCCTCCAGATTTTAACAATACTTTAGAATTTGAGGAGAATTTTTCTATTGAAGAAGTGGTGTTACAAATGGGAAATCAATTACAAAGTCAAAGAGCTGCAATCAGAAATATTGAGAATTAATGGGGACAGACTGCCAATTCATTAAATAATAGATCCCAAGGAACCCTTCCTAGCAATACTGAAGTAAATCCAAAAGAAAAAACTAAAGAGCAAGTACAAGCTACTCAGTTGAGAAGTGGAAGAGAGTTGGAAGGTAGAGATCAAAAAGAGACTGAAGTAGAGAAAGAAGAAATTGAAAAAACAAAAGAGGACACTCCGAAAGGTTTAAAAAGACCTATTTCTCCACCTAAGGTTGATTTAGAAAAGCCACAACCTCCATTTCCTCATAGACTTCGACAACAAAAATTAGATAAGTAATTTTTAAAATTTTTGGAGATATTTAAGAAGCTTACAATCAACATTCCATTTGCTGAAGCTCTAGGACAAATGCCAAGCTATGTGAAATCTACGTAGGATATTCTCAACATAAAGAGAAAGTTTGAAGATAATGAGACTGTTGCTCTTAGTGAAGAGTGCAGTACAATAATTCAAAAAAAGCTTCCTGAAATGCTTCAAGATCCTGATAGTTTCACAGTTCCATGTGCAACTGGAGATAGATTTTTTTGAAAAGCTTCATATGTTTGGGTGCAAGCATTAATCTTATGTCGTTATCAATATTCAAAGGACTGGGATTATGAGAAATAACCCCTACCACTATAACTTTTAATTAGCTGATCGTTCGATCACATATCCTAAAGAATTTATAGAGGATGTGTTGGTGAAAGTGGAACAATTTATTTTTCTTGTTGATTTCATTGTGTTGGATATGGAGGAAGATAAAGAGATACCTATAATTTTAGGGAGACCTTTCCTAGCCACAGGCAAAGCAATGATAGATCTTCAAAATGGGGTATTAATTATACGAGTTAATGATCAAACTGCTACATTCAATATTTCAAAATCAATGAAATATCCTGCAAGAGGAAAAAATGATGAATGTTATAGGATAGATGTTATCAAATATTTAAGTGAATGTCATTTCAAGTCAACTTATGAAGAAAAAACAGAAAGAAAAGAATTGGAACACAAGCAAGACGAGGAATTACAAGATTCTGAAGATTTTCATGAGGAAGATTTAAAGTATATTCATGAAAATTTTGAAATTTTTGACATGACTGAAAAAGATGAATCTTATGGTCCATCAATTGAAAAACCACCTGAACCTAATTTAAAGATGCTTCCTAATCATTTAAAGTATGATTTTTTAGGTGATTCCTCAACTTTGCCAGTTATAATTTCTCTCAATTAACTGAAAGAGAAGAAGAGAGTTTTCTTGAAATTTTAAAGGAATATAAGAAAGCCTTTGTATGGACAAAAGTCGATATTAAATGAATCAGTCCTTCAATTTGTACGCATAGAATCCTTACAGAGGATAACTGCAAATCTCGGGTTAATCCTCAAAGGAGATTAAATCCTATCATGAAAGTATTTGTTAAGAAAGAAATGTTAAAGTGGTTGGATGCTGTAATTATCTACCCTAGTTTAGATAGTGCATGGGTTAGTCCTACTCATCGTGTTCCTCAAAACAGGAGGAGTTACTATGACTGTGAATGAAAAGAATGAAATAATACCAGTAAGATAAGTTACAGGATGGTGAATATGCATTAATTATAGAAAATTAAACCTTGCCACCATGAAAGATCATTTTCCACTTCCTTTTATTGATCAAATGTTGGATAGACTAGCTAGGCATAATTTTTTTCTAGATGGATATACTGGTTACCACCAAATTTAAATTGGTTCTGATGATCAAGAAAAAATAACGTTTACCTGTCCTTATGGTAAATTTTCTTTTAGAATGCCCTTTAGTTTATGTAATGCCCCTGCTACATTTCAGAGATATATGATGGCAATTTTCTGTGATTTAATAGAAAAAGGAATTGAAGTTTTTATGGATGACTTTTCAGTGTTTAGAATTTCATTTGAATCATGTTTAAAACATCTATCTAAGGTTCTGAAATGCTGTGAAGAAACCACTTTGGTTTTTAACTGGGAGAAATGCTAATTTATGGTAGTAGGAGGAATTATTATGGGACATCGTATATCAGAAAATGGTATGGAAGTAGATCCTGCAAAAATTGAAGTGATCTCTAATTTACCTTGCCCAACTAATGTAAGGGAATTAGAAGTTTTCTGGGACATGCTGGATTTTACAGGAGTTATATTAAAGACTTTTCAAAAATTTTGAAGCCTTTATGTCATTTACTGGAAAAAGATGTAATTTTTAATTTTGATGATGATTGCCTAAAAGCTTTTGAAACTTTAAAAGAAAAATTAATCACTGCACCTGTTATAGTTTCACCTAATTGGGAAAAACTTGTGGAATTAATGTGTGAAGCTAGTGATTATGTTATTGGAGCTGTTTTAGGTCAGAAATATGATAAAATTTTCAAAGTGATTTAGTATGCTAGTAAAACTCTTAATGAAGCTCAAATTAATTATACCACTAATGAGAAAGAGTTATTAGCTACAGTATTTGCTTTTGATAAACTTAGATCATATTTAATTGACACTAAATGTGTGGTGCATATTGATCATTCTGCTATTAACTATTTTCATTTCTAGAATAAAATTTTTAAACCTTCCTAAAGAAAATCATTTACATAATTTGCATGTTAAGATTTTCTATCTGATTAAGTGTCACTTGAGAACAAGTAACATTTTAAGTTTGGGGGATTTTGATATACTTAAAATATATAATGTTTTAAGCTCATTTTTATACCTATTTTTATGATATTGTACTTTAATGGAAGGTATATTTGTGTTTTTCTTACAGGTACGATTAAAATGAGTGATTATGATGAAAGGAGCAATAAATAATCAAATTTGGAGAAAAAATTAAAAGATGTGCAAAATTGGCCTCTAGCGCCTAAGCGTCAGATGGCTGGCGCATAGGTGCCACAGTTCATGTGACAAATTTTATTTGATTTTTGCTTGAATTTGAAGGGGTTTTTGAAGCATCCTTTGGTTTAAACTTCACTACTTCCCATTAGTGTCAAAACTCATTTAAAATTTGAACGGATGGATGCATTCTTGGAGGATACATTCAATCTGGACATATTTTGAAGAGACACCAAGGCACCTTTTGGAAAATTTTAAAAAGAAGACTTGAAGATCAGAAAAATGATTCTTGTTGGAGGGTGTGATTAGTGTTAAGAGTCAAGTTTATGTTAGAGAGTTGTCGAGAGCACACCTTTCCACTTCACCACTTTTATTATCAATCGTATCTAGTTTTTATTAAGAGTAGAATAGAGATTTGGAGTCTACGGAGTTGGGTGCCAACCTCTATTGTGTCTTGTAAAGGGAAAGCAAAGTTTCAGTGGAACTTCAATAGTCTTGTGGAGAGGATTTTCAGATAAGTGTTTAACTTTGTTTTACAATTGGTTTTAAAGTAAAACTTGTTGTTTTTTCGCTATGATTTCTACTTTCAAATCAAGTTGTGATTGTGTTTTCTTCATGGATTCTGAGTACCTTTCTTAATCTTTTTTCCTTTTAAATGATGAAGTAATTAAATTATGGATGGAAGTTGTGTGAAGTATAGGATTTCAATGTTAGAAGAAGTTGTGATGATTCACTACCTTACACTTCATTTACTTCTTGATTTGACCAATTAAGATGTTAAATACTATTGGGAGATTATGTAAGATCCATTGTGGTATTGTCTAAATCAACAATTGGAATGAATCACATGCAATTGTATGGATGAGAATTGTATTCCATATGGTTGGGTGCAAATAAATAGGAAGATATGCTTATAATGGGGAGTAAAATTAGAGGACTTTAGAGTGATAGGCTAAAGCCCCCTAATTTGGTTTGATGTGAAAAATTTTGTTATGAGATGTTACCCCCAGGTCGAGGGAATTAATGGAACTCTAGAGTGAGAGCTAGTATCTTGCTTGCCTTACCCATCTACAAGATTTCAAATCATCAAATTAACCAATGTTCTTTATAGAACCAAGTAAGAATAATGAATTTAATTGCTTATATTTGGCACAACACATTTTAGATACTTCCACAATGAAATTCCATAATTATTACTGATTCATTGAAAGAGAAAAAATATATTTTATTCTAGTTTGCTTTCATTCAATTTTATAGTTGTGTTAAATTTAATTGTTTTCTTTAGTTTTTATTCTGAAAATACCAAAAACAAATTTGAAAAACTTTATATCTTAAAACATACTTTACAAAATCATTATAAAAAGTAAAAATTTATTTTTCTTATTTATTTTAATTTTTAGACATTTTCCTGTGGGTTCGATATCTCAATGCTTAATCAAAAATTCCTATATTACTTGATAAACAATACGTATACTTGCATAGTATCTCATATTATAAATAATTAAAACACAATTCATATCTAAACGTATGGGTAAATATTCAGGGATCAGTAGTAAATGTGATAAAAAGAATTCATAGTTTGTGCATAACTTATTCCAGAAACTAATAGGAAGGTTTAGAACACTACTAAAATCCACTATTTAATGTATGCTTAACTTTTTCAAATTACTACCATATATATTGTTGTTGTGGATTTCTATTTAAGTATGTGTGAATTTGCTTTTATTACCTCCACTGCTTTAGAAGTCTTTTGAATTTATTTTATACAAAATGTGAAGTTAAAATTTGATCTAGTTGTTTTTACTCCTGCTGTTACTCCTATTTTTAAAATAAGAAGGATTAGACTTTTATTTTTATTACTTAAGTTTCTTTTATTGAAAATAATTTTCAAAAATTTCATTATATTTCTAAGTAAAAGATATATATCTACCTTAGGCGTTAGGAAAAGAAGGGTGGAATTCAAAATTATTAAAGGCCTATCCAGTTATAGTAATCCTTACCTATATAAAAAATAAATAAATAAATAATATATGAAAAAGGAAGGAGAAGCTTGAGGATTTAAGGCCCAAATTAAAAATTGGTTCCACGACTGATCTTTCTAGAGTATAAGGGTTAAGAAAATCTTGATTCTTATGATCATAATATAGTTAGTATAATTATTTTTAGGAAAGATTATTAAGTAAAGAAAATAAAAGGCCTAAAATCTAAATATGGAAAAATCTACAAGTATTTCTGAATATAGGAACTCATATTTTCCATAACCTTTACTTAAGAGATTTCTAAAATTTAGATTGGTCTCATTTACTAAATTTTTTTCTAAATTGGACTGCTATATTTCTAGAACAAAATTTTAGAAACTCCTAAAGAAACTCATCCACATAATTTACTTGTTTGATTTGATGTGATATAGGTCACTTGTGGATAAGTTACACTTCAAGTTTGGAGGATTTTGATACAATTAAAATATATAGTATTTTTATACCTATTTTAGATGATATTGCACTTTAATGGCAGGTATTTTGTGTAATTTTCTTGTAGGTATGATTAAATGGATCGTTGTGATGAAAGGAGAGAAAAAGGACCAAATTTGGAGCAAAAATGAGGAAAGGTACAAAATTGATATGTGGCGACTAAGTGTTAGACCGGCACTTACGCACCAGAGCCTTGCGGCTATGCGCCCAGACGCGGAGCTTACATGCTAGAAGCCTCACGGCTAAGCGTTGAGACCTCGCGCTTACGCGCGGTATTTACTTTAGAGAAGTTATTTAATTTTTTGTACAATATTGAAGGGGTGTTTGAGGCATCTCTTAGTACAAACGTGGGCAACTTCCTATTGGCACCAAAATTAAATTAAAGTACTCTTGAATGGATGCATCTCTTGGAGGATTTGTTGAATTTGGACAAAATTTGAAGAGACACGAAGGAACCTATTGGAAAATTATAAAAAGAAGGCTTGAAATTCAAAAAATGGTTATTGTTGGAGGGTGTGTAGTTTATATTTATTGTGCAGTAGAGTTCTTTTTAGTAACACACCACTCCACTTCACCATTTCTTCTTACTTTAATATAGTTTGTATTAGGATTAGAAGAAAGAACTGGAGTCGTTAGAGTTGGGCGGCACCCTCTAAGGAATATTGTAAGGAAATGCAAAGATTTCAAAGGAAATTCAAGAGTTTGGTGGAGAGGATTTTCATATAAGTCTTTATCTTTGTTATTACATTTGCTTTTTAATTAAGATTTTTTAAGTTTTCACTAAGATTTTTACTTTTAAACCAAGTTATGATTGTATTTTCTCCATGAATTCTGAGTAGTTTTCTTTATCTTTTTCCTTAAAATGATGAAGTAATTAATATATGGATGTATGTTGTGTGAAGTATAGAAAATAAATGTTGGAAGAAGTTGTGATGATTAAAAAACTTGCACTTCATTTACTTCTTCATTTGACTAATTAAGATGTTAATATTTGTTGTGAGAACATGTAAGAACTGGTTTGGTATTGTCTCAGTCGACAATTGGTAAGAATCACATGAGATTATATGGGTGAGAATGTAATCCAAATGTTTGAGTGCAAATACATAATGAGATATACTTTGAGGGGTGTAGAATTATAGGACTATAGAGTGACAGGCTAAATCCCTCTATTCAGTTTATTTTTTTATGTCTTGATACGCGATGTTAACGTCCAGGTGGAGGGAGAAGAGGAAACTCTAGAGTGAGCGCTAGTATCTTTCTTGCCTAGCTCGTCTTCAAGATTAATAAAACACTAGATTAACCTATGTTCTTTATGGTATCTACAGTAAGGGTAAAGAATATAATTTCTTCTAATTTTAGATACTTCCACATTAGAATTTCATTACTGATTCATAATAAGGAAAAATTTATTTTATTTGCATTTTCTTTCATCATACAAAAATCTAGATAAGTTGTTTGCTTTCATTTCAAATTATAAAAATTACCAAAAAGAATCAAACTTTCTTTCCTAGAAAATTATCTTTAGTTTAAGTAAGATCTTTCTTAAAAAGTAAAAAGTTATTTTTCTATTTTCTTTCTTAAGAATATTTAATATTTTTCTATTTTCTTTCTTAGGTTTGATATCTCTGGGCTTAATCAGAAAGTCCTATATTACTTGATAATGATACGTATACTTGCGTAGAATCCCATTTTATAATAATATCAATTAAAACTCTTATTTACATTGTCATCAAATTCTTGGCGTCTTTGTAAAAAAGGAGATATCATTAAAAAGAAGTATAACTTTATATATAAAACATATGCATAAATATCAGGGACCAGTCACCACCAAGGCACCCCATCTCCGAGCATAGGCATTAACTAGAAAAGTGTGGATACCAAAGGTTTTCTCACTAGTACGTTTTAAGAGGCCTTTGGAGCATGTTCCCGAAATGGATTGTGAGTCTGATGCTTCGACTGTTGCTACTATTGTTGCTACAAAGTCTATTTCTGAAAAGACTAACGTACAAGGAAAGCTGACCGATCTTAAGATCATTAAGGAGAAAACATTCAATGAAAAGGTAAAGAAGCTTAGAGCGGATATAACAGAACTTGCAAGAGAGTGAGGGATGGATCTTGATGATGATGATTGCCATTTGAGATACTATTTGGATGAGAAATCCAAGAAATTTAACAATGTGGAAACCAAGGCCATATTATCTACACGAGAAGCTTCACCTTCTGATGAGAATGCTGCAGTTGAGTTTCATAGGGCCATTCAATTAAGGGATGAACAGATCAACCGTATGGAGAAAATAATGGAGGAGATGGCTGCTACCATGTCTGCCATAGCTATGATGCATGGACAAGCACAATCGTGACAGATAGCATCTCTTGAGGTGAACCAGCCTTATGTAATACACATTGTAGATGAAAGAAATGAGGACACTTCAGCCAATGGGGATGAGTCGCCGAAGAAGGATTCAATGCAAAATCTAGTGCTAGAAAAGAAAATCAAGCAGCTAGTCGAATAGCAAGTGAGATAAGCCTTAGCCCAAGCAGAGGGTGGTTCATCAATTTCAAAGGGAAGACCTTAACCAAAGGAGTTTGTTGTCGTACCGTATGAAAATGGATTTGTGCAGCCAACTTTTAAAACTGTTGACAGCACGAATTTTTGGGCCAATTGTTGCGATTCAAGAGGGAATGAAGCGCTTCTCTTCCGTCAATTTGTGAGCAGTTTATCGGGGTCGCATTCGATTGGTATGAAGATTTACCTAATGGATCCGTCAGGACATTAGTAGAGTTGGAAGATTTTTTCATAAGGATATTCACCGAGCCCAACATCATGTCACCATATGAGATCTCGTGGTGGAGAGATAGAAGCCCAACAAGACCTTAGTATACTACACTTTGAGATGGAGAAACCTTAGCATGCTGTGTGAACCTCAATTGCAGGAGCAACATGTAATCGAAATCCTACTTAAGAGTATCCATGAACTGGTAGTCTTCATGCTTAAGGGACTTACCGTTAAGTCTTTTGAGTAGTTGCTCAGCAAAGACAGTAGCCTACAGAAGGAAATCAAGCATATGGATTCCATGGAGAAGCAGAAAAAGCCCAGGCAAGTTAAGACATTTGAGAAGAAGTTAACAGTGGCAACAGTCGACAAAGGCAAGCAGCTAATGAAAATTTAGACTGAGAAACCTCGTCAGAGTTATCAACAACCAGTACATTACAGTCAGCCTCCATAGCAACACGCACAGACACAAAAATATGGTCAGCAGTAAAGTCTGCCTGGACAACAGTCCCTTCAGCAGAGGTTATACAGGATAGATGGTAGACAGGGTCCGTTAATAGCAGAGTCCTTAATTAAGGTGTACATATTCAAAGATAATGTGTACCAAGGATGTTTCAGAATCTAATGAAGAAGCCTGAGTTCATATTTCCTGAACCCAAGAAACCAGAAGAGGTGGATAAGAAGCATCATCCCAAATATTGCCCTTACCACCGATTACTTGGACATACAATAGATGGCTGCTTTAGCTTCAAGGAATGGCTTGAGAGAAATTTCAAAATGTGATTTAATAGAACCTAAAAGAGGTTCTGTAAATGTGATTTCGGCCTAGCCAATCTCTCCAATAGACCTGTATGCCAGAGAGAATGTATGGGGCACAGTTTGGACCAAATCCTCGAAGAAGATCCTGGTTAAATTTAGTTCGCTTCTGAACAAGCTACTGATCAGAGTTTGCAACCCACCAAGCCAAAGATGGAGATCACACTGGAGAAGCTACTGCGATAGAAGACAAAGAAGAGGGACATCACATATGAGACAGAGTTATACAGCGTGAAAGTTAAGATAGGGGCTGCCCTATTAGATTAGTTATCTCAGATTTGAGGGAGAAATCCATCAAACCATTAACATTGTATAATTTCTTCTACACCCTTCCAGGGTCTTATGATTATAAGAGTGATGATTTTGTCTATGTTTTGATTGTCTCTAGAGATGACGTAACTAACCACAACAAATCTAACCTTGATTTTGATTCCCAAATGATCCTCAAATCATACAAAATCTCATTGAATATGTCAGCAAAGTTTAAGGAAACGTCTAAAATACTGGATACGATAGTTCAAGAAGCGAAGAGCTAGTCCTCAAATGCAAAGGAACACAGTTTACTATCAACTTAGACATCTCTAATTCAGAGTCAACACCAGTAGAGTCAGCTACGATGGTAAAGGAAGAAGAGATAACTGAGGTTAATTTGAGAAGCGAAAAAGTGTTACCCCCATGAATGGCTCCCATGGAAAAAGGCAAACAAGTAGTTGCTCGAGAGGGGCCACCTCCACCGATGGAAGAGACACATGCTCAAGAAGAACTCTAAGGTTCAAATAAAGTGGATTCTAATGTACTAGCTCATCTTATAAAGTTGCCAGCCAAAATAAGTATCTACGATGCTCTGATCCTGTCAAAGGAGATGAGGCAATCTCTATTCAAGGCTTTACTCGATCTAGAAAATTGCTTAGCTCAATTGGCTTGTACATCCTTAGATGAAGTTTGTTTGTTAAAAGAACAACCTGGGGTAACCTTCACCAACGAAGACCTGCTACTTGGAACTATCGATCATAATCGACAGCTCTACATTTTCATCAACATTGGCAGGTTCGTACTTTCCAGAGTTCTAGTAGATTCAGGAGCATCACTCAACTTAATGAGCTTACAGATGTTAGCATACTTGGATATGGATGCACAAGAGCTTTCCAACAACAAGAAGATTCTAAGGGTTTTCAATCAGGAAGGAAAAAGGGCGCTTGGATCAATTACGCTGCTAATGAAAATTGGAGATTTAGTAACAATCGCAAAATTTCATGAGTACAACATGGTTCCGTTATCTTTACTCCAATGCATAAAATACAATAAATAAGGACAATAACAATGATCCCAAATATTTATGCTTACGTTTCATATATGAATTTATACTTTATATTATTTTTTAATTATATCTCTTTCTTTACAATGACGCCAAATAATTGATGCTGATGCAAATGAGAGTTTAATTGGGATTCTATGCTTGTATACATATCGTCAACAGATCACACATTTCTGGGCCAATTATTGTAATGCAGGAGGGAATGAAGTGCTTCTATTCAGCAAATTTGTGAGCAGTTTATTGGGGTCGCATTCGATTGGTATGCAAATTTACCTAACGGATCTGTCAGGACATTAACAGAGTTGGAAGATATTTTTCATAAGGAGATTCACCGAGCCCAACATCATGTCACCATAGAAGATCTCATGGTGGAGAGGTAGAAGCCCAACAAGACCTTAGTCGACTACACTTTGAGATGGATGAACCTTAGCATGAAGTGTGAACCTTAATTGCAGGAGTAACATGTAATTGAAATCCTACTTAAGAGTATCCATGAGCCGGTAGTCTTCATGCTTAAGGGACTTACCATTAAGCCTTTTGAGTAGTTGCTCAGCAAAGACAGTGGCCTACAGAAGTAAATCAAGCATATGGATTCCATGGAGAAGCAGAAAATGCCCAGGCAAGTTAATACATTTGAGAAGAAGTTCAAGACAGTGGCAATGGTCAACAAAGGCAAACAGACAATGAAAATTTTAACTGAGAAACCTTGTCAGAGTTATTAACAGCCAGTACATTACAGTCAACCTCCACAGCAGTATGCTCAGACACAAAAATATGGTCAGCAGTACAGTCAGCCCGGTCAACAATCCTTTCAGCAAAGGTCATACAGGATAGATGGTAGGCAGGGTCCGTCAATAGCGGAGTGCTTAAACATGGTGTAGTTATTCAAAGATAATGTTGTACCACAGATGTTTCAGAATCTAATGAAAAAGCCTGAGTTTAGATTGCCTGAACCCAAAAAACTAGAAGAGGAGGATAAGAAGGATCATCCCAACTATTGCCCTTACCATCGATTACTTGGACATACAATAGATGGCTGCTTTAGCTTCAATGAATGTCTTGAGAGAAACTTCAAAATGGAAATATAACTATTCCAATAGATTAATTAAGAGAACCTAAAAGAGGTTCTATAAATGTGACTTCGACCGAGCCAATCTCTCTAATAGACCTATATGCCGGAGAGGTTGGACGGAGCACGGTTTGGAACAGATCCTCGAAGAATATCCTGGATCAAATTCAGTTCGCTTCAGAACAATGTCGGCCATTTTTTAAAATTTTCTGTTTCTTTGAAAAATATGTTTTTGGGTGTTTTGTTTTGAAAAGGGTTTTAATTTTATAAAATAGAAATTTGATTTAATTTAATATATATATATATATATATATATATATGGATTTTAAAATTAATATTTTTATTTTAAAGAATATGAAATCAAACTGATCTCATATAAATAATAGTTTAAATAGTCAAGCATTCCACTGTAAGGCCTATATTTATCTCAAAGAATAAGAGGTGGAGCTTGATCAAATAAACTAAAGGATTTACGATATCCATTTAATCTACGAACCATTTTGACCGACAATTTCCCCTATCTAATATAAAGGAATTAGATAGAGTTTATATTAATGTGGGTTCTTTAAGTTTCATATAAGGGCAAGCTCCTATAGTTAATTACATCTTAGATAACCAAAGTCACCTAAGAAAAATCTTGATATAGATCAGAAAATATTTATATTCATGACTTTCAAAGGTAAGGTTTTCCAAGAAAATGTGATAGTCAAAAATTTAATAGGTGAATGGCTTAAATTTTGGAACATTTCATTTTATCAGAATCCAAAGGAGAGAAAGGTAGGGGAAGGAAATAGATTCAAGAAAAATGAGTCTTCTCTTTCCTCCACCTAAAACTTTAGTATTCTTTGCAATAAACATTTATATTTGTAGGGAAGTAAAAACTTATGGCTATGTTCATCACAGCCTACCCAGTCCTAGGTCATAACCCGGTGAATTCCTATTTGTTCATTTGAGAGATATTTTTATTTAATAAATATGATTGGTGCAGTAGCCCTGCAAGGTCTCCAAAAGACTTGTGAAGAACCTCTAGGAGATACATAGATGTTTCACAGTTCTTTTGAGCTTTCTTGAGGTCATTTTGAACCTATCATAATTATTAAATAATTTATCTACTTCATACCCTTATGCTTAGTGAGTTGGTGTTTTAATCATTTCTAAGAGTAGGGAAATTATCATTTGTTATTTCATTTAGAGATTATGGGGGTGAAAACCCCTTCAGGCAAAGTTAATTTGTTTGGGAAAATTAGCCAATTAGTTTCATAACTGGGCTTGTAGTCTTTTCAGTTATTTAGAATATGACTGTGTTTGCCTTTTCTAAGCAAGATTGATTAAGCCTTGCTCACTACTAAGCCCTTTAAAATTTTGATGGATACATTTGTAATTCTTTTTGGAAAAAGTTAAATGAGTTTAATTGATCTTTATCAAAATATTGGGCTATCATTTAATACATTAAATAGGGTTGTAAGTTCATGGATTATTAACCTCCAAGATTAACCCCTAACCATAAGGATCATTTTGTTTAATTAACTTCCAAATTAGAATTAATTAGGAGAATTCAAACAATTAGTTTTGATATGACAAAATTGAAGTTGGTTTCTACCATTTGTCCCTTTAATGTCTCAAACATCCAGCCATATCATTTAGGATCATTAATTGCCCATTTTACCCTTTGATTAAGCCTAAATATTAATTAAGGCTAAAAATCCTTAAAATTACAACTTTGTCCTTGGGTCTTATCACTTCATAATTTCTTAACTTCAATTCAAATGACTTTGGAACTTTTATGTTACCTTATTAATGAGATAATTAAAACATCAAAGGAGAAATCATGATTTTTCAAATTTTAATTTAATTTATATATTTATTTTAATGCAAAAATAGAGGTTTTTAGTGAAAATTCAATTACTTGATCAAAACAAAATATTTTCTTTGAAATTTTTACTGGAGGTAAACCTAGACCAGAGGACCACTTGGACCAAATTTCATGATTTTTTAAAGTTTTATTTTTATTTCTGGAGTTTTAATTTCTGGAGTTGAAAATTCAATTTTTTATTTTTCAAAAAACTCTCTGAGGACAGGGAACCCAAAGAAAGAACTTCCATATTTTTCTGATTTTTCTTTTAAATTTTAGAATTATTTTAGTGCAAAATTAAGGAAATGCATTTTTTTATCCTTTTAAAAATTCATTTAAGCCTTTAAGAAATAATATCTTGACTTAGATACTTATAAAAATTATGGGGATGGTTCCTAAGTGATTAGAAGACTAAAAGTGATAATTTAACGATTTTTAATATTTTTGTGATTTTAATATTTTTAATTATTTAAATATTAAAATATAATTTAAAATGTAAATTTTATAAAAATTCCATTTTTATTTTTAGAAAATTCCTCTGATCACAGAGAACTCCTAAAATTAATTTTATAATTTTTTTGAGTTATATTTTAATTATTAAAATTCATTTAAGTTCCAAAAATGCCATTTCACTTAGAAAATTCATTTAACCTATTAAATTAATTCCAAATGACTTCAAAATTTTTAGGGGAGTTCCTCTGTCCCTGAAGCATAGTGAAGAATCATTTTCAGGTTATTTTGATTTTTATTTTATCTTAATTAATTTAGTATTTTTTTTAGGTCAAGTTGGTGATTAGTGCACATCTTAATGATTTAGCCCATGAAATAATTATCTTAGGGTCCTATGATCATAAGAGACCTACGAAAATTTAAAGTACAATTTTATGATTAGTAATTTAATTATTAAAATTTTTATACAAAAATAGACACAATAACTTAAAAAATAGAGATCTTCTCACAGAGATCTCCTATGACTTTGGAAAAATCAGGGAAGGTCCTTATGATAGATAAAACAAGACCCCCAAAGCTCAAGCCATTGTGAAATTTCTGGGTCAGTGGAAAATTAAAAGATTGAAATCAGTATTTAAATCATTAAAAATAAAATATACATCAAAAATACTTCAAACCATTTCCACATTATTCTCCTCTATTCACTTAGAAACAGAGTATTTTTCTTTTATTTTTCTGGAATTTTTAGGCCAAGATATGGATTTTAAAGTTCAGGTGATTTAAATAAATCAGAAAATATGGATTTTTCTACTTAACCACGCGGCGTTGACTGGATCCTCGGCAGCGACTAAAGACCACACATCGCTCCGCCATTTGACGCCACCATCTGACTAGGATGCCACGCGGCCGTGCTTTATGTACCTGATCTCTGTCTGACTCCATCTTGGCCGTCCAAGCTTTACACGCGTGATCCGACGGCGCTCCTTCATCATCTTCAACTGGTTCATCATGATCGTCGTCCACACTAAAACCCTAATATCTCAGCTTAGACTCAACCAAATCACTTCGGGTTTGATCCTATGGACTCGTCTAAGCATGGAGAACATATCCATACGGCTAATCACAGTTTAAATTAACCCTAATTACATGGAGAATCCAAAGAAGCTTAGGAAGAAGAAGGAGGTAATACCTTTGCTCTGAGAAGTGAAGCTTTAATCAGAGATCATCTACACCTTCGTTGGAGTCCCAAGAGCTCAGGGATGAAGCCTCTTGCCCCCGATGAATTGCCTTGGTATGAAAGTGACCAAGGCAGATTTTGAGCTTTGATGAAAGTCTGGTGCATAGGCCTTTTATGATGGGGCTTTGATGGGGGATCTTCTTCTTTCACTGCTGGGAAGGTGTGGGTGCAGTTAATTGAGATTTGGTGCTGTTTGGAGGTGTTTTGGAAAGTGTCCTAATTTTCAGCTAAATTTAAGCTCTGAAATTGAACTCAGGCAGTGGGAACTAGAAGAGGAAGATGGCTGGAATGGTCTTTAGTAGTCTTGGAGGAGCTTTGGTGATATTTTGGCAGAGTTTGGTTAAAAAATTTTCAGCACTTGGATTTTAGGCTTGAGGGGGTGATTTTATAGCCATGGCCAATTGGGTGAGCTCAAGGTCTGGCTTTGGGTGCTTTAGGCCGCTTAGGGTGAGGGCAGAGCAGTGCCATTGATCACTGAGGTGATCCCTCACTGACAAGGCTCAATTTTAAATTTTAAGGGGTATGGGGGCGCTCGGGCTGAGCTGTTCCGGTGGCTAGGGTGGCCGGTAAAAATAGGGAAGGTAGCTGGCAGGCTGATGGGAGGCAAGAGAGGAGTTAATGAAGTTAATTACCTGCCATGATGAGTGGCTTGCTTGGACAGATGGGTTAAGCCAACATGTGAGGCAGAGTTATTCTTGGTGAAGGACCTTTGTTCCATGGCTTAATAAAGTTGGGTCTAGTGGGTTTTGGCTGGTCTTTGGGGTCCCAAGGTTGGCTTATATGGAGTAGGTTTGGTTAATTTGGTTCAATTGGGTTCAAGTTAAGTGTGATTAGGTCATAGGTTCAATTTAGGTCATATTGGGTTTAGGTTAGGCTAGCTTGGGTTTGAGCTTGAGTTGGACCAAATTTATTATTCTAAATGGTCCACATGATTGTCATAAAGTGTTTAGAAAAGGATTGGGGTGATTTTGGAGAGGTTTGGGTGTTCAATTTGGCTTGGTTTGGTGCTTTGGTCAATTTGGGGAAAGTTGACTGAGCTTGAGTTTAGGTTGGGATAGAGTGGGGTTTAGGCCAATTGAAGGTTCCAAATGGCCTATGGGGATGTCATAAAAAGTTCCCAACATAAATTGGATGGAAATTTTGGGAGTAGGGTAATCAATTTGATGACATTTGGACATATGGCATGTTTGGGTCAAAATTGGGTAAGCTTGGTTCAAGTGGATTTGAATGGGGCTAATATTTAAATTGGAGGCAATTGATGGTTCAATTTAGTTATGGGAGTATTATGAAGGGCTTAGAATTCAAATTGGGGAGAAATTGATTGTCATTAGGACAATTTGGGGGATTTGGGTCTCTTAGGAAAAATTGGGGATTTATGGTTTTAAGTGAAATTGAACTCAAATGTGGGTCAAATTGGGTTTAGATTTGGCTTACATAGGTGTTGGAGATGTTGAATTAAAGTTTGAAATTGAAATTAGGCAATAATGGGGCCAATTGGGTGGACATTGGGTTTAATTTGGGCACTTTTGAGTTAAATGGGTCAAATTTGGGTTATTTTGATTAAATTTAGCTAAATTAGCCAAATTGGGTCATGTGGTAGTTGAGAGAAATGAAATTGGGAATATTTGGGATGTTTTAGGAATTTATGAGAATTTTTTGGATTTTGGGCTAGGAGGGGCATTTTGGTCATCTTGGGGATTTTTTTTGTAAATTTGGCAATTTTGGGTAATTTTGGTTAATTTGAGTGGTAGGGAGTATTTTGGAATGTTTTCTGGAGAATTATGGGTAATTTGGATGATTTTGGAATTTTTGGAGGATTTTAGGGTTTTGGGGATAGTTTGGGTATTTAAGGTATTTTAGGGCAAAAGGTTAGGAATTTGGAATGTTTGGGAAAATTGAGATTGGTTGAAGGTGAGTAGTATGGAATTATTTAGATTGAGCCATTGACCAAGGGTCACCCTTAATTGGTCCTCTATGTGTTGTTACTAGCCCAACCCTTAGCCTAGGGCCAAAAGCTTGGGAAAACCACTTACATGAGTTTCCAAAGAGTTAGGGGATCAAAAGGTAATGTGTTTAGGGTTGTGAGTGTGTAGTGTGAGTGTGGTGTAAGTTCTAGACCTCCTAGGGTAGATCCGAGGCCTGACCACCTATAGGTGACTTCCCCTGGGTTTCCTTATGCTTGGTCTCTTCCTCTCAAAAATTGGAGGTTAGGCCTTAAGCATCTGAAAACTCCCAGTGAAGTGAGAAAAGTTTGAATTTATGTGGGGAGGGGTGCCATGACTAGTCTTCTAAGAAAGTCACCAGGAGAGTCTTATGGCTAGACCCTAGGCTATTCTAAAGAAAAACTAGACCTCAACCAAAGGTGAGGTCAACAAACAAGCTGCTGCTCAGAGTCTGCAACCCGCCAAGACGAAGATGGAGATCACACTGGAGAAGTTGTTGTGATAGAAGATAAAGAAGAGGGACACCACAAATGAGACAGAGTCTATAGCGTGAAAGTTATGATAGGGGCTACCCTGTTAGATTGGTTATCTTGGATTTGAGGGAGAAATCCATCAAGCCACTGACTCTGTATAATTTCCTTTACACCCTTCCAGGGTCTTATGATTATAAGAGTGATGATTTTGGCTATGTTCTTATTGTCTCTAGAGATGGCGTAACTAACCATAACCAATCTAACTCTGATTTTGATTCCCAAATGATCCTCAAATCATATGAAATCCCATTGATACGTCAGTAAAGTTGAAGGAAACGTCCACAATACTGGATATGATAGTTCAAGAAGCAAAGAGCTAGTACTAAAATGCAAAGGAACACAGTTTACTATCAACTTAGACTTCTCTGATTAAGAGTCAACACCGTAGGAGTCAGCTAGGACGGTAAAGGAAGAAGAGATATCTGAGGTTATTTTGAGAAGAGACACATGCTCAAGAAGAACTCTGAGGTTTAAATAAAGTGGATTCTAACGTACTAGCTCATCTTAGGAAGTTTACAGTCAAACTAAGCATCTACGATCCTCTGATCCTGTCAAAAGAGATGAGGGAATCTCTGATCAAGGCATTACTTGATCTAGAAATTTCCTTAGCTCAATTGGCTAGTACATCCTTAGATAAAGTTTGTTTATTAAAGGAACATCCTAGGGTAACCTTTAATAATGAAGACCTGCTACTTTCCACTACCGATCATAATCGACAGCTCTACATTTTCATCAACATTGGCAGGTTCGTACTTTCCAGAGTTCTAGTAGATTCAGGAGCATCACTCAATTAATAAGCTTACGGACGTTAGCATACTTGGATATCGATGCACAAGAGATTTCTAACAACAAGAAGATGCTAAGGGTTTTCAATCAGAAAGGAAAAAGGGCCCTTGGATCAATTACACTGTTAATGAAAATTGGAGATTTAGTAACAACTGCAAAATTTCATGTCATCGATGCGAAGACTTCATTCAACGCTCTACTTGGTCAAACATGGCTTCATGAGTACAAAATGGTTCCTTCATCTTTACTCTAGTGCATAAACTACTATAAATAAGGAAAAGAACATTGATCTCAAATATTTATGCTTACATTTCATATATGAGTTTATACTTTATATTTTCTTGTAATTTTATCTCTTTCTTTACAACGACGCCAAATACTTGATGCCGATGCAAATGAAAGTTTAATTGGGATTCTACACATGAATACATATTGTTATCAAGTAATATAGGGCTTTTTGATTAAGCCCCGAATATCGATCCCACGGAGATCGTGGTTAATCACGAAAGCTTTCAAGAGAAATTCTAGTCTACAATACTACGCCCTAGCTTAGAAGGTCGATAAATGTTTAGTTTTGATTATATCTTAAAATTATAACTACAATACTACTTCTATTCCTAAACTAAAATACTTAGTGAAAATCAGAAAGTGTGGTTTGATATATTAAAATTACCCTTCCTCATACAATGAAATTAGTGACATGTGTAAAAGTAAAACAAGTAGTGAGAGAGATTGTGACAAATAGGAGTAATTATATTATTTAACCTTAGTAGAGATGCTATAAAGAACATTAGTTAATCTAAAGTTTGAATAGTTCTGAAGACAGGCTAGCCAGGGAAGATACTAACTCTCACTCTAGAGTTCCCTCTTATCCCTCCACCTGGAGGTTAACATCTCGCATCAAAACCTAAAAAAATAAACCAAATTAGGGGGCTTTAGCCTGTCAGTCTAAAGTCCTCTCCTCTAATTCTACACCCTTCATAGTTTATCTCTCTATTTATTTGCACTCAATTATATGAATTACATTATCATCCATAAAATCTCATGTGATTCTACCACAGTTGATTGAGACAATACCATATCGATTCTTACATGTTCTCACAATAGATTTTAACATGCAAGTTGATCAAGTTTATATGTTGTACGGCTTATTTTGGATTTTAAATTTAATTTAAATATATATATATATATAATTTGAAAGTAGCATTTGATTTTAAAAATAATTTTAAGTTTGAATATTTTAAGTTATGAAATTAAACTGATCTCACATCCCAAATAGTTTATATAAACGAGCATCACACCACAAATTGTGTATCTATCCCGAAGATTAGACACACTTGTTTGATGATGGGGCTCAATTAAATAAACTATAAGATTTATGACATCCGTTTGGTCTGTGAACCAATTTTATAAGCCGACAAGTTCCCCTGCTTAATATAAAAGAATTAAGTAGGGTTTATATTACCTGGGTTCTTAAAGTTTCTTATAAGGGCAAGCCCCTATAGTTAATTACATCTTAAATGACGGGAATCATTTAAGAAAACTCTTGATAATGATCAGTGGTTTTGCTCTCAAGAATTTCAAAGTTTAAGGTTTTCAAACAATTGGATTTTGGAAATTTCAAAAGGGATTAGCTCAAATTTGGAACAGTTTATTTTAAGAGTCCAATGGAAGAGAGGTAGGAGAAGCTGAGGATCCAGGAAGAATCTTGGCAACTTCCCAAACTATCCTATTGTTTGGCTTCAATTTGAGAGTTTATTTAATGTTGCATCTTGCCAATTTTAATTAATTGGGACTTATATTTGTATGACATGATCATACAAATAGCCTCAAAGATATGAGGGTTTATGTCATACAAAACGACTGCCTCAGAGTCCTAAGACCGGTTAGGGCTTAATTTGTATAATATGATTATGAAAATTCCTAACGACAAAGTTAAGGATTTATGTTGCACTAGGAAAACTACCTCGAAATCCTATGGCTTGGTTATTTAATTCTAAGGAAAGTTTTGTTGAAGTAGACTCAGGTTTTGCTGATGACGATGGTCGTGTTGCCCACCGTGCTCCGAGCTCCTTGTTGTTCCAAAGGTTTAGTTTTATAAAGTGAAAATAAGGAGATGAGAGAAGTGTTTTGGTTTAGAAGTCTTAAAGTCCAGGTGTCTTTAATGTTTTATTAGAGGAATCTTAAAGTTGATTATAACAACACAGGTTAAGATCCCATGGTTCCATCATTCCGGCACCGTTATTTTTATCAGATTCACTTAGTCCAGTTGAATTTGCTAAACTCAACTAAATGAGTTCCACACTTTCATTTAGACCATGGGAAATCTCGTTAGCAACACGTAGGTTACATCATCCGAGGTATTCCCGATCATCCAACAAGACGTTTTAATTTAGTTATAGTTGTAGTTTTGTGTTATGTTTGTGATTAAATTTTGAGTTATTTTATCTTTTGAATGTTGTGGTGGTGAATTTTATCTTGTTGTGACTTTTAATTTAGTTTTGGTTTCAGTTTTGTGGCTATCCTAAAAGTTTCAGTTTTCATGCAACAATCTTGTTTAACATGCAAGAAGAGTAAAGTGCAGCTTATATAAATAAATTGCATTAAAGTAAATTGCAATAAAATAAAAGCGTACCTGGAGGGTCTTCTTGCCATTCCAAGCTGCACTTAAAACACATGTTTAGGCATTTAAATATTTATAACAAGTACATAAGTAAAGCTAAGGGAAGGTTTTGGTTGTCTACCAAAGTCCTAATCCTATTGCTAGTCATCTCCTATGACGTCTAGGTTCTTGTATTTTGTTAAGGATGATTTTCTTCATCAAAAAACAATTAAATTCAATTGTTCTTCTAAAACATCCCATCATATTGAGGAAGTGTTTTGGATGAGTCCTAAACATCTTTTCAATATTTTTGGGATTATTTTTGAGTCCAAATGAGTTTTATTGCATAAGTGAATTAATCATCCCAAAATTCGATTTAGTTTGTTTCTTGCTCAGTGAATTAGGATATTTGATTATCCTATAAGTAAACTGATATTTCACTTGATGCTCCATTTAAGAGTTATAATAATGAAAACCTTTAAGGGGCAAATCAGTTTGTTAAAGAATTTAATGATTTAAAATTGGAATTGGTGAATTAAAGTGTTTTAATTTAGTTATGAAATTTTAATAATTTTAAGTTTGGAATAGTGTACAAATTGTTTTAAATTTAATTTAAATCTTTAAACCCCTTTTTTTTATTATCTTAATATTTCAGATTAATTTTGATGTTTTAAATTTACTTAGAAGTATTTGAATTATTCATATATTTTTGATGGTTTGATTTAGGTTAATTATGATATTTTAGGTTAGTTTTGATTAGCTTAATTTGTTTTATATGCTTAATTATGAATTCTTTTAATATTATTTAATATTTCAAATTTGTTTTAAGTTTGTTATTAAGTGGTGTTGAATTAATTTTTTTTTTAAATTTAATTTAATTTAATTGTTAAATCACTTAATATTTTAAATATTAATTTAATTAAGGGTTATTTTCTTTTAATTTTTAATTTATTAATTCCAATTATTATTTTAAGTTTAATTAAGAATTAGATCTCATTGAAGTGATTTATTTAGGTATTTTAAATTAAAGAATTAAATCCTTCTAAAGTTATAACCCTAACCTTCATAATCCAAACTTTAATTTAATCTTCCAAAATTTAAATTATTTAATTAATTAAAATTTACTTTAATTATTTTCAAGATGATTAATGAGTTTCTACTCCTTAATTCACTAGGTTTCAATCTTCTAATGAAAATTTTAAAATCAGATATTTCACCCCCCCCCCCATTTTGATTTGACCTAAATGTTAATTAGGGTTAAATTTTTTTAATTACCTTTATACCCCTTTAGGCTTCTTTATTTCATATCTCACTAACTTGAGCTCAAATGAACTTGAAATTTTTATGTCACTTCACTCATATGTCAATTAAGACATTAGAAGAGAATATGTGATTTTTTTGAATTAAATTTAATTTATATAATTATTTTGATGAAAAAAGGGATTTTCAATGGAAATTCAATAACATGATTAAGGAAAGGTTTCTGTCCTTAAGAAAATTAGGGGATGTTCCTAATGACTAGAGGACCATTTGGACCAATTTTGGTGATTTTTTTAATTATATTTTATTTATTATAATTATTTTAAGTTTTAGAGTCTTAATTAATTATAAAATGAAATAAAGGTTGAAAATTAAGTTTTATATTTTTCATAAATCTCTCTGACCTCAATGAGTTTGGAGAAATAAATTTTATAATTTCTGATTTTTCTTTGATTTATTAGAATTAATTTAGTGAAAAGGTTGAAAAATCTATTTTTAATATTAAAAATTGTCTTAAGCATTTAAAATTCAATAACTTTACTTTGAGACTTAGGAAAAATATTTGGTTTCTTCCTAAGTGATTAGGAGTCAAAATATGACATTATTGTGATTTTTAATGTTTTTATGATTTTTATTATTTTTAATTATTTAAAATATTAAGATAAGGTAGAAAATGAAGATTTTTAGAAAATTTTAATTTTAATTTTCTTAGACTCCCCTAACATCAAAGAAGCCCCAAAGCCAATTTGGTGAATTTTTAAAATGTATTTTTGGAGTTATGAATTTTTAAAGATTAATTTTACTCATGTAACCTAATTAATCCATTTAGTGGGGTTAAACATTTCCAATTGATTCCAAATTTTTATGTGAGGTCCCTCTCATCCTAAAGATTAGTGGAGAATTATTTTTAAGTTTTTTTGATGTGTTGTTAACCCTAATTAATTAAAATTCAGTTTTGAGTAATTAGGCCAATTAGGGTTATTCTTAATGAATTAACTCAAAACTTAATTATCCTAGGGTCCTCTGGTCCTAAGAAACCTCCCCAAATTTTCCTAGAATTTTCTAAGAAATATGTTAATTAATGGAATTAAAATACCAAAAAACAGTGACATAAACTTGAAAAATACATAACTTGCCATAGAGATAGCCTCTGACCATGAAAATTTCAGAGAATGTTTCCAAGATCAGAGGCTTCAAAAGCCCTATGGTCTCATGCCATGATGAAGTGTCTATGCAAATGGGGAATTAAAATACCGAAATGATTAAATAATTAATTTAAAATAAATTACTCATCAAATTAACTCAATTCTTTTTCCACATTATTCTCTTCTATTCACTAAGCAAGAGGGTATTTTTATTTTATTTTTGTGATTTTTTTACACAAAGATATGGATTTTCTAAGTTCTGGGTATTTAAATAAATCAAAAAATCCATATTTATCTACTTATCCACGCGGCGCCGACTCATCCTCGGCAGCTTCGAAAGCCCACGCGTCGCCTCCCTATTCGACGCCGCCATCTGACTCAGCGCTCCGGGGGCCCGCGGTTTACGTACCGTCCTTCGATCCGGTGCAATTTGAGATTGGTATAAGACCCCCTTAAATGAAGCAAGGAATCTGATTCTCTTCTCTACACTTTTGTTGCCCCTTAGGTCGGATGTGAGTACCTGAGCTTTCCTTCCTGAAGTAACATTCTCAGCACCACCGCTACCTCTTGGGTTGGATGTGAGTCCCCATGCTTTCTTCTCCAACGTAGCACTCCTTCCCCGCACCTTTTCAAATCTAAAACTTTGCAAAATCACAAGAAATTTTTACTCAAAATTAAGATCAAAATCAAAATTAGAATTAAATAACTCAAAAGTTCAAAATTGAAGTCAAAATCAGAATCCAAAATAAAATAATCAAGTTTGCCTTAACTATCAGGTTTTCGATAAGAAACCCTGATGATTACCTCCGTAAATTCATAAAACACCCCTTCAAAAAGATAAATTAAAAATAAAAAGAAAATCACAACGTAAAACATGAAAGGCACGCTAAAATTTGGAAATTGAATTCACAGGTACAATTTGAAAATACTCATGCATTTTCTCAATCGAAAACAATTCTCGCCTCTTTCTACTCTTTGTTCTAAACATGTCAGCTTAGACGTTGGTGTTGGTTTTGTTGATCTCTTCATTCGATGCCAATACTTATGGTGTGCTTGTCCGACACACCACACCTATTGGAGGTCCATTTGTTGACCTCACTTTTGTTAAGGTCTAGTCTTTCTTCTGTAGAAGCCTAGGATCCAGCCATAGAACTTTCCTCTTGACTATCCTAGAGGACTAATAATGGAGCCCAACCCCATTAAAAATTACAAACAACCTCTAGCACTTAGTAGAACCGAGCCAAACATGGGAGAGCTCAAAAAGGGTTCCCATAGAATTGCTCGGCCTTAGGGTTAGCCTTGGGTGGTGTGGCCTTGGTCAATTTGTACACATTTTCACTCACACACCTCACCATGACATTCACAACCTAGAACCCTAGGACCAACCTCATCTTGATTCCCCATTCTTTAAGAGACTCATGTGGGTGGTCCCCCAAACCCTTAAATTATTTTCAATGGTGGCTAAGACCAACACATGTAGGACCCATGGGTATCCCCTTGGTCTTGTGGCACCCAAAAGGCTGGTTTTATGGTATCTTCTAGTAAACCCAATTTCACCAAAACCTCCATTTTGGCCTTTCAGCCCTAAACTTTCCATAATTACCAAAATACCCATAGAACCCTAATTTTTCAAAAATGACCCAAATTGTCAATTTCCATCCAAAAATCATTTTGAACAACTCAAATTACCCAAAATACTCCAAAATTCCCAAAATACACCCAACTTTGCGAAAATTACCAAAATACCACTCATGCCCCAAAAATTCCCAAAATCTCTAAATTCATTCCAAATGCTCCCAAAGTCAATTTAAAGCACCCAATGCCGTTAATCTCACTCAAATCCACCAAAACTAGCCAAATTTTACCAAAACCCCCAAATTGCCCTTAAGTTCCCAAAGTCCCAAAATCATCTGAAATTCCCACCAAATTGAGTTCAATCTCACCCAATTTCAACCCTAAACTTAATTTTATCACACACAAGCCCAATTGAAACCAAACACAAGCCCAATTGATCCCAATTCCAAACCCTAAATCTAAGTCCAAGTGAATTGCCCCAAATTGACCCAAAATTTAAAATTCCCCAAAATTGAGCTTCATGAACAATCAAATTTTCCAAATTTCAAAGCCATATTAAATCTTATGAAGACTAAATCAAACTTCAATCCAATACAAATCTAATTTAATTGGCCTATGATTAATTTCCAAAAAATTAAAATCCATCATGCATGTTTAAATGCCCATACTCATACGCATTTTTAAAAGCCCATGTGATCAATTTTAAAGCCCAAATTAAAGCCCAAATGATAAAATTCCTTCCCATCATCCCCATGGTTAATAAATTCTATTCACCATGGTATCATACCAAATTTCTCCATGCATAAATGACACTTTACCCAAATTAGGCATCATGGCATATTTTTCCAAAAAAATATGACAATAAAAAATCCCTTTTGAATGAAACTTTCCATTGGCAGCATACACATCATGGCATGACTCATGGAGCCTTCCATGGCCATCCCAAAGTCAATTTTGCCAAATTTGGCAAGTGGAGGTGACCACTATCCCCTCTCTTCCTCACTTGGATTTACCCTATTCATGAAGCATTTAAATCATTTCCCCATGCTTAAGACAAACATTTAACGTCACCCAAACGTGCTCAAGGGTCTTAGGATTAATCATAACCACTTTAGGACCTGGTTCAGCCACTTGACCCAAGGGTCAAATCTAAGCTAGCCCAGCTTGGCTAAGCTTCACCTTTCAATTAGATTTCCACCATGGAGCCACTTTAAACCCAAATTGACTTTTCAACTTAACAACCCTAGCTCACCTGAACTTGGAGTGACCAGAACCTGGCCAGTCAACCACCACAGCCACCGGAAAATAACACACCCAAGAAAACCCAAATGGCCAAAACCCAAAATTGGACTCCCTGATGTGTCTCACTGCCATTGGTAATTAGAGCTCCTCTTTCCTCCACCCAAGCAGCTCACCCACCACCTTGGGTTGCCTTGATGGCAGCCTTGGCCTCTCTTATAAAGAGAGAGCCCCTCATGAACAAGGGGGAAGTGTGCCCAAAACTTAACAAAACTCTGCCAAAATTCTTCCTGACTTTCCCACAGCCTAGAGAATCTTATCCCCACCATTTTTCAGCCCTCATTCCCCCTTTATGAGCTCAATTTTAGCGCTTAAAAATAAGACATTATCACTCCCATCGCACAAAAATCCCCCATCAATTAAAGCCTATGCACCAGACTTCCACCAAGGCTACATAACCTTTAGGAAGGAGTCATACTCAGACCCTTCCCTAGATCAAATTTGAACTTCAAAACCTTCATTGGACTTCACTAAAGCTTCTACAAGCATCTGATTGAGGTCTCACTTCTCAGATAAAGTTATGGATCATTTTCTCATTTTTTGGGCTCGATTTGAGCATTTGTGAAGTGAACTTGCAATTCATACTTGATTAATCGTATAAATGGGTTCTCCTTGAGTCGATGAAGCTTTAAGAACAACTCCACATGATTTGGTTGAAATTGAGTGAGAAATTAGGGTTAGAAAATGAGTGGCTCATGGTTTACACCAATTGGAGACGAAGACCAGGAGCCGTCTGATCGCGCGTGTATCGGACGGACGATCCAGATTGCATCAGACAGAAGGATGGAGCTTAAATAATGGGTGGTTTGGTGGATGAGTTAGATGACGACGACAAATTAAATGGCGACCAGCAACCCTTCAGGTATGTCATAGGTTGCGCTGGCGCCTACGTGGATAAGTAGGAAAATGGCTATTTTTTATTTGTTTAATTACATAAACTTAAAAAAATCATAACTTGGTGTAACAAAATGATAAAAAAACCCTAATACGTAGTGAATAGAGGAGAAAATTATGGAATAAAAATTAAAATTTTTTTTAGTTTATTTTGGATGGAAATTGAAATAATGATTAGAAAATATGAACTTTTGGGAGGGTTTATTCCTATCACGTTTAGGCATGTTTCTCTTATTTTTCCCAAGTCAGAGAGCAACTCTAAGATAGGATGCCCTAATTTTCAAGTTAAATCATTATTTTTTCACTTAAAATAAATATAATAAATATAATATAAATCATAAAGTTATAAAAAAAGTATTTGTAGTTTCATTGTGGTTAGAGAAACTTAGGAAAAATAAAAATGTAATTTTAAATATTCAAAACATATTTTTTTTATTTTAAAATTAAGAGAAATACCTAAAATTAAAAAATACAAAATAATTCAAATAATTACCAAATTGGGCGGAAATTGAAGCTCACTATTTCATTAGGGTCTTGTAAAAATCCTAAGGCTATTTAAATTTTTTTAAAACAAAATTCAATTTTCTAAGTAAATATGTATTATTGCTTAAAATAATTATATAAATAAAAAAAATTAGAAAATACAAAATTTGGTTTGGAGTGTTACTTAAGACCAGTGGAACCTAGAAAAAAATAAAGTTGAGTTTAAATAAATAGTTTATTTTTAGGCTATTTTATAATTTTTGAATAATTAAAAATAATGAAAAACACTGTTACTCACACACCTCACCGTGATTGCATTCACAATGTAGAACCCTAGGACCAACCTCAACTTGGTTCCCCATTCTCTAGGAGACTCATGTGGGTGGTCCCCCAAACCCTTAGTCTTTGGCTAAGGTGGCTAAGACCAACACATGGAGGACCCATGGGTATCCCCTTGGTCTTGTGGCACCCAAAAGGCTAGTTTTGTGGTTGGCATCTTTAAGTAAACCAAATTTCACCAAAACCTCCATTTTAACCTTTTAGCCCCAAAAATTCCAAAATTACTAAAATACCCCTATAACCCTAATTTTCCAAAAATGACCCAAATTGTCCATTTCCATCAAAAAATCATTTCAAAAAATTTTAAACCACTAAAATTAGCCAACATACTCTAAAATACCCAAAATTCTCAAAATGCCCCCAAATTTACCAAATTACCATAATACCCCTCATGCCCCAAAAATTCCCAAAATCTCCAAATTCATTCCAAATGCTCCCAAAGTCAATTTAAAACACCAAATGCCTTCAATCTCACTCACATCCTCTAAAGTTAGCCAATTTTTTGCCAAATTCCCTAAATTGCCCTTAAGTGCCCAAAGTTCCAAAATCACCTCAAATTCCTACCAAATTGATTTTAAACTCAACCAATTTCAATCATAAACTTAATTTTATTATACACAAGCCTAATTGAAACCACACCCAAGCCCAGTTGAGGACAATTCCAAACCCTAAATCTATGTCCATGTGAATTGCCCCAAATTGATTTTAAACTCACCCAATTTCAATCATAAACTTAATTTTATTGTACAGAAGCCTAATTGAAACCAAACCCAAGCCCAGTTGAAGAAAATTCCAAACCCTAAATCTATGTCCATGTGAATTGCCCCAAATTGACCCAAAATTCAAAATTCCCCTAATTTGAGCTTCATGCCCAATCAAATTTCCCAAATTTCAAATCCATATTGAATCTTATAATGTCTAAATCCAATTTCAATCCAATCTAAATCTATTTTGATTAGCTTATGATTAATTTCAAAAAATTAAAATCCATCATACATGTTTAAAAGCCCATACCTATATGAATTTCTAAAAGCACATGTCATCAATTTTAAAAGTCCAAATTAAAACCCAAATGATAAAATTCTTTCCCCCCATCATCCCCTTGGAATATAAAATGTTTTCACCATGGCATCATACCAAATTTCTCCATGCATACATGACACTTTACCCAAATTAGGCTACATTTCATATTTTTCCAAAAATTCATGAAAACTAAAAATCCCTTTTACATGAAACTTTCCCTTGGCAACATACACACCATGGCATGACTCATGGAGCCTTCCATGGCTATCAAAAAGTTAATTTTGCCAAATTTGGCTAGTGGAGGTGACCACTATCCCTTCTCTCCTTCACTTGGATTTACCCTTCTCATGAAGCATTTAAACCATTCCATGCTTAAACCAACCATTTGACCTCACCCAAAATTGCTCAAGGGTCTTTGGATTAATCATAACCACTTTAGGACCTGGTTTAGCCACTTGACCCAGGCGTTAAACCCAAGCTAGCCAAACTTTCCTAAACTTCACCTTTCCATTATATTTCCACCATGGAGCCACTTTAAACCCAAATTGACTTCATCGCTCAACCTCCCTAGCTCACCTGAACTTGGAGGTGACCTTGTCGGCATATTTTTAGGTTGTGTGTTTTCAAAAAGGGGGTCTCCTATAGAAGTTGTCGGCGAATTTTAATTTTTAAATTTAATTTAAATATATATTATTTGGAAAGTAGCATTTGTTTTTGAAAATAATTTTAAGTTTGAAAATTTTAAGATATGGAATCAAACCGATCTCACATCCCAAATAGTTTATTTAAAAGAGCGCCGCATCACAAACCGTATATCTATCTCGAGGAATAAACACACTGCTTGATGATGGGGCTCGATTAAGTAAACTAGAAGATTTGTGACATCTATTTGGACTGCGAACCAATTTTATAAGCCGACAAGTTCCCCTGCTTAATAAAAAGGAATTACGCAGGGTTTACATTACCTGGGTTCTTAAAGTTCCCTATAAGGGCAAGCCCCTATAGTTAATTACATCTTAAATGACGGGAATCATTTTAGAAAACTCTCGATAATGATCAATGGTTTTGCTCTCAAGAATTTCAAAGTTTAAGGATTTCAAATAATTGGACTTTGGGAATTTCAATAGGGAATAGCTCAAATTTGGAATAATTTATTTTTTAAGAGTCCAAAGGAAGAGAAGTAGAGGATGTTACGGACCCGAAGTGAACTTCGGTGACTTCCCAACTATCCTATGGTTTGGCTTCAATCTAGAGAGAATTGTTTAATGTTTCAATCCTAGAAATATTAGTTAATTAGAACTTATATTAGTATGACATAATCATACAAATAGCCTCGAAGATGTGAGGGTTTATGTCGTACCAAATGACTACCTCGGAGTCCTTAGATCGGTTAAGGCTTAATTTGCATAACATGATTATGCAAAAGGCTAACGAAAAGTTAAGGATTTATGTTGCACTAGGCAAACTACCTCGAAATCTTATGGCTTGGTTATTTAAAACTAGGAAAGGTTTTGCTGAAGTAGACACAAGTTTTGCTGATGAAGATGGTCGTGCTGCCCACTGTGCTCCAAGCTCCTTGTTGTTGCAGAGGTTTGGTTTTAGAAGGTGGCAATCAAGAGGTGATAGAAGTGTTCTGGTTTAGAAAAATTGAAAATTGAGATGGCTTAATGTTTTAATTAAAACAAATCTTAAAGTTGATTAAGCAGAACCGATTAAGATCCCACGGTTCCGTCATCCCAGCACCGCTATTTTCATCGGATTCACTTAGTACAAATGAATTTGCTAAACCCAACTGAATGAGTTCCACACTTTTATTTAGATTGTGGGCAATCTCGTTAGAAACATGTGGGTTACATCATCCGAGGGATTCCTGATCATCCAACGAGATATTTTAATTTAATTGTAGTTGTAGTTTTGTTGTTTTGTTTGTTATTAAATTTTGAGTTATTTTATCTTTGAATGTTGTGGCGGTGAATTTTATCTTGTATTAGATTTTAATTTAGTTTTGGGTTTCAGTTTTGTGGCTATCCTAAAAGGTTTCAGTTTTCATGCAGGGTGACATTCTTGTTTAACATGCAAGTTTTGCAAGAAAGAAAGTACAACACAGGTAAATAAATTGCAATAAAATAAAAGTGTACCTGACGGGTCTTCTCGTCATTCCAGGCTGCACTCAAAACACATGTCAGGCATTTTAAATATTTGTAAGAAACACATAGGTAAAGCTAAGGGAAGGTTCTGGTTGTCTACTAAAATCCTAATCCTACTGCTAGTCAATTCCTATGACGTCTACGTTCTTGTATTTTGTTAAGGATGATTTTCTTCACCAAAGAACAATTAAGTTCAATTTTCTTCTAAAACACCCCATCATATTAAAAAAGTGCTTAGGACGAGTCCTAAATATTTTTTCAATGCTTCAAGGATTATTTTGAGTCCAAATGAGTTTTATTATGTAGCTGAATGGATCATCCAAGAATTTAGTTGAATTTTGCTTCTTGCTTAGTGAACTTGGACATTTGATTGTCCGGTGAGTAAAGTAACATTTCACTTGATACTCCACCTAAGCGTTATAAGTGTGAGAGCCTTCAGGGACAATTTAGTTTGTTAAGGGATTTAACCATTATGGTTGAATTTGTTGTTTCAAGATAGTTTAGTTTAGTTATAAAAATTCAAATTGATTTTTAAAAGTTTTAAAATTGTTTAAGTTAAAGAGGTGTTTAAATTATTTAATTTCATTGAGTTTTGATGATTCAAGTTTGTTTTAAGTTTTTTAGATTACATCTTAACTGTGAATTGTTTGAGATTAATTTTTAACATTTCAAATTTATTTTAGGTTAAGTTTTAAGTGATTTCAAATTAGCTTTAATGTTTTGGGTTTATTTTAATTTAAATCATTTAATGTTTTAAACTTTAATTCAATTAGGGATTGCTTTCTCTTTTTTTTTTAATTAATTTTAATCATCATTATCAGAATTAATTAAGTTAAGAGTTGAATTAATCCAATTAGGGACTTTAGATTAAAGAGTTGGTATCTTCTTAAGTCATGTCCCTTATTTTAATAATTCAAATTTTAATTATTCTTCCAAACTTTAAATGAATGAATTAATTAAGATTTCATTTTTTATGTCGTAGGTGATCAATGGGTTTCTACCCCTTAATTCCCTAATTTTCAATCATCCAAGAGAAAATTTAGGATAAAATGTTCATCCCTCCCTTTGATTAAGTCTAAAATATTAATTAGGGTTAAAATCCCTTAATTACCCTTATGCCCTTTTAAGCATATTCACTTCATAACTCATTAAATTGAGCTCAAATGAACTTAGAATTTTTATGCCACTTCACTCACATGTCAATTAAGCTATTAGAGGAAAAAAATTATTTTTCTGTTTTTAATTTAATTTATATAATTATTTAATGAAAAATAAGGATTTTTCAATGAAAATTCAACAACGTGACCATGGTAAAGTTTCTATCCTTAGAAAAATTATGGGATGTTCCTACTGACTAGAGGACCACTTGGACCAATTTTGGTATTTTTTTTGAATTAAATTTTATTTATTATAATTATTTTAAATTTTGGAGCATTAATTAATTATAAATAAAAATTAAAGTTGAAAAATAAGTTTTATATTTTTCTTAAATCTCTCTAACCTCAAGGAACTCAGAGAAACAAATTTTATATTTTTCTGATTTTTCTTTGAATTTTTAGAATTATTTTAGGGGGAAGGGTTGAAAAATCCATTTTTAGTATTAAAAATTACATTAAGCTTTTAAAATTCAATATCTTTTCTTAGGGACTTAAGAAAAATATTTGGTTGATTCCTAAGTGATTAGGAGACCAAATATGATATTTTTGTGAATTTTATTATTTTTGAGATTTTTATTATGTTTTAATTATTAAAATATTCAAAAATAGGTTAAAAATGAAAATTTTAGAAAAATTTCAATTTTAATTTTTTTAGACTTCTCTGATCCTAGAGAGGCCTCAAAATGAATTTGGGTATATTTTTTAAATACATTTTGAGTTTTATGAATTTTTAAAGTTTAAATATGGCCATGTAACTTAAATAATTCATTTAGTGGGTTAAATTATTTTCAATTGACTTCAAATTTTTATGTAAGGTTCCTCTGACCCTAAAGATCAGTAGAGAAGTGATTTTAAGTTATTTTGTTGAGTGGTTGTTTCAAATTAATTTAGTCTTAGTTTTATAGTTCTAGCCAAATTAGGGTTCATTTAAATGAGTTAAGCCAGACCATAATTTTCCTAGGGTCCTCCTATCTAGAGATACTTCCAATTTTTCTATATTTTATTAATCAACATGCTAATTATTGGAATTAAAATACCAAAACAGACACATAAACATGGAAAATAGATAACTTGCCATAGAGATAGCTTCTGGCCTTAGAAAATTCAGGGAATGTTCCCAAGATCAGAGGCTACAAAAGCCCTATGGTCTCATGCCATGGTGAATTGTATGCATGAATGAAGAATTAAAATATTCAAAATAGTATTAAATTAATTAAAAATAAAATACTTAACAAAATAACTTAATTCTTTTTCCACATTAATCTCCTCTGTTCACTGAGCAAGAGGGTATTTTTAGTTTATTTTTAGGATTTTTCTATGCAAAGATATGCATTTTTAAAGTTCTGGTATTTAAATAAATAGAAAATAACACTAATTTCTTACTTATCCGATGCGGCGCCAACTAATCCTAGGCAGATCTGAAACTCCATATAGCACTTCTCCATTCGGCGCCGCCATCTAAGTCAGTGCCACGCGGCCCACGCTTTCTGTTCCAGGGTTCTGTCCGACGCCATCTCCGCCGTCTGTCCAGTGCATGCGCCATCCGACGGTTGTTGGTCATCGTCCCCGTCTGGTTCAACCCGAGAGCCGTCCACCCTAAAGTCTTAAGATCTTGAGCTACACTCAACTAAATTGAGTGTGGTTTGTTTCTACATGCTATTATATCCTAGGGGAGTCTATCCATACGGCTAACAAGCATTGAAATTACATTAAACAAAATGGAGAGTTGCTGGAAGCTCGAGAGCAACAAGAGTTTCCATACCTTGGTCCAAGAGGTGAAGCCTCGATTAAATGTGCTCGACACGTTCGTTGGAGTACAAGGAACCTTCAGATTGAGCCTCGAGCGCTATTGAAATGTCTAGCTATGAAAGTGACTAGTCCCGATTTCCAGCTCTGGCTGATAGAGCAACCAGGTGGTTTAGAGAAGGGGCTTTCACTGGGGAACTCCTTCTCTTCGTGTTGTGAAGGTGTGGGTGAGTTTAATTTGGTTTTGGTGGAGTTTCTGGGGTTGTCCTATTTTCGGGCCTGAGATTGAGCTCCGAAATTGAACTCAGCCAGTGGGAATTGGGGCAGGAAAACAGTGGGGATGAGCTTCTCTTGAATGGGAAGAGCTCTGGAAGCAATTTGGAGGAGTTCTGTAAGGGGAGTTTCAGCACTTGTTTCTTGGCCGAAAGGGGGTGTTTTGATAGCCAAGGACTAAGAGGGGAGCTCGGAGCTAGGTAATGAGTGGTTTAGGCCGCTTAGGGTGAGGGCTGAGCAGGGTAGGTGGCTGCTGAAAGGATTAGCCACTGCCCAGGCCAAATTTTGGGTTTCAAGGACAAATCGGCAGCTCGAGTGTGACTGTTCCGGTGGCTGGGGTGGCTGGCAAGGACGGTCAGGCGGCTGAGCAGGCTGAGGAGGAGTTTAGTTCAATTAATTTGGCAGAGATGGTTGCTTAAAGGGAGATTAAAGATGTGACATAGCTTTAGCCATGTGGCTTGGTCCCTTGGTCCAAAGTGATGGACCATTGGTCCATGGCTCATGGGTTTTTGGTTAGGTCAGGTTAAATCCACCCTAGGAAGTCTAGGGTTGGCAGCCAAGAGGTTGGTTTGGTCAAATTTGGTTTGGTTTGATTTAATTTGGAACATAGGTTCAATTGGGTTCACTTGGGTTTGAGTTAGGTTAGCTTGAGTTTGGGTTTGAATTGGATCAACTTGATTGATCAACATTGTGTAAATGATTGTAGGTATGATTTTTCATAAACACATGAATTCGATTTGAGTTCATTTGGAGTTTCAATTTGGAGGATTTTGGAGTTTTGGTTAATTTTGGTCACCATGTGTTAGGTTGGTTTTAGGTTTTGTTAAAGTTTGATTCAAGGCCAATTGATGGTTCAAAATATTTCAAATGATTGTTATGAAAGGTTTAGGATAGAAATTGGGTGGAAATTTTGGGTTTAGGGGATTCAATTTGGAAGGTTTAGGTCATGTGGCATATTTAGGGTAAATTTGGGGATTTTGATTTCAAAGGGATTTTGCATTGGATCTCAATCCAAATTTTGGCCAAATGAATGTTGTATTTGGTATGGGAATGTTTTAGGAAGGGTTTGTAATTTGGTTGGGAGAGAATTTGAGTTGAATTGGGTTGGATTTGGGTAGGTTTGGGTCATATGTTAAAATTGGGGCTTTTAGGTTTGGGTTGAAATTGAATTCAAATGTGAATCAAATTGGGCTTATATTTGGTTTAGATTGGTATTGGAGATGTTTAATTGAAGTTTAGAATTGGATTTGGGCAACATTGAAGTCAATTGAGTTGATTTGGTTTGACATTGGGTCCATTTTGGTTAAAAATGGGTCAAATTGGTAGTTTTGATAAAATTGGGTTAAGTTGGCAAAATTTGGTTATGGTGTAGTTGAACAAAATGAAATTGGGAATATTTGGGATTTTTGGAAATATTTTGGGAATTTTTGGAATTTTGGGCTAAAAGAGTACTTTAGGGTATTTGGAGGTTATTTGGAGGGTATTGGGGTATTTTGGTAGATTTAAAAGGTGGGAATTATTTCAAAATGATTCTTAAGAATTTTAGGAATTTTGGGTAATTTTTGGGAATTTTTGGATGATTTGGTAATTAGAGGAGTAATTTGGGTAATTTTGGGTAAGTTTAGGGGACCCAGTGTCAAAACCAGAATTTTTGGCAACATGGATGGGATTTCAAATAAGGAAGAAAAGGATCATTTTGGTGGGGTCAAGATTGAGTAAAAATTGATTTGGAATTGAATTAGGGTTTGCAAGCATGAGCCATGGACTTAGCCAAGTCCAATCACTTTGGGACCGAGTCAAGCCAAATGGTAACCACTTTATGATCCTTCACATATTGACCTTAGCCATCTTAATCAAAGATTAGTGGCTTGTGTTTAATAATGTAAGTTTCATAAAGGGTAGAAGGTAAGGGTCCAAGGTTTAGTTCAAGTGGCTCAGGAGTGTGCGTGTGTGCAAGAGAAGCCCAAGTCACCCAAGGTTACCCTAAGTCCAAACAATCCTATAGGAGCTCACTATTGGTTGCCCATACGGTGGTTTTAACCTTCCAAGGTGATTTAAAGATTTGCAACCATCTAAGTGGGGTCCCAAGAGGAGTCAAGAAGTAGCTGAATTGCTAAAGGGTAGGTCCAATTCTAGTCCTCTAGGATAGTCAAGGAGAAGTCCTATGGCTAGATCCTAAGCACTAAGAGAAAAAAAAGACCTCACCAAAAATGAGGTCAAGAAATGGACCCCCAATAGGTGTGGTGTGCTGACCAAGCATACCGCGTGTATTGGCATTGACCGAAGAGATCAACGAACTAACACAGACAGTCCAAGTCCATAAACTTGGGACAGAGCAGAAAAAGAAAAGGTTCCGGCTGGGGAGTATCAGATAGGTCTCCGAAGCTGAAGATTCCCGAACTCTCACTGGCGAGGAAGAGGTGAAGTTCAAGCTGATTGACTTCGAGATTGATTAAGGTTGAAGTTTCAAACTTCGATTTTGATTTTGATCTTTCGGTTGGTTTTGAATTTTAAATTTTGATTTTGAATTTGATTGAAGTTTGGTTTATGATTAATTTTGAAGTTGGTTAAGATATGATTTTAGATTTTGAATTTTTTATTGAAGTTGACTTGTGATTAGAATCATAAAGGAACTTGGAATTGACAAAAGTAAAGTCCAAATCGGAAAGGAGATGAGGACTGGAATTTGAGTACTGGCCTTGAAGTAAGGATCGGAATTTAGGTACCGATCGAAAGGATGAGAATCAGAATTTAGGTACTGATCTCAGAAAGGAGAGAACCAAAATTTAGGTACTAGCCTCAGAATGAGAATCGAAATTTAGGTATCGATCTCGGAAAGATGAGAGTCAGAATTTAGGTACTGACCTCAAAAAGGAGAGAACAGGAATTTAGGTACCAGTCTCGAAAGGGATGAGAATCAGAATTTAGGTACTGATTTTAGAAAGGAGAGAACTGGAATTTAGGTACCAGCCTCAGAATGAGAATCGAAATTTAGGTATCGATCTCAAGGAAAGACTATACCAGCTCGGGCTACCGTTCAGGACATTACGTCCGATATGGATCTAGTAGAGGAAATGACTACTATTCAGGACATTATGTCAACCCATAGGATGGGAATCAGAATTTAGGTACTATCCTCGAGATTTCGGGAGTGCAGAAAATTTCTCAGATAGAATGCAGGATTGGCGGTCCCCGAAGTTAGGATGCTTTGTTGGTCTCATACCCAAGTCAGAGGATTAGAATGCAGAAAAAGTTTCTCGGATAGGATGTGAGGTTGGCGGCTCGGAGAATAAGAGGCCTTGTTGGTCTCACACCTAGCTCAGAGGATAGAATGCAGAAAAAGTTTCTCGGATAGGATGCGAGTTTGGCGGCTCGGAGAATAGGATGTCTTGTTGGTCCACACCTAGCTCAGAGGATTAGAATGCGGAAAAATTTTCTCGGATAGAATGCGAGGTTGGCGGCTCAGAGAATAGGATGCCTTGTTGGTCTCACACCTAGCTCAGAGGATTAGAATGCGGAAAAAGTTTCTCAGATAAAATGCAAAAATTGGTGGAAATTAAGAGAAGAGAATCGAAATTTGAGTATCGATCTCGGAATGAGAACTGGAATTTGGGTACCAGTCTCAGAAGGATGGGAACTGAAATTTTGGTACTAATCCCCAAAGTTGGTATTTGATTTCGGTTTTGAAGATTCTGCGGAAAATTTAGCGCAGTAAGAGATTGGAATGAGACATGAAAGTGTTTCACATCCCAAGAGAGTTGATCAAAGTTTGATTGTTTGGCAAAGGATATGAATCCATGCCATTAGAACCAAATCGAAAATAATTTTGTGGTTCCGTACTAGTAGACTCAGTTGACCTTCTCAAAAGAAGAAAGGAATCGCGGAGAGTCGAAAAGATTTGAGAACAGCAGGTGGCTAGGGATTTGAGATTCGGAGTTTGTTTTCATTGTTTGTTTAGTTTTTTAGTGATTTGATTTTGTTTTGATTTTTTAAGTTTTGTTTGAGGTTTTATTTTGATTCGGATTGTCATTTATTTATTTTGGTTTACAATTTGAGATTTTATGTTGGTTCACTTTGAGTTTCGATTTCGTGTTTTATTCAGACTTTGAATTTAAATTTTTATTTTTTTTGTTATATTTCATTCAAATTGTTCTTCATTCAACTTTTCTATAAATCGAGTCAAACTCAGATTTAGTAGCGCTTGCAGTCAATTGCACAAGATTGAAGACAAAATACGACATAGTCGTTTCCATTAAAAATGTTGAAAGTACATCAGGTGATTCCATCAAAACATTTCTGATGACATCTTTCTGAAAGTAGACTTTTACAAAATCCATGTATGTCTGAACACTGACTGTACTGATATCTTCATGTCGTCTGACAAAACTGTCTGTTTGATTCATCCATGTCTGAAAAGTAAACTGCACAGGTAATAACATCAACTTCTAAGCCACTTTCCAGAGGAGAATCCCACATAAGTGTACTTTAGAGGTGTGCTACTACTATGTAGCTTACAGCTCTTAGGGCTACAAATTTTCTAATTCTGAATCTGGATTGAAGTAGACCGGAATCTTGCTCTCATCCATCCTCTTGAAGGTGATGGAGATCCGCTCGCAGGGGACTCCTGGGATGCAGTTCTTCGCCACATCTGCATCATTTCCTTGTAGTACGAGGACAGAGCCTACCGGTAAGGGTATCTCTACTGGCCCTCGGAATTCTCCAGGGCCAAGTATCCGAAGTTCTATCCCGAACATAATGTTTCACTGGTTGATGAAGGAGACGGTGCAAAAGGGTCTCACAAAATCGTGGTGGTCCACGTGAGGTGGAATGCAGTCTCCTTCTGCGTAAATGTTGATTATGCAGCTGTTTGGTATGTAGTCAGCGGGTAAGACTCGCCAAGCCACCATCCTCTTTATCACTTTCTTAATCAGAACTGGCAGTGGATCTACTTCATCATAGCGAAGTATTGATACACCTAAAATATATAGTATTTTTATGCACATTTTTATACCTATTTTTAATGATAATGCACTTTAATGGAAGGTATTTTGTGTTTTTCTTGCAGGTATGATAAAAATGGATGGTCATGATGAAAGGAGCAAAATTGGATCAAATTTGGAGCAAAAAAAGATGAAAAATGAAAATTTGGCACTGGCGCCATAGTTAAAATTGAAATTCAAATGAATTTGGCGCCAATTTCAAAGGGGATGGGATGCAACACTTTGTTGTAACTTCCATAACTTCCTTTGGGCGGTAAGTTTGAATGAAGGGGCGCATTCCTCGGTGGATACATTGAATCTGGACACAATTTGAAGAGACACCAAGGCACCTTTTGGTTTACTAGTTAAAGAGAGTCTTAAGAAAGATTGGGGGGACTCTTCTATTGCATTTTGAAGAGAGTTTCCATTAGGAGTAGAGAGTAGAGAGGAGCTCTTCCTTTGCATTTTGAAGGGTTCTTTCTTTCTTTTGAGCTCTTCCTTTGCATTTTGAAGAGAGTTTTAATTAGGAGTAGGAGCAGAGAGTAGAAAGGAGAAAAGGGTCGGAGTGAAGTCTTCTTCTTCCCACTTCCTTTCTTTCTTTTAAGTTTAGTTTTTATTGAAGTCTGAAGTTATTCTGAGTCATCGTAATTGGGAGATCCGCTCTATGGAGTCGTTTAGTGAAGAGTTAAAGTTTCAGAGGAACTTCCTGAGTCTTGTGGAGAGAATTTTCAGATAAGTGTTTGCTTTTATTCTTACATTTAGTTTTTTAATTAATACTTATTTTTGTTTTTTGTTTTTCTTATGGTTTTTAATTTTGAATCAATGTGTTTTTGTATTTTTTCAATGCATTCTGAGTAGTTTACTTTATATTTTTCTTTCTTAAATGGAGAAGTAATAAATTAATAGAGAATTGTTGTGGAAAGTATAAGTGTTTTAAAGTTGGAAGAAATTGTGAAGATTGATTAAGAAAACTTTGTTTACTTCTTAATTTGGCCTGTTAAGTTTTAGAAGTTCTTGAGATTATGTAAGATCCAATGCAGTATTGTCTCATAAAAGTTAGTAAGAATCACATGCAATTATATGGGTAAGAATTGTAGTCCATATAATTGAATGTAATATTAGAAGTTATTTTTATGGAAGGGAGTAAAATTAGAGGATTTTAGAGTGACAAGCTAAAACCCCCTAATTTAGTTTGAAGTTTTGAGTTTTGTTATGAGAAGTTTGCCCCCAGTTGGTGGGAATCGAGGGAACTCTAGAGTGAGAGGTCGGTATCTTCCACTGCCTAACCATGTTCAAAATGATAAAAATTTCAAATTAATCTATGTTCTTTATAGAACCAAGTAAGGGTAAAGAACACATTTGCTTCTATCTATCACAACAAATTTAAATACTTCCACAACAATACTTTAATAATTATTACTACTTCATAAAAGGAAAGAAAAAGATATTCTAGTTAATAGTATTTTACATACAATGTTATCAGTTATTATAAATTTAATTTCTTGCTTAACATTTTATTAATGAAATTTCTAAAGACGAATCAACTTTCAAAACTTTTCAAAATCAAGACATACTTTCAAAAGCTATAAAAAAAGTAAAAAGATAATATTCTGATTCCTTTAAAGATTTTCAAATTTTCCCTGAGGGTTCGATATCTCGGGGCTTAATTAGAAACTCTTATATTACTTGATAAACGATACGTATACTTGTGTAGTATCCCATATTATAAAATCATAATTTTCATATCTAAATCATTAGCACATATATATTTGGTGTGGAGTCAGGTTTTTGGCGCACATATATTCCTAGCGGCTTAAGTTTTTGGTGCCATTGCCAATTTTCATATCATATTTGTAAGTATAAATATCCGGCAGAGTCAAGTTTTTGGCGCCGTTGCCGAGGAAAATTAATTAAATTGCATTTTAAAGAGAATTAAGAAATTTTAACATTTTACTTTTCTTTGTTTTTGTTAGTGTGCTGTGTTTTGTTTTGTTTTATTGTTGTATGTGTAGTTCAGGTTCTGAGGGACTTGTGCCTTACGATTCTGAATTAGAAAAAACTATCAGAAAAATTAAAAAAATTAAAAATTCAGAAAAAGATAATAATATTCAAGAAATGGCAAATCATCAAAATCAAAATGTAGGCATCCATCAAGAATTAAGACCTTTAAGAGATTATGTTAACTCTATAGTAAACTTATTGGGGAATTGGAACAACCAAGGTAATAATAATAATAGATTAACTTATCCTTCTAATTATAACAATGCTTTAAAAAATAAAGAGAAGAAGTTGTCTATGGAAGAAGTAGTATTACATATGGGAAATCAATTACAAATTCAAGGAGCAACCATCAGAAATATTGAAAATCAATTGGGACAAATTGCAAATGCTTTAAGTAATAGATCCCAAGGAATGCTTCCAAGTAATACTGAAGTGAATCCAAGAGAAAAGAATAAAGAACAAGTGAAATCAATTCAACTGAGAAGTGGAAAAGAATTGGAAGGTAGAATTCAAAAAGAAACTGAAATAGAGAAAGAAGAGATTGAAAGACTTAAAGAGGAAGCTCTAAAAGGTTTTGAAAGACCTATTTCTCCACATAAAGTTGATTTAGAAAAACCACCACCTCCATTTCCTGAGAGACTTTGTCAAAAAAAGTTAGATAAGCAATTTTCAAAATTCTTGGAGATATTAAAGAAGTTTACCATTAATATTCCATTTGCTAAAGTCCTAGAACAAATGTCAAGCTATAAGAAATTTATGAAGGATATTCTTAATAAAAAGAGGAAGTTTGAAGAAAATGAGACTGTTGCACTTAGTGAGGAGTGCAGTGCGATAATTCAGAAAAAGCTTCCTGAAAAACTTAAAGATCCTGATAGTTTAACAATTTCATGTGCAATCGGAGAAAGATTCTGTGAAAAAGCTTTATGTGATTTGGGTGCAAGCATTAACCTTATGCCTCTATCAATATTCAAGAGACTGGGACTAGGAGAAATAACCCCAACTACTGTAACTTCGCAATTAGCAGATCGTTCGATCACATATCCCAAAGGAGTTATAGAAGATGTTTTGGTAAAAGTGGATCAATTTATTTTCCTGTGGATTTCATTGTGTTAGATATGGAGGAAGATAAAGAGATACCCATAATTTTGGGGAGACCTTTTCTAGCTACAGAAAGAGCCATGATAGATGTGCAAAAAGGGGAATTAACAATGAGGATTAATGATCAGACTGTTACATTTAACATTTCAAAATCGATGAAATATCCTGCTAGAGGTAAAGAAGATGAGTGTTATAGGATGGATGTTATTGAATATTTAAGTGAATGTCATTTCAAATTAACTTATGAAGAGAAAGCTGAAAGAGAAGAATTGGAATATAATCAAGAAGAGGAGTTATTTGATTCTGAAGATTTTCAAGAGGAAGATTTAAAGTATGTTCATGAAAGTTTTGAATTTTTGGATATGACTGAAAAAGATGAATGTTATGGTCCATCAATTGAAAAACCTCCTGAACTTGAGCTAAAAATGCTTCATGATCATTTGAAGTAAGTTTTTCTAGGTGAATCCTCAACCTTGCCTGTTATAATTTCCTCTCAATAAACTGAAAAAGAAGAAGGGAGTTTGCTTGAAATTTTGAAGAAGCACAAGAAAGCCTTTGGATGAACAATTGCTGATATTAAAGAAATCAGTCCTTCAATTTGTATGCACAGAATTCTTATGGAAGATAATTGCAAACCACGGACTGATCTCCAAAGGAGATTAAATCCTATCATGAAAAACGTTGTTAAGAAAGAAATTTTAAAATGGTTGCATGCTGGAATCATCTACCCTATTTCAGATAGTGCATGGGTTAGTCCTATTCACTGTGTTTCTAAGAAAGGAGGAGTAACTGTGACTATTAATGAAAAGAATGAAATGATACCAACAATATAAGTTACAGAGTGGTGAATATGCATTGATTATAGAAAATTAAACATTGCCATAAGGAAAGATCATTTTCCACTCCCTTTTCTAGATCAAATGTTGGATAGACTGGCTGGACATAAATACTTTTGTTTTCAGAGATGTATGATGGCTATTTTTTGTGATTTGATTGAAAACGGGATTGAAGTTTTTATGGATGACTTTTCAGTGTTTGGAATTTTGTTTGAATCATGTTTAGAACATCTATCTAAGGTTCTAAAATGCTGTCAAGAAACTAATTTGGTCCTTAATTGGGAAAAATACCAATTTATGGTAGCAGGAGGAATTGTTTTGGGACATCGGATTTCAGAAAAAGATTTGGAGGTAGATCCTGCAAAAATTCAAGTTATATCTAATTTACCTTGCCCAACCAATGTAAGGGGAATTAGAAGTTTTTTAGGACATGTCGGATTCTATAGGCGTTACATCAAAGACTTTTCAAAGATTACAAAACATTTATGCCGTCTACTGGAAAAAGATGTAATTTTTAATTTTGATGATGACTGCCGTAAAGCCTTTGAAACATTAAAAGAAAAATTAATCACCGCACCTATAATAATTTCACCAAATTGGGAAAAACCTTTTGAATTAATGTGTGTTACTAGTGATTATGCTATTGGTGTTGTTTTAGGTCAGAAATATGATAAAATTTTTAAAGTAATTTATTATACTAGTAAAACTCTTAATGAAGCTCAAATATATTATACCACTACTGAGAAAGAGTTATTAGCTATAGTATTTGCCTTTAATAAATTTTGATCATATTTAATTGGAACTAAATGTGTGGTGCATACTGATCATTCTGCTATTAAATACTTAATGGAAAAATGATGCAAAACCGAGACTGATAAGATGTATTCTTCTTTTGCAAGAATTTGATTTTGAGATAGTAGATAGGAAGGGTTATGATAATCAAATTGCTGATCATTTGTCCAGGCTTGAAATTGAAAAATCTCTCTGTGATATTGAAGAAATTAATGAACATTTTCCTGATCAAAAAACTGTTCCATGTTAAAGAATCGTGTTTTCCGTGGTATGCAGACATAGTAAACTTTATTATTAGTAATATTATACCCTATGGTTTGACATACCAAGAAAAGAAGAAATTTTTGTCTGATGCTAAGATATATTTTTGGGATGGCCCATTTTTATATAAATAAGGAAAGGATCTAATAATTCGAAAATGTGTACCTTTGGAAGAGACTTATTATTCAAAAATGTCATGATTCTGATTATGGGGGACATTTTGGAAGTGATAAAACTGCATATAGAATATTACAATCAGGATTTTATTGGCCTACAATTTTTAAGGATATGAATGTTTATATTAAAAATTGTGATAGATGTCAGCGTGTAGGTAATATTTCTAGAAGAAATGAGAATCCCCTCAATTATATGTTGGAAGTTGAAATATTTGATGTTTAGTGACTAGATTTCATGGGACCATTCACACCATCTTTCGGAAATGTTTATATTTTGATAGCAGTTGACTATGTTTCCAAATGGATAGAAGCTATTGCTTTACCTTGATGTGATGCTCAAAGTGTTGCAAAGTTTTTAGAAAAGAATATATTTTACAGATTTGAAATACCAAGAGTAATCATAACTTATGGGGAAGTCATTTTAGAAATGTGATTATTGGGAAGTTAGCAAAGAAATATCATATTAATCATCGCATTGCTACTGCTTATCATCCGCAGACAAGTGGTTTGGTTGAATTAACCAATCGTGAAATTAAAAGAATATTGGAAAAAACTGTTAATCCAAATAGAAAGGATTGGTCAATCAAACTGGATTATGCTTTGTGGGCCTATAGGATTGCCTACAGAACACCTATAGGAATGTCCTTATATAGGCTGATTTTTGAAAAAGCTTGTCATTTACCTTTTGAACTTGAGCAAAAAGCATATTGGGCTATTAAAGAATTCAATTATAATTTGAAAGATGCTGCTGAAATGAAATTATTGCAATTGAATGAGCTTGAAGAAATAAGGAATGAATCTCATGAAAATGCTAAGATTTATAAGGAAAAGATGAAGTTATGGCATGATCAGAAGATTCTTACTAAATATCTTGTACCAGGACAAAAAGTTTTAATGTATAATGCTAGATTAAGAATATTTTCTGGAAAACTTAAGTCCAGGTGGATGGGTCCATTTATTGTGATAAAAGTTTATTCTTATGGAGCTGTAGATATTCAAGATCCTAAGACTGGAAAAATATTTAAAGTTAACGGACATAGACTTAAACCATATTTTTTAGTCAATAAATCTAAATTTAATAATAATTTGATGCTGGGTCACTCAGAATGAGTTCTGGGTATGTCAGGCTGAAGACGTTAAAACAAGCGCTTTGTGGGAGGCAACCCATAATTATCGATGTGCTTTTCTTTATGTTTGTTTTGTGTGCTTTATTTTCTTTGTTTGGTTTGTTTTTTATGTTTTTAGTGGCAGTAATTTGGAGTTTTTAAACTATAGTAGAGTTTATTTGACCTTAATCGATGACTTAGAGAAGTCAGAATGAAAATTTGGACACTTAGCAGACCTGTGCTAAATTGAGCACTGGCGGCTAAGCACCGACTGGTTGGCGCTTAGGCACCGCAATTATAAAAAATGTGAAAAATGAGGTTCTAGAAGCCTAAATCGTGGGGGAGTAGTTTTGGAAGTTATTTTGGAGTTTTAAAATGTCTTGGGGCAGATTTTGCACTTCCCAAGTCTATAAAAAGGACCTGATTTAAGAGAAACACTTGACCCAAGTCCTATTTTCATTTCTGAGTCTTAAGAAGAGAGTTTTGAGTGCATCATGTCTTCCTGGGAGAATGAGATGAAGAAGAAGCAAGATTCTGACAAAAGTAAGTTCATTAGTGATAGTGCTAAAGAATTAATCAATGGATATCTCGCTGTTAGTATTCAAGGTATTGCAGAAATGATTGCAAATACTGAAGCCCAAACAACTTCAATGGAAGCAAAGATCAATGAAAATAGTTTGCAGTTGGAGCACATGGGATGGCAACTCAAGATGTAATTCAGTCATTCAAGATATGTGGAAGAAGCGGATAAGGCGATGTTTGTAAAGAATAAATGGATTGAAGAAGAAGATGTAAGAATGAACAATTATCGCCCGTTCTATCAAATTTATATTCCATAAGGGTCAAATGAGAATAATAGTGGTCCTGGATATAATCCGCCTAATGGAGAATGGAATTAAGAGTGCTTTGTTCTTATTTGTTTAGTGTTCTTATGTGTTATGTTTAGTGTTTATGTGTGTTATGTTTGGTGTGTTTAGTGTTTATATTTAAGTATTAACTAAGCCTGATGATGTGATAGTTACATCCTAGAGATGTATACTTATCAGTTTGAGATGAAAGTTTCTTGTATTTAGAGAATTTCATCCTTTATGTGTGGATAGAAATTCTAGAATTGTATTAAGTGTTATGTTTGTTTTAATATAAGTTTGTGTTTTTGTGAAATTTATGTGGAATCAATGGATATTAAATTTTGATTTGGAATATTGAAGATTTATGTGGGGAGAAATAATTATTCTGGAGTAATTAAGGGTGATTAACCAAGTGATTTTGTGCATATACCTTAATTGTGAAAATTTAGGTATTGGCGGCTAAGCACCAAAGTGCCGGCGCTTAAGCGCCAGATTTCGCAACTAAGCACCGAGAGTTCACGCTTAGGCGCCAGTTCGCGAAAATTGGTTCCCAACAGTTAAAAACCCGAAAAATGCCATTTTTAAAACACCCCATTGTCTTCAACCTTCGGTTTATCGCGAAAGAGGAGCCTAGGGCATCATATTGTGGATCATTTAAGAGCCGATCTCAACAAAAATTGTTAGATTTGGATTCCTTGAGGTAAGATCACTACTCCTAAGTAAAATATTTTTATTTTCACCATGTATTTTGAGTACATTTTGGAAAATCTTAAAATCACGAAAAACTTGAGAAATTGCTTGGATTTAGTGAAAATATCTTTTGGAAGATATTTTAACAAATTTAGTTTGATTTTGGAATTTATGATGAATTGTTTCGTGAATTTTTAGAGATGGCTCCAAAGTCAAAGTGTGCACGAGAAAAGACAAGATTTGATTCTAAAAATTTTTTTATTATGAGTGTGAGGAACGATACGTCGATGCATTGCAATCACGTAAGTTGATTCCTAAGCGTGTGTTTAGTAAACCAGGAGAGGTGATTGAAGATTTGATTGCTATAAGGAATTGGGAGAATTACTGTTGCTTCTCAGCTGTTGCTGTTGTTTCTGTGGTTAGAGAATTTTATGCAAATTTGCCTGCTACAGAAGAGAATCAAGTGATGGTTAGGAGGCATGAGGTCAACTTTTCTTCTGGGGAAATCAATATTTTTTATGGACTACCTCCTGATATGTTATGTTTTTTATTCTAACTATCATCATACGGAAGGAGAATTAAATGAGATCATGGAATTTCTGACTGATGGAAGAGGATTATGGAAAATAACTAATGATAGAAGAGTGAACTTTCCTACTTCCAAATTGAATGCCACTTCTAAGGCATGGCATTATTTTATCTCATCTAAATTTTTACCTTCGAGTCATACTAGTGAAGTAACGGGAGAAAAAGTTGTGTTGAACCATTGTATTCAGCAAGGGAAGCCTATTGACATTGGAGGTATAATTTATGATTATGTTTTGAACTATGCTAGATCAACCACTACAGCAGGTATGGGATTTCCTTCCTTGATTCATTCATTATGTGAACGATCTGGAGTGAAGTTTGAAACCTGAGAAGAGGTACTTCAGCCATTGAGACCAGTTAACAGTGTAAACGTTGGTGCTTACACTGTACATTCGGAGTTTGGTTGGAGAGGAGGATTTGGTAGGGCTTCTACGCTTACGCTTCGCTCGCATCTACTTCTCGTGCTACTACTTCACCTGCTTCATCATCTACTGATTCACAGACTGGTTTATTAAGAAAAATTTTGAAAAAAATGAGCCTTACTCGAGAGCATCTGAAAGATATGGAGGGTAAGATGGATAATGTAGAAAGATATATTGTGAAACATGATGAGTATGAGGAGAATTATCAGCAATATTTGGATAGATTGATTAGAGGTGATCAGAGTGCTGAGATGCCCCCTTATCCATTCTACATACCTTATGTGCCATCTAGGGATTGGAACGAGCAGGATGATGATGATTAGTGTTATTTGTTTTCGTTGCAGTGTTATTGTTGATATATGTCTGTTTTGTTTAGTATTTAGTTTGATCATTGTGTTGTAATGTGAACATTGATAGTATGCAGACTGTAGTTTGTATTATTTTTCTGTTATGCATATTTAGATGTATTGTTGTTGTTGTATTGATGTTTTATATGTTGCTTTGTGATAGTGTGTGTAATAGTAAATGTTTTAATGTGTATGTTATGTCAATGTTTTTAGTTGTGTGTACTTTAATTCAAAAACTTTTAGGAGATTATAAACCACTATTGGGAACTTCTACTTAGGAAACTACATGTTTAAAATTTTTCAAATTCCACTATCATCTGTTATCTGTATCAGTGTGTTATTTTAGTTGGTGTATTTGCTTTGCAAACCTCCACTACTGTAGAAGTCTTTTTGAAATTTTTACTTTTTTATGTATAAATTTTTTTTTTTGAAAAACTAAATTTGATTTCATTTTACTCCACTTATTTAAATTGTTATACTTGCATATTAGGATATTAAAAATTCATGCAAGCATGATATGTCAATTTTTATTTCTCACCCATGATCATTTCTTATGCTTAAATGTTTTATCTTAACTAAAAATTAAAGTTTTGGGGGGGGGGGGGATTTTAAAAACAATGATTTTCAAAAACCTAAAATTTTATTTAATTCTCAAGAATACTTAATATAAATCTTATTTTGATTGAGAACAATTATGTACATGAAGTTATATTAGGGGAACAAAAATTTTGAATATAGAAATGAATAAAAAAATTTAGTTAAAATTTATAGTAATCATGAAAAACTGAAAATTAAAATTTTCTTAATGAAGAGGTGTTAAATAAAGTTAAACTATCTTTAGTAAGAAGTTTTGTATTTTTGGATAAATAAAATATTTGAGTTTATTCTTCAAAGCTTAAATTTCTTTTATTGAAGAGTAATTTTCAAATATTATTATTATGATTTTTAAGTGAAAGATGTAAAACTGACCTTTATTTTAAATGGAAGGGTCGAATTCGAAATCATTAAAGGCCTATCCAGATATAGTAATCCTTGCCTTATAAAAAAAAGAAAAAAGAAAGTGAAAATAGTATATGAAAAGGGAGGAGAAGCTTGAGGATTTAAGGGCCTAATCAAAAATTGGTTTCATACCTAAAGTTTAAGATATAAGATTAGAGAAAATCTAAAGCTTAAAGTTATAATATAGTAAGTAAAATCATTTTCAAATAAAGATTTTTAAGTGAGAAATATAAGTGTTTAAGTCGTATATTTTGAAGAATCAACAAATATTTCTAAATTAGATAGAAACTTATATTTGTCATTTTCCTTCACTTAAGAACATTCTAAACTTTAAGTTGGTTTTAATTACTGAAATGTTTTCTAAATTGGACTATTCCATTTCTAGACCAAAATTTTGTTATCTTCCTAAGAAACTCATTACATAATTTGCATGCGAAAATGTTCTATGAGATTAATTGTCACTTGAGGACAAGTAAAATTTTAAGTTTGGGGGATTTTGATACACCTAAAATATATATTATTTTTATGCACATTTTTATACCTATTTTTAATGACAATGCACTTTAATGGAAGGTATTTTGTGTTTTTCTTGCAGGTAAGATGAAAATGGATGTTCATGATGAAAGGAGCAAAATTGGATCAAATTTGGAGCAAAAAAAGATGAAAAATGAAAATTTGGCACTAGCGGCTAAGCGTCGCTGGGCCGGCGCTTAGCCGCCACAGTTAAAAATTGAAATTCAAATGAATTTGGCGCCAATTTCAAAGTGGATGGGATGCAACTCTTGGTGGTAACTTCCATAACTTCCTTTGGGCGGCAAGTTTGAATGAAGGGGCGCATTCTTTGGTGGATACATTGAATCTGGACACATTTTGAAGAGACACCAAGACACTTTTTGGTTAACTATTTAAAGAGAGTCTTAGGAAAGATTGGGGGGCTCTTCTATTGCATTTTGAAGAGAGTTTCCATTAGGAGTAGAGAGTAGAGAGGAGCTCTTCCATTGCATTTTGAAGGGTTATTTCTTTCTTTTGAACTCTTCCTTTGCATTTTGAAGAGTGTTTTAATTAGGAGTAGGAGTAGAGAGTAGAAAGGAGAAAAGGGTCGGAGTGAAGTCTTCTTCTTCCCACTTCTTTTCTTTCTTTTAAGTTTAGTTTTTATTGAAGTCTGAAGTTATTCTGAGTCATCGGAGTTGGGAGATCCGCTCTGACGAGTAGTTTAGTGAAGAGTTAAAGTTTCAGAGGAACTTCCTGAGTCTTGTGGAGAGAGTTTTTAGATAAGTGTTTACTTTCATTCTTACATTTAGTTTTTTAATTAATACTTTTTTTGTTTGTTATTTTTCTTATGGTTTTTAATTTTGAATCAATGTGTTTTTGTATTTTTTCAACGAATTCTGAATAGTTTACTTTATCTTTTTCTTTCTTAAATGGAGAAGTAATAAATTTATAGAGAATTGTTGTGGAATGTATAAGTGTTTAAAAGTTGGAAGAAGTTGTGAAGATTGATTAAGAAAACTTTGTATACTTCTTAATTTGGCCTGTTAAGTTGTAGAATTTCTTGAGATTATGTAAGATCCAATGCGGTATTGTCTCATAAAAGTTAGTAAGAATCACATGCAATTATATGGGTGAGAATTATAGTCCATATAATTGAATGTAATATTAGAAGATATTTTTATGGAAGTGAGAAAAATTAGAGGATTTCAGAGTGACAGGCTAAAACCCCCTAATTTGGTTTAAAGTTTTGAGTTTTGTTATGAGAAGTTAGCCCCCAGTTGCTGGGAATTGAGGGAACTCTAGTGTGAGAGACCGGTATCTTCCCTGCCTAACCTTGTTCAAAATGATAAAAATTTCAAATTAACTTTTGTTCTTTATAGAACCAAGTAAGGGTAAAGAACACATTTGCTTCTATCTATCACAACAAATGTAAATACTTCCACAACAATACTTTAATAATTATTACTACTTCATAAAATGAAAGAAAAAGATATTCTAGTTAATAGTATTTTACATACAGTGTTATTAGTTATTATAATTTTAATTTCTTGCTTAACATTTTGTTAAGGAAATTTCTAAATACAAATCAACTTTCAAAACTTTTCAAAATCAAGACATACTTTCAAAAGCCATAAAAAAAGTAAAAAGATAATTTTCTGATTCCTTTATAGATTTTCAAATTTTCCCTCTGGGTTCGATATCTCGGGGCTTAATCAGAAAGTCCTATATTACTTGATAAACGATATGTATACTTGCGTAGTATCTCATATTATAAAATCATACTTTTCATATCTAAATCATTAGCACATATATATTTGGTGTGGAGTCAAGTTTTTGGCACACATATATTTCTAGCGGCTCAAGTTTTTGGTGTTGTTGCCAATTTTCATATCTTATTTGTAAGTATAAATATCAGGGATCAAGTATCCCTGGCGGATTTCCTTTTTTGTCATTAGTAAAGTTGTAGCAGCATCCGAATTGGATTGTAATCCTCCCCTTGCCTCGTTTGCATTTCTTCGGCTCAGAGTAGGTCTTGCTTCGTAGTGGTCCTGCACGACCCTACTTCTTCAGCTCGATGACTTAGTCCACGATCTCACTCTGCTCGTAGTGAGAGAAAACATCCATATGCAACTCCAGTCCATCCAAGATGTTTACATATCTGCCTCGGATTCTCTAAAAGTATTCAAAGTTATGTTTCCGCACCCTCTGGATCATCTCCATTTCGTGCTCTGAAATTATCTAGAACTGTCGGGATCTAGTGATGTACTGTGGGATGTACGGCTCCACACCAGCATGCTCTCCTGGAATCATCACCATCTCAGGTGCAGGCTCTGTAGTAACCTCCTCTGGAATAACCTCTGCTATTGTGCTCCTGAGGGCTGGCCTCCTTGGGTCAACTGCTGCGGTCGTCGGAATTTCTTCCTTGTTCTGTTCTTCCATCAATTTCTTCAACATTTTATGGATACAACAGTTCTTGTTTCTCCTTTGTGTTGAGGTCAAAGTGGCTCTCCTTTCCCTCTGGATTTCCGTAGGGACGACACTGATAAGCTTCCCTCCTGCGGTAGTTATCACTGATTTCATTTTGTGTTCGTCGATCGCGCTGATCTTCCTTTTCTGGTTTGCAGTATGCTGAACTTTCTCGCTGAGTTTCATCACTGTCTTTCCATGCGACTCCCTGAGGTCTACAGTAGTCCAAGCAGTCTCTTCATATTCTAGCTTTAGCTGCGCAAAGTCTGAGTCAACCTTGATCACAGCACCAGCTTTCAGCTCTTCTTCGTTAAGTGCAAGACTTACGCCATCTTTGAAAGAAAGGACCAGCCTCCCGCTCGACATCTTCCTGCGAAAACAAGGAAGGGATCAGGGGCTAAACCAAAGAAGAATGAGAACAATAAGAATCTTAAATTTATTGCAATTTGTTTTATTTTGTAAGTTTATTAGGAGGGAAAGATTTGATTTGGATTTTGAAATTGGAACAAGTTTCAATTTTTATTTTATTTTAGAAAATTTCTTTTGGATTTTGGTTTTGAAATTTCTTATTATTATTATTTTGGGTTCAGACCCAGTTGCACACAATTATCACGCCAGTGCTTCAACGAGCAAAAGGTCCGCTCCTAGAAACATCACGTCGCATAATACTTCTTTAGATATTGTTCGTTGATGGGAAGCATTAGTCGCTCTCCACGGCAATCCATGAGTTGGTAGGAGCCTCTTGAGTATACTTTCTCTACTACAAACGGTCCCACCCAAGTTGGTTCAAATTTTCCTCCTATCTTGCGGTGTGCAAGAATAGGTCTTCTGAGGACGAGAACTGTTTCACTAACTCTGAAAGTTCTTGGGCGGACCAGCTTGTCGTGGGCCTGAATCATCATGGCTTGATACAGTTAGAGATTCTGCTGCGCTGAAAGTCATTTTCCTTCCAAGCTTTCTAATTCTTCCAGTTTTAGTTTGGCGTTCTCTTCTGTAATGATCTTATTTTTAACTGCAATTCTGAGTGACGGAAGCTGAACCTCCAAGGGTAAGACGACTTCAGACCCATACACTAGAGCGTAAGGTGTAGACTGAGTAGGTGTTCTGAAAGTTGTCCTGTAAGCCCATAAGGCTTCTAATAACTTCTCATGCCAATTTCTCTTGTTGTCGTCCAAAGTTTTCTTTAGAACTTGGAGGAGTTTTATTAAAAGCCTCGGCCAAGCCGTTTGCTCTTGGGTAGTAGATCATCGAATAGCGCTAGTCTATTCTGTGTCTTCTGATGAAATTGTTGATCTTCGTGCTCTTGAAAGCGGACCCGTTATCTGAGATAATTCTGTGCGGTACCCCAAAACGGTAGACGACTTGATTCTTGAAGAACTGTAACACATGATGTGCTTTCACTTCCCTGAGCGGTACTGCTTCTGCCCATTTCAAAAAGTAATCTGTCGCTGCAATATGAAGCGATGTTCTTTTGAAGAAGGCGGTTCTATCAGACCCACGATATCCGTGCCCGAACATTCAAATGGCCACGACGCGATTGTCAGATGTAGCACATTCGGAGGTTGATGTAGAACCACTCCATGCACTTGGGACTGGTGACAACTTTTGGCAACTTTCATGTAGTTGGTCATCATTGAGGGCCAGTAGTACCCTAGTCTCTTAATTTTCATTTTCATCTTCGGACTTGACTGGTGAGCGCCACAGAGTTCTGAGTGTATTTCTTTAACAATTTCATGAGCCTCTGACTTGCTCAGGCACCTTAGTCACATCTGGTCAAAAGACCTTCTGTATAACGTATTGTTTATTATTGTGTATGATAGAATTCTTTTCTTAATCTGATAGGCTAATGACTTATCGTCCGATAGGTGTCGGCATATTTTTAGGTTGTGTGTTGTATTTTGAAAAGGAGGTCGCCTACAGAAGTTGTCGGCGAATTTTAAATTTAATTTAAATATACATATAATTTAGAAAGTAGTATTTGATTTTGAAAATAATTTTAAATTTGAAAGTTTTAAGATATGAAATCAAACCGATCTCACATCCCAAATAGTTTATATAAACGAGCACCGCATCACAAACCGTATATCTATCTCGAAGAATAGACACACTGCTTGATGATGGGGCTCGATTAAATAAACTAGAAGATTTGTGACATCCGTTTGGTATGCGAACCAATTTTATAAGCCGACAAGTTCCCCTGCTTAATACAAAGAAATTAAGCAGGGTTTATATTACCTGGGTTCTTAAAGTTCCCTATAAGGGCAAGCCCTTATAGTTAATTACATCTTAAATGACGAGAATCATTTAAGAAAACTCTCGATAATGATCAGTGGTTTTGCTCTCAAGAATTTCAAAGTTTAGGGTTTTCAAAGGATTGGAATTTAGAAATTTCAATAGGGATTAGCTCAAATTGGGAACGAGTATATTTTGGAGTTCAATGGAAGAGAGGTAGGAGAAGCTCGGAGATCCAAGAGGAATCTTGGCAACTTCCCAACTATCCTATTGTTTGGCTTCAATTTAGGAAGAACTATTTAGTATTTCGATCTTGTCAATTTTAATTATTTAGGACTTATATTCGTATGACATGATCATACAAACAACCTCGAAGATGTGAGGGTTTATGTCGTACCAAACGACTACCTCGAAGTCCTAAGACCGGTTAGGGCTTAATTTACATAACATGATTATGCAAATGCCTAACGAAAAGTTGAGGATTTATGTTGCACTAGGCAAACCACCTCGAAGTTCTATGGCTTGGTTATTTAATTCTAAGAAAGTTTTGTTGAAGTAGATCCGAGTTTTGCTGATGACGATGGCCGAGCTGCCCACTATGCTCCGAGCTCCTTGTTGTTGCAGAGGTTTAGTTTTAGAAGTCATAAATCAGAAGATGGGAGAAGTGTTTTGGTTTAGAGAGAATCTTAAAATCCAAGTGTTTTTTTTTTAATATTTTAATTAAAACAAATCTTAAAGTTGTTTAAACAGAACCGATTAAGATCCCACGGTTCCGTCATCCCGGCACCGTTATTTTCATTGAATTCACTTAGTCCAGATGAATTTGCTAAACTTAACTGAATGAGTTCCACACTTTCATTTAGACCGTGAGAAATCCCGTTAACAACACGTGGGTTACATCATCCGAGGTATTCCCGATCATTCAACAAGACGTTTTAATTTAGTTGCAATTGTAGTTTTGTTGTTCTGTTTGTGATTAAATTTTGAGTTGTTTTATATTTTGAAATGTTGTGGCGGTGATTTTTTATCTTGTAATGACTTTTAATTTAGTTTTGGTTTCAGTTTAGGGACTATCCTAAAGGTTTTGGTTTTTATGCAATAGTTGTTTATCATGCAAGAAAAGTAAAGTACAGTGCACGTAAGTAAATTGCAATAAAGTAAATTACAATAAAATAAAAGCGTACCTGGAGGGTCTTCCCGTCATCCCAAGCTGCACTTAAAACACATGTTAAGACATTTAAATGTTTCAACAAGTACCTAGGTAAAGCTATGGGAAAGGTTTTGGTTGTCTACCAAAGTCCTAATCCTATAGCTAATCATCTCTTATGACGTCTAGGTTCTTGTGTTTTGGTTTAAGGATGACTCTCTTCACCCAAGAACAATTAAATTCAGTTGTTCTTATAAACATCCTATCATATTGAGGAAGTGCTTAAGACGAGTCTTAAGCATCTTTTCAATACCTCTAGGATTGTTTTAAGTCCAAGAGAATTTAATTATACAAGTAAATTAATCATCCAGGGAGTTTAAGTTTTGTTATCTTGCTCGAGTGAACTAGGACATTTGAATATCCTATAAGTGAAGTAACACTTCACTTGATGCCTCATTTAAGAGTTATAATAATAAGAACTTTAAAAGGGCAAATCAAATTATTAAATATTTTAATGATTTAAACTTAATGATTTAATTTTAATCTTGACTTAATTATAAAAAGTTATTTTAAGTTTGGAATAGTGTTCAAGTTATTTTAGATTTAATTCTTAATGATTTCATTTAGGTTTGTTGTTAAATGATTTTAATTTAATTTAATTCAATTTAATTTTAATTCAATTTAATTTAATTTTAATTTAATTTGATTTGATTTTAATTTAATTTAATTTAATTTAATTTAATTTACTTTTAATTTAATTTAATTTAATTTAATTTAATTTAATTTAATTTTAATTTAATTTTAATTTAATTTTAATTTAACTTAATTTTAATTTAATTTTAATTCAATTTAATTTAATTTTAATTTAATTTAATTTAATTTTAATTTTAATTTTAGTTTAATTTACTTTAATTTTAGTTTGATTTTAATTTGGATTAATATTTTAATTAATTTTTTTTTAATTAAGTATTATTGAAGTGGTTTATTTAGGGACTTTTAAATTAAAGAATAAATATCCTCTTAATAATATCCCTACTTTAATAATTCTAATTTCCATCATTTTCCCAAAATTTCAATTAATTAATTAATTAAAGTTTATTTCAATTATATTTGAAATGTTTAGTAGGTTTCTACCCTCAATCATTTAAGTTTCAATCATCCAAAATCAGTTTAAAATCAAATATTTTACCCTCCCCTTTTGATTAATCCTAAAATTTTAATTAAAGGTTTAAATTTTTAATTACCATTTTGCCCTTCAAGCTTAATAATTCTATAACTCACTAAATTAAGCTCAAATGAACTTGAAATTTTTATGTAACCTCACTTACATGTCAATTAAGACTTTAGAGGAGAAAATGTGATTTTTCTGTTTTTAATTTATTTATGTAATTATTTTTAATGGAAAATAGGGGTTTTTAAGGAAAATTCAATAACATGACCAAGGAAATGTTTCTGTCCTTAAGAAAATTATGGGACATTCCTAATGACCAGAGGACCATTTGGACAAATTTTTGGTGATTTTTTGAATTATATTTTATTTATTAGAATTATTTTGAGTTTTGTAGTATTAATTAATTTTAAACTAAAATTGCAGTTGAAAAATGGATTTTATATTTTTCTTAAATCTCTCTGACCTCAAGGAGTTCAGAGAAACAAATTTTGTATTTTTTTATTTTTCTTTGATTTATTAGAATTATTTTAGTGAAAAGGTTGGAAAATACATTTTTTAATATTAAAAATTACATTAAGCCTTTAAAATTCAATATCTTATCCTAGGGACTTAAGAAAAATATTTGGTTTATTCTTAAGTAATTAGAATTCAAAATGTGACATTTTGGTGATTTTTAATATTTTTATGATTTTATTATTTTTTAATTATTAAAAATATTAAAATATTGATAAAAATCAACCTTTTTAGAAAATTACAATTTTAATTTTCCTAAGTTCCTCTGATATCAGAGAAGCTCCAAAACCATTTTTGTGAATTTTTGAAAAGTATTTTGTGAGTTATGAATTTTTAAAGTTTGATTTTACCCATTTTGCTTAAGAGGCTTAATCAACCCATTTGGTGGGGTTAATCAAGTCCAATTAGTTTCAATTTTTTATGTGAGACTCTCCTAACCCTAAAGGACAGTGGAGAATTGTTTTCAAGTTAATTTAATGTATAATTAACCCTAATTAATTATAGTTCAATTTTTAGGTGTTTAGACCAATTAGGGTTATTCCAAGTGAATTAACTCAAAAATTATTTTTCTTAGGTTCCTCTGGTCATAAGGAACATCACCAAATTTTCCTAGAATTTATTTCTCAATATGCTAATTATTGGAATTAAAATATTCAAAACAGTAGCATGCAATTGAAAATTCAATAACTTCTCAAAGGGATAGCCTCTGACCTTAGAAAATTCAGGGAATGTTCCCAAGTTCAGAGGCTTCAAAAGCCCTATGGTCTCATGCCATGGTGAATTTTCTATATGCATGGAGAATTAAAATAGTGCAGAGAGTAAATAAATTATTAAAAATAAAATACTTGATGAAATGACCTGATTTCTTTTCCAAATTATTCTCCTCTGTTCACTGAGCAAGAGAGTATTTTTATTTTATTTTTACGATTTTTCTACACAAAGTTATGGATTTTTGAAGTTCTGGGTATTTAATAAATAAGAAAAATCCCTAATTTCCTACTTATCCGAATCGGCGCCGCGTCAACCTTAGCATCTCCGAACAGCCACGTGGCGCTTTCTGGTTCTACGCCGCCATCCGACTCAGCGCTCCAGGGGCCCGCGGTTCATGTACCATCGCGCTGTTCGGCTCGATCCCGACCGTCCGCTCGATACACGCTCGATCCGACGGCTCCCAGTCATCGTCTACGACTGGTGTGAACCCGTGACCGTCCACACTAAAACCCTAAGATCTCACTCAATACTTAACGGATTTTTGTGTTCTTGTGCTTTATGGATTCGTCTTGAAGAGACGAATACATCTATACAGTGATCATGCATTGAAATTAAGGCATTTGAAATGGAGAATGTTCGAAGCTCGGGAGGAAGGGAGAGCTCATACCTTTGCTCGCAGAAGTGAAGCTTCGATCTGAGAGTTGTGTCACGTTCGATTGGGTCCAAGCAAGCTCCAGATGAAGTCCCTTGGCCTGGTGAATTGCCTAGGTACAAAAGTGACCACAGCTGATCACAAAGCTTGGAGGCTGGAGCAACTGGGTGGCCTGGAGAGGGGGCTTTCACTGGGGAACTTCTCCTCTTGGTCTGGTGAAGGTGTAGGACCAATCAATTTGGAGATTGGCTCACTGTGATGAAGTGTCCTGGTTTTGGGCTTGGATTTCAACTCTGAAATTGAGCTCACAGAGAGGAAATGGCAGGGGGATTTCAGTGGGGATCAAGTTCTCCAGGTGTGGGGAAGAGTCTGAAATGATTTTGGCAGAGTTTCTGTGTGATTTGTTTCAGCATCCCTTCCATGGCCGAGAGAGGTGGGGTTTAAATAGAGCTGGCTGGAGGCTCTCCCAGGGGGAGTTAGGGCTTGGGATCAGCTGCTCTGGTGAGGAGAAGAACAGCCATGGTGTCCATTGGGCATGGGGCAACTCAGCAAGTGAGAATTCCAAGCTTGGGCTCACATGGGAGCTCTCGGGTGTGGTGTTTTCCGGCGACCCGGTGGTCGGCCGGCGGAGCATGGGTCACCCTCGGGGTCGGAGGCTCGGGGCTCGATGTTTGTGAAGTCAATCGGTTGTTGCCATGTGTAAAGGGTTCGAATCAAAGTGGAATGGGGTAAGGGTGTATTTTGGCTAAGTTTGGTCAAATGCATGGATTGGGCTAGGTGCACCTCCCCATGGCTAGTTTGGGCTGAAGAGAAAGTGGTTTAGGTCAGCTTAGTTAGTGGGGAAGGGTCACCATCCAAGTACAATTAAGTTTAAGCAAGGTTTAGTGGAGTCATGGAAGTGGCTAATCCCCTTAAGGGAATATGGAAAGAGCCTCCTCCTGTTGCCATCTTGGGTATGTTGAGGTGTCCAAGGCTTTCATGGCTCCCATGTGGCTCATGCATGGCTTCATGGCTCACCTTTGGCTTGGGAAAAGTTAAGTCAACTTCATGAAAAAGGGTTTTAGAAATTTTGGTAATTTAGGGGTGATTTGATGGGATTTGACATATGGCTTGATTTGGAATTATTTCATTATGGATTTAGAACTTAGGGGATGGTTTTATCAAATGGATGATGATAGAGGATTGTCATGTGGGCTTTAAGATGGATTTTGGGCTTTTTGAAATCATTTTGGATGGACTTTTTTGGAAGGCTTAAGGAAGTGGGCCTTAGGTTTGAAAATAAATTTATGGATGGGAATTTTGTGAAGGATTGGGCCAAACAAATGTTGGGTTTATTTTATGGATGTGCCATGATTGATTTGAAGCAAATTTGAGGTGGTTTGGGTTTGAATTGGGTTGGTTTTGGGCTTCTTTGGTAAAGGGGCCAATATAGGTCAAATTGGGCTAACTTGGGCCAATGTTGGGCTAGGGTTGAAATTGATGTAAAATTAATGTTGGGAAATGTTTATGGGGGTGTTACAAATAGGTTTCAACTTTGGTTGGGTTTCAATTTTGGGATTTGGGCCCATTTGGGTTAGGTTTGGGTGTAGGCCCATTTAGGGAATTTTGGGTTTGGGTTGAATTTGAGTAAGGTTTGGGTCCAAATTTTGGGCAAATCATGTTAGTGTTTTGTTTGTGGGGATGCTAGGAAGGTTTTAGAAAAGATTTGGGGTCAATTGGAGTTAAATTGGGTTAGTTTGGGCTAAGTTTGGGTCATGGGTCCAAATTGGGCTTTAAGGTCAAAAGTGAAATTGGATTCAAATGTCAATCAAATTGGGCTTGGATTTGGTCTAGATTGATATTATGGATATTGAATTGAAGTTTAGAATTGAATTGGACCAAAATTGAGACCAATTGGGGTGATTAGGTTTGACATTGGGTTCATTTGGGTTTAAAATGGGCTAAATTGGGGGTTTTGGTAAAAGTAGAGTAAATTGAAAAAATTGGCCTATGGTGTAGTTGGACAAAATGAAATTGAGAATATTTGGGATTTTCTGGAATTTTCTAGGAATTTTCTGAATTTATGGAATTTTGGGTCAAGAGGGGCATTTTGGTAATTTGGAGGGTATTGGGGGTATTTTTGGAATTTTTGGAATTTTTGGTCAAAGATGATCACTTTGAATGGTGAGAAATGTTTAAGGACTGATTTTGAGGAATTTTGGGTAATTTGGAGATTTTGGAAAATTTGGGCAATTTCAAGGGCTTTTGGTAGGTTTGATGGGTGTAGGGTCCCCGGGGTCAAAAATTGAAATTTTGGCAGAATGAAGATTAATCAAATGTGAGTGAAATGGAATCACTTTGATTGAGCCATGAAGCCATATTAAGCCCATATGAGCCATGAGAGGACTCATTGGAGGCATTCTCTATGTTGTTCCTAACCCTCTTAACCAGAGGCTTTGGGGTTAAGGTCAATCCATATGAATTACCTACATGAGTCAGGAAGTCAAGTTGGGTATAGTTGTGGTTTTAGGATTTGGATTGTGTGTGTGAGAGTATAGAGTGTGAGTGTAGTGAGTGTGTAAGTCAACCCCGACTGCACTGTGCCACCTGTGGTAGTCCTAAGGCCAAAGAGTCCTATAGGGAACTCATCCTTTAAACCTCCACATTTGATTTCAACCCTCTAGGTGATTAGGGGTCTACAATCAAACTTGTGGGGTTTATAGGGAGACAAGAAGTGGTTTAAATTTCTAAGGGATAGGTCGCAATTCTAGTCCTCTAAGATAGTCAAAGGAAAAGCCTAAGGCTAGATCCTAGACACTAAAGAGGGAAGAGAATACCTCATCAAAAATGAGATCAACAAATGGACCCCCAATAGGTGTGGTGTGCTAACCAAGCACACCGCGCGTATTGGTTTTGACCGAAGAGATCAACAAAACCAACACAGATGTCCAAGTGACAAACTTAGGACAAAGTAGAAGAATTTCAGTTGGGGAGTATCAGGTATACTTCCAAGACTGGAGATTCCTGAACTCTCGCTGGGGAATGGAAAAGGAGATGAATTCCAAATCACAAGATCTGGGGAATTCGATTTACATTTCACTTCATGTCATGTTCAAGCTTTGATGTGTGAGTTTAGATTTTAGTTTGAGTTTTAATTTAGATTGAAGTTTGGTTTAAAATCAATTTGAGGAAATTTTGAATTTGAAATTTGGATTTGAAATGAGAATCGAAACCTAGGTTTCAACCTCAGGATTGCAAAGAGAATTGGAATTTAGGTACCAGCCTCAGAGTGAGAATCAGGGTTTAGGTGTTGACGGAAAAAGGATGAGAATCAGAATTTAGGTACTGATCTCGGAATGAGAACTAGAATTTAGGTACTAGTCTCGAATGAGAACTGGAATTTAGGTACCAGTATCGGCAGAGAGTCAAAATTTAGGTATCGACCTCGAAAAGGATGAGAATCAGAATTTAGGTACTGATCTCGGAATGAGAACTAGAATTTAGGTACTAGTCTCGAATGAGAACTGGAATTTAGATACCAGTCTCGGATGAGAGTCGAAATTTAGGTATCGACATCGAAAAGGATGAGAATCAGAATTTAGGTACTGATCTCGGAAGAAGAGTCGGAATTTAGGTACCGACCTCGAAGTTTGAACTGGAAATTAGGTACCAGTCTCGGAAGAGAGTCGAAATTTAGGTATCGACCTCGAAAAGGATGAGAATCAGAATTTAGGTACTGATCTCGGAAGAAGAGTCAGAATTTAGGTACCGATCTCGAAGTGAGAACTGGAATTTAGGTACCAGTCTCGGAAGAGAGTCGAAATTTAGGTATCGACCTCGAAAAGGATGAGAATCAGAATTTAGGTACTGATCTCGGAAGAGGAGTCAGAATTTAGGTACCGACCTCGAAGTGAGAACTGGAATTTAGGTATCAGTCTCGGATGAGAGTCGAAATTTAGGTATCGACCTCGAAAAGGATGAGAATCAGAATTTAGGTACTGATCTCGGAAGAAGAGTCGGAATTTAGGTACCGACCTCGAAGTGAGAACTGGAATTTAGGTACCTGTCTCGGAAGTTTAGAATTGAAATTTAGGAATCCATTCAGAAGAGAATCGAAATTTAGGTATCGATCTCGAAAGGAGAGTCAAAATTTAGGTACCGACCTCGAAGTGAGAAGTGGAATTTAGGTACCAGTCTCAGAGGTTTAGAATTGAAATTTAGGAATCAATTCGGAAGAGAATCGAAATTTAGGTATCGATCTCGAAAGGAGAGTCAGAATTTAGGTACCGACCTCGAAGTGAGAACTGGAATTTAGGTACCGACCTCAGAAGTTTAGAATTGAAATTTAGGTATCAATTCGGAAGAGAATCGAAATTTAGGTATCGATCTCGAAAGGAGAGTCGGAATTTAGGTACCGACCTCGAAGTGAGAACTGGAATTTAGGTACCAGTCTCGGAAGTTTAGAATTGAAATTTAGGTATCAATTCGGAAGAGAATCGAAATTTAGGTATCGATCTCGAAAGGAGAGTCGGAATTTAGGTACCGACCTCGAAGTGAGAACTGGAATTTAGGTACCAGTCTCGGAAGTTTAGAATTGAAATTTAGGTATCAATTCGGAAGAGAATCGAAATTTAAGTATCGATCTCAAAAGGAGAGTCAGAATTTAGGTACCGACCTCGAAATGAGAACTGGAATATAGGTACCAGTCTCGGAAGTTTAGAATTGAAATTTAGGTATCAATTCGAAAGAGAATCGAAATTTAGGTATCGATCTCGAAAGGAGAGTCGGAATTTAGGTACCGACCTCGAAGTGAGAACTGGAATTTAGGTACCAGTCTCGAAAGTTCAGAATTGAAATTTAGGTATCAATTCAAAAGAGAATCGAAATTTAAGTATCGATCTCAAAAGGAGAGTCAGAATTTAGGTACCGACCTCGAAATGAGAACTGGAATATAGGTACCAGTCTCGGAAGTTTAGAATTGAAATTTAGGTATCAATTCGAAAGAGAATCGAAATTTAGGTATCGATCTCGAGAAGAGAGTCAGAATTTAGGTACCGACCTCGAAATGAGAGCTGGAATTTAGGTACCAGTCTCGGAAGTTTAGAATTGAAATTTAGGTATCAATTCGGAAGAGAATCAAAATTTAGGTATCGATCTCGAAAGGAGAGTCGGAATTTAGGTACCGACCTCGAGGTGAGAACTGGAATTTAGGTACCAGTTCTGGAAGTTTAGAATTGAAATTTAGGTATCGATTCGGACGAGAATCGAAATTTAAGTATCGATCTCGAAAGGAGAGTTGGAATTTAGGTACCGACCTCGAAGTGAGAACTGGAATTTAGGTACCAGTCTCGGAAGTTTAGAATTGAAATTTAGGTATCAATTCGGAAGAGAATCGAAATTTAAGTATCGATCTCGAAAGAAGAGTCGGAATTTAGGTACCGACCTCGAAGTGAGAACTGGAATTTAGGTACCAGTCTCGGAAGTTGTAATGTATGAAGAAGGACCCAGTCTCATGCCATTTGAACCAAACTGAACCAAGTTCGTGGCTCCGTGTCAATAGACCTAGTCAATCTCCATACAAGAGGGGAAGGAGACCACAGAAAATCAAAAAGATTTCAATGTGACGAAAAGGGTGCAGGATTTTTGAAATTTGAAGTGTGAGTTTTTTTGTGAGGAAGAACCATCCCGAAAGAGGGTTTCAAAGTAATTTGAAGTAGATTTTGATCTGAGGGAGAGTTGAAGGATTTGAAAGAGATAGATTGAGATTGTAATTTCATTTGAAATTCATTTTTTTATTTTGTTTGTCCTTTAATGATCCAATTTTATTTTTGTTGTTTATTTTATGTTCATGTGAATTTTATTTGGTGTTCATGTGGATTTGAAGTTCATTTGAATATTTGAATTTCAAAGAACGGTTCTTATTTATTTCTCTTTTCTTTTCTGTTCTTTGTTCAAAGTTCATTTAACTCTAATGACGTTTCCCAGTCAATTTGCACAAAAAGTGGTGATGGAAAAATGTGACATGGTCACTTTCATTCCAATCTTGTTGAAGATACATCATACAACTCGATCTGAAATATTTCTCATACAATTCATGACTCAAAACGGACTATGTATGATTCTTGTTGATCCATCCAAAAAGTATCTGTTAAAAATCCATGTCTGAATAATGAGATACACGGTCAATAACATCACCTTCCAAGCCATCCTTGGCAGGAATGCCGCATGGATGTACAATGGAGGTGTGTTATTTCCCGTGTAACTCACAGCTCGTAGGGCCGGAGACTCTCCAATTCTGGATCTGGCTGGAAGTGGTAAGTTGCCTTTCTGTCGTCCATCCTTATAAAAGTGACGGAGATCCGCTCCACTGGTACTCCCGGTATACAATGTTTTGCGATGTCTGCTCCATTACCTTGTAATATCATGACGGAACCTACCGGAAGTGGTATCTCCACCGGCCCTCGGAACTTACCCGGGCCTGCTATCCGGAGGTCAGATCCGAACATGATATTGCATTGGTTGATGAACAAAACTGTGCAGAAAGGTTTGACAAAGTCATGGTGGTCTATGTGTGGAGGTATGCAGTCGCCCTTCTGATAAATGTTGATGATGCAACTGTTGGGTATGCGGTACGCCGGCGGCACCCTCCACGTTATCATTCTTTTCACCATTCTTTTAATTATTCTCGGCATTGGATCCACCTCACCGTGACGGAGTATCCCCGGTGGATTTCCTTTTCTGTCCTCTGCAAAGTTATAGCAACATCCGCATTGTATTGTGACTCTTCCTTTCCCTGGCATCCATTTCCGGGGTTCTGAATAAGTCTTTTCTCTCAGACGGCCTGCTCGACCCATCTTTTGAAGTTCTAAAATGCAATCCACAATTTGGTGTTGCTCGTACTCTGAGAATACACCTGTGTGTAACTCGAGGCCTTCCAAAATGTTGATTCTTTTGCCTCTAATCCTTTCAAAGTATTCGAAAGTCTTCTTCTCAACATTTTGCATTCTTTCTAGTTCATATTCCGGGATGATCCGCAAGTGACGAGGCCTAGTAACGTATTGCGGGATGTATGGCTCAATCCCATCACGTTCTCCTGCATACCTTGGCTCCTCGGGGATTGTCTCTGTCGGGACATCCTCCGGGGTTGCTTCCGCAACAAGGTTCTTCAGATATGGTATCTCTGTCCAGTGTTGAGGCACTGATTCTATTTCTGTTCTTCTTGGCACTTTTTCAATCTGTTCTGATTTTCTCAGCGTAGAGTTTCTTCTTTCTGGTTCCTGACGAACCGGTATCTTTGAAATGTGTGTATTGGCTAAGTTGGCTGTTTCCTCGTGTTGATTTGTTGCTAGTTTAGTCAACATCTTGCGGATACGGCGATTCTTATTCCTTCTTTGAGTGGCAGTGAGAGTAGCTCTCCTTACCCCTTGAATCTCTGCGGGCGCGGCGCTGATGAGCCTGCCCTCTGCTGTGGCGACTACTGACTTGATTTTCTTGCTTTCCTCGGTGTTTGTCTTTCTTTTCTTGTTGTTGGATTGGTGGCTTAGGCCACCCATCTTCATCACTGTTTGGCTATGAAGCTCTTCTCGGTCCAATGGGACCCAATCATTTTCTTCGTACTGTAGGCTGGCTGGTGTGAAGTCAGAATCAATTTCTATCACTGCTCCATCCTTCACCCTCTTTTCATCGAGTGCGAGACTCACGCCATTTTTAAAGTTTAGGACCAACCGCCCGTTCGACATTTCCCTGCGAAGAAGACAAGGAAAGGATCAGGGGCTGTACTAAGAACAAGAACATTAAGAAAATATTTACCACTGAAGATTCTTATTCACTTATTTTAATTTAAAGGAAGGTAGGAAAAGATGAGAAAAGATCAGGAACAAGATTTGATTTGAAAGGAAGGGTAAAACTTTATTTTTATGATTTCACATATTTTATTTTTAGCACATATTTTATTTTATCCATTTTTATGTTTTTTGGGTTCGGACCCAGTCACAAAGTGATTGCTTCACCCGTGTTTCTAGGGATAAGACTCCATTTTAGGGGCCACCCTTCGAAACATCAGGTTGCGTAATACTTCTTCAAATACCGTTCATTGATTGGAAGAATTTGTCGTTCTCCTTGGCAATTCACAAGTTGGTAGGAGCCTCCCGAGTAGACTGCCTCGACCACAAACGGCCCTTCCCAAGTTGGTTCAAATTTGCCTCCTATCTTGCGATGTGCAAGAATAGGTCTTCTGAGAACAAGAACTAAGTCGCCAACTTTGAAAGTTCTTGGGCGGACCGGTTTATCATGGGCCCGGATCATCTTAGCTCGGTACGGTTCCAAATTTTTCTGCGCTCGCAAGTCTCTTCCCTTCCAAGCTTTCCGAGTTCTTCCGGTCGCAATACGGCATTTTCTTTTGTAGTAATTTTATTTGTAATCGCAATCTCGAATGATGGAAGTTGGACCTCCAAAGGTAAAACGGCCTCGGACCCGTACACTAAAGCGTAAGGCGTAGACTGAGTAGGAGTCCTGAATGTCGTCCTGTAGGCCCATAAGGCTTCTAACAACTTCTCGTGCCAATTTCTCTTGTTTTCATCCAAGGTTTTCTTTAAAATCTGAACGAGAGTTTTATTAAAAGTCTCGGCCAAGCCATTTGCTCTTGGGTAATAGATCATTGAGTATCGCCAATCGATCCCGTGTCTTCTGACAAAATTGTTGATCTTTGTACTTTTGAATGCAGACCCATTATCTGAAATGATTCTGCGCGGTACTCCGAAACGGTATACAACTTGATTTTTGAAAAGCCGTAGCACGTGGTGTGCCTTTACTTCTCCGAGTGGAACCGCTTCGCCCATTTAGAAAAGTATTCTGTAGCTGCAAGGATGAAGCGATGTCCTCTTGAAGAAGGTGGTTCTATCGGACCCACTATATCTTTGCCCCAACACTCAATTGGCCACAACGCAATTGTCGGATGTAGCACATTTGGAGGTTGGTGTAGAACCACTCCGTGCACTTGGCATTGGTGACAGCTCTTGGCGACTTTCATAAAGTCGGTCATCATTGAGGGTCAGTAGTACCCTAGTCTTTTAATTTTCATTTTCATTTTCGAACCCGACTGATGAGCGCCACAAAGTCCTGAGTGTACCTCTTTGACAATTTCACTGAGCCTCGGACCCGTTCGAGCATCTTAACCACATCCGATCAAAAGACCTTCGTATAATGTATTGTTTATTAATGCATAAGACGAGTTCTTTTCTTGATTTGATGGGCTAATGACTTATCGTCTGGTAATTTACTCGTTTGCGAGTAGTCTATTAGCGGTTGACGCCAATCTTCTGTGTTTTCCGTCACTGCTGCAACTGATTCCTCTGCTTTTTTATTTACGTATCATATCCATGTCGAGCTGTGATAGGACCTGTCGTCCTTGAACTGACACTTCAACTGACTCATCTTGTAAGCAGGCAAATTCTTTTGCAAGGCGAGCTAGCGCATCCGCGAGGGCATTTTCTCTTCTAGGGATCTTGTAGAATGTTACATTCGGAATTTGTTCCAACCGTTTCATGGCATACTGAAAGTATTGCTCGAGTCTTGGCTTTAAAATTCTGTATTGTCCGGCGACCTGTTGAATGATCAACTGAGAATCTCCGTAGATGTTGATGTGCGTTATTCCCATTTGAATGGTTAGTTCTAGTCCTGTTATGTGGGCCTCGTATTCTGCCTCGTTGTTTGTGCACGGCTCTGTTAAGTGGTAGGAGTATCTTAACATCCCCCGCCCCGGTGTTATAAGGATTAGTCCGATTCCTGCTTTACCGGGCACTATCGTTTGCGATTCTTTATCTTTCTGTGCTGAGGACGCTCCGTCGAAGTATAGTTCCCAACGTTGATCATCGGTGTCTTCTAGGCTTATTATCTGCTCGTCAGGCAAATCGTCGTCGAGAGGCGAATCTGCCGGTAAAGGATGTGCTGCAAGGAAGTCAGCTAGTATTTGTCCCTTTACGGCGCGAAGAGGAACGAAAGTTATATCAAATTGCAATAGTATCATCGACCACCTGGCAAGTCTGCCAGAAAGTGTCGGTCGGGTCATCAAATATTGCAACGGATTAACTTTCGAAATGAGGTTGACCTTATGAGAAAGCATGTAATGCCTGAGTTTCTGTGCGGCGAAGATCAGGGCCAAACAATGCTTCTCAATCGGAGGATACTTTACTTCCATCGGCAATAGACGACGGCTTAAGTAATAAAGAGCATTTTCTTTTCCCTCGTCATTGACCTGGGCTAGCAGGGCTCCGAGAGAGTCGTCTAAAGCCGCGGTATAAAGTATTAACGGTCTACCCGAGACTGGGGCTGCTAAGACAGGAGGTGTCATTAAGTATTGCTTAATGTCCTCGAAGGCCCGTTGGCATTTCTCTTTCCAAACGAATTTGGCGTCCTTTTTAACTAATGCCGAGAAGGGCTGACACCTACCTGACAAGTTCGAGATAAAGCGTCGAAGATATGCCAGCTTCCATTGAAAGGATCGTAGTTTGTTTTAAGGTTTTGGGAGGCGGCATCTCTAAGATAGCTTTAATCTTTTCCGGATCAATTTCGATTCCGCGATGTCGAACAACAAATCCTAAGAATTTCCCGGAGGTGACTGCCGAAGGCGCATTTTAAGGGATTCATCTTAAGGTTGTATTGCCTCAGTCGCTCGAAAACAATTCTCAAATCATACGGGTGATCTTCCTTCAGTTTGCTTTTGATGACCACATCGTCCACGTAGCACTCGACTTGGTTGTGAATGAGATCATCAAAAATCTTTGTCATTGCTCTTTGATATGTTGCTCCTGCGTTCTTTAGTCCGGATGGCATTACTGTGTAGCAATACACTCCGATCGGCGTTCTGAAAGTTGTGAGCTTTTCGTTTTCTGGTGCCATCTTTATCTGATTGTATCCCGACGATCCATCCATGAATGAGAAGATTTCATGTGTTGAAGCGATGTCGATCATCGGTTCAGGATTGGCAGTGGAAATTCATCCTTTGGACATGCTTTATTCAAATCTCCGAAATCCACGCAGATTCGATCGACCATTCTTCTTTCGATCGGTACCACGTTAGCTAACCAAGTAGGGTATTGTTCTTCACGGGACAAATTTAGCGTCGATCAGCTTCTTAACTTCGACTATTACTTGTTGCTCGATTTCTAGACGCATTCTTTCGGGAGCTTGTCATTCGGAACGAAGTAGGATCTACTCCTAACTTGTGAACTGCGACTTCTGGAGCTAATCCTGGCATTTCGTCATAACTCCAAGCAAAACAGTCCTTGAATTCCATTAATAGCTTGATCATTTCCTCGGAATCTTCTTTATTGAGTAAGGAGCTAACAAAGGTTGGTCTAGGCTTTTCGCTAGTACCTAATTTAACTTCCATTAACTTGTCTATTGTAGATTTGATTTCTTCTTCAAATTCTGGTGGAGCATCTCCGATTGGTAGATCTTCGAGATCCTCTGAAGCTTCCAAGCAGTCTTTATTAGGCTTGCAAGTGACAACCAAGCAAAATTCCGTATCGTCAACTGAACCTACTGTGCCGAATCCGAGACCATGTTTTGAATTAGGAGGCCGACCGACATTATTCCATAGTCTTTCAAAATGTTGTGATTGACCCTTTGTCCATTGTCGAGGTAAGACACCACGTTGAATTAAATTTTGAACACAGGGAGAGTACCACTCAAACGGTTATTCCATTAATTCGGAAGAAGCGACATCTTCAAATTGTACATCTTTTTCATTAATGGAAGAAGGAGTACCACGGTAAAATTTGATTGGTTTAGCACCACCGCCATGCACTTCCTTAACCACCATACCCTCGATCTTATTAGACTGGATCGGGGTCAGGGCTATAGTGTGTACATGGTAGTTAATCTTCTCGTACATTGATTTATATTCTTCATTCTTTTCATCTTCGAGGGAGATCTTGAATTGTGGTTCCTTCTGGTTTATTGTAGCTGCTTCTTTCTTGATTTCTTCTTCTTCTTCAGAGCTGTTCTCCCAATTCACATTGATTACCGGCTTTTTCTGTCCAACTGTCCCAATGTTTCTGCCACGACCTCATCCCCGGCCTCGACCTCGGGTGCAAGTTGTGAAGAAACCTTCACCATCTCGCCGTAAGGGAGTGGTGAGTGACTGTTGGACTAGAACTTCAGGTTCTTCGTCGTCTTGAACTTCTTTTGCTTCATTTGGCATGGTATTTCTGGAGAAGATTGTTTTCTTTGGAGGCGCGTAGTAAGCTGCATCTTCATGAATTCCAATTTCATGTATGGAGAAAGGTTGCAAGTCACCTTTAATGCACTATTCTCCTCCATCGTAGTATTTTATGCACTGATGCAGAGACGACGGTACCATCCGGTTCTCATGTATCCACGGTCGGCCCAGTAGTGCGTTGAACGATGTTTCAGAATCAATTATATGGAATTTTACGGTCGTCTTTGTTAAATCACCGGTCTTCATCAACAGCGTTATTGATCCGAGGGCTCTTTCTCCTTTCTGGTTGAATCCTCTTAGTAACATCTTGTCTGCTTCAAGCTTGCGAGCAACAATTTCCAAGTATGCTAACGTCCGAAGATTCATTATGTTGATTGACACTCCTGGATTCACCAATACTCTGGAGAGCGTAAACTTTCCGATTGTAACTGAAATGTACAACGGTCGGTTGTGATCGGTTGTCCCAAGTAATAGATCACTGTCCACGAAGGTAACACCTCGTTGTTCCTTTAACGAACAAACCTCGTCTAAGGAATCTCCGGCCATCTGAGCTAAACAAATCTCTGGATCAAGTAAGGCCTTGATCAGAGCTTCCCTCATCTCTTTTGATAAGATGAGAGCGTCGTAGATGCTCAGTTTGGCTGGTAGTTTCCTAAGATGGGCTAGCACGTTATAGTCCACTTTGTTACCATGTGTTTCAGTTTCTTCCCGAATGGGCAATTCTTCTGTTGGGGTTGATTCTTCCTGAACAACCACCTGCTTTCCTTTGTTTTTTGGACCCATTCTCGGAGGTAGAACCCTTCCGCTCCATAAATTGACTTCTGTGACTTCTTCTGAATCTGGTACTGAGTTTACTGGTGTCTCCTTTTGAATCAGCATGACAGGTTCTTCTGGAGTCGCTTCGGAATCCGAAAGCTCTAACTCTATTATGATTGGGGTTCCTCGAAATTCACAAATAGATTCATTGCTCGTTGAACTTTCGTAGCCTTCTTGGTGAATGCCTTCTCTGTCATTGTGATTGTCGAGGTTGTGTATGATTTGAGAATTGTTATTTGTATCGGAATCGAGATCCGAATTAGGTTGGTTGTTGTTAGTTGCGTAATCGTTAGAAACAGTCAAAACGTAGCCAACGCCATAACTCTTATCGTTATAAGATCCCGCCGGAGCGAGCAAATAATCATACAGAGTCAAAGGTTCGAGGAATTTTTCCCCCGAATCGGAAACAACCATCCTAGGATAAGCAGCCCCTAGTCTAGCCTTAAGAGCCTCGGTCTTTTCTTCTTCTATGATCTCCTTCTTTTCTACGATCTTTTCTTCCTGGGGTGGTTCTTCAATCGCAATCGATAGCGCCGGCTTGACAGGTTTCGGACTTTGAATTGAAGCACGCACCGAAGCGGTTTGGATGCGATCCAAAATTTTCTTCGATGACTTCGTCCAAGCGGTACTCCATCCATCATTCGTCGTGTAGGGATCTATAGGAACAATAGGATCCGTTGAAATAACATTGACGGAACCGCCTTTTACGGGGTTCCTTCATGTATTCCTTCGGAATCGTTATGTTCCCTTTTCGGAGATTGTTGTCAGAGCCAACTCTTGAAGGTGATGCAATCCTCCATCTTATGTCCGAGCATCCGGTGGTAAGGGCGATAGTTGGGATGGTCTTTCTTATTGACTTCTTCGGCTTCACGGGTTACGCGGTTGAAAATCCGGAGTCTTCATCAAATTGCGGAACATCTTTGCACTTGCCTCATTCTTGAACGGATATTCTCTATTTATAAGCTCCTTTAATGTGCGCTGCAGGCGATGCGGTTGCTCATACTGTTGAGTTGGCTGATAACCGGGTCGAGGTTGTTGGTAGTTCTGCTGAGGTTGTTGATAGCTGGGCTGCAGCTGCTCCGGCTGTATTTGCATTGGCTGCTTGCCCTTATCGACTGCTGCGACGATCCCGGATTTCTTTTCAAGTGTCTTCACAGGCTTCTGTTTGTCTATTTTGTCGACGAAACTTAGTTGCTTCGCTTCCTCTTGCAAGCTTCCGGCCTTGCTTAACAACTTCTCGAAAGTCTTAATCGTAAATCCCTTAAGGAGAAGTGCTATCGGGCCGTGAATGCTTTTAAGCAAGATACCGACCGCATGCTTGCTCTTGTAGTCGTGGCTCACACTTCATGCTTAGATTCCTCCATCGAAGTATGTAGTCCACTAAAGTTTCATTCGGTTTCTGTTTCTCCACCACTAGATCACCGATGGTGATATGGTGTTGAGCTCCGGCAAACCGTTTCACGAAGAGGTTCTCTAATTCTGAAAATGTCTTTACCGAACCGTTCGGTAACTCTGCGTACCAATCGAAGGCGATCCCTGACAGACTGCTGACGAACTGTCGGAAGAGTAAGGTGTCACTTCCATCGGCGTTGCAACAACTAGCGCGAAAATGTGCAACATGCTTGTCGAGGGTTTCCGGTACCATCAAAAGTCTTGAACGAGAGGTGGTACGAAGCCTTTTGGGTATTATCTTGCATCAAATTCTTTGGGGTAAGGTCTACCCGTCCGAATAGATGCTCCGCTCTTAGGACCGTGCTAAGGCTTCTCGCACTTGCTTGTTCTACCATATTCTTGATGTCTTTCTCTCGGAATCATATTCGGGTAGAATCTTTCTTCGGTCGATCGTCTCCGTTAACGGATGTAATCTCTTTTCCTCCGTCTGTAATATGAATAACTTCTGGAGGCGTTTCTCTTGGGGGTTGAACCTGACTCTGAAGAGTGGCTAGGGCTCTAGCCATCTTTTACATCCTTTTTGCCATTTGAGAGACTGTATCATCTTTTTCTCGAAGTTGTGCTCTTAATGCTTCTGGTTCATCTCTCTCCGCAGCTGCCGGAGCACCTTGCGAAGCTGACGATGCTCTTGTCTCAACCATGTTGATCTCCATATATTCGTCATCCATGAATTCCGACGAATCGACTTCATCTCCAAACTTTTCTTCTCTTTCTCTTGCTAATCGTTGAATGTCGGTCCTTAGCTTTTCCATAGCATCCTCCAGTGGTCTTTTTCGTACGGTTTCGCAGTTATCATGCGATGGCTGTTGGATTTCCTTCTTGGGAGTCCCCTTCATCGCAGTGGCGCTCTCTTCGGACTCGAGTCTCCTGACGAGACTTTCCTTTTCAGGTCGTTGTTTCGGTCTTAATTGGCCAGTAGTAGGACGCCATACCATCCTTCTAGCAACGAAGGCCTAGGACCGGATGGTCTGTCGGTCGAATGCTTGGAAGGTGGTATCCTCCACGATCATGTAAACCTGAAACAACAACGAGGTGGACTAGCTTTCATCTTCTTATTCGGCTTTTACGTGGCGATAACGGGTTCTATTCGCGGCCCAAGGCCGGATTTGGGCGGCACCCGCCCTATCCTTCTTAAAATCTACGATACGGGACATTTCTCTTTCTTTGCTAACTTCTCTATCACGGTACGCGGTCGAGCAAATGGTGTGATCCTAACCCTTTTCTTTCGGCTGTTGCTATAGTATGCGGGTTGAGGTAATGTAAAAGCAATCTTGTGGACATTTTCCTCGTCAGCTGCGGCGGAGAGGGGATGGAATCTACTCCCTTCCAAAAGCGGTGTATACTTAGGCAATGGTGTGTACTCAGACAATGGTGTGTACTCAGGGATCTCTTCTAAGAAAACGACTTCAGCAGCTCTGGCCTTTCTGGCAATCTTTCTACTTCTGTTCCTCCTCTGAGTCCGTGTTAGGGGTTGAACCCTTGAGCTGGACCCAATTTCGAAAACAGAAGGTCTCGCAAGGAGATCTGTACCCTCCACGGTAACAGGCTCATTACAAACTTGGACTTCCTTCCCCTTTAGTTTAGCGGGAGCCGGGGTAGGTGTAGAGAAGACTAGACCGGTGGGGGTAGAGACAACAGTCCTCCTACGAACAGTAGTATTCCTTTCAGCTGGAACCCTTTGCAGGGGCGGGAACTCTTGAGCTGACTTCAGGTTGAATTCAATCACGGGCTCTTCAGTTTCTGACATTTTGTCCATTAGTGTGAAGAGAGTGACGTCAGCGATCTTGACATCTGTGTTGCCAAATCCTTGTCCAAAACGGATGATCCCATTGTCGGGCAGCTCATCCTTGTAAACAGCGAAGTCCAGTCCATTGGTGAAGGAGAAGATTAACTTTGGGGCATCCATTTTCTGTAGGGCAGATTCCGAATGTTAGTCCCGAATTATACTTCCTTTAGTCGTAAAGTTTAGGACGAAAAAGAAAGAGTCTGAACACATTTTCGTTTATTTTAGTGCATTTGTGATTTATAAAAGAGGTTGTTTATTAGGTAGTTCGTTTGTTAGAAACAAAACGATTAAAGGAAAAAGGTTATAAAAAAGGTAAAGGGCCTGATTTAGAATTGGAAAGGAAGAGAAAGTCTTATGCAAGACTTCTCAACTCGAAGGACCACTCCTAAGCTAACACCTATTGGGGGTCCACCCCACCTCAGAAAAGAGGTAAAAGGATCTCGGAACCTCTCTGTTTAGGGGTGTCTAAATAGTGGCTCCTAAATCCAAGAGAGTTGACTATACCCGTTCAAGACAGAAATGAACGTGGTATTTCAACGGAAGAATGGTAGCTTGGTCCACTAGGGACATGGAATTGCTACCGATTTATGAAAGCAAAACCATCTGATCAAAATGGAGAGATGAACTAGTCCCCAGCGGAGTCGCCAGAAGTTGTCGGCATATTTTTAGGTTGTGTGTTGTATTTTGAAAAGGAGGTCGCCTACAGAAGTTGTCGGCGAATTTTAAATTTAATTTAAATATACATATAATTTAGAAAGTAGTATTTGATTTTGAAAATAATTTTAAATTTGAAAGTTTTAAGATATGAAATCAAACCGATCTCACATCCCAAATAGTTTATATAAACGAGCACCGCATCACAAACCGTGTATCTATCCCGAAGAATAGACACACTGCTTGATGATGGGGCTCGATTAAATAAACTAGAAGATTTGTGACATCCGTTTGGTCTGCGAACCAATTTTATAAGCCGACAAGTTCCCCTGCTTAATACAAAGAAATTAAGCAGGGTTTATATTACCTGGGTTCTTAAAGTTCCCTATAAGGGCAAGCCCCTATAGTTAATTACATCTTAAATGACGAGAATCTTTTAAAAAAACTCTTGATAATGATCAGTGGTTTTGCTCTCAAGAATTTCAAAGTTTAGGGTTTTCAAAGGATTGGAATTTAGAAATTTCAATAGGGATTAGCTCAAATTGGGAACAGTATATTTTGGAGTTCAATGGAAGAGAGGTAGGAGAAGCTGGAGATCCAAGAGAAATCTTGGCAACTTCCCGACTATCCTATTGTTTGGCTTCAATTTAGGAAGAACTATTTAGTATTTCGATCTTGTCAATTTTAATTATTTAGGACTTATATTCGTATGACATGATCATACAAACAGCCTCGAAGATGTAAGGGTTTATGTCATACCAAACGACTACCTCGAAGTCCTAAGACCGGTTAGGGCTTAATTTACATAACATGATTATGCAAATGCCTAACGAAAAGTTGAGGATTTATTTTGCACTAGGCAAACCACCTCGAAGTCCTATGGCTTGGTTATTTAATTCTAAGAAAGTTTTGTTGAAGTAGATCCGAGTTTTGCTGATAACGATGGCCGAGCTGCCCACTATACTCCGAGCTCCTTGTTGTTGCAGAGGTTTAGTTTTAGAAGTCATAAATCAGGAGATGAGAGAAGTGTTTTGGTTTAGAGAGAATCTTAAAATCCAAGTGTTTTTTTTTAATATTTTAATTAAAACAAATCTTAAAGTTGTTTAAACAGAACCGATTAAGATCCCACGGTTCCGTCATCCCGGCACCGTTATTTTCATCGAATTCACTTAGTCCAGATGAATTTGGTCAACTCAACTGAATGAGTTCCACACTTTCATTTAGACCGTGGGAAATCCCGTTAGCAACACGTGGGTTACATCATCCGAGGTATTCCCGATCATTCAACGAGACGTTTTAATTTCGTTGCAATTGTAGTTTTGTTGTTCTGTTTGTGATTAAATTTTGAGTTGTTTTATAGTTTGAAATGTTGTGGCGGTGATTTTTTATCTTGTAATGACTTTTAATTTAGTTTTGGTTTCAGTTTAGGGACTATCCTAAAGGTTTTGGTTTTCATGCAACAGTTGTTTATCATGCAAGAAAAGTAAAGTACAGTGCACGTAAGTAAATTGCAATAAAGTAAATTGCAATAAAATAAAAGAGTACCTGGAGGTTCTTCCCGTCATCCCAAGCTGCACTTAAAACACATGTTAAGACATTTAAATGTTTCAACAAGTACCTAGGTAAAGCTAAGGGAAAGGTTTTGGTTGTCTACCAAAGTCTTAATCCTATAGCTAATCATCTCCTATGACGTCTAGGTTCTTGTGTTTTGGTTTAAGGATGACTCTCTTCACCCAAGAACAATTAAATTCGGTTGTTCTTATAAACATCCTATCATATTGAGGAAGTGCTTAAGACGAGTCTTAAACATCTTTTCAATACCTCTAAGATTGTTTTAAGTCAAGAGAATTTAATTATACAAGTGAATTAATCATCCAGGAGTTTAAGTTTTGTTATCTTGCTCAGTGAACTAGGACATTTGAATATCTTATAAGTGAAGTAACGCTTCACTTGATGCCTCATTTAAGAGTTATAATAATAAGAGCTTTAAAAGGGCAAATCAAATTATTAAATATTTTAATGATTTAAACTTAATGATTTAATGTTAATCTTGACTTAATTATAAAAAGTTAGTTTAAGTTTGGAATAGTGTTCAAGTTATTTTAGATTTAATTCTTAATGATTTCATTTAGGTTTGTTGTTAAATGATTTTAATTTAATTTAATTCAATTTAATTTTAATTCAATTTAATTTAATTTTAATTTAATTTGATTTGATTTTAATTTAATTTAATTTAATTTGATTTAATTTGATTTAATTTAATTTAATTTTAATTTAATTTTAATATAATTTTAATTTAACTTAATTTTAATTTAATTTTAATTCAGTTTAATTTAATTTTAATTTAATTTAATTTAATTTAATTTAATTTTAATTTTAATTTTACTTTAATTTACTTTAATTTTAGTTTGATTTTAATTTGGATTATTATATTAATTATTATTATTTTTTAATTAAGTATTATTGAAGTGGTTAATTTAGGGACTTTTAAATTAAAGAATAAATATCCTCTTAATAATATCCCTACTTTAATAATTCTAATTTCCAACATTTTCCCAAAATTTCAATTAATTAATTAATTAAAGTTTATTTCAATTATATTTGAAATGTTTAGTAGGTTTCTACCCTCAATCATTTAAGTTTCAATCATCCAAAATCAGTTTAAAATCAAATATTTTACCCTCCCCTTTTGATTAATCCTAAAATTTTAATTAAAGGTTTAAATTTTTAATTACCATTTTGCCCTTCAAGCTTAATAATTCTATAACTCACTAATTTAAGCTCAAATGAACTTGAAATTTTTATGTAACCTCACTTACATGTCAATTAAGGCTTTAGAGGAGAAAATGTGATTTTTCTGTTTTAATTTATTTATGTAATTATTTTTAATGGAAAATAGGGGTTTTTAAGGAAAATTCAATAACATGACCAAGGAAATGTTTCTGTCCTTAAGAAAATTATGGGATATTCCTAATGACTAGAGGACCATTTGGACCAATTTTGGTGATTTTTGGAATTATATTTTATTTATTAGAATTATTTTGAATTTTGGAGTATTAATTAATTTTAAAATAAAATTAAAGTTGAAAATTGGATTTTATATTTTTCTTAAATCTCTCTAACCTCAAGGAGTTCAAAGAAACAAATTTTGTATTTTTCTTATTTTTCTTTGATTTATTAGAATTATTTTAGTGAAAAGGTTGGAAAATACATTTTTTAATATTAAAAATTACATTAAGCCTTTAAAATTCAATATCTTATCCTAGGGACTTAATAAAAATATTTGGTTTGTTCCTAAGTAATTAGAATTCAAAATGTGACATTTTGGTAATTTTTAATATTTTTATGATTTTATTATTTTTTAATTATTAAAAATATTAAAATATTGATAAAAATCAACCTTTTTAGAAAATTACAATTTTAATTTTCCTAAGTTCTTCTGATATCATAGAAGCACCAAAACCATTTTTGTGAATTTTTGAAAAGTATTTTGTGAGTTATGAATTTTTAAAGTTTAATTTTACCCATTTTGCTTAAGAGGCTTAATCAACCCATTTGGTGGGGTTAATCAAGTCCAATTAGTTTCAAATTTTTATGTGAGACTCTCCTGACCCTAAAGGACAGTGGAGAATTGTTTTCAAGTTAATTTAATGTATAATTAACCCTAATTAATTATAGTTCTATTTTGGGTGTTTAGACCAATTAGGGTTATTCCAAGTGAATTAACTCAAAACTTATTTTTCCTAGGTTCCTCTAGTCATAAGGAACATCACCAAATTTTCCTAGAATTTATTTCTCAATATGCTAATTATTGGAATTAAATTATTCAAAACAGTAACATGCAATTGAAAAATCAATAACTTCTCATAGGGATGGCCTCTGACCTTGGAAAATTCAGGAAATGTTCCCAAGTTCAGAGGCTTCAAAAGCCCTATGGTCTCATGCCATGGTGAATTTCCTATATGCATGGAGAATTGAAATAGTGCAGAGAGTAAATAAATTATTGAAAATAAAATACATGATGAAATGACCTGATTTCTTTTCCACATTATTCTCCTCTATTCACTGAGCAAGAAGGTATTTTTATTTTATTTTTAGGATTTTTCTACATAAAGTTATGGATTTTTGAAGTTCTGGGTATTTAATAAATAAGAAAAATCCCTAATTTACTACTTATCGGAATCGGCGCCGCGTCAACCTTAGCATCTCCGAACAGCCACGCGGCGCTTTCTGTTTCGACGTCGCCATCCGACTCAGCGCTCCAGGGGCCCGCGGTTCATGTACCATCGCGCTGTCCGGCTCGATCCTGACCGTCCGCGCGATACACGCTCGATCCGACGGCTCCGAGTCATCGTCTATGACTGGTGTGAACCCGTGACCGTCCACACTAAAACCCTAAGATCTCACTCAATACTTAACTGATTTTTGTGTTCTTATGCTCTATGGATTCGTCTTGAAGAGACGAATACATCTATATGGTGATCATGCATTTAAATTAAGGCATTTGAAATGGAGAATGTTCAGAAGCTCGGGAGGAAGGGAGAGCTCATACCTTTGCTCAGAGAAGTGAAGCTTCGATCTGAGAGTTGTGTCACGTTCTATTGGGTCCAAGCAAGCTCCAGATGAAGTCACTTGGCCTGGTGAATTGCCTAGGTACAAAAGTGACCACAGCCGATCACAAAGCTTGGAGGCTGGAGCAACTGGGTGGCCTGGAGAGGGGGCTTTCACTGGGGAACTTCTCCTCTTGGTATGGTGAAGGTGTAGGACCAATCAATTTGGAGATTGGCTCACTGTGATGAAGTGTCCTGGTTTTGGGCTTGGATTTCAACTCTGAAATTGAGCTCACAGAGAGGAAATGGCAGGGGGATTTCAGTGGGGATCAAGTTCTCCAGGTGTGGGGAAGAGTCTGGAATGATTTTGGCAGAGTTTCTGTGTGATTTGTTTCAGCATCCCTTCCATGGCCGAGAGAGGTGGGGTTTAAATAGAGCTGGCTGGAGGCTTTCCCAGGGGGAGTTAGGGCTTGGGATCAGTTGCTCTGGTGAGGAGAAGAATAGCCATGGTGTCCATTGGGTATGGGGCAACTCAGCAGGTGAGAATTCCAAGCTTAGGCTCACATGGGAGCTCTCGGGTGTGGTGTTTTCCGGCGGCCCAGGTGGCTGGCCGGCAGGCATGGCTCACCCTCAGGGTCAGGAGGCTCAGGGCTTGATGTTTGTGAAGTCGATTAGTTCGTTGCCATGTGTAAAGGGTTTGAATCAAAGTGGAATGGGGTAAGGGTGTATTTTGGCTAAGTTTGGTCAAATGCATGGATTGGGCTAGGTGCACCTCCCCATGGCTAGTTTGGGCTGAAGAGAAAGTGGTTTAGGTCGGCTTAAATTAGTGGGGAAGGGTCACCATCCAAGTACAATTAAGTTTAAGCAAGGTTTAGTGGAGTCATGGAAGTGGCTAATCCCCTTAAGGGAATATGGAAAGAGCCTCCTCCTCTTGCCATCTTGGGTATGTTGAGGTGTCCAAGGCTTTCATGGCTCCCATGTGGCTCATGCATGGCTTCATGGCTCACCTTTGGCTTGGGAAAAGTTAAGTCAACTTCATGAAAAAGGGTTTTAGAAATTTTGGTAATTTAGGGGTGATTTGATGGGATTTGACATATGGCTTGATTTGTAATTATTTCATTATGGATTTAGAACTTAGGGGATGGTTTTATCAAATGGATGATGATAGAGGATTGTCATGTGGGCTTTAAGATGGATTTTGGGCTTTTTGAAATCATTTTGGATGGGCTTTTTAGGAAGGCTTAAGGAAGTGGGCCTTAGGTTTGAAAATAAATTTATGGATGGGAATTTTGTGAAGGATTGGGCCAAACAAATGTTGAGTTTATTTTAGGGATGTGCCATGATTGATTTGAAGCAAATTTGAGGTGGTTTGGGTTTGAATTGGGTTGGATTTGGGCTTCTTTGGTAAAGGGGCCAATAAAGGTCAAATTGGGCTAATTTGGGCAAATGTTGGGCTAGGGTTGAAATTGATGTAAAATTAATGTTGGGAAATGTTTATGGGGGTGTTACAAATAGGTTTCAACTTTGGTTGGGTTTTGATTTTGGGATTTGGGCCCATTTGGGTTAGGTTTGGGTGTAGGCCCATTTAGGGAATTTTGGGTTTGGGTTGAATTTGAGTAAGGTTTGGGTCCAAATTTTGGGCAACTCATGTTAGTGTTTTGTTTTTGGGGATGCTAGGAAGGTTTTAGAAAAGATTTTGGGTCAATTGGAGTTAAATTGGGTTAGTTTGGGCTAAGTTTGGGTCATGGGTCCAAATTGGGCTTTAAGGTCAAAAGTGAAATTGGATTCAAATGTCAATCAAATTGGGCTTGTATTTGGTCTAGATTGACATTAGGGATATTTAATTGAAGTTTAGAATTGAATTGGAACAAAATTGAGACCAATTGGGGTGATTAGGTTTGACATTGGGTTCATTTGGGTTTAAAATGGGCTAAATTGGGAGTTTTGGTAAAAGTAGGGTAAATTGACAAAATTGGCCCATGGTGTAGTTGGACAAAATAAAATTGGGAATATTTGGGATTTTCTGGAATTTTCTGGGAATTTTCTGAATTTATGGAATTTTCGGTCAAGAGGGGCATTTTTGTAATTTGGAGGGTATTGGGGGTATTTTTGGAATTTTTGGAATTTCTGGTCAAAGATGTTCACTTTGAATGGTGAGAAATGTTTAAGGACTGATTGAGTAATTTTGGGTAATTTGGAGATTTTGGAAATTTTGGGCAATTTCAAGGGCTTTTGGTAGGTTTGATGGGTGTAGGGTCCCCGGGGTCAAAAATTGAAATTTTGGCAGAATGAAGATTGATCAAATGTGAGTGAAATTGAATCACTTTGATTGAGCCATGAAGCCATATTAAGCCCATATGAGCCATGAGAGTACTCATTGGAGGCATTCTCTATGTTGTTCCTAACCCTCTTAACGAGGGGCTTAGGGGTTAAGGTCCATCCATATGAATTACCTACATGGGTCAGGAAGTCAAGTTGGGTATAGGTGTGGTTTTAGGATTTGGATTGTGTGTGTGAGAGTATAGAGTGTGAGTGTAGTGAGTGTGTAAGTCAACCCTCACCAGACCGGGCCACCTGGGGTAGTCCTAAGGCCGAAGAGTCTATAGGGAACTCATCCTTTAAACCTCGACATTTGATTTCAACCCTCTAGGTGATTAGGGGTCTACGATCAAGCTTGTGGGGTTTGCGGGGAGACAAGAAGTGGTTTAAATTTCTAAGGGATGGGTCCCAATTCTAGTCCTCTAAGATAGTCAAAGGAAAAGCCTAAGGCTAGATCCTAGACACTAAAGAGGGAAGAGAAGACCTCATCAAAAATGAGGTCAACTATAGGTTTCTTGTTTGCAGGTAGTCTATTAATGGCTGCCGCCAATCTTCTGTAGTTTCACCCACTGCGGCAACAATTTCTTTATTTCTCAGTCTGTGCAAAGTGTCTATGTCAATATGTGGTAGGACCTGTCATCCATGCACTGTTACTGCAACTGACTCTTTCTGTAGACACGTGAATTCTTTTACAAGTCTAGCCAAAGTGTCTGCAAGGGCATTTTCTTTTCTGGGAATTTTGTATATTGTCACATTTGGAATCTGCTCTAGCAACTTCATTGTATAGTGAAAATACTGCTCGAGTCTTGGTTTCAGAATCTTGTATTGTCCTGCGACTTGCTGTATGATCAATTGAGAATCACTGTAGATGTTGATATCAGTTATACCCATCTGAATGGTCAATTCCAGTCCGATTATAAGGGCTTCAAATTCTGCTTCATTATTCGTACACGGATCTGTTAAATGGTAGGAGTACCTTAACATTCCTCGCTCTGGTGTTATGAAGATTAGTCCGATTCCTGCCTTACCGGGCACTATCATTTACAATTCTTCGTCTCGTTGTGTTGATGATGCTCCATCGAAGTACAATTCCTAACGTCAATAATAGGGGTCTTCTAAGCTCATTATCTGCTCGTCTGGCAAGTCTTCGTTGAGAGACGATTCTACCGGTAAAGGGTGTGCTACGAGAAATCTGCTAGGACTTGTCCCTTCAGGGCACGAAGAGGAATGAAAGTTATATCGAATTGCAAAAGTATCATCGACCACCTGGCAAGTCTGCTGGAAAGTGTCATTCGGGTCATCAAATATTGCAATGGATTAAACTTTGAAATAAGGTTGACCTTATTTGAAAGCATGTAATGCCTGAGCTTTTGAACTACAAAGACCAGGGCCAAACAATGCTACTAATTAGGAGGATACTTTATCTCCATCGGAGTTAGACGACGACTTAAGTAATAGAGTGCATTTTCTTTACCCTCGTCATTGATCTGGGCTACCAGGGCTTCGAGGGAGTCTTCTAAAGCCACGGTATAAAGTATCAACGGTCTACACGAGATCAGGGCTGCTAAGACAGGAGGTGTCATTAAATATTGTTTGATGTCATTGAAGGCATGCTGACATTTGGAGTCCCAAGTAAACATGGCATCCTTCTTAACCAAAGCTGAAAAAGGCTGACACCTTCCTAACAAATTCGAAATAAAGCGTCGAAGATATGCTAACTTCCCTTGAAAGGATCGTAGTTGTTTTAAGGTTTTGGGAGGCGGCATTTCTATGATAGCTTTAATCTTCTCTGGATCGATTTCAATTCCACGATGTCGGACAACAAATCCTAAGAATTTGTTAGAGGCGACGCCAAATGCGCATTTTAGGGGATTCATTTTAAGGTTAAATTGTCTTAAACGCTCGAAAATAATTCTCAAATCATACAGGTGATCTTCCTTCAGTTTACTTTTGATGACCACATCATCCACGTAGCACTCAACTTGGTTGTGAATGAGATCATCAAAAATCCTTGTCATTTCTCTTTGGTAGGTTGCTCCTGTGTTCTTCAAATAAAGGCATCACTGTGTAGCAATATACTCTGATTGGCATTCTGAAGGCTGTGAGCTTTTCGTCTTCTGGTGTCATCTTTATCTGGTTGTATCCTGACGATCCATCCATGAATGAGAAGACTTCATGTGTCAAAGAGATGTCGATCATTAATTCTGGAATTGGTAGCGGGAATTCGTCTTTTAGGCATGCTTTGTTCAAATCTCTGAAATCCACACAGATTCTTATTTGACCGTTCTTCTTTCTGACTGGTACCACATTGGCTAACCAAGTCGGGTATTATTCTTCACGGACAAATTTAGTGTCTATTAACTTCTTAACTTCAGCTATGACTTGTTGTTCAATTTTTAGACGCATTCTTTTCGGAGCTTGTCTGACTGGAACGGCAGTGTGATCCACTCCTAGCCTGTGAAATGCAACTTCTGGAGCTAATCCCGGCATTTCGTCGTAACTCCAAGAAAAATAGTCCTTGAATTCCATTAATAGTTTGATTATATTTTCGGAGTCTTCTTTGTTGAGTAAGGAGCTAACAAAGGTCGGCCTCGGCTCTTCGCTAGTGCCTAAGTTAACTTCCATTAACTCGTCTATTGTAGATTTAATTTCTTCTTTAAATCCTGGCGGAGCATCTCCAATTGGCAGATTCTCGAGATCATCTGAAGCTTCCAGGCTGTCTTCATTAGACTTGCAAGTGACAACCAAGCAAAATTCTGAATCGTCAGCTGACCCCCATGCCAAATCCAAGACCATGTTTTGAGTTGGAAGGCCTTCTGGCATTACTCCATAACTTTTCAAAGCGGTGTGATTGATCTTTTGACCACTGCTTAGGAAAGACACCATGTTGCATCAAATTTTTAACACAGGGAGAATACCACTCAAAAAGTAATTCCATTAATTCGGATGAAGCAACATCTTCAAATTTTACATCATTTTCAGTTTTGGAAGAAGAAGCACCTCGGTAGAATTTGATTGGCTTAGCACCTCCACCATGTACCTCCTTGACCACCATACCCTCAACCTTATTATGGTAGAACGTGGTTAGGGTCATAGTATGTACATAGTGGTTTATCTTATCGTATATCGCTTTGTATTCTTCGTTCTTTTCATCTTCTAGTGAGATCTTGAATTGAGGTTTCTTCTGACTTATTGTTGTTGTTTCTTTCTTGATTACTTTTTCTTCTTCTACGGAATTGTCTTCCCAATCAACTTTAATAACTGGATTCTTTTGTTCAATTATTCTACCATTTCTACCTCGACCTCGTCCCCGGCCTCGACTTCGGATGCGAGCTCTGGAGAAACCTTCACCATCTCACCGTAAGGAAGTGGCGAGTGATTGTTGAACTAAAATTTTAGGTTCTTCGTCTTCTTGAGTTTATTTATTTAATTTGGCATGATATTTTTGGAGAAAATTGTCTTCTTCGGAGGTGCGTAGTAGGCAGCATCTTCATGTATTCCAATTTCGTGCACGGAAAACGGTTGGAAGTCACCTTTGATGCACTGTTCATGTCCTCCTTCATAATACTTTATACACTGGTGTAGAGACAACGGTACCATCCAGTTTTCATGGATCCACGGTCGGCCCAGTAGAGCATTGAATGACATTTCAGAGTCAATTATGTAGAATTTTACGATTGTCCTTGCTAAGTCACCGATCCTCATTGACACTGTTATTGATCCAAGAGCTCTTTCTCCTTTCTGGTTGAAGCCTCTTAGTAACATTTTGTCTGCTTGAAGCTCACGGGCATCAATTTCCAAGTAGGCTAACGTCCGAAGGTTCATTATGTTGATTGATGCTCCCGGATCAACTAACACCCTAGAGAGCGTGAACTTTTCGATGGCGACTGAAATGTACAAGGGTCGGTTGTGATCGGCTGTCCCGAGTAGTAAGTCACTATCCGTGAAAGTAACACCAAACTGTTCTCTTAACGAGCAAACCTCGTCTAAGGAGTTGCCGGCCATTTGAGCTAAGCAAATCTCTGGATCAAGTAAGGCCTTGATCAGAGTTTCTCTCATCTCTTTTGAAAGGATTAAAGCATCGTAGATGCTCAGTTTGGCGGGCAACTTCCGAAGATGGGCTAATACATTGTATTCCACTTTATTGTCTGGTCTTTTAACTTCTTCCCGAACGGGTAATTCTTCTGCTGGGGTTGGCTCTTCTTGAACAACCACCTGCTTTCCTTTATCCTTCGGACCCACTCTCTGGGGTAGGACTTTTCCGCTTCTGAGGTTGACCTCTGTTATCTCTTCCTCTGAGTTTGATTCTGGATTAGCTGGTGCTTCCTCTTTCTGAATCGGAGCAGCAGATTCTTCTGGAGTCACTTCGGTATCTGAGAACTCTAGCTCAATTGTGATAGGAGATCCTTGGAATTCATAGACGGGTTCTTCATCTTCCAGACCATCACAATCGCTACCATCAAGGTTTTGTATGATTTGAGAATCGTTATTCATTTTGAAATCGATATTCGGATTAGGTCGGTTGTCGTCAGTTACGTAATTGTTAGAAACAGTCAAAACGTAACCAACACCATAACTCTTATCATTATAAGATCCCGCCGGGGTGAGCAAATAATCATACAGAGTCAAAGGTTCGAGGGATTTCTCCCCCAAATCAGAAACAACCATCCTAGGAAAAGCAGCCCCTACTCTACTCTTCGGAGCCTTGGTCTTCTCTTCTTTTGCGATCTTCTCCTCCTTCTGGGGCGGTTCCTCGATTGCAATTGATAATGCCGACTCGACAAGTTTCGAACTCTGAATCAAAGCACGCACCGAAGCGGTTTGAATGTGATCCAAAATTTTCTTCGAAGACTTCGTCCAAACTGTACTCCATCCATCATTGGTTATGTACGGGTCTATTGAAACAATAGGATCTGCCGAAATGACATTAATGGAACCTCCTTTCTGGGGCTTCTTCATGTATTCTTTCGGGATCGTTATTTCCCCCTGTAGAAGGTTGTTCTCGAGCCAGTTCTTGAAAGTGAAGCAGTCCTCGATCTTGTGTCCAATCATCCGGTGGTAAGGGCAGTACAACGGGTGATCCTTCTTATCAAATTCCTCTGGCCTCCTGGGCTCTGGCAATTGGAATCCGTCCTTCTTGTCCAGACTACGGAACATCTTACCAACTGCTTCATTCTTGAAAGGGTACTCTTTCTTCAGAAGTTCTGCCAGGCTGCGCTTTTGCTGAAACAGCTGCGGGTTGTATTGTTGTGACTGTTGACCATACTGCTGCGACGGTTAATAGTTCTGCTGAGGTGGTTGATAACTAGGTGGAGTTTGTTGATAGCTCTGCTAAGGTCGTTCCATCCGTATTTGCATCGGTTGCTTACCCTTGTCTGCCATTGCGACGGTCCTGGACTTCTTCTCGAAGGCATTGACTGGCTTCTGCTTATCAGTCTTATCGGTGAAGCTGAGTTGTTTCGCTTCCTCCTGTAGACTCGCGGCCTTGCTGAGAAATTTCTCAAATGTCTTAATTGTAAATCCTATGAGGAGAAATGCTATCAGACCGTGAATACTCTTCAGCATAATTCCAATGGCGTGTTGCTCCTAGAGCTGCGGCTCGCTTTTCATGCTTAAATTCCTCCATCGCAGTATGTAGTCCACCAAAATTTCGTTTGGTTTCTGTTGCTCGACCACAAGATCACCGATGGTGATGTGGTGCTGAGCTCCAACGAACCGTTTCACGAATAAGTTTTCCAATTCTGCAAACATCTTTACCGAGCCGTTGGGTAGCTTCGCATATCAGTCAAAGTCAATTCCTGAAAGGCTGCTGACAAACTGGCGGAACAACAAAGCGTCGCTACCCCCTGCGTTGTAGCAACTTGCGCGAAAGTGTGCAACATGCTGTTCAGGGCTTCCCGTTCCATCAAAATTCTTGAACAGAGGTGGTACGAAGCCTTTAGGGTATTGCACGACATCAAATTCTTTGGGGTATGTTTTACCCTTTAGAATCAATGCCCCGCCTTTGGATTGGGCTAAGGCTTCTCGCACCTGCTGTTCTACCATATTCTTAATGTCCTTTTCTGGTATTATACTTTGAGTGGAATCCTTCTTCGGCTGTTCGTCACCATTGACGGACGTGTTTTCTTTCTCTCTGTCGGCGATGTGAATGACCTCTGGGGGTGTTTCCTTTGGGGGCTGAGGCGGACTCTGAAGTGTGGCTAGAGCAACCACCATTTCTTCCATTTTCTTTTCCATTCGATGAATTATTTCATCATTTTCTCAAAGACGGACTCTCATTACCTCCGGATCTTCTCCTTCTGTAGCTGCTGGAGCTCCCATTAGGGCTGACGACGCTCGCGTCTCGACCACGTTGATTTCAGCAATATCCTCGTCCATATATCCTGACAAGTCTTCTTCATTCTCTGACCTTTCCTTCCGTTCTTTGGCTAACTGCTGAATATCTAATCTTAATCTTTTGAGAGTGACCTCGAGTAACTTTCCTCTAACGGCTCTATGAATGGCAGACTGTAGTCGGTGAACTTCATTTTCTGGAGTTGTCTCTGAGACGGCAGTACTCCTCTTAGCTCTGGACTCGGCATCAAAACTTCTCACTTCTGGCTGCTCTGTCGGTATTGGCTCCGCGACTTTAGGTCTCCAGACCATTATTTTTGCAATTGGGTGCCTAGAGCCGGATGGCTCATCAACGGTAGGTTGAAAGGTGGTGTGCCTACTAAGATGCGGGCCAGATACCACAGCAGGTAACCTTCTACTACTTAGTTTCCTCTTCTTTGGCGAAAGTTCCTTTTGAACGGTAGGGGGAAGTACCCTCCGTCCGAGACGTGCCTTGGCAGGTATTCTCCCCATCCTTCTCAGGATCTCAGGCACAGAGCAATTATCTTTCCTTGCCAGCTTCTCAATTATCGTTCGTAATCGAGAGAGCGGTGTATTTCTTGTTCTTTTCCCTTTATGCTCATTGTAATATGCCGGTCAGGGCAACGCAGCAGTGATCTTCTGAGCACTTTCTTCCTCAGGAATGGCAGAAAATGGGAAAAATCTGTTTCCTTCCAACAGGGTGAAAGTTCTGGCAGCTCTTCTTCTTCTTCTGGAATTTCCTTAGGAATGGCAACCTCAGCGGCTTTAGCTTTAGCCGCTCTTCTGTTCTTATTCCTTCTCTGAGACTTAGTCAAGGGTGCCATCCTTGAGCTGGACCCTATCTCAATGATGGGCGGTATCGCAGCAAAGGTCGTACCCTCCACGGTAACAGGCTCATCACTGGTTTGGATTTCCTTCCCTTTCCATTTAACAGGGGTAGGTGCAGTGATGACTAGACCGGCGGGGGTAGCGACAACAGTTCGAGAGGCAATCCTGTCAGCTTTGACGGCCAATCCTTTACGGGCAACGGTGTTCCCTCCAGTTATGACACTCCTTAGGGGAGGAAACTCTTGAGTTGACTTCAAGCTAAACACCACTATGAGCTCCACAGATTCAGGTGTCTTAGACTTCAGCAAGGCAGTGACGTCCCCGAACTTAATGTCCGTCTGGTCGAACCCTTGTCCAAAGCGGATGACTGCGTTCTCGGGCAGTCCATCCCAGTTAATTTCCAGGTCAGTTCCAGTAACGAAGGAAAAGATCAGCTTCGGTGCAGACATTTTTTGCAGAAAAGATTCGGGACGTTAGAGCTACCCTATACTTCCCTTATCGTCGCAACGATCTTTGGACGAAAGAAAGAAGATTCAAGGCAAAGTCCAAACAAGTTTTTGTTAATTTCGTTTTGATTTTGTTTATTTATTTCGTAAAAGCTTTTAAGATTTAGGGGTTTTATTTCGTTCACAGTTAATTAGGGGAAATCGGGAAATAGAAAGTTGATAAAGACTCGATTAAGATTAGGAAGAGACAGGACCCTTATCCTGAATTTAGGAAAGGTAGAACCCCTAAAGAATCTTGATTAGGTAGATTGGTCTTAAACCACACCTACCGGGGGTCTTGCCTCGCCTCTTTGGAGAGGTGAAAAAGGAGGAATTCGAAACCTCTCTGTTTAGGGGTGTCTAAACAGCGGCTCTAAAATCCAAAAAGAGTTGATTATACCCGTTCAAGATAGAAATGAACAAGATATGTCAACGGAAGAATGATAGTTTGATCCATAAGGGACATGGATTCACTACCAATTTATGAAAGCAAAACCATCTGGTTAAAAGGGAGAGAGGAACTAGTCCCCAGCGAAGTCGCCAGAAGCTGTCGGCATATTTTTAGCTTGTGTGTTTTGAAAAAGGGGGTCGCCTACAGATGTTGTCAGCGAATTTTAATTTTTAAATTTAATTTAAATATATATAATTTGGAAAGTAGCATTTAATTTTTTGAAAATAATTTTAAGTTTGAAAATTTTTAAGATAGGGAATCAAACCGATCTCACATCCCAAATAGTTTATTTAAACGAGCGCCGCATCACAAGCCGTATATCTATTCCGAGGAATAAACACACTGCTTGATGATGGGGCTCGATTAAGTAAACTAGAAGATTTGTGACATTTATTTGGTCTGCGAACCAATTTTATAAGCCGACAAGTTCCCCTGCTTAATATAAAGAAATTAAGCAGGGTATATATTACCTGGGTTCTTAAAGTTCATTATAAGGGCAAGCCCCTATAGTTAATTACATCTTAAATGACGGGAATCATTTAAGAAAACTCTCGATAATGATCAGTAGTTTTGCTCTTAAGAATTTCAAAGTTTAAGGTTTTCAAACAATTGGACTTTAGGAATTTCAATAGGGAATAGCTCAAATTTGGAACATTTTATTTTTTAAGAGTGCAAAGGAAAAGAAGTAGGGGATGTTACGGACCCGAAGTGAACTTTGGTGACTTCCCAACTATCCTATGGTTTGGCTTCAATTTAGAGAGAATTATTTAATGTTTCAATCTTGCCAATTTTAGTTAATTAGGACTTATATTAGTATGACATAATCATACAAATAGCCTCGAAGATGTGAGGGTTTATGTCGTACCAAATGACTACCTCAGAGTCCTAAGACCGGTTAGGGCTTAATTTGCATAACATGATTATGCAAATGCCTAACAAAAAGTTAAGGATTTATGTTGCACTAGGAAAACTACGTCGAAATCCTATGGCTTAGTTATTTAAAACTAGGAAAGGTTTTGCTGAAGTAGACACAAGTTTTGCTGATTAAGATGGCCGAGCTGCCCACTGTGCTCCAAGCTCCTTGTTGTTGCAGAGGTTTGGTTTTAGAAGGTGGCAATCAAGAGGTGAGAGAAGTGTTCTGGTTTAGAAAAGTTGAAAATTGAGATGGCTTAATGTTTTAATTAAAACAAATCTTAAAGTTGATTAAGCAGAACTGATTAAGATCCCACGGTTCCGTCATCCCAGCACCGCTATTTTCATCGGATTCACTTACTCCAAATGAATTTACTAAACCCAACTGAATGAGTTCCACACTTTCATTTAGACCGTGGGAAATCTCATTAGCAACACATGGGCTACATCATCCGAGGGATTCCCGATCATCCAATGAGACGTTTTAATTTAGTTGTAGTTGTAGTTTTGTTGTTATGTTTGTGATTAAATTTTGAGTTGTTTTATCTTTTGAATATTGTGACGGTAAATTTTATCTTGTATTGGATTTTAATTTATTTTTGGATTTCAGTTTTGTGGCTATCCTAAAAGGTTTCAGTTTTCATGCAGGGTGACATTCTTGTTTAACATGCAAGTTTTGCAAGAAAGAAAGTACAGCGCAGGTAAATAAATTGCAATAAAATTAATTAAGAGTTGAATTAATCCAACTAGGGACTTTAGATTAAAGAGTTGGTATCTTCTTAAGTCGTGTCCCTTATTTTAATTATTCAAATATTAATTATTCTTCCAAAATTTAAATGAATTAATTAATTAAGATTTCATTTTTTATGTTGTAGGTGATCAATGGGTTTCTACCCCTTAATTCCCTAAGTTTCAATCATCCAAGAGAAAATTTAGGATCAAATGTTCATCCCTCCCTTTGATTAAGCCTAAAATATTAATTAGGGTTAAAATCCCTTAATTACCCTTGTGCCCTTTTAAGTCTATTCACTTCATAACTCATTAAATTGAGCTCAAATGAACTTACAATTTTTATGCCACTTCACTCACATGCCAATTAAGACATTAGAGGAAAAAAGTGATTTTTCTGTTTTTAATTTAATTTATATAATTATTTAATGAAAAATAAGGATTTTTCAATGAAAATTCAACAACATGACCAAGGTAAAGTTTCTGTCCTTAGGAAAATTATGGGATGTTCCTACTGACCAGAGGATCACTTGGGCCAATTTTGGTGATTTTTTTGAATTAAATTTTATTTATTATAATTATTTTAAGTTTTGGAGCATTAATTAATTGTAAAATAAATATAAAGTTGAAAATTAAGTTTTATATTTTTCTTAAATCTTTCTGACCTCAAGGAACTCAAAGAAATAATTTTTATATTTTTCTGATTTTTCTTTGAATTTTTAGAATTATTTTAGTGGGAAGGGTTGAAAAATCCATTTTTAATATTAAAAATTACATTAAGCTTCTAAAATTCGATATCTTTTCTTAGGGACTTAAGAAAAATATTTGGTTGATTCCTAAGTGATTAGGTGACTAAATATGACATTTTTGTGAATTTTATTATTTTTTTGATTTTTTCATTTTTTAATTATTAAAATATTCAAAAATAGGTTAAAAATGAAAATTTTAGAAAAATTCCAATTTAATTTTCCTAGACTTCTCTGATCCCAGAGAGGTCTCAAAATGAATTTGGTAAATTTTTATAATACATTTTGAGTTTTATGAATTTTTAAAGTTTAAATATGGCGATGTAACTTAAATAATTCATTTTGTGGGTTAAATTATTTTCAGTTGACTTCAAATTTTTATGTGAGGTTCCTCTGACCCTAAAGATCAGTGGAGAAGTAATTTTAAGTTATTTTGATGAGTGGTTGTTTCAAATTAATTTAATCTTAGTTTTAGGGTTTTGGCCAAATTAGGGTTCATTTAAATGAGTTAAGCCAAACCATAATTTTCCTAGGGTCCTCTAGTCCAGAGATACTTTCCTTAATTTTTCTAGATTTTATTAATCAACATGCTAATTATTGGAATTAAAGTACCAAAACAGACACATAAGCTTGGAAAATAGATAAGTTACCACAGAGATAGCCTCTGGCCTTGAAAAATTCAGGGATTGTTCCCAAGATCAGAGGCTACAAAAGCCGTATGGTCTCATGTAATGGTGAATTGTATGCATAAATGGAGAATTAAAATATTCAAAATAGTATTAAATTAATTAAAAATAAAATACTTAACAAAATAACTTAATTCTTTTTCCACATTAATCTCCTCTGTTCACTGAGAAAGAGGGTGTTTTTAGTTTTTTTAAGGATTTTTCTATGTAAAGATATGCATTTTTAAATTTCTGATATTTAAATAAATAGAAAATAATTCTAATTTCCTACATATCCGACGCGGCGCCAGCTATTCCTAGGCAGATCCGAAACTCCACGCGGCGCTTCTCCATTCGGCACCGCTATCTGAGTCAGCGCCACGTGACCCGCGCTTTTCATTCCATGGTTCTGTCCAATGCCATCTCTGCCGCATGTCTGATACATGCGCCATCCGACGGTTGCTGATCATCGTCCCCGTCTAGTTCAACCCGAGGGTCGTCCACCCTAAAGTCTTAATATCTTGAGCTACACTCAACCAAATTGAGTGCGGTTTGTTTCTACATGCTCGTATATCCTAGGGGAGTCTATCCATACAGCTAACATGCATTGAAATTGCATTAAACAAAATGAAGAATCCCTGGAAGCTAAGGAGGAAGAAGAATTTCCATACCTTGGTCCAAGAGGTGAAGCCTCGATTGGAAGTGCTCGGCATGTTCATTGGAGTCCAAGGAACCTTCAGATTGAGCCTTGAGCACTGGTGAAATGTCTGGCTATGAAAGTGACCAGACCTGATTTCGAGCTCTGGCCGATAGAGCAACTGGGTGGTTTAGAGAAGGGGCTTTCACTGGGGAACTCCTTCTCTTCGTGCTGTGAAGGTGTGGGTGAGTTTAATTTGGTTTTGGTGGAGTTTTTGGTTATCCTGTTTTCGGGCCTGAGATTGAGCTCTGAAATTGAACTCAACCAGTGGAATTGGGGCAGGAAAACAGTGGGGATGAGCTTCTCTTGACTGGGAGGAGCTCTGGGAGCAATTTGGAGGAGTTCTGTGAGGGGAGTTTTAGCACTTATTTCTTGGCCGAAAGGGGGAGGTTTTATAGCCATGGCCGGAGAGGGGAGCTCGGGGCCAGGCAATGAGTGGTTTAGGCCGCTTAGGGTGAGGGCTGAGCAGGGCAGGTGGCTGCTGAAAGGATTAGCCACTACCCAGGCCAAATTTTGGGTTTCAAGGACAAATGGACTGCTCGAGCGTGACTGTTCCGGCGGCTGATGTGGCTGGCAAGGATGGTCAGGTGGCTAAGCAGGCTGAGGAGGAGTGGAGGAGGAGTTTAGCTCAATAAATTTGGCAGAGATGGTTGCTTATAGGGAAATTAAAGATGTGACATGGCTTTAGCCATGTGGCTTGGTCCCTTGGTCCAAAGTGATGGACCACTCATCCATGGATCATGGGTCTTGGGTTAGTTCAGGTTAAACCCACCCTAGGAGGTCTAGGGTTGGTAGCCAAGAGGTTGGTTTGGTCAAATTTAGTTTGGTTTGATTTAATTTGGAACATATGTTCAATTGGGTTCACTTGGGTTTGAGTTGGGTTAGCTTGAGTTTGGGTTTGAATTGGATCAAATTGATTGATCAAAACTGTGTAAATGATTGTAGGGAAGATTTTTCATGAAGACATGAATTCGATTTGAGTTCATTTGGAGTTTCAATTTGGAGGATTTTGGAGTTTTGGTTAATTTTGGTCACCATGGGTTAGGTTGGGTTTAGGTTTGGCTAAATTTAGATTCAAGGCTAATTGATGGTTCAAAATATTTCAAATGATTGTTATGAAAGGTTTAGGATAGAAATTGGGTGGAAATTTTGGGTTTAGGGGATTCAAATTGGAGGGTTTAGGTCATGTGGCATTTTTAGGGTAAATTTGGGGATTTTGATTTCAAAGGAATTTTTCATTGGATTTCAATCAAAATTTTGGCCAAATGAATGTTTTATTTGGTATGGGAATGTTTTATGAAGGGTTTAAAATTTGGTTGGGAGAGAATTTGAGTTGAATTGGGTTGGATTTGGGTAGGTTTGGGTCATAGGTTAAAATTGGGGCTTTTAGGTTTGGGTTGAAATTGAATTCAAATGTGAATCAAATTGGCCTTGGATTTGGTTTAGATTTCTATTGAAGATGTTTAATTGAAGTTTAGAATTGGATTTGGGCAACATTGAGGTCAATTGAGTTGATTTGGTTTGACATTGGGTCCATTTGGGTTAAAAATGGGTCAAATTAGGGGTTTTGATAAAATTGGGTTAAATTGGCAAAATGAGGTTATGGTGTAGTTGAACAAAATTAAATTGGGAATATTTGGGATTTTTAGAAATTTTTTAGGAATTTTTGGAATTTTTGGAATTTTGGGCTAAAAGATCATTTTAGGGTATTTGGAGGTTATTTAGAGGGTATTGGGTATTTTGGTGGATTTAAAAGGTAAGAATTGTTTCAAAATGATTCTTAGGAATTTTAGAAATTTTGGGTAATTTTTGGGAATTTTTGGATAATTTGGTAGTTGAAGGGGCAATTTGGGTAATTTTGGGTAAGTTTAGGGAACCCAATGTCAAAACCAGAATTTTTGGCAGCTTGGATGGGGTTTCAAATAAGGAAGAAATTGATCATTTTGGTGGGGTCAAGATTGAGTAAAAATTGATTTGGAATTGAATTAGGGTTTTGAAGCATGAGCCATGGACTTAGCCAAGTCCAATCACTTTGGGATCGAGACAAGCCAAATGGTAACCACTTTATGATCCTTCACATATTGACCTTAGCCATCTTAATCACAGATTAGTGGCTTGGGTTTAATAATGTGAGTTTCATAAATGGTAGAAGGTAAGGGTCCAAGGTTTAGGTCAAGTGGCTCAGGGGTGTGTGTGTGTGCAAGAGAAGCCCAAGTCACCCAAGGTTACCCTAAGTCCAAACAATCCTATAGAAACTCACTATTGGTTGCCCATATGATGGTTTTAACCTTCCAATGTGATTTAGAGGTTTGCAACCATCTAATTGGGGTCCCAATAGGAGTCAAGAAGTAGCTGAATTGCTAAAGGGTAGGTCCCAATTCTAGTCCTCTAGGATAGTCAAGTTGAAGTCCTATGGCTAGATCCTAAGCACTAAGAGAAAAGAAATGACCTCACCAAAAATGAGGTCAACAGACCTGACCCTGGCCAACTAGCCAGCCTCCACAGTTGCTGAAAAACAGCACACCCAAGAAGACTCAAATGACCAAAACCCACAATTGGGTCTCCCTGATGTGTCTCACTGTCATTGGTCACTGAAGCTCTTCTTCCCTCCACCCAAGCAGCTCACCTGCCACCTTGGGGTACCTTGATTGCAGCCATGGCCTCTCCTATAAAGAGAGAGCCCCTCACAGCTAAAGGGGTAAGTGTGCACAAACCTTAACAAAACTCTGCCGAAATTCTCCCAGACTTTCTCACAGCTCAGAAAATCTCATCCCCACAATTTTTTAGCCCCCATTCCCCCTATCCGAACTTAATTCAAAGCTAAAAATAGGACATTTTCATTTCCATCCCATAAAACTCCACTAATCCTTCAATTTAACTACTCTTGAGCTTCACCAGAGCAGGAGAGGAAGCTTTGCACTAAAATCCCCATCAATTAAAGCCTCTACACCAGACTTCCACCAAGGCCGCGCCACCTTTAGGAAGAAGTCATACTCAGACCCATCCCCTGATCAAAGTGGAACCTTAGGAACCTTTGTTGGACTTCACTGAAGCTTTTGCAAGCATCTGATTGAGGCCTCACCTCTCAGACAAAGTTATGGATCATTTTCTCCATTTTTAGGTGAACTTGCATTTCATACTTGATTAATCGTATAGATGGGTTCGCCTTTAGCAGATGAATCTTTATGAACAAACCCCACATGATTTTATTGAGAATAGAGTGAGAAATTAAGGTTAGAAAATGAGTGGCTCACGGGTTACACCAATTGGGAACGAAGGCCAGGAGCCGTCCGATCGCGTGTGTATCGGATGGATGATCCAGAATGCGCCAGACAGAAGGATGAAGCATGAACAGCGGGACGTGTGGTGGCTGAGTCAGATGGTGGCGGTGAATCAAATGGCGACCCGCAACTCTTTAGAGCCGTCGTAGGTTGCACTGACGCCTACGTGGATTAGTAGAAAAATGGCTATTTTCTGATTTATTTAATTACAGAAAGTTTAAAAAAACATAACTTACTGTAAAAAAATGATATAAATAAAATAAAAATACCCTAATACTCAGTGAAAATGGATAAAATTATGGAATAAAAATTAAAATCTTCTTTTTTGTAATTTATTTTTAATTAATTAATAATCACGCATTATCTTAATTATATATATTTAAATAATGATCAGAAAAATATGAACTTTTGGGGGTTTATTCCTATCATGTTTAGGGATGTTTCTCTTATTTTTCCCAAGTAAGAGAGCATCTCTAACATAGGATCCCCTAATTTTCAAGGTAAATCGCTATTTTTCACCTAAAATAATAATAATAATAAATAGAATATAAATTAGAAAGTTATAAAAATAGTATTTGTAGGTTCACTGTGTTTAGAGAAACTTAGGAAAAATAAAAATGGAATTTTAAAGATTCAAAACAAATTTTTCTATTTTAAAATTAAGAGAAATACCAAAAATTAGAAAAATACAAAATAATTCAAATAATTATCAAATTGAGCCAATTTGAAGCTCGCCACTTCATGAGGATCATGTAAAAATCCTAAGGCTATTAATTTTTTTTTAAAACAAATTCTGTTTTCTAAGTAAATATGAATTTTTGCTTAAAATAATCATATAAATAAAATAAAAATTAAAGAAATACTAAAATTGGTTTGGAGTGTTCATTAAGACTAGTGGAACATAGAAAAAAATAAAGTTGAGGTTAAATAAATAGTTTATTTTTAGGCTATTTTCTAATTTTTGAATAATTAAAAATAATGAAAAACACTTTCACTCACACACCTCATTGTGATTGCATTCACAACCTAGAACCCTAGAACCAACCTAGAACCCTAGGGACCAACCTCAACTTGATTCCCCATTCTTTAGGAGACACATGTGGGTGGTCCTCAAAACCCTTACCCTTTGGCTAAGGTGGCTAAGACCAACACATGGAGGACCCATGGGTATCCCCTTGGTCTTGTGGCACCCAAAAGGCTAGTTTTGTGGTTAGCATCTTCAACTAAACCCAATTTCACCAAAACCTCCATTTTGACCTTTTAGCCTCAAACTTTCCAAAATTACCAAAATACCCCTAGAACCCTATGATGACGATGAAGATGTCGATGGTTCGTCGCCGTCAATTTTTAATGTCATGTCAATGTCAAGGAGTCGCCACTCTGTTTAATATTGCCCTAATTTTATTTCCATAGATCCTATAAAGGAATTGAGAAATTTAGGGCTAATAGAAAACAGTAGAAAAGGATGTTTATGATAATCCTTATAAAAGAAGATTCTAGAATACCATATCCTAGGATTTCCATATAAGGAAAAGCATGAAGTTTTGATAACCAGAGATTTCTAGATGTGATATCTATCATGGGTTCTTTTAAATCTCATACAGAAGCAAGCTCCTATAGTTAATTACATCTTAGGCAATTTCTAATTGTCTAAGAAAACTTCTGATTAATGTTGATCACTTGTTTTCTAGAAATTTTTGTCTTTAAGGAAAGATGTACCCACTATCAATCCTAAATGTCATTCTATTATGTCATTTTTGTCGTTTTGTCATCTTTTGTTTTATCAAATCATTTCATTTATTTTATTGTTGTTTTGATTTTACGGTTATCCTAAAAGTTTCAGGTTTTATGAAAAATTTATCTTGTCATTTCGTTTCATATTGTTGTTTTGTCGTTTGTTATTTTAATTTTTGTTTTATCAATATCGTTATTTTATTGTCCTAAAAGTTTCAATGTTACTATGTTTTTGTTTTAGGTTTTGTGACTATCCTAATAATTTCAGTTTTATTTTGTTTTTTGTCGTGATTCCATGTCGTCCTGCAAAACAGAGTTAGCACATCTTATTACATGCAAAGGAAATCTAAACGAAGTTAATATCGTCATTTCGTTTTAGTTATCCTGCAAAATAGAGTTAGCACACCCTATAATATGCAAAGAAAATCTAACGTTTATTCTTAACCTGCAAGAAAAGAGAATGTCAGATTCATTGATATTAACTAAATTTAATAAATATCCAAATTAGATTTGTTTGAGTGTTGATTTAATTTAGTTTCATTTGAATGTTAAATTTAAATTTTAACATTTTAGATTCAGTGTCGTTTGAATCTAAATGTATTTTAGATTTATATTTAACGAAAGATTGAATTTTAATATTTTAGATTCGGTATTGTTCAAATCTAAAAATTTTAAATTTAAATTTAAAATCTAACAAGAAGTTAGATTTTAACATTTTAGATTCGATATCATTCGAATCTAAAAAAAATTTATGTCGTTTGAAAATGTTAAGTTTAATATCAATTTAACTCAAAATCTAAAAATTTAGATTTTAATATTTTTTAAAATTCAATGTCGCTTGAATTTTAAAATGTGCCGAGTCTAAAATCTGACAAAAGTTAGACTTTTGATATTTTAGATTTAGTGTCGTTTGAATCTAAAATGTGTTAAATTTAGTATTGATTAAAATAAGTTTGATTTGAATCTAACTTGATGTAAGATTAAATTGAATTTAGGTCAAACTTAATATTTAGTTAAGTTTAGTTTAATTCAAACTTACCATTTGATTCAAGCCAAGCCGAATCTAAACCTAAGGTTGATTCAAGTTCAATATGGATTGAACTTAAATTTGTTTAGAGTTTGAGTTAGGTTCAAGTTAGGTTGAACTTAAACTTAGGATCAACTTAAGCTCAGTGTTGATTGAACTCAAGTTTGATTTAGATTTGATTTTAGTTACGTTCAAATTAGATTGAATCTAAATTTAAGTTCAATATTGGTTGAACTTAAGTTTGGTTTCAATTTGAATTAGGTTTAAGTTAGGTTAAACCTAAATTTGAGTTTGACTTTAGTTCTATTGTGGGTTGAACTTAGATTCAAGTTGGGGTTGAACATAAGTATAAGTTAAAGTTAGATTCATGTATGTTGAACCTAAAAGGTTTAATGTTTGACTTAGGTTCAAGTTGGGGTTGAAATTAAGTATAGGTTAAAGTTAGGTTCATGTATATTGAACCTAAAAGGTTAAATGTTTGACTTAGGTTTAACTTGGGTTCAACCGAAGTATAGGTTAAAGTTAGGTTCATGTATGTTAAACCTAAAAGGTTTAATTTTTGACTTAGGTTTAACTTGGGTTCAACCTAAGTATAGGTTAAAGTTAAGTTCATGTATGTTGAACCTAAAAGGTTTAATGTTTGACTTAGGTTCAAGTTGGGGTTGAACCTAAGTATAGGTTAAAGTTAGGTTCATGTATCTTGAACCTAAAAGGTTTAATGTTTGACTAAGGTTTAACTTGGGTTCAACCTAAGTATAGGTTAAAGTTAGGTTCATGTATGTTGAACCTAAAAGGTTTAATGTTTGACTTAGGTTTAACTTGGGTTTAACCTAAGTATAGGTTAAGATTAGGTTCATGTATGTTGAACCTAAAAGGTTTAATGTTTGACTTAGGTTTAACTTGGGTTCAACCTAAGTATAGGTTAAAGTAAGGTTCATGTATGTTGAACCTAAAAGGTTTAATGTTTGACTTAGGTTCAAGTTGGGGTTGAACCTAAGTATAGGTTAAGGTCAAGTTCATGTATGTTGAACCTAAAGTCTAAGTTTGACTTGGGTTCAACTTGGGTTGAAACTAAGTATAGGTTAATTTATTGAAGTCTTATTAAAATTAGGTTTACTTGGGTTTATAAGTTACTTGAGCCTAATGTAAGTAAAGTTTTAAGTATTAATTGAGTCTAGTTAGATTAGACTTAGTAATAATTTAAGGATTACTTAAGCCTAAGGTAAGTAAGGCTTAAGGATTAATTAAGTCTAGTTGGGTTAGAATTAATTATGATTTTAAGGATTATTTAAGCTTAATATAAATAAAATTTAAAGATTAATTAAGTTTAGTTGAGTTAGACTTTATTAGGGTTTAAAGGATACTTAAACCTAATGTAAGTAAGATTTAAGTTTATTAATTAGGTTTAATTAGGGTTAAACCTAATTAGGGTTTAAAGGTTACTTAAACCTAATGTAAGTAAGGTTTAAGTTTATTAATTAGGTTTAATAAGGGTTAAACCTAATTAGAGTTTAAAGGTTACTTAAACCTAATGTAAGTAAGGTTTAAGTTTATTAATTAGGTTTAATAGAGGTTAAATCTAATTAGAATTTAAAGGTTACTTGAACCTAATGTAAGTAAGGTTTAAATTTATTAACAAGGTTTAATAATGGTTAAACCTAATTAGGGTTTAAAGGTTACTTAAACCTAATGTAAGTAAGGTTTAAGTTGATTAATTAGGTTTAATAAGGGTTAAACCTAATTAGGGTTTAAGGGTTACTTAAACCTAATGTAAGTAAGGTTTAAATTTATTAACTAGGTTTAATAAGGGTTAAACCTTATTAGAGTTTAAAGGTTACTTAAACCTAATGAAAGTAAGGTTTAAGTTTTTTAATTAGGTTTAATAGGGGTTAAACCTAATTAGAATTTAAAGGTTACTTAAACCTAATGAAGTAAGGTTTAAATTTATTAACTAGGTTTAATAAGGGTTAAACCTAATTAGGGTTTAAAGGTTACTTAAACCTAATGTAAGTAAGGTTTAAGTTGATTAATTAGGTTTAATAAGGGTTAAACCTAATTAGGGTTTGTTTATTATTAAACCTAATGTCTTTATGATTTGATGATTAATTAAGTTTAAGGATGCTTTAAACCTAATTAATATTTGTTTATTATTAAACCTAATGTCTTTAGGATTTTATGATTAATTATGTTTAAGGATACTTTAAACCTAATTAATATTTGTTTAATTAAACCTAATGTCTTTAATCTTTAATAATAATTAACTAAGCCTAATAATATCTTAGACCTTATTAATATTTGTTTTGTCTTAAATCCAATATGATTAGGATTTAAATGTTTAACTAAGTCTAAAGTGATTAGACCAAATTAAGATTTAAAAGGTTTTTTTAGGTTTAATTAAATATAAGTTTATATTTATTTACTTAAGGACTTAAAATGTCATTTTAAATTTTTAAGTGGTTATAATTTGTTTATTTAGTTTAGCATTATCCCCTGAATTTATAACCAATTTCCAATTTAAACTTTTTTTATTTTCTTAATTTCTGATTTTTAGAATTATTATTAAAAATAATTACTAAATCTCATGAAAATTAGGAAATGTCACCTTAAAGAATTTTTCTGTCTTTAAAAAAATCAGAGATTGTTCCTAAAGACTTAGAAATTAATCCCTCAAAATTTCATAATTTTCTGACTTATAAATAATTTTTAATAATTAAAATACTCAAGGAAGTATTTAATTAATTAAAAACTAAATATAAATCAAAAATTAAAATTTTCAATTCCACATTGTAGAGCTCACTGTCCTGAGTTCAGAGATATTTTTCTTTTATTTTTGTGATTTTTATTTAAAAAGACATGAATTTTTTATTAGTTTAAGGTTTAACTGTTAAAACTAATCAGAATTTCCCAGGGAGTGCCGCGTGTCCTCGGCACTGTCGAAAATGTGCTCGATCCACTGCGGGCTCCGAACAGCTAATCAAATAAGGGTTAATCCCAGCTGTCCATTTTTAAAACCTAAAAATGGACAGCATCCGAGCGTGTCCCTCCTTTTGTTCTCTTCCGTAGGCCGTCTGTGATCTAGGGACAATTTCTCGCTCGATTCTTGATGAAATCGAGTGAGGTTTGTTCCTACACCATCGTCTTGAGAAGACGAACATATCCATACTAATATGTGGGGGTTTTGAAACGAGTTGTTTCACAAAGCATGAAAGTCGAACGCCATTAATACCTAAATTTCCATACCTTGGCCACAATGCGTCTAGCTTCAATTTGAACGGTTTGGAAGCTTAGCGTGGTCTTGAGAAAGATTCTCCACAGCTTAATTTGAGTTCAAATCAAGTCTCTATATGACTTTGATGAAGAGGTGGCTCAGTTTGAGGATTTCGATGGAACAGTGGCTTAAGGACCTTGGGGAAGCTCGATTTTGATTGCAATCATCTTCGTTTGGTCCCTAGAAGAGTTTAGGATAGACAATTTAAAACTTTATGCAGTTTGGTTTTAAAAACCAAATTTATCCTGGTTTGGGTCAATTTGGGTACTCTGGGGTTGGTCAAATTGAGAGGATATGGTGGGTTTGAAGGCCTGGTTTCATTGGGAATCAACTACTTAGGACCTAAGGAGAAACTTTGATGTTGGGAGCTGAGTGATTTGGCAATGGTTAAGGGTTTTCAAAGTTGGTCTCTCTTCCTTAAGCTCTCAGGTTTGGTCTATTTATTGCCATGGGGAGGCCATGGCTAAGCTTGAGTTCATTTGGGGAAGGTGCTATTTGATGTTATGATTGCTGAAGATAGAATTTCAGCTGGAGGATAAGCTTAGTTCACTTCCCCAAGATCAACTCATATTGGGTTTAACTATGGTGAGAGCTTAACTCTTCATTTGGCTTGCTTTCATTAGCTCCTCCATGAGGTGGATAAAGCTTGGTAAATCCTCCTAGACTTACCTCCCCTAAGTGAGTTCACAAGTTCATTAAATGAATTCATGGGAGATAACACCTATGATCCATTTTTCATCATGGTTATGATGGCCTTTAACCATGGTGAAAGAATTGGTTAAGGTAAACTTCTCCTTGATTGGGTAAGGGGAGAGGTGAGTAGTGACTCACCCAAACCCTTTCCCAAAGGTGACTTAGTTAATTGACACCATTTGAGTTCATTTATCATGGCATCATGATGAGTCTTCATTATGGTTAACCATGGTAAAAAGAGTTGAAGGTAGTGTTTTCTTCTCATTGCGTCGTCCATGAGGCATGGAATATCTCCTTAAGGTGGTCGACCACCTCATCTCATGCAAGGGAATGAGTCATGGCTTTGAAATGGGGAGATCATACCACTTCAAAATAAGGTTATAATGAGCTTTACCCCATGGCTAACCATGGTCTATCCTAAGTTTGTCATGTGTTGATGTGCCATGATGGGTCTAATAGGTCATGGGTGACCTATTAATGACTCTCCATAATTTAATTTTAATTTAAAATTAATTATGGGAGTTTTTGTGTCACATATGATGTCATATGTAAAAATGTCATTTTATGTCTTTTTTTTCAATTTCCATTTTAATTAATTATGTTATTAATTAAAATTGTTGTAAATTATTTCATTAATCAATTTATTATTTAAAATAAATTTTTATTAATTATTTGATTAATTTTATGTCTTCTTTAAATTAAAGGTTTAAATTTGTCATGTCTTTAAACCTTTTTATTTTAATTAATTGAAAATTAATTAAAATTTTAAATATTTATTTTATTGATCAATTAATTAATCAAAAGTGATTTGAAATTAATTATTTGATTAATATTTATCATTTGTAGATTAAAGGTTAAAAATTTGTCATATTTTAAACCTTTTAATCATATTTTAGTTTAATTAATTCAATTAAACTTTTAAATATTATTTTATTAATCAAGTAATTAATCAAAATGATTTAAAATTAATTATTTGATTACTTTTTTTAATTTTTATCATTTTTTTGTTCAAAATTAGGTATTTTGGCCAAATTTGATAAAGGTTGACTATGGTTGACCCAAGTTGACTCAAGTTAGCCTTGGTTGATCAATTTTAGTCCAAAAACGTTCAATGTGATTTTCTCAACCTTGTCATGGTTGATTTGGTTATAAGATTGGTGATTTTTTCATTTTAGGGTCTAAATTGGTCATGTTGACCAAATTTAGGGCTTCGATGAACTCAAATGTCAATATATCAATTTCTAGATTCATTTTTGGTAATATTGATCGGTGTCAGCTTGATTATGTTAATGTCTGTTATTGAGGTCAATTTTGGGACCAAATGGGTGTGGGTTATCTATTTTGACCAATTTTGACCTATCTGGGTCAAGAGTTAACCAATATTGTTTTGATGGTCATGTAATGTCTTTAGATGGTTAAATAAATCATATTTGACCATTTTAATGTTTTGACTAACTTGATAATCAATGGTTGATTTTTGAATTAAAAATTGATCAATTTGTGCAAAGTTGTTTTCTAGGTCAAAAGTTGGCTTATTGGGTCAATAACTAGTTACTGAGTCAAGATTTGATCATTTTGACCAAAGTTGACTTTCTAGGTCAGGGGTTGACCTGTTGGGTCAGTAGGGTTGGTCATTGGCTCAAGATTGACCATTTTGACTAAAGTTGACTTTTTAGATCAAAGGTTGACCTGTTGGGTCACTAGCTGATTAAATCAAGGTTTATTACTCTTGATTAGATCAATTAAGAATGTCATTAAATTTTAGGTTAAAAAAAGGCTTTATTAAATTTTTACCCTAGTCATTAGGGTTCATTAATTATCATTGATATTTAGAGAGTCAATGTCAGTAGACTTCTTATCTCAATATGGTTTAGAAATGGCCTTCACAAAAGTGAGGTCAACAAAAGGGCCCCCAATATGTGTGGAATACTGCATAAGTATACCGCACATATTAGTGTTGACCGAAATGGTTGAACATCTGGTGTCAAGAAATGTCTCGTAATAATTGGGAAAGGTGTATGTGTCATATCATCCTTGGTTTTGAGAAGAAATGTTATGCGACTTATATTCTTTCTCAAAGGAATATTTATTGGGATGTCATAATTTCCGTGTTAGGAAATGGACTTATATTCAATAGCTTAGGAGAGAAAATGGATATCATGTTCCTTTTCTCAAAATGTCAAATGTCGATGTCAAGTTAGAGGAATTCCATAATTTCTGTGTCAGGAAAAGGACTTACATCCAATAACTGTAGAGAGAAAATGGATGTCATATTCCATTTCTCGAAATGTCAAATGTCGATGTCAAGTTAGAGGAATGCTATAATTTTCGTGCCAAGAAAAGGACTTACATCCAATAACTACAGAGAGAAAATGGATGTCATATTCCATTTCTTGAAATGTTAAATGTCAATTTCAAGTTAGAGGAATGCCATAACTTTCATGTCAGGAAAAGGACTTACATCCAATAACTATAGAGAGAAAATGGATGTCATGTGTTGACCTCATTTTTGATGAGGTCTTTTCTCCTCTCTCTCCTTAGTACTTAGGATCTAGCCTTAGGCTTTCCCTTTGACTATCCTAGAGGATTAGAGATGGCACCCACCATTTAGAAATTTAAACACCTCTTAACTTCCTGCAAACCCCACATGCCTGATTGTAAACCCCTAATTCACTTGGAGGGTTAAGATCGAATGTGGAGGTTTAAATGATGAGTTCACTATGGGACTCTTTGGCCTTAGGACTACCACAGGTGGCCTGGTCTGGTGAGGGTTGACCTGCACACATTACACTTTCACACACATTCCAAATCCTAAAACCATTCATACCTAGCTTGACTTCCTGACTCATGTAGGTAATTCATATAGATGGACCTTAACCCCTAGGCCCTTGGCTAAGAGGGTTAGGAACAACATAGTGAATGCCTCAAATGAGTCCTCTCATTACTCTTATGGGCTTGATATTGCTTCATGGCTCAACCAAAGGGATTCCATTCTACTCAAATTTGATCAATCTTCATTTTTCCAAAATTTCAATTTTTGACCCCCGGGGCCCTACACCCACTAAACCTACCAAATGACCTTGAAACTACCCAAAATTTGCAAAATCACCTAAATTACCCAAAATTCCTCAGAACCAATCCTAAACATTCCTCACCATTCAAATCGATCATCCTTAGCCAAATATACCAAAATTTCAAAAAATACCCCCCAATACCCTCCAAATACCCAAAATGCCCTTCTTAGCCAAAAATTTTATAAATTCCAAAAATTCCCAGAAAAATCAAAAAAATCCCAAATATTCCTAATTTTATTTTGTTTAATTACATCATAAGCCAATTTTGTCAATTTAGCCCACTTTTACCAAAACCCCCAATTTGACTCAATCTTAACCAAAAGTGAGCCCAATGTCAAACTAAACCACCCCAATTGACCTCAATTTTGGTCCAATTCAATTCTAAACTTCAATTCCATATCCCTAATATCAATCTTGACCAAATCCAAGCCCAACTTGATTAACATTTGGATCCAATTTCAATTTGAAGCCTAAATTCCTTAAATTGGCTTAAACCCAAACCTAACCCAAATAGGCTCATATCCCAAAATCAAAGCCCAACCAAAGTTGAAAACTCTTTATAACACTCCCCTAAATATTTCTCAACATTAATTTTACATCAAATCCAACATTAAACCAACATTAACCCAAGATAGCCAAAGTTAGCCCAATTTGACCCATTTTGGGCCCCATTACCAAAAAGGCCCAAATTAAACCTATTTCAATTCCAAATGACACCAAACCTTCTCCAAATCACTCATGCCACACTCCTGAACTAAACCCAACATTTGTTTAGCCTAATCTTTCACAAAATCTCCATCCACCAATTTGTTTTCAAACTTAAAAGCCCACTTCCATCAAGCCTTTAAAAGCCCACTTTCCATCAAATTCAAAAGCCCAAAATCCATCCCCAAGCCCACATGAAACCTTTTCTTCATCATTCCTTTGATAATCCTATTTGACCAAAGTCTTAAACCATCATGAAATCAACCCATTTGTAGCATCATGACAAATCCCATCAAAGGAATCCAAAGTTTTCAAAATTCCAAATAACCCTTTTCCATGCAAGTGAGCCAACCTTTTCCCAAGCCATGAGCAAGCCAAATGAAGCCATGGAGCCATGCGTAAGCCATATTCAAGCCATGGGGAGCCCTTTCCACCTCACCATGCCACTTATGGCAAGAAGAGGGGAGCCTTTCCTAAGCCTTCATTAAACTTTTTTTAACCCCATCAATGATACACTTTAACCAAAATTGGCCACCTCACCTTGGATGGGGACTTCACCACACATGTGAGGCTGATCCAAATGATCTCACATCAGCCCAAATCAAGCCCTGATGAGTGAACCAAGCCAAAACCATGAATTGACCTAAATTGGACCAAAAATGCTCCTTACACCCATGCCATTTAAATCCTTGACTTTACACATGGCAATCCAAAATTGATTGTACCAAAATCAAACTCTGACCTCCCCTCCACCTAAACACATATTTTGAACCCACTAATCAACTCCCATGGCCACCCAAGCTCCACCATAACCTTCCTTATTTAAACCCCACCTCCATGGCCAAGAGAAGGAGATGCAAGATTTACCTTGGGGAGACCCTGCCAAATTGTTCCCAAAGCTTTTCCAAGCATTCCTAAGCTCAATCAAACCATTTCCAATTGAGGCCTCACCTCTTAGACGAAGGTATCAAATTTTTTCTCCACCAACTGAGCATGTTTTAATTTTCTGTAAATATTTACATGCTTTAAGTATATCATCACCATATAGATGTGTGCTACTCAATTAGACGATCATTTTAAAAAAAATCATTCAATTTTGTTGAGAAACGAGTGAGATATCAAGGTTTGGAGGTGGACGGTTTTGGGTGAATAGCACTAGGAGAGAGGAGCAGCAGCCGTCCGATCAGGCGAGTATCTGACGGACGGCCCTGATGCAGTCGGACGGATCTTTATCCATGAATAGGCGCCATACAAAACCACGCTGGCCAGTAGGAGAGCGACACGTGGATTGAGCGGGAAATGGATTTTTTGGATTTATTTTTGACACAAAACTTCAAAAAATCATAACTTTGCCTAGAAAACTCCAAAAAATAAAATAAAAATACCTACTTACTCATGAAAATGAGGAGAATAATGTGAAAGTAATTTTATTTTTATTTAATGTATATTTTATTTTTAATTAATTAAATAGTGTTTTCAATATTTTAATTCTTCATGCATGTAGGAGCTTCATCATAACTTGAAATTTTTATATGTTATTCTATGCATAATGGTTGATCTTTACTGATTTTTCCAAAGTCAGGAAAGATTTCCATGATGAGATATCTATTTTTCAATTTTATGCTTCAGTTTTCCTACAATAATTATAAAAATTACCATGTTACTTAGAAAAATCTAGAAAAATTAGAATATGTTCCCTTTGACCAGAGAAACATTAGAAAATTATCTCATGATTTATTTCAATCAAACAAACTCTAATTTGGCCAAAACCTTAAAATGGAATTTTAATTAATTAGGATTAACCACACATCAAAAAAACTTGAAAATAATTCCCCACAGAACTTTAGGATCAGAGGAACCTCATATAAAAATTTGATATCAATTGGAAATGTTTAGCCCCACTAAATGAATTAATTAAGTCACAAAACCATAATTAAACTTTAAAAATTCATAACTCCAAAAATACATTTCAAAAATTCTCCAAATTTGTTTTGTGGGATCTCTGATATTAGAGAAGTCTATAAAAACTAAAATTGGAATTTTCTAATTTTTTTTTATTTTTAATCATATTTTAATATTTTAAATAATTAAAAAATAATAAAAATCATAAAAATATTAAAAATCATAAAAATGTGATGTTTTGACTCCTAATCACTTAGGAATAAACCAAATATTTTTCCCAAGTCTCAAAGTAAAGATATTGAATTTCAAATGCTTAAAATAACTTTTAATATTAAAAAATGTATTTTCCTACCTTTTCACTAAATTAATTCCAATAAATCAAAGAAAATCAAAAAATTGTAAAATTTGTTTCTCTGAACTCCTTGAAATTAGAGAGTTTTATGAAAAATATAAAATCCATTTTTCAACTTTAATTTTATTTTATAATTAATTAATACTCTAAAACTAAAAATAATTATAATAAATAAAATATAATTAAAAAAATCACCAAAATTGGTCCAAGTGGTCCTCTAGTCATTAGAAATATCCCATAATTTTCTTGAGGACAAAAACCTTTCCTTGGTCATGTTGTTGAATTTTCCTTAAAAATCCCTATTTTTCATTAAAAATAATTATATAAATAAATTCAATTCAGAAAAATCACATTTTCTCCTCTAATGTCTTAATTGACATGTGAGTGAAGTGACATAAAAATTTTAAGTTCATTTGAACTCAATTTAGTGAGTTATGAAATAAATAAGCCTAAAAGGGCATAAAGGTAATTAAAGAATTTAAACCCCTTTATTAAAATTTTAGGTTTAATTAAAATAGAGGGTAAAATATTTGATTTTATCTTTCTTGGATGATTGAAACTTTGGGAAATTAAGAGGGTAGGAACCCATTAATCACTTTTAATGAACCAAAATGAAACTTTAATTATTTAAACAATTTAATTTTTTGGAAGATTAATAAAAATTTGAATTATTAAAAATAAGGATATAACTTGAGAGGATATTAATCCTTTAATAAAAAATCCCTAAATAAATCACTTCAATAATATTTAACTTTTAATTAAGATTAAAATGATAATCCAAACTAAATAAATTAAAAATTGAAAAATAAATAACCCTTAAATTAAAGAAAAAGTTCAAAATATTAAATAGTTTAATAATTAAATTAAATTAAGTAAAAATTAAATTAAAATTAAATTAAATGAAATTAACATTTTAACAATTAAGTTAAGCTAAATTAAAAAAATAATTAAATTAAATTAAATTAAATTAAATCAAATTTAAATTAAATTAAGTTAACATCATTCAATAATAAAAGTAAAACAAATTTAAAATATTAAGATCACCTAAAGTATAAAGATTTAAACCAAAAATAATTTGAATAGTATTCCAAACTTAAAATTATTAATTAAAACCTCATAATTAAATTAAATCACTTTAAACCTTTAACTCAAACTTCAAATTAAGAATGATTAAAATTCTCAACAAACCAACTTGCCTTTAAAGGCTTTAATTATTATAACTCTTAACTAGAGTATTAAGTGAGATGTCACTTCATTCATCAGGTAATCAAATGCCCAAGTTCACTGAGCAAGAGACAAAGCTTAACTAAACTCCTGGATGATTAATTCACCTGTGCAACTAAAGTTACTTGGACTCAAAATAATCTCGAAAGTATTGAAAAGATGTTTAGGACTAGTCCTAAGCACTTCCTCAATATGACGGGATGTTTTAGAAGAACAATTGAATTTAATTGTTCTTTGATGAAGAAAATCATCCTTAAACAAAACATAAGAACCTAGACATCATAGGAGATGACTAGCAATAGGATTAGGAATTTGGTAGACAACCAAAACCCTTCCCTTAGCTTTACCAAGGTACTTGTTGAAATATTTAAATGCCTTAACAGGTGTTTTAAGTGTAGCTTGGGATGACGGGAAGACCCTCCAGGTACGCTTTTATTTTATTGCAATTTACTTTGTTGCAACTTACTTACATGCATTGTACTTTACTTTTTCTTTCATGATAAACAAGATTGTTGCATGAAAACTGAAACCGTTACGATAGTCCCTGAACCGAAACCAGAATTAAATTAAAAGTCACCATAAGATAAAATTCACCGCCACAACATTCCAAAATATAAAACAACTCAAAATTTAATCACAAACAGAACAACAAAACTACAATTGCAACTAAATTAAAATGTCTCGTTGAATGATCGGGAATACCTCGGATGATGTAACCCACGTGTTGCTAACGGGATTTCCCACGGTCTAAATAAAAGTGTGGAACTCATTCAATTGAGTTTAGCAAATTCATCTGGACTAAGTGAATTCGATGAAAATAACGGTGCTGGGATGTGGAACCGTGGGATCTTAATCGGTTCTGTTTACACAACTTTAAGATTTGTTTTAATTAAAATATTAAAAATATTTGGATTTTAAGATTCTAAACCAAAACACTTCTCTCATTTCCTGATTTTCACCTTCTAAAACTAAACCTCTGCAACAAAAAGGAGCTCGGAGCATGGTGGGCAGCACGGCCATCGTCGTCAGCAAAACTCGGTTCTACTTCAGCAAAACTTTCTTAGAGTTAAATAACCAAGCCATAGGACTTCGAGGTAGTTTGCCTAGTGCAACATAAATCCTCAACTCTTCGTTAGGCATTTGCATGATCATGTCATGTAAATTAAGCCCTAACCGGTCTTAGGACTCCGAGGTAGTCGTTCGGTACGACATAAACCCTCATATCTTCGAGGCTGTTTGTGTGATTATATCATACAAATATAAGTCCTAATTAATTAAAATTGGTCGGATTGAAACATTAAATAAATTCTCAAATTGAAACCAAACCATAGGATAGTTTGGGAAGTTGCCAAGATTCTTCTTGGATCCTCAGCTTCTCCTACTTCTCTTCCTTTGGACTCCTAAAATAAACTGTTCCAAATTTGAGCTAATCCCTTTTGAAATTTCCAAAATTCAATCCTTTGACACCTTAAACTTTGAAATTCTTGAGAGCAAAACCACTGATCATTATCGAGAGTTTTCTTAAGTGATTCCCATCATTTAAGATGTAATTAACTGTAGGGGCTTGCCCTTATAGGGAACTTTAAGAACTCAGGTAATATAAACCCTGCTTAATTCATTTATATTAAGCAGGGGAACCTGTCGGCTTATAAAATTGGTTCGCAGACCAAACAGATGTCACGAATCTTCTAGTTTATTTAACCGAGCCTCATCGTCAAGCAGTGTGTCTATTCTTCGGGATAAATATACAGTTTGTGGTGTGGTGCTCGTTTATATAAACTATTTGGGATGTGAGATCGGTTAAATTTCATATCTTAAAATTTTCAAACTTAAAATTATTTTCAAAATTAAATGCTACTTTCAAATTATATATATATATTTAAATTAAATTTAAAAATCTAAAATTCGCCGACAATTTCTGTTAGGTAACCCCTTTTTCTATAGTACAACAATACTCAACCTAAAAATATTCCGACATCATGTTCCATTTCTCAAAATGTCAAATGTCAATGTCAAGTTAGAGGAATGTCATAATTTATGTGTCAAGAAAAGGACTTACATCCAATAACTATAGAGAGAAAATGGATGTCATATCCCATTTCTCGAAATGTCAAATGTCGATTTCAAGTTAGAGGGACGCCGTAATTTCCGTGTCAGGAAAAGGACTTACATCCAATAAATATAGAGAGAAAATGGATGTCATATTCCATTTCTCAAAATGTCAAATGTCGATTTCAAGTTAGAGGAATGCCATAATTTCCTTGTCAGGAAAAGGACTTACATCTAATAACTATAGAGATAAAATGGATGTCATATTCCATTTCTCAAAATGTCAAATGTCGATGTCAAGTTAGAGGAATGCCATAATTTTTGTGTTAGGAAAAGGACTTACATCCAATAACTATAGAGTGGCGAACTCATCAAGATATTTATTGGGGATATCCACTGGGGATTTTGACCTATACAGGCCGAATGATAATTCTCATGTTAGTTATCACAAGTTATATTATCATTTCTATTGAAAAGGTTCATTAGGACCCTTATCGACACATCACAGACAATAGGGAATGTTTTTCAATGTTTTATTTTATTTCCATAGATAATGTACAAAAGGTCACTAGTACATATCATTGCAAACAAAGGTTAACAGTACATATATGTACATATCATATAGCACGCATGCTACAAACTACTGATATATCACATATCAAAAGCTTTTACATCTTTGCATTCATCATAACATAGCCTTGGATACTATTAGACCATCCATAAACATCTAACACTCCAAGACATTGTTTGTCAAACATGTCTAAGGTATTTGGACATTCACAGGGTCATGGTAGCTCCAAAGGCTTCAACCCTTCAAGCTCTGGGATAGCTTGATATCCAATAGGTCGTTTGTCTGGTTTCATCCGTCGTAAGGTGATTGAAATGTGTGGACTATTAACACGGGGTATACAATGTTTTACAAAATCTGCACCATTTCCCTGGAATAAGAGAACTTATCCTCGAGTTAAAAGGATGCGGCATGTCCCTTCAAATTCTTCAGGTCCCAGAATCTGTATTTCTCTTCCAAATATGATGGAACAATGATTCATTAAGTACACTATACATAACGGTCTCTCGAAGTCGTGGCTGTCAATATGGGGAGGGATACAATCTCCTTCATCATACATGTTGATGATGCAGCTATCAGGAATACAGTCTGTGGGCATGATTCCCCAAGTGACAAGACATTTGATAATCTAAATTATTATAGTGGGTAATGGATCGACCTTTTCATATCGTAAAATTCTTGGGAGATTCCCCTCCCTGTCTCTTACATAATTATAACAGCACCCATATTGGATGGTCTGTCTGCCTTTGCCACTTTTCCATTTATTAGGCTCAGAATATGTCCTTCTTTTAAGATGTTCAGCCCTACCCTGGTTCTGGGCTTTAATTACATGATCAATAATAGCGGCCTACTCGTCATTATCAAATATTCTGGTGAATAGTTTAAGACCATCCAGAATATTTATTGTTCCTTTGTTGATATGCTTATATTGTTCAAATGCCCTCCATTCAATAGCGTGAATCCGCCGTGCTTCTTCTCTGGAGTGATCTTTTCTATCAACTTCCCTACCTGACACCTTCAGATCTTGAGAAGATATGAGCGAGGGTGAAGTGATGGCTACCTTTTCTTCCCGGTTTCTCTTTACAGAGTCTAGATTCGTCATTTCTGATGTAGAATATATTTCTTCAAATGGAGTATCAATAGCTTGAGATTTTGACTGACTAATGTCCTCCATGCTTTGCCTTTCTTGTAATTGTTTCTGACGCTTCAACCGTTTATTACGGTTCCGTCTCTGTGATCGGGTGAGTCCTGCTGTCATATTTTTTATACCAGATGTAGAGGCTTCTATAATCCCTTGTACTGAAGTAGGCATAATTCTTGCTTGTCTGAGCTATCACTAATTTCGAATTCATACTCTTCGGGCTGTCAGAGTCTGAATTCTATCAAGGGCGTTTGTATCTTAATTTTTCTCTGGTTCACCAGATAGAGTAATGACCCATGATATATGGATTCAACTTGCAACAGATCAAAGTTGAAATGAATTCTAGTCCCCTCTTGCATGTGTCGGTGGTCTAAGGTAAAAGTTACACCATTTTGAAATGTGAAAAGAAGTTTGTTGTTAGACATTTTTCCTGAAAACAACAGGATAATGTAACATTTTAGACTTTTTTTTATTATTATTAAGGAACAATGCTTATAAACATTTGTTTAATAAGCGAAACAAATGTTACAAGACATAAAAGTTAAGATTTGTATCACAAAGATGATTTTGAGAAAATATTTTTATTATCCCAGTTTATAAATAAGTCATCATTCATTTTTTATGTCGCGTAATATTTCTTTAGGAAACGGCCATTGATTGAAGGCAAGATTCTTTCTCCTTGACAATCTACCAGTTGGTAAGATCCTTCAGAATATGTCTTTTCAATTACATATGGGCCCTCCTATATTGGTTCAAATTTTCCACCTATCTTTCGATGAGCTAATATAGGTCTTCAAAGAACTAAAACTAATTCACCTATTGGAAAGGTTCTGGGGCGAACTAATTTATCATGGGCCCGTATCATCTTTGCTTGATATAGTTTGAGATTTTGCTGAGCTTGTAGACGTTTTCCTTCTAAACTCTCAAGTTCTTCAAGTCGTAATCCGGCATTTTCTTCTTCAGTTATTTTATTTGTTATCGCAACTCTGAAAGAAGGGATTTGAACTTTGAGCGGTAAAATAGACTCAGAACCATATACCAAAGTAAACAGTGTTGACCGTGTCGGTGTTCGATATGTAGTTATATAAGCCCATAAAGCTTCTATTAATCGTTCATGCCACTGTCTTAGGCTGTTGACTAATGTCTTTTTCAAAATTTGAACCAATGTTTTATTGAAAGCTTTAGCTAAACCATTGGCTTTAGGATAATAGATTGTGGAATACCTCCAGTCTATCCCATGTCTTTGGATAAAGTTGTTCATTTTTGTATTTTTAAAGGCCAATCCATTGTCTGATATGATCCTTCGAGGGATTCCAAATCTATAAATAATATGTGTCTTAAAGAAATAAATGACTTGTTCTGCCTTGACTTCTCTAAGCGGTATTGCTTCTGCCCATTTAGAGAAATAATTAGTGGCTGCTAGAATAAATCGATGACCTTTAGATGATGGAGGATCTATAGGTCCTACTATGTTGGTGCCCTAACATTCAAATGGCCAAGATGTAATAGTTGGGTGTAAGACATTTGGAGGCTGGTGTAAAATTACCCCATGTAATTAAAATTGATGACATTTCTTTGAAATATCAAGACAATCGGTCATTTTATCGGCCAATAATATCTCATCCTTTTTATTTTCATTTTCATTTTAGGTTCAGATTGATGTGCGCCACATAAACCTAAATGGACCTCCTTAACAATCTCTTGAGCTTTAACTTGGTTTAAGCACCTTAACCACATTTGGTCAAAAGATCGTTTATAAAGGACATCATTGATTAGAGCATATGATAATGCTCTTAGTTTAATTTGAGTGGCAATAGAAGTATTTATATGTAACCTTCCGGTTTGTAAATATTGAATAATTGGTTGTCGTCAATCATTCTTTTTGTCATTTGTTGTCACTGTCATCTTTTCACCAATTTTATGTAGATTATCCATGTCAATTTGAGAAAGAACTTGTCATCCTTTTATAGAAATCGATATATCGTCTTGTTCTGAACAAGCAAACTCTTTTGCAAGTTTTTTCAAAGCATCGGCTAAAGAATTATCTCGTCTCGAGATTAAGAAAAATGTCACATCAGGAATATGCTGAAGCAGCTTCAGAGTGTAACGAGAATATTGTTCAAGTCGACGTATCAAAGTCTTGTACTTGCCAGCAATTTGATTGATAATCAACTGAGAATCTCCATAGATGTCAATTTTTTTAATTTCCATTAGTATTGTCAATTCTAGACCAGTTATGAGCGCTTCATATTCAAATTTATTATTTGTGCGCGGTTCAGCCAGATGATAGGAAAAAGGTATCATCGTTTTATCTGGAGTGATGAAAATCAATCCTACTCCGGCTTTGCCTAGTATAATTGTTTGTTTGTCTTTATCTTTCCGTGCAGATGATGCTTCGTCAAAGTACAATTCCCATCGTTGCTCATCAGGTAAATCATCATTGAGAGGTGATCCAGTTGGAATTGGGTGTGTTGCTAAGAAATTTGCCAGGATTTGTCCTTCGACAGCACGTAACGGTACAAATGTTATGTTGAATTGGAGTAATATCATTACCCATCTTGCTAATCTTCCAGAAAGTGTCGGCTGTTTCATTAAATATTGTAGTGGATTAACTCTTGAAATAAGAGTTACTTTATGAGAAAGCATATAGTGCCTCGGTTTTTGGATTGCAAAAATCAAGGCTAAGCAATGATTCTCAATTGTCGGTTATTTTATTTCTGTTGGAACCAGACAACAGCTTAAATAGTATAACGCATTTTCTTTTCCCTCGTCATTTACTTGTGCCAATAATGCTCCAATGGAGTTTTCCAGTGCTGCGATGCAAGGGATTAAAGGTCTTCCTACTACAAGGCTGCTAAAACAGGAGGGGTTGTCAGGTATTGTTTAATATTTTCAAAGGTGTATTGGAATTTTTCATCCCACACAAATTTTGTATCTTTTCTGGTTAGGGCAGTAAGAGGCTGACACCTACCTGACAGATTGGAAAAAAAACGTCGTATATATGCTAACTTTCATTGAAATTATTCCTGAAGTGACACCGAAAGCGCACTTTAAGGGATTCATTTTAAGATTGTATTGTCGTAGTCGTTCAAAGACAATTCTAAAATCGTATATATGATCAACTTTTTGTTTACTATTGACAACCAGATCATCCACATAACATTCGACTTGATTTTGTATTATTTCATCGAAGATCCGTGTCATGGCTCTTTGATAGGTTGCACTAGCATTCTTTAGCCCAAATGGCATTACCTTATAACAATATATCCCTATGGGTGTCCGGAAAGCTGTATTTGCTTCATCTTTCGAAAATATTTTTATTTAATTATATCCTGATGATTCATCCATAAAGGAAAATATTGTATGGTTTCATGCCATATCAACCATTAATTCAGGAATTGGTAAAGGAAATTCATCTTTTGGACATGCTTTATTCAAATTCCTGAAGTTTATGCAGACCGTTATCTGACCATTTTTCTTTTTAACTGGCACCACATTAGCTAACCATGTCGGATAATTTTCTTCTCGTATGAAATCACCTTCTATTAATTTATTAACTTCTGCAATGACTTGTTGCTTTATTTCAACACGCATCCTTCTCGGAGCTTGTTTAACAGGGATTGCGATTTGATTTATCCCAAGTTTAGGGACTGCGACTTCTGGAGATAAACCAGGCATCTCGTCATAAGTCCAAGCAAAGCAGTCTTTGTATTCTATTAACAATTAAATTATGTATTTTGCTTCCTCATCATTAAGGAATGAACTAATGAAAGTTGGTTTTGTATTTTCATTAGTTCCTAAATTTATTTCTTTTAATTCATCAATTGTCGATTTAATTTATTCTTCTAATTCTGGGGGAGCATCTTCGATTGGAAGATCAGATATCAATTCAGAATTATGTTCTTCGGTGACAACTAGACAAAATTATGTGTCATCTAATGGTTCCAGAGTACCAAATCCAACACCTTCTTTGGAGTTAGGATTTCGTTCATTATTATTCCACATTCATTCAATAAAATGTGGTTGTTTTAAAGACCATTGTTTGAGCATTAATCTATTTTGAATAAATTTTGGTGCCCAAGGAGACTACAACTCAAAAGGAATTTTCATTGATTTCGGAAGATTTTCATCTTCTATTTTTACATTAGTTTCAATACTAGAAGAAGTAGAGCCAAGTCTAAACTTAATTGGCTTTTTGTCATCACTACATACTTCTTTGACTACTAAATTCTCAATCTTAGCAATAGAGATTGGAGTTAGAGTCATAGAATGTATATAATGATTAATTTTATCATACATAGATTCAAATTGTTTCTCTTTTATCTTCTTCTTCTATAGGTATTTTGAATTGAGGTTCCTTTAAAACCATCAATGTTGTTTCTTCTTTTGTATCTTCTTCAGAGTCCAGGTGAATTGTGAATTTCAATGGTTTTGTCATTGTAACAATTGGATCTTCTTTCCCTCATCCTCGTCCTCGGCCTCGGCCTCGAGTATGAGTCTGAGGGGAATTAACTCCTTTTGTCTTTGTTGAAGAAAAATGATCTTTTTTATTTATTTTCATTTCTTTATCTTTTTCTTTCATGTTCACCATTGTCTCTTTGGAGAATATTGTTTTCTTTATAGGAGTGTAATATGTTGCATCTTCATGTATACCGATTTCATGGATCAAAAACGGTTGCAAATCTTCTACAATACAATTTTTCTGTCCTTTTTGTAAATAATTTATACATTGATGCAATGAAGAAGGACCTATTTTGTGCTCATGAAGCCATGGTCTACCAAGTAAGGCATTAAAAGAGGTATCAGAATCAAAGATATGGAATTTTACCGTTGTCGTCAAGTCGGCTATTTTTAAGAGTAATGTTATTGATCCAAGTGCTCGTTCTCCTTGTTGATTAAATCCTCGTAACATCATTGTGTCTCTTGATAATTGGGATGCATCAATATCCAAATATGCAAGAGTTCTCAAATTCATAATGTTAATTGAGGCACTTGGGTCAAAAAGAACCCTTGAAAGTGTCGTGTCATTTATGTTTACTGTGATATACAGTGGATGATTATATTCAGTTGTTCCAAGCAACAAGTCATTATCAAAGAAGGTAATCTTTGTTGATTCTTCTAATGGACAAACTTCATTCTGAGTAATACTAGCAAGTTGAGGTAGGCAAATGTCTGGATCTAAAAGGGCTTTTATCAATGACTCTCTCCTTGGAAAGCATAAGAGTGTCATAGATGCTCAATTTTGCTGGTAACTTCCTTAAATGAGCTAGTACATTATAGTCCACTTTATTGTGAAGATCATTTTCCTTTCTTTCAGGTAATTAGTTTTTTCACTTCTCAACTTGCTAGAACCTTTTCCTGTGGAGCTATTCTAGGAATGATCTTTTCTGATGTAATTATTTATCTTTCCTTTTCTTGTGGAGCTATTCTAGGAGCTAAAACCTTTCCACTTCTCAAATTGATTTCAACTATTTATTCAAGTTGGCTATTCGACTCTTTTGTCTCTGAGTCTGAAGATTCCAATTTTATGGAAATCGGGGTTCCTTGCAATGGGAGCTGTTGACCTCATTTTTGGTGAGGTCTTTTTCATTCTTAGTGCTTAGGATCTAGCCATAGGTTTTCCCTTTAACTATCTTAGAGGACTAGAAATGGAACCCACCACTTAGAAATTCAAACACTTCTTAACTCTTCTTGAACCACACAGATGACCATAAACCTCCAAGCCACTTGGAAGGTTAAAAGTCAAATGTGGAGGTTCAAGGATGAGTTTCTATAGGATGGTCAAGCCTTAGGACAACCCTGGGTGGCCTGGTCTTGGTGAGGTTCAACTTGCACACACCACACTTCCACACACATTCCAAACCCTAAAACCACTCTTACCCAACTTGGCTTTCTGACTCATGTAGGAAACTCATATGGATGGACCTCAACCCCTAAGCCCCTGGCTAAGAGGGTTAGGAACAACATATTGAGTACCTAAAACGAGTCCTCTCATGGCTCTTGTGAGTTTAATATGGCTTCATGGCTCAACCAAAATAGTTTCATTCTACTCACATCTAATCAATCTTCATTTTTCCCAAATTTCAATTTTTGACCCAGGGGCCCTAAACCCACCAAACCTACCAAATACCCTTTTTGACCCAAAAATCCAAAAATTCCAAAAATTCCCAAAAAATTCCAAAAAATCCCAAATATTCCCAATTTCATTTTGTTCAACAGTCACATACCCTAATTTTGTTAATTTAACCCAAATTGATCAAAAGTCCCAAATTAGCCCTTAAGGCCCAAAATTGACTAAGTGACCCAATCCATCCCAAATTTAACCCAAATGTCACCCAATTTTCCCTAAATTTGTTTTGAAATCTTCCTAACATCCCCACAAAAAAAACTCTAACTTACGTTACCCAAAATTTGGACCCAAACTCTGCCCAAGCCTAACTCAAACCAAAATTTCTGAAATTGGCCTAAACCAATCATGAACCCAAACAAGCCCAAATCCCAAAATCAAGACCCAACCAAAATTGAAAACTCTTTTTCATACCTCCATAAACATTTCGCAACATTAATTTTACATAAAACCCAACATTAGCCCAACTTTAGCCCAAGTTAACCCAATTTGACCCACTTTGGTCCTATTACTAAAAGACTCAAATTAAACCCAATTCAACTCCAAATTACCCCAAACTTGTTCCAAATCATTCATGGAACATTCCTAAACCAAATGCAATATTTATTTGGCTTAACCTTTTACCAAATTTTCATCCAAAAGTTTATTTTGAAACCTAAAAGCCCATTTTCCTAAAACATTTAAAAGCCCATTTTCACTAAACTTAAAAAGCCCAAAATTGGCTCTAAGGCCCACATGCCATTTTCTTCTCATCATCCATTTAATAAAATCATCCCTAAGTTTCAAAGTCATCATTAAACCATGCTAAATCAAGCCTCATGCCAAATTATCCCTAAAATGTCAAAATTCCTAAAACCCTTTTCCATGAAATTGACCAAGCTTTGCTCCAAGCCACATGGAGCCATGAAGCCATGGCTAAGCCATATGCAAGCCATAGGAGCCACTTTCCACCTCGCCAAGCCATTAATGGCAAAAGGAGGAGGCTCTTTCTTAATCCTTCACTAATTTTTTTAAACCCGTTCATGTCACGCTCTAATCCAAGTTTGCCACCTCACCATGGATGGGGACCTCACCACCTTCTCTTGCCTGAACCCACTGATTTCCCTCAACCCAAAATCAGGCCTTGGGGAGGAGCACCAAGCCTATTTTCAAGGATTGATCAAACCAAGCTCAAAATACACCCTCCCCCATTCCATTTTAATCAAACCTCTTTACACATGTCTAAAGCCAATTGAGCTCACAAACCTCAAGCCCTGACCTCACTGACAATGAGGGTGACTTGACCCTGGCCGAACCACCACCACAGTCACCAGAAACCACCAGGCCGAGAGCTCCATGTGAGCCAAGAAATTCAAAACTCCCTTGCTGAGTTGTCCCATGGCCAGTGGACACCATGGCCCTTCTTCCCTTGACCTAAGCAGCTGATCCCAGCCCCTGGCTTGCCCTGAGAAGCTCCACAGCCATGGCTATTTAAACTCACCACCCCACGGTGAAAAGACGTGATGAATGATCCAAGAAAAAAATACCTATTTTTATGCCTTGATTTTTATTAAATTTTAAGGATATTATGCTTTAATGAAAGGTATTTTTGTGTTTTTGGATGTAGGTGATGCAAAAATGTTCAAGAAAGAGAAAAATATGATTAAATTTACTATTTAAATTGGCCATTTAAATTGTTAAAACCTGTTGAAGAGGTTTGAGACCTAGAAGGAGATGAATTCTTAACTTGTAGATATCACATGAATCCTTGGGTAGTCGAAGGTCTTGTGCGGGTTATTCAAGGTGAAGTGCAAATAAATAGGAAGATATTATATATTGGGCGTAGAATTGATAAGTTTTTAGAGTGACAGACTAAATGCTTATGATTTGGTTTATAGAAAAGGAAAGGGTCACTAGTAGGGCCGACCATAGCCACCCTTGGACATCCAGTAGTGTGAGCCTAGATTAACCCATTCTACTCAATACATCCGAACCTGATCTATAGGCTAGCCAATGTTCTTTATACTATCGAGTGAAGATAAAGAATAGAAATGATTCTATTTAGCACAATACCATAAATTTATATTCTCCACGAATATTATTATTATCTTAGAAAATCTTGGATTAATTGAAAGGGAGAATGTTGCTTTCTTATTGCTATTTACATCAATCATTTTATTTCCGTTTTATTATTGCATCTAGTAAATTAAAGATATTTTATTTTTGACTATAAAAGAAATACTTTAAAATAAAAATATTTAAAGATCTATAACTCTCTCCTCGTGGGAACGATACTGGGGTCTTTGTTTCAAAGCCCTATATTACTTGATACGATACGTATACTTGTGTCATACCCCTAGTGTGTAAAATATTTTCCATAAAATTATATTTATATACACTAGCCGCTATTGTTATTTATAACATCTATTTTTGAAAGCATTAATTAGTACGTTGATCTTCAGCGGACATCGGGTCAATTTTTTGGCGCCGTTGCCAGGGAAGAAGATTTTAGTACACATATATTTATATCGGGTCAAGTTTTTGGCGCCGTTGCCTGGGAGAGAAGAGGCAAATTTTTAGATTTTAAGTATTTTTATTTTATTCATTTTTCTTTATTGTAAAAAAATAATAAAAAAAATAAAAGAATAAATATATAATTAAGAAAAACATATATATAATAATAATATTTATTTTAATTCTTGCTAATTTACTTTTTATGTGTAGTTCTGGACCTGATGGATTATTACCTTTAGATTCTGAATTAGAAGGAAGTGTTAGAAGAATTAAAAAAGGAAAACAAATTCAAAAATTTCAAGAAATGACTAATTTACATAACAATTTACAAAATCCAATTGAAATTAATGATCAAAATGTTTATAAACCATTAAGGCATTATGCTAACCCTACAGTTGATGAACTTCATAGTAGTACTCAAATACCCACTGTAGATGCTAATTTTTTTGAGCTTAAACCGTCTATTATTCAAATGGTTCAAAACAATCAATTTTGTGGAACACCAAATTAGGATCCAAATTTACTCCTTGCTAGTTTTTTAGAACTTTGTGCTACCTTTAAATATAACAATGTTTCTGATGATGCTATTAGGCTTAGACTCTTTCCTTTTTCTTTAAGAGATAAAGCAAAGATGTGGCTGAACTCATTAGCAACAAGTTCTATTAAAACATGGGCTGAAATGGCACAAAAATTCCTTGTTAAATATTTTCCTCCTTCTAAAACTGCTAAATTAAGAAATGATATTAATTCATTTAGTCAATTTGACGGGGAGACAATTTATGAAACTTGGGAAAGATTTAAAGAACTATTAAGAAAATGTCATCATCATGCTTTACCTCATTGGTTAATTATTCAAACCTTTTATAATGGATTAATTGGATCTTTAAAATCAATTATTAATGCTGCTGTTGGAGGTTCTTTAATGTCTAAATCATTTGAAAAAGCTTACACTTTAATTGAAGAAATAGCTAACAATAATTTTCAATGGCCTTCTGAAAGGATTAATCCTAAAAGAATGGCAAGTATTCATGATAATGAAGCCTTTTCTATTTTAGCTTCACAAGTAGCAACAATGTCTAAGAAATTAGATAGTTTTGCTATTAATATATCACATAATAACTCTGCTAATATTGAAGATTCTCAAACTATTGAAACTTTTCAAGCTATTGCTAGTAAAAATAATCCTTATTCAAATTATTATAATCCTGGATGGAAAAATCATCCTAATTTTAACTAGAATAATTCACAATAATGAGGTAATAATCAATCTCATCCCACTGGAAATTGAAATAATCAAGTTAATTCAAACTATAAACCACCTGGATTTAACAATCAACAGAAAAAGTTATCAATAGAAGAATTAATTTTACAACTAAGTAATCAATTACAAAATCAAAACACTGCTATTCGTAATATTGAGAATCAAATGGGACAAGTCGATAATTTAATTAATTATAGACCCCCAGGAACACTTCCTAGTAATGTTGAAATCAATCCAAAAGAAACCGGAAAAGAACATGAACATGTTAAAGCTGTACAACTTAGAAGTGGAAAGGAATTAAAAGAAAGAATGCAGAATGAAATTGAAAATGAGATTGAGGTTGAAGAGATTGAAAAATCTAAAGAAACTCCTTCTCCTAATAAAGTTCAAACTGATATTTCTATTAATATGGAAGTTGAAAAACCACCACCACATTTTCCTCAAAGACTTAAACGACGAAGCTTGATCATCAATTTTCTAAGTTCTTTGAAATTTTTAAGAAACTTACTATAAACATACCTTTTGCTGAAGCTTTGGAACAGATGCCAACTTATGCAAAATTTATGAAGGATATTTTAAGTAAGAAACAAAGATTTGAAGCTTTTGAAACTATTGCATTAAGTGAAGAATGTAGTGCAATAATTCAAAAGAAATTACCTCAAAAACTTAAAGATCCTAGAAGTTTTACTATACCTTGTGCTATTGGAGAAAATTTTTATGGAAAAGCTTTATGTGATTTAGGAGCAAGTATTAATCTCATGCCATTTTCTATTTTTCGAAGTTTGAATTTAGGAGAGATTACTCCCACCACTGTAACCCTTCAGTTAGTTGATAGATCTATCACTTACCCTAAAGGAGTTATAGAGGATGTTCTTGTTAAAGTAGATAAATTTATCTTCTCTGTAGATTTCATTGTACTTGATATGGAAGAAGATAAAGAAATACCTATTATTTTAGAGAGACCTTTTCTAGCGACCGGATGAGCTATGATTGATGTGCAAAAAGGAGAATTAACCATGAGAGTTAATGATCAAGAGATTAAATTTAATGTCCTTAAATCAATGAAGTACCTTGACAAAGAAAAATGTTATCGAATGGACATAATTGATTATTTAATTAAGAAACATTATCAAGAAAACTGTAAAGTCATTTCTGAAGAAAATTTTTAATTATTAACCGATGAAGATGAAGAACTAAAAGAAGAAGAAACTCATTATATTAAAGATAATTGGGAAACTTTGGACATAACTCAAAATGATATACTTTTACCCTTAATTAAAAAAGCCTCTGAACTGGAATTAAAAATGTTACCTTCAAATTTAAAGTATGCATTTCTGGGAAATTCATTAACTTTACTCGTTATTATTTCTTCGAGCTAAGTAAAGATCAAGAAGAAAAATTGATAGGAGTGTTAAAGAATTTTAAGAAAGTATTTGGTTGGACAATTGCTGACATAAGAGGAATAAGCCTGTCCATTTGTATGCATAGAATTTTAATGGAAGAAAATTTTAAACCTACTATTGAACCGCAAAGAAGATTAAATCATATCATGAAAGAGGTTGTTAAAAAAGAAATTGTTAAATGGTTAGATGCTGGTACTATTTATCCTATTTTGGATAGCCAATGGGTAAGTCCTATTCATTGTGTTCCCAAGAAAGGAAGAGTAACTGTCATTGTCAATGATAAAAATAAACTAATTCCTACAAGACAAATTACTAGATGGTGAATTTGCATTGACTATAGGAAATTAAATGACGCCACTAGAAAGGATCATTTTCGTTTACCTTTCTTTGATCAAATGCTTGATAAATTAGCTGGACACTCATATTTCTGTTTTCTGGATGGATATTCTGGTTATCATCAATTACATGTCGCTCCTGAGGACCAAGAGAAAACAACATTTACAAGTCCTTATGGAACATTTACCTTTAGAAGAATGCCTTTTGGTTTATGTAATGCACCTGCAACTTTTCAAAGATGTATGATGTCAATATTTTGTGATTTGATTGACAAAGGAATTGAAATATTCATGGATAGTTTTTCAGTTTTTGGAACTTCTTTTGAATCTTGTTTGGAAAATATTTCCAAATTTCTGAAAAGATGTGAAGAAACAAACTTAGTTCTTAACTGGGAAAAATGTCAATTCATGGTCACAGAAGGCATTGTACTTGGTCACAAGATTTCACAAAAATGGATGGAAGTAGATCAAGCAAAAGTGAAAATTATTGTTGAATTATAACCACCTACTACTGTTACTGATGTGAGAAGTTTTCTAGGTCATGCTGGATTTTATAGAAGATATATAAAGGATTTTTCTAAAATTGCTAATCCTCTTTGTCATTTATTGGAAAAAGAAGCTAAATTTGAATTTAACAAAGGCTGTGTTAATGCTTTTAATATTTTAAAAGAAAATTTAATAACTGCACCTATCATTGTTGCACCTAATTGGAATAAATCTTTTAAATTAATGTGCGATGCAAGTGATTTTGCAATTGGAGCTGTATTGGGACAAAAATATGAGAAAATTTTCAAAGTTATATATTATGCTAGTACAACTCTCACTAAACACAAAGAAATTACACTACTACTGAGAAAGAGCTTCTAGCTATAGTATATGCCTTTGAATAATTTAGACCTTATCTTCTTGGTACTAAATGCATAGTTCATACTAATCATTCTGCTATTAAATATCTAATGTCAAAAAAGAATGCTAAACCTAGACTAATAAGATGTGTTTTACTTCTATAAGAATTTGATTTTCAAATAGTGGATAGAAAAAGGAACTGACAACCAAATTGATGATCATTTGTCTAGAATTAAGAATGATGTTATTACTAAAGAAAACATAAATGAGAAACTTTCTGATGAACATTTATATGTTATTCAAGGATGCCAAATACCTTGGTATGCGGATATAGTTAACTATTTAGTTAGCAATATTCTACCTTATGGATTCGATGAAAATTTTATTAAGAAATTTAAAAATGATGCTAAATATTATATTTGGGAAGATCCTCATTTATTTAAATTAGGAAGAGATTCTATAATTCGAAGATGCGTACCTTATGAAGAAACTTTTGCTATTATTCAAAAATGTCATGATTCCGATTTTGGAGGACACTTTGGAGTAGATAAAACTGCATTTAAAATTTTAAATTCAGGATTTTATTGGCCTACCTTATTCAGAGATGTGAGACATTATGTTAAAATATGTGATCTATGTCAAAGGATGGGAAATATATCCGAGAAAGATGAAATGTCTTTAAACTATATATTGGAAGTTGAAATTTTTGATATATGGGGTTTAGACTTTATGGGACCATTTGTACCATCATCTGGAAAAAATTATATTTTATTAGCAGTTGATTATGTTTCAAAGTGGATTGAAGCTGTAGATTTACCTAATTGTGACTCCAAAAGTGTATCTAAATTTTTAAAGAAGATGATTTTTTCAAGATTTGGAATGCCTAAGGTAATTATCACAAATGGTGGAAGTCATTTTAGAAATATAAGAATTCAATCATTACTGCAAAAATTTGGAATCAAACATAAAATTGCAACTGCTTATCACCCACAAACAAGTGGAATGGCTGAAGTATCAAAAAGAGAAATTAAAAGAATTTTAGAGAAGACTGTTAATCCTAAAAGAACTGATTGGGTTGATAGACTTGATTTTGCATTATGGGCTTATAGAACAGCATATAAGACACCAATAGGAATGTCACCTTACCGGTTAGTTTTTGGTAAACACTATCACTTACATGTTGAACTTGAACATAAAGCTTATTGGGCGATAAAGGAGTTTAATTCTGATTTGAATACTGCAGGAGAAAAACGATTATTGCAATTAAACGAGATGGATGAAATAAGAAATGAATCATATGATAATGCAAAAATTTATAAAGAGAAAATGAAGGTATTACATGATAAAAAGATTTCAGGAAAAATATTTGAGCCTGGACAAGAAGTATTACTATTTAATACTCGTTTAAGACTTTTTCCTAGAAAAGTGAGATCAAAATGGATGGGACCATATATAATTGAAAAAGTATACCAATATGGAGCTGTGGATATTAAAGACCCCAACAAGGGAAAAATTTTTAAAGTTAATGGATTAAGATTGAAGCCTTATTTGGGAGACATTAAAAAGATTTATAAATAGGCTTATGAATTGAGTCAACCTGATTAAAGAATTACTTAGGTCGGGCTGACGACATTAAACTAAGCGCTTTATGGGAGGCAACCTATAGATTTTATTTTTAGTGTGTTTTTACATTTTTAATGTAAGGTTATGCCTCGGTCTTGACTAATTTTATATAACTTCAGAAAATTCAAAATTATCTTGAAGTATATAAATTTTGGACTTTGAATCACTCCATTTCATAGGTGAGTAAAAAGGAGATCAAGTTAACCTTCATTGAAATTATGTATAATTGTGTTATTGAGTTTGTTCTGATCTTACCATTATAATTTACTTATTTTTGGAGAACGAAACTTTGAAATTTGATGTTAGGCTAGAATAAGTTGTGTGTCGATGGGTCCGGCGCCTAGGCGCTAGATTTGGCACCTAAGCGCCACGGTTACTGGGTCGTGTAAAAACCGAAAACTTTCAGTTTTTCACACGATTTTCACCTTTAAATTAACCCATCTTCGTCCTCAATCCCTAAGCAATCAATATTTCGACCCTTACACTTCATTCTTAAGAGATTAGAGAGGATTTTTGAAGAAATGGAGAGGAGAAATCTTGGAGAAGAGGCTAGAGACAAAGGTCCAAAAGATCCTCAACCCTACTTCAATGGTTTCATCGCTGTAAGTTTGGAGAAAATTTCTAGTCGTCTTTATAAATTTGAAGCAGATTTCAAGAGTATTGGAGATTACCTTCATGAGATGTATCATCAGATTGAACATTTGGAATGGCAAGCGAAACTCCAATTTGATCATCTAGCGGCTTATCAAGATGCTCAAGTTGAAATGTATGTGAAGAACAAATAGATTGACGAGAAGACGGCTACGGATTTTCTGAGAGCATTAGTGTTCTTCCCAAATGGGCTGAATAGTTTTCCTTGCCAAGATAATGGAAATTTGATAGTGATTTGGTGAGATCGTGATTTATCTAGTGAGTCGTTGTATCGATTTAGTGAATCAATTGTGTTTGTTTGTGTATTTGCTTTCATGTTCAATGTGTGTTGTATTTTTTTTCAAATTGTGTTGTTTGATTGTGTGTTAGGACTTGAATCATTATATTATACTTATCCGAAGTGTATTGAGCCAATATTGAAGATTATAAATGGAAATTAGAGGAGTTTGATTTAAACCTTGTGTTTGATTGGTGGATTTAATATTTAATTTTTAAAATTTTTGGAAAATGTTTTGGAAGTTAGAAACTGAAGCCCTACTCTAATATGAGTAATTGGAAGTTGAATTTATTAATTTTGGTGGAAAATAAATATTTTAGAGTGATTTTTGTGAAAGGCGAGTCTGGCGCCTAGGCGCCAGAATTCGGTGCCTAAGCGCCGGTTCGGCCTGCTTAAACAAAAATTAACATAAAAACCTCATTAGCCATGGATGACGCCTAAGCTTCATTTTCTTGAAAATACACCTCTTAGATCCATTTTCTTGAAAATACACCTCTTAGATCCATTTTGAGGTCAAAACATCAAGTATTTGGGCTCAAAATCACTTGATTTCTTCGTCTCGAGGTCAGATCTAGACTCTAATCCATTTATTTTTTATTTTCACCATAGTTTTTCCTATGTTTTGCTAAAAATCGAAATTTTGAGAAAAAATTTGATTTTTAGGTATTCTATTTGGATTTTTTAAACTTATTTTAAGTTTCTTAAACTTAAAAAGAGTTTAAAAATTTGATTCCTAAATTTGTTCTTGTTTTCTTTCACGTTTAGATGGCACCGAAATCTAAGCGAGGGAAGGGATGAGAAAATTTTGACAGTAGCAAGTTCGCGACTGTGGCAGCGCATTTTCGATACCATGAATTTGCGACGTCGAGAAAGTTTATCTCGGAGCGAAACTTTTACAATCTGGGTGAAATGATCGAGAACACAATCGTTGCGCACAACTGGAAACGATTCTGTTATTTCAGTGCTATTGCTGTTATTCCAGTCGTTCGTGAATTTTATGCTAACTTTTTAGATGCGGAAGACTATGAAGTCTTCGTTAGAGGTATCGGAGTTGGATTTACTCCGGAGAGGATCAATGTGTTTTATGGACTGCCACCTACCATTGAGTGCCACTATTCTGGATTATCTCCATCTGAGGGAGATCTTGAGATGATCATTGCTTATTTGACTGACGGCACTGGAGCCTGGAAGATCCGGAATGAAAAACGGGTAAATTTCAAATCTTCTAAGTTAAATGGTATTTCCAAGGCATGGCATTACTTTATTTCTGCTAGACTTCTTCCTTCCCATCACCTGAGCGAAGTCACTAGAGATCGTGCTATCTTAAACTATTGCATTCAGGAGAGGAAGCTGATAGATATTGGCAGTATCATTTATGATTACGTGGATTCTCTCTGCTAGATCCAGCACTTCTGTGGGACTGGGATTCCCATCTTTGATCTATTCTTTATGTGTTAGCAATGGAGTTACTGTTGATATTTCTGAGGAGAAGCTGAAAACTACCAAACCAATTGGGCAGGAGAGTGTTAGCATATATGATCGTCTTCGAGGGAAGAGATCGACCGCTCCTACTTCTGCACCCACTTCAGGTAGACCTTCTACTTCTCGACCTTCTACTTCTACTGCTGAGCCACCATCTAGTTTTTGGGAATCGATGAATGATCAGTTTATAGAGCAGCAGCATGAGTTATTTCAAACTCATTGCAGAGTTGATTCTATTGATAAGAAAATTAATCATTTATCTGAGTATACCCAAAGGAAGAGTAGTTACGATGCTGAGTATGATGAAGCTCTCGTTAGATTCCTGAAGGGAGAGCATGATGTTCAGTTTCCTACCTTTCCTAGATTCTCACCATATGTTGATCCTAAGGATGTTGAGTTTTCTTTTGGTGATGATGATGATGATGATGAGGCTACAGACAGTGATTAGTAGCCTAATTTACCACTGAGATGTGCTAAGTATGTTGTTAATTTAGTTTGTTTGCTAGTATTGATTGTTGTTTGTTGTTTGCTAGTTTAGATTTATTTATGTACTTTGTGTGGATTGTTTGGTGTTGAGACTGTTGTTAGAGTATTTTTAATGTATTGTGTTTAAGATTGAAATTTGGATGAATTTATGTTTATTTCTATTTCGGCCTACTATTTAGTAGTTAGTATTGTTGTTCTATTTCTGTCATTATAAGTAGTATAGTCATTTAATTTAATTACTAATGAGCCTGCTAACTTTTATACTTGCTTCATTATTTCAGTATTATTCATAAAAGCCTGTGTATAAGTAAATTTTTCTTTCTAGAATTTTTTTTTTACATACTTATAAAAATTCCTTTTTAAAATTATGTTTTTCTTTCTCTCATACTTTAAAAAATTTTTCATGATAGACCAAAACTTAAGTTTGGGGGAAAAGGAAAATACATTCAAATTTAAATTTTATTTGTCCTTAAAGAACTAATATTTTCTTAAAATAAAAATTTTAACATAACATGAGGAATGAAAAATCTATTTTAGATCACTTAAATTTTTGAAATTATAAATAATTTAGTGGACTTAACCAAAAATTTTAATAACTTTGATTGATTTTAAGAATAGAATTATTCAACTTAAAGAAGAATAACATTAAGAAATTTTTCTGTTCATAGTAGAGATAATTGAATTTTAGAAGTATTAAGAAATCAAAAATTATAACTTGAAAAAGAATAGATTGAAATCCTTTTTGAAATCTATTCATGTTATAATAATTAAATGAAAATGTATAAGTTTGAAAATAAAAGTTAAGGATAGTGAAGTTCAAAACCATTAACAGGCTATCCAGATACAGTAATCCTCTCTCTTTAAAAAAAAAGAAAAAAGAAAAAAGAAAAGATAGAAAAGAGAAAAAGAGAGGAGAAGCTTGAGGAAATGCCTAAAAAAAATTAGCTTCACTTAAATTAACTTATAAAAAGAAAACTGATTACATATATTACTTAATTTTTATACATGTATTTTTATTAAAAAAGAATTTCATGAAGATCTTTTTCTTGTGAATAATTTATGTGATCTTAATATAATAAACTACAATTATTTTCGAAGTGAATGAAAGATTTTTGAAGTCTTATGATTTGATAGTTAGAATATTCTTTAAATTCTTAAAATTAAACTTAGTGAAATTTGGTTAATGATTTACTAAAGCCTTTATAAAATCAAAAATCATAAGGAATCTTAAATATTTACCTTTTATTCTAATTGTTATACATTTTATATAGTAAAAAGGGTTACTTGAGGACAATTAACGTTTAAATTTGGGGGATTTTGATCTAAGAAAAAAATACCTATTTTTATGCCTTGATTTTTATTAAATTTTAAGGATATTATGGTTTAATGAAAGGTATTTTTGTATTTTTGGTTGTAGGTGATGCAAAAATGTTCAAGAAGGAGAAAAATATGAAAAAGGAGCAAAAAGGAGCAAAAAGGAGAAAAAATAGAGCCAAAATGCAAAATTGTCAAAATTATTAGCCTGGCGCCTAGGCGCCAGAGTCTGGCGCCTAAGCGCCAGCTCGATACAGAAAACTGTTAAGTTTTTTACGGCTTTTAGGCGATTATTTTGACGGTGTGAGCGGTTATTTGACCTTCTAGAAGACTGGAAGTTGTTCCTGGTTTATAGGACATGTGATACAATGTATTTGGACGCTTCAAAATGGTTTTACTCGTGAAGAGGTGCGATCCAAAGTGAAGAGGTGCGAAGAACTGGACGCGGTGTCCAGCGCCTAGGGTCCATATTCCGGCGCCTAGGCGTCAGACACACCTTCTAGAAGATTCATTGAATTTGGACACATTTTCAAGAGGTGCCTTGAGGCAACCCTTGAAAACTATAAATAGGAGGGTACTCCTTCAGAGAAAAACGCCCAACCTAGAGAGAGAATTAGAGAGATGATATTAGGGCCACCTTTTTACTTTCCTTCATAAATTAGTGAGTTTATTTTAGAGTTTGTATTTAGAGTTCGAAAGAGTTGGTGCATCTGGAGTTCATTACGCTGTGGAGTCAGTAGGAATCAAAAGTTCAGTAGGAGAAACATCTAAGATAAGTATTTTTATTTTGATTCAAAGTTTGTTTATTATGTTTTGTTATTTAATTTCAATGTGTTCTGAGTAGTTACTTTACTTTCTCCTTTCAATTATGAAAAGATAAATAAGATAATACAAAATTCGTCGGAGAATTAAAAATCATATATTTTCAAAACATTGTGATGATATTAATACCGGTTCTTAATTTACTATTTAAATTGGCCATTTAAATTGTTAAAACCTGTTGAAGAGTTGTGAGACCTAGAAGGAGATGAATTCTTAACTTGTAGATATCACATGAATCCTTGGGTAGTCGAAGGCCTTGTGCGGGTTATTCAAGGTGAAGTGCAAATAAATAGGAAGATATTATATATTGAGCGTAGAATTGATAAGTTTTTAGAGTGACAAACTAAATTCTTATGATTTAGTTTATAGAAAATGAAAGGGTCACTAGTAGGGCCGACCATAGCCACCCTTGGACATCCAGTAGTGTGAGCCTAGAATAACCCATTCTACTAACAATACATCCGAACCTGATCTATAGGCTAGCCAATGTTCTTTATACTATCGAGCGAAGATAAAGAATAGGAATGCTTCTATTTGGCACAATACCATAAATTTATATTCTCCACGAATATTATTATTATCTTAGAAAATCTTGGATAAATTGAAAGGGAGAAAGTTGCTTTCTTATTGTTATTTACATCAATCATTTTTTTTCTGCTTTATTATTGCATCTAGTAAATTAAAGATTTTTTTTTACTATAAAAGAAATACTTTAAAATAAAAATATTTAAAGATCTATAACTCTCTCCTCTTGGGAACGATACTGGGGTCTTTGTTTCAAAGCCCTATATTACTTAATATGATACGTATACTTGCGTAGTACCCCTAGTGTGTAAAATATTTTCCATAAAATTATATTTATATACACTAGCAGCTATTATTATTTATAACATATATTTTTGAAAGCATTAATTATTATGTTGATCTTCAGAGGACTTCGGGTCAAGTTTTTGGCGTCGTTGCCAGGGAAGAAGATTTTAGTACGCATATATTTATTTATAGGTCAATGAACAAAAATCTTGCCAAAATTACTCCACACTCTTCTCCTAGCATAGAGAAGTTGATCCCCACTGTTTTCCTGCCCTAATTCCCACTAGTTGAGCTCAATCTCAGGCTTGAAACCAGGACATCTCTGAAACCTCCATCAAAATCAAATTAAACTCACCCACACCTTCACCAGACCAAGAGAAGAAGTTCCCCAGTGGAAGCCCCCTCACCAGGCCACCCATTTGTGCTGAAGACCAAAGCTTGAAATCGGGCTTGGTGGAAATCATACTTAGGAATTTCACCACAGCTCCAGGTTTCATCCTTAACTTCCCTAGACTCCAACGAACGTGCCAAGCCCCTCTGATTGAAGCTTCACTTCTCAAAGCCAAGGTATTGACCTCTTCTTCCTCACGAGCTTCTATGAATCCTCCATTTTGTTTGGCTTGATTTCAATGCATCATAGCCATATGGATATGTTCATCTAGTCTAGACGCGTCGATAGAGACAATCCACGCATGATTTAGTTGAGTATCGAGCAAGATCTTAGGTATAGAAGGTGGACGGTTCTCAGGTTAGGACGCCTGGGGACGATGAACGGATGTCGTTCATTCGCGCGTGTATTGGATGGACGGCTAGGATCGCGTCGGACGGAGGCACGGAACGGAACCGCGGGATGCGTGGCTGCTGAGTCAGATGACAGTGCCAAATCAAATTGCGCCGCGTGTGCTTTCGACCCGGACGAGGATGACGCGGCGCTGAATGGTTTAAGTAGATAAATAGGATTTTCTGAATTTTTTAAATAACCATAACTTTAAAAATTCATATCTTTGCATAGAAAAATCAAAAAAATAAACTAAAAATATCCTCTTGCCCAGTGAACAGAGGAGAATAATGTGAAAAAAGAATTAAGTTAATTTAATGAGTCTATGATTTTTAATGATTTAAATACCCCATGTGGTGTTTTAATTCTCCATTTGCATACACAATTCATCATGGTATGAGACCATAGGGCTTTTTTAGCATCTTTTCTTGGGAACATTCCCTGAATTTTCCAAGACTAGAGGCCATCTCTATGGAAAGTTATCTAACTTTCAAGTTTATCTTTCTGTTTTAGTATTTTAATTCTAATAATTATCATATTGCTTAGAAAATTCTAGAAAAATTAGGGGAGGTATCTTATAACCAGAGGACCCTAAGAAAATTATGGTTTGATTTAATTTCTTAAAAATAACCCTAATTAGCCCAAACACTTAAAATTGAACTTTAATTAATTAGGAGTAACCACACATCAAAATCACTTGAAAACAATTCTCCATTGTCACTTAGGATACAGAGAACCTGACATAAAAATTTCAAGTCAATTGGAAATAATTTAACCCATTAAATGAATTAATTAAGTGACATAGCTATTTTGAAAATTAAAAAATTCATAAAACCCAAAATACACTTCAAAATTCACCAAACTAGCTTTGTGGGCTCTTTAATATTAGAGGAGTCTAAGAAAATTAAAGTGGGAGTTTTCTAAAAATTTTCATTTTTAACCCTATTTTTAATATTTTAATAATTAAAAAATTGAAAAAATTACAAGAATGTCATATTTTTTTTCTTTAATCACTTAAGAACCAACCAAATATTTTTCCTAAGTCTCTACGTAAAGATATGGAATTTTAAAAGCTTAATGTAATTTTTAATGTTAAAAAAATGAATTTTCAAATCCTTCAACTAAAATAATTCTAATAAATCAACAAAAAATCAAAAAATTATAAAATTTGGTTCTCCAACTTCCTTGAGGTCAAAGGGACTTAAGAAAAATATATAATCTATTTTTCAACTCTAATTTTATTTTATAATTAATTAATACCCCAAAGCTTAAAATAATTATAATAAATAAAATATAATCCAAAAAATGACCAAAATTGGTCCAAGTGGTCCTCTAGTTAGTAGGAACATCCCATAATTTTCCTAAGGACACAAATTTTACTTTGGTCATGTTGTTGAATTTTCATTGGAAACCCTTATTTTTTCATTAAAATAATTATATAAATTAAATTAAAAATGAAAAAAATCACATTTTCTCCTCTAATGTCTTGATTGACATGTGATTAAGGTGTCATAAAAATTTTATGTTCATTTGAGCTCAATTTGGTGAGTTATGAAATGAACATGCTTAAAATGGCATAAAAGTAATTAAGGATTTTAATACTAAGTAATACTTTAGGCCTAATCAAAGGGAGGGTAAAATACTTGATCTTAGTTTCTTCTTGAATGATTGAAACTTAGGGAATTAAAGGTAGAAGCCCATTAATCACTTTTAATACATCAAAATGGAACCTTAATTAATTAAATAATTTAAATTTTGCGAGAATAATTAAAATTTGGATCACTAAGATTAGGGATATGACTTAAGAAAATATCACTTCTTCAATCTAAAATCCCTAAATTGATCAATTCAATAATACTCAATTCTTAATTAATTCTAAAGAGTGATAATTGAAATTAATAATTAAAAAAAAGAAGAAATAATCCTTAATTAAATTAAAGCTTAAAACATTAAATGACTTAATAATTAAACTAAAATAAATCTAAAACATTAAAACTAATTTGAAATCAATTGGAAAAAAACTTAAAACAAATTTGAAACATAAAAATTAATCTCAAAACAATTAATAAAAAAAATGTGACAACCAAACCAATTAAAATTAACCTTAAGTACTATGATTAATTTAAACCAAATTTGAATCATTAAAATTTAATGAAATTAAATAGTCTAAACACCTCTTTCAACTTAAGTAATTTGAAACATCAAATATTAACCTAGAACAACTCATGACTAAAACATCATAAATTAAAAATTAAATCAGTTTAAGACATTAAAATTAATTTAAAACATTAAGATCATTTAAAATATAAAACTTTAATTGAATTAAACAACTTGACTACTATTCCAACTTAAAATAGTTTAAAACACCTAAAAAGATCAAATAAAACTTTATAATTAAATCAAAACCACTTTAAATCTCCAACTCAAATTTTAATTAAGAATGGCTAAATCCTTTGATGAACTAATCTGCCCCTGAAGGCTTTCACTTTCATAACCTTTAAATGGAGCATCAAGTGAAATGTCACTTTACTCATCGGATAATCAAATGTCCAAGTTCATTGAGCAAGAAACAAAACTTAACTAAACCTTTTAAATGATCAATTCACATGTGCAATGAAATTCATTTGGACTCGAAACAATCCCAGAAGCATTGAAAAGATGTTTAGGACCCGTCCTAAGCACTTTCTCAATATAATGGGGTGTTTTAGAAGAACAATTGAATTTAATTGTTCTTTGGTGTATAAAATCATCCTTAACAAAACACAAGAACCTAGACGTCATAGGAGTTGACTAGCAATAGGATTAGAACTTTGGTAGACAACCAAAACCTTCCCTTAGCTTTACCTAGGTATTTCTTGCAAATATTTGAATGCTCTAATATGTGTTTTAAGTGCAGCTTGGAATGACGAGAAGACCCGCCAGGTACGCTTTTATTTTATTGCAATTTATTTACCTGCGCCGTACTTTCTTTCTTGTAAAATTTGCATGTTAAACAAGAATGTCACCCTGCATGAATACTGAAACCTTTCAGATAGCCACAAAATTGAATACTAAAACTAAATTAAAAGTCACGACAAGATAAAATTCAATGCCACAACATTCAAAATATAAATCAACTCAAAATTTAATCACAAAGAGAACAACAAAACTACAACTACAACTAAATTAAAATGTCTCGTTGGATGATCGGGAATCCCTCGGATGATGTAACCCACGTGTTGCTAACGAGATTTCCCACGGTCTAAATGAAAGTGTGGAACTCATTTAGTTAAGTTTAGCAAATTCATTTGGACTAAGTGAATCCGATGAAAATAGCGGTGTCGGGATGACGGAACCGTGGGATCTTAATCGGTCCTGCTTAATCAACTTTTAGATTTGTTTTAATTAAATTACTAAGCCATCTCAATTTTTAACTTTTCTAAACCAAAACACTTCTCTCATCTCATGGTTGTCACTTTCTAAAACTAAACCTTCTTCAACAACAAGGTGCTTGGAGCACAGTGGGCAGCACGGCCATCTTCATCAGCAAAACCTGAGTCTACTTCAGCAAAACCTTTCTTAGAATTAAATAACAAAGCCATAGGATTTCGAGGTAGTCTTCCTAGTGTAACATAAACCCTCAACTTTCCGTTAAGCATTTGCATAATCATATTATACAAATTAAGCCCTAACAGGTCTTAGGATTCTGAGGTAGTCGTTTGGTATGACATAAACCCTCACATCTTCGAGGCTATTTGTATGATTATGTCATACAAATATAAGTCCTAATAAACTAAAATTGGCAGGATTACAACATTAAATAAACTCTCAAATTGAAGCCAAACCATAGGATATTCGGGAAGTCACCGAAGTTCACTTAGGGTCCGTGACATCCCCTACTTCTCTTCCTTTAGATTCTCAAAATAAATTGTTCCAAATTTGAGCTAATGCCTTTTGAAATTCTAAAATTCAATCATTTGAAACCTTAAACTTTGAAATTCTTGAGAGAAAAACCACCGATCATTATCGAGAGTTTTCTTAAATGATTCCCATCATTTAAGATGTAATTAACAATAGGGGCTTGCCCTTATAGGGAACTTTAAGAACCTAGATGATATAAACCCTACCCAATTCCTTTATATTATGCAGGGGAACTTGTCGCCTTATAAAATTGGTTTGCAGACCAAACGAATGTCACAAATCTTCTAGTTTATTTAATCAAGCCCCATCATCAAGCAGTGTGTCTATTCTTCAGGATAGATACACGGTTTGTGGTGTGGTGCTCGTTTATATAAACTATTTGGGATGTGAGATCGGTTTGATTTCATATCTTAATTTTTTTAAAAAAACTTAAAACTATTTTACAAATCAAATGCTACTTTCTAAATTATATATATATATTTAAATTAAATTTAAAATTTAAAATTCGCTGACAATTTCTGTAGGCGACCCCCTTTTCAAAATACAACACACACAACCTAAAAATATGCCGACAATTTCTGGCGACTCCGCTGGGGACTAGTTCCTCTCTCCATCGTGATCAGATGGTTTTTCTTTCATAAATCGGTAGTAAGTCCATGCCCCTAGTGGATCAAACTACCATTCTTCCGTTGACATATCTTATTCATTTCTGTCTTGAACAAGTATGATCAACTCTTCTTGGATTTTGGAGCCACTGTTTAGACACCCCTAAACAGAGAGGTTCTGAAATCCTCCTTTTATTATCTCTCCAAAGAGGTGGGGTGGACCCCCAATAGGTTTTAAATTAGGAGTGATTCCTCGGGTTGAGAAGTCTTCTGAGACTCTCTCTTCCTTTCCAGTTTCTGGATTGGGTCCCTTATCTTTCCTTTAACATTTCGCCTTTTAATTTGTTTCATTTTTAATGAACAAACCTTCTAATAAACAAACCCTTTAATAAATGAACTTTCTGTTAAACTACAAATACACAAATAAAAAATAATGAGAATCTGAAATACTTTATATAGAAAACAAAAAGATAAATGGAAATGTGTTCGGACTCGTTTGGAGAAATTCCTCCTTTTTTTTCGTCCCGACTAAAGGAAGCATAATTTGGAACTGACGCTTAGAATCTACCCTGCAGAAGATGTCTGCACCGAAACTAATTTTCTCCTTCACCGACAGGATAGACTTAGTTGTCTACAAGGACGAGCTGCCTAATGATGCGGTCATTCGCTTTGGACAAGGATTTGACAATACGGACATTAAGTTCGCCGATGTTACTCTTTTCAAGCTAATGAACATGATACAGGAAACTGAGAAAACCATAATTGAGTTCAACCTGAAGTCGACTCAAGAGTTCCCTCCCCTGTAAAGGGTCCCAACTAAAAGAAACACTACTGTTCATAGAAGGTTAGCTGCTACCCCCAGAACTGTCATCTCTACCCCCACCGGTCTGGTCATTACTGCACCTACCCTGGCTCCCGCCAAACTGAAAGAAAAAGAAGTCCAAGTCGGTGATGAGCCTGTTACCGTGGAGGGTTCAGATTTTGCTACAATATTGTCTGTCTTCGAGATAGGGTCCAGTTCGAGAGTCGCACCCTTAACCCGGACTCAAAGAAGAAATAAGAACAGAAAGATCGCCAGGATCAAGAAGACCAAGGCTGCTGAAGTTGCTTTTCTGGATGAGATTCCTGAGGAAGAAGAAGAACTGCCTGAGATCTCACCGATGTTTGGAGGGAGTAGGTTTCACCCTCTCTCTGCTGCATCCTATGAAGAAGATGCTCGAAGGATCGCCGCTGCGTTACCCCGACCTACATACTACAGTGATTGTAAGAAGAAAGAGATTAAGGATACTCCGCTAACCCGTTTGCGAGCAGTAGTAGAGAAATTAGCTAAGAAAGAATGTTGCCCCGTGTCAGAGATTCTGAGAAGAATGGGACGAGTACCAGCTAGATCCCACCTCAGACCACGAGCCCTAGAAAGGCCAAGGAAGAAAGTGCGAGCTAATGAGAGAAGTTCGCCTGTTGTTGTATTAGGTCACCATATTAGGGAGGACACCACCTACCGATGTACGTACCGACAGACCATCTGGTCCTATGCCTTCAACTGCAAGATGGATGGTGTGACATAATGTTATGGGAAGAAGAGTCTCGTCAGAGAGCCCGAATCTGGAGTAGGCTTCAATCTGAACCGATACTGACATTAAAGGAAGTTCAACAGTCATCGCCTGACAACCGCGAGACCGTTTGGAAAAGACCACTTGAGGATGCCATAGGGAAGCTAAGAACTGACATCCAACGGCTGGCAAAAGAAAGAAGAGAACTGGGAAATGAAGTGGATTCGTCAGAATTCATGGATGAAGAATGTGCTGAGATCAACATGGTCGAGACCCAAGCGTCGTCAGCTCTGCAGGGAGCTCCATCAACTTCAAAAAGAGACGAACCAGAAGCGATGAGAGCACGTCTTCAAGAAAAAGATGACATGATCTCTCAGATGGCAAAGAAGATGGAGGAGATGGCAGCCGCCTTATTGTTGAACTGATACTGACATAATGTTATGGGAAGAAGAGTCTCGTCAGAGAGCCCGAATCTGGAGTAGGCTTCAATCTGAACCGATACCGACATTAAAGGAAGTTCAACAGTCATCGCCTGACAACCGCGAGACCGTTTGGAAAAGACCACTTGAGGATGCCATAGGGAAGCTAAGAACTGACATCCAACGGCTGGCAAAAGAAAGAAGAGAACTGGGAAATGAAGTGGATTCGTCAGAATTCATGGATGAAGAATGTGCTGAGATCAACATGGTCGAGACCCGAGCGTCGTCAGCTCTGCAGGGAGCTCCATCAACTTCAAAAAGAGACGAACCAGAAGCGATGAGAGCACGTCTTCAAGAAAAAGATGACATGATCTCTCAGATGGCAAAGAAGATGGAGGAGATGGCAGCCGCCTTAGCCACTCTCCAGAGTCAGCTTCAACCTCAAAAGGAAACACCCCTGGAGATCATTCACATTGCAGAAGGAGGAAAAGAAATTACATCTATCAACGGAGAAGATCAGCCAAAGAAAGATTCTGAGCAAAGTATTATTCCCAAAAAAGATATTAAGAACATGGTGGAAGAGCAGGTGCAAGAAGCCTTAGCCCAGTCTTAGAGCGGAACATCTATTCAGACGCGTAGACCTTACTCTGAGGAATTTGATGCAGTCCAATACCCGAAGGGCTTCGTACCACCTCTGTTTAAGACTTTCGACGGTACGGAAAACCCCCAGCAACATGTCGCACATTTTCGTGCTAGTTGTTGCAATGCCGGTGGGAGCGACGCTTTGCTCTTTCATCAATTTATCAGCAGTTTATCAGGGATTGCCTTCGATTGGTATGCAGAATTGCTGAATGGTTCAGCCAAGACCTTTGCAGAATTGGAGAACCTCTTCGTTAAGCGGTTTGTCGGGGCTCGGCACCACATCACTATCGGTGATCTAGTGGTGGAGCAACAAAAACCAAACGAAACTTTAGTAGATTACATACTTCGATGGAGGAAGTTAAGTATGAAGTGTGAACCACAACTTCAGGAACAGCATGTGGTCGGTATCCTACTGAAGAGTATCCATGGCCCGATAGCACTTCTCCTTAAAGGATTCACAATTAAGACTTTCGAGAAGTTTCTTAGCAAGGCCGGAAGCTTGTAGGAGGAAGCAAAACAGCTGAGTTTCGTTGATAAGACTGATAAGCAGAAGCTCGTAAAGGCATTTAAAAAGAAATCCAGGATTGTCGTGGCAGTGGATAAAGGTAAGCAGCCAGTGCAGATACAACCAGAGCGGCCGCAGCCAAGTTATCAACCACCGCAACGGATTTACCAACAACCTCAACAGCCTCGACCGAGCTTTCAATCATGGCAGCATGACCAACCGCTGCCTCATCCACCACGCGCTTGAAGGAACTTCTGAATAAGGAATACCCCTTCAAGACTGACGCAGTAGCTAAGATGTTTCACAGTTTGATGAAGACGCCTGACTTTCAACTACCAGAGCCCAAAAAGCCAGAGGAAGTTGACAAGAAAGATCATCGGAACTACTGTCCCTACCATAGGATGCTCGGACACAAGATAGAAGACTGCTTCACCTTCAAGAATTGGCTCGAGGATAACCTCCGGAAAAGGAACATAACGATCCCGAAGGAATACATAAAGGAGCACCAAAAAGGAGGTTACATTAATGTTATTTCAACTGATCTATTGTTCTGATAGACCCTTACGTGACCAACGATGGATGGAGTACTGTCCGGACAAAGTCTTCAAAGAAAATTTTGGATCACATCTAGACCGCTTCGGTGCGCGCTTCAACTCAGAGTTTGAAACCTACCGAGCCTGCACTATCACTTACGATTGAAGAACCACCACAGAAGGAGGAGAAGATTATGAAAGAAGAGAAGACCAAGGCTCCAAAGGGTAGCCTAGGGGCTGCTTATCCTAGGATGGTTGTTTCTAATTCGGGGGAGAAATCCCTCGGACCTCTGACTCTGTATGATTATTTGCTAGCCTCGGCATGATCTAATAATGATAAGAGTTTTGTTAGCTACATTTTGACTGTTTCTAACAATTACGTAACAAACGACAACCAACATAATCCAAATATCAATTTCAATACAAATAACGATTCTCAAATCATACAAAACCTCGACGACCACGACGAAGGAGAAGACGTTCACAAGGATGGCTACGAAAGCTCAAAGAGTGACTAATCCATTTGTGAATTCTGAGGAGCTCCAATTACGATAGGATTGGAGTTATCAGATTCCGAAGAAACTCCAGAAGAGCCAGTCGTTCCGATTCAAGAGAAGACACCGACAGATCCAGCACCAGATGGAGAAGAGATAACAGAAGTTAATTTAAAAAGCGGAAAAGTTCTACCCCTGAGAATGGGTCCAAAGGATAAAGGAAAGCAGGTGGTTGCTCAGGAAGAGCCGACCCCAGCAGAAGAACTGCCCATTCGGGAAGAGACTGAAGAACCTAGTAATAAAGTGGATTATAACGTGCTAGCCCATCTTAGGAAGCTACCAGCCAAACTGAGCATCTACGACACTCTGATCCTGTCAAAGGAGATGAGGGAAACTCTGATCAAGGCTTTACTTGATCTAGAAATTTGTTTAGCTCAAATGGCCGGTAATTCCATAGACGAGGTTTGATCGTTAAGAGAACAGCGCGGTGTTACCTTCACGGACAGCGATCTGCTACTTGGAACAGCTGATCACAATCGACCGTTGTACATTTCAGTCACTATCAGAAAGTTCACGCTCTCTAGGGTGTTAGTTGATCCGGGAGCATCGATCAACATAATGAACCTTCGGACGTTAGCATATTTGGAAATTGATGCTCCCGACCTCGAAGCAGACAGAATGTTACTAAGAGGATTTAATCAGAAAGGAGAAAGAGCTCTTGGATCAATAACACTATTAATGAAGAGCGGTGATTTGGCAAAGACAAACCCAAAGTTCCATATAATTGATTCTGAGACATCGTTCAACGCTTTACTGGGTCGGCCATGGATCCATGAGAATCGGATGGTACCGTCATCTCTGCACCAGTGCATAAAGTATTATGAAGGAGGAGAACATTGTATCAAAGGTGATTTGCAACCATTCTCCGTACACGAGATTGAGATTCACGAAGATGCAGCCTACTACGCGCCTCCGAAGAAAACTGTCTTCTCCAGAAATACCATACCAAATGAAGCAAAAGGAGTTCGAGATAATGAAGAACCTGAAATTCTTGTTCAATAGTTACTCACCACTCCCTTACGGTGAGATGGTTAAGGTTTCTCAAGAACTCGCACCCGAGGTCGAGGCCGGGGACGAGGTCGTGGAAGAAACGATGGAACAGTTGAATAAAAGAAACTGGTCATCTATGTTGATTGGGAGAATATTCCCGAAGAAGAAGAAACCAAGAAAGAAGTAATGAAGATAAATCAAAAGAAACCCCAGTTCAAGATCTCTCTCGAAGATGAAAAGAACGAAGAATACAAATCAATGTACAAGAAGATTAACCACTATGTAATACTATGACACTAACCCCGATCCACCCTAGTAAGGTTGAGGGTATGGTGGTCAAAGAAATACATGGTGGCGGTACTAAGCCGATCAAATTCCACCATGGTGCTTCTTCTTCCAAAATTGAAAATGATGTAAAATTTAAAGATGTTACTTCTTCCGAATTAATGGAATTGCCTTTTGAGTGGTACTCTCCCTGTGTTCAAAATTTAACTTAACGTGGTGTCTTACCTAAACAATGGATAAAAGATCAATCACAACACTTTGAAAACTTATGGAATAATACCAGTTAACAGACCAATTCAAAGTATGGTCTCTGATTCGGCACAGTAGCACCAGCTGACGACATACAACTTTGCTTGGTTGTCACTTGCGAGTCTAATGAAAACTGCCTAGAAGCTTCAGAAGATCTCGAGGATCTACCAATTGGAGACGCTCCACCAGAATTCGAAGAAGAAATTAAATCTAAAATAGACGAGTTAATGGAAGTTAACTTAGGTACTAGCGAAAAGCCTAAGCCGACCTTTGTTAGCTCCTTACTCAATAAAGAAGACTCTGAAAACATGATCAAGCTATTAATGGAATTCAATGACTATTTTGCTTGGAGTTATGATGAAATGCTAGGATTAGCTCCGGAGATTGCAGTTCACAAGCTAGGAGTGGATCACACTGTCGTTCCATGCAGACAATCTCCAAGAAGAATGCATTTAGAGATTGAACAAAAAGTAATAGTTGAAATTAAGAAGCTAATAGACGCTAAATTTATCCGTGAAGAGCAATATCCAACTTGGTTAGCCAATGTGGTACTAGTCAGAAAGAAGAATGGTCAGATCAGAATCTGCGTAGATTTCAGAGATTTGAATAAAGCATGCCCGAAGGACGAGTTCCCACTACCAACTCCAGAATTGATGATCGACATCGCTTCAACACATGAAATCTTTTCTTTCATGGATGGATCATCACGATACAACCAGATAAATATGGCACCGGAAGATGAAAAGCTCACGGTCTTCAGAACTCTGATTGGAATATATTGCTACACAGTAATGCCTTTTGGATTGAAGAACGCAAGAGCAACTTACCAAAGAGCAATGACGAGGATTTTTGATGATCTCAATCACAACCAAGTCGAGTGCTACGTGGATGATGTGGTCATCAAGAGCAAATTGAAGGAACATCACCTGTATGATTTGAGAATTGTTATCAAGCGGTTAAGGCAATTTAACCTTAAGATGAATCCCTTAAAATGCGCCTTCAACGTTACCTCCAGGAAATTCTTAGGATTTGTTGTCCGACATCGCAGAATTGAAATTAATCTGGAAAAGATTAAAGCTATCTTAGAAATGCCACCTCTCAAAACCTTAAAACAACTACAATCCTTTCAAGGGAAGTTGGCATATCTTCGACGCTTTATCTCAAATTTGTCAGGTAGGTGTCAGCCCTTCTCGGCATTAGTTAAAAAGGATGTCAAATTTTTTTGGGAAGAAAAATGCCAGCGGGCCTTCGAGGACATTAAGCGATATTTAATGACACCTCCTGTCTTAACAGCCCCAGTCTCGGGTAGACCGTTGATACTTTACACCGCAGCGTTAGACGACTCCCTCGGAGCCCTGCTAGCTCAGGTCAATGACGAGGGTAAAGAAAACACTCTCTATTACCTGAGTCGTCGTCTGATCCCGACGGAGGTAAAGTATCCTCCTATTGAGAAGCATTGTTTGGCCCTGATCTTCGCCGCTCAAAAGCTCAGGCATTACATGCTCTCTCATAAGGTCAACCTTATTTCAAAGTTTAATCCATTGCAATATTTGATGACCCGTCCGACGCTTTCTGGTAGACTTGTCAGGTGGTCGATGATACTATTGCAATTCGATATAACTTTTGTTCCTCTTCGTGCCGTAAAGGGACAAGTCCTAGCAGACTTCCTCGCAGCGCACCCTTTACCGGCAGAGTCGCCTCTCAACGATGACTTACCAGATGAGCAGATAATGAGCTTAGAAGACCCTTACGATCGACATTGGGAATTGTACTTCGACAGAGCATCATCAGCACAGAAAGACAAAGAATTGCAAATGATAGTGCCCGGTAAGATAGGAATCAGACAAATCTTTATAACACTGGACCGGGGGATGTTAAGGTATTCCTACCATTTAACAGAATCGTTTACGAACAATGAAGCAGAAAATGAAGCCCTTGTAACTGGACTGGAGTTAACCATTCAGATGGGGATAACAGACATCAACATCTTCGGTGATTCGCAGTTGATCATACAACAGATCGTTGGACAGTACAGAATTTTGAAACCAAGGCTCGAACAATACTTTCAGTATGCCATGAAGTTGTTGAAGCAAATTTCGAATGTAACGATCTACAAGATTCACAGAAGAGAAAATACTCTCGCGGATGCGCTAGCTCGCCTCGCAAAAGAATTTGCCTGCTTACAGGATGAATCAGTTGAAATGTTAGTTCAGGGACGACAAGTCCTCTCACAGCTCGACATGGATGCAATGCACCAATCAGAAAAAGAAGAAGAATCAGTTGCCGCAGTGATAGAAACTACAGAAGATTGGCGGCGACCATTAATAGACTACCTGCAAACAAGAAACCTACCAGACAATAAGTCATTAGCCCATCAAATCAAGAAAAGAACTCTGTCTTACGCATTAATAAACAATACATTATATAGAAGATCTTTCGATCAGTTGTTGCTAAGATGCCTGAGCGAGTCCGAGGCTCATGAAATTGTTAAAGAAGTGCATTCAGAACTTTGTGGCGCTCATCAGTCGGGTCTGAAGATGAAAATGAAGATTAAGAGACTAGGGTACTATTGGCTCTCAATGATGACCAACTACATGAAAGTTGCAAAGAGTTGTCACCAGTGCCAAGTGCATGGAGTGGTTCTACAGTAACCTCCAAATGTGCTACATCCGACATACGCGTCGTGGCCATTTGAGTGTTGGGGCACAGATATTGTGGGTCCAATAGAACCGCCTTCTTTAAGAGGACATCGCTTTATCCTTGCAACTACATATTATTTTTCCAAATGGGCAGAAGCTATACCGCTCAAAGAAGTGAAAGCACATCACGTGTTACAGTTCTTCAAGAATCAAATCGTCTACCATTTCGGGGTACCGCACAGAATTATCTCAGATAACAAGTAAGCATTCAGAAGCACAGTTTTGTCATAAGACACGGGATTAATTGGCGCTATTCGACGATCTACTACCCAAGAGAGAAAACGGCTTGGCCGTGGCTTTTAATAAAACTCTCGTCCAAATTCTAAAGAAAACTTTGGATCATAACAAAAGAAGTTTGCACGAGAAGTTATTAGAAGCCTTATGGGCCTACAGAACGACTTTCAGAACTCCTACTCAGTCTACATCTTACGCTCTAGTGTACGGGTCTGAGGCCGTCTTGCCCTTGAAAGTTCAACTTCCATCTCTCAGAATTACAGTTGCGAATAAGATCACAACAGAAGAGAATGCCAAACTATGATTAGAAGAATTAGAAAGCTTGGAAGGAAAATGACTTTCAGCGTAGCAGAATCTGGAATTGTATCAAGCCAAGATGATCCAGGCCCACGATAAACTGGTCCGCCCAAGAACATTCAAAGTTGGTGACTTGGTTCTAGTTCTCAAGAGACCTATTCTTGCACACCGTAAGATAGGAGGTAAATTTGAACCGACTTGGGAGGGGTCGTTCGTGGTCGAGACATATTACTCAGGAGGTTCCTACCAACTAGTGAATTACTGCGGAGAATGATCTATGCTTGCAATCAATGGACGATATTTGAAGAAGTATTACGCAACCTGATGTTTCAAAGGATGAACTTTAAAAAATGAAGTCTCATTCCTAGAAGCACGGGTAAAGTAATCATTTGTAACTGGGTCCGAACCCAAATTATAAAAATCGATGATAAAAATCATTAACAAAAAGATGTGTTAAGAAGAAAATATGTGAAATCATAATAATAAAATTTTGATCCTTCCTTCCGAATCAAGCTCATTCCCAATCTTTCCTTATCTTTTCCTACTCTTATTAAAATTTAAGAGAAATGAATAAGAATTTTCCATTAATAAGTAAATTTTCTTATTTGTTCTCGTTCTTAGTACAGCCCCTGATCCTTTCCTTATTTTTCACAGGGAAATGTCGAACGGGCGATTGGTTCTAAACTTTAAGAATGGCGTGAGTCTAGCACTTGACGAAGAGAAGATGAAGGGTGGGGCAGTGATTGAGATCGACTCTGATTTCACACCAGCCGGGCTACATTACAAGGAAACTGATTGGACCCCGATCAACTGAGAAGAGTTCCATAGCCAGGCAGTAATGAAATTGGGTGGCCCGAGTCAGCCAGCTACCGACAAGAAAAGGAAGGTATACACCGCTCATGTGACTAGAGCAGACAAGAAACTTAAGTCCATGGTTTCTACAGCAGAGGGTAGGCTTGTCAGCGCCATGCCCGCAGAAGTTCAAGAGGTCTGGAGAGCTACTCTCACTCCTACCCAACGAAGAAACAAGAACCACCGCTTTTCGCAAGATGTTAAGCAAGCTAGCAGCGGACCAACATGAAGAGGCAACTACTACCATCAGTACAAATACTTCGAAGAAGCTGGTTCGGCAGGAACCATAAAAGAGGAAACCAACTCCAAGAACAACAGAAAAGATGAAAGAAATTCTAAGAAGAGCAAAAACAGGATCAGCGCCACGATGCCAGACAGATGCACCAGTTTTGAAGAGACTTGTGGCGAAAGCAACACTGGGGGATGTCCTGATAGAGACTATCCTCGAGAAGCCAAGACATGCAGGAGAACGTGCTGGGGTTGAACCATACATCCCATAGTACGTTACCAGACCTCACAAATTGCAAATAATTCCAGAATACGAGCTGGAGAGAATGCAGAAGGTTGAAAATAAAACTTTTGAATACTTTGAAAGAATTCGAGGCAAGAGGATCAACATCTTGGAAGGCCTTGAGCTGCATACAGATGTATTCTCAGACTACGAGCAGCAGCAAATTGTGGACTGCATCATCGAACTTCAGAAAATGGGTCGAGCTGGTCATTTGAGAGAAAAGACTTACTCAGAACCTCGAAGATGGATGAAAGGAAAAGGAAGAGTTACAATCCAGTGCTGGTGTTGCTACAACTTCGCCAAGGACAGAAAGGGAAATCCACCAGGGATACTCCGTCATAGCGAGGTGGATCTGATGCCAAGAATTATCAAGAGAATGGTAAAAAGGATGGTGACATAGAGGGTATTGCCTGCAGATTGCATACCCAACAGCTGCATCATTAACATATACAAGGAGGGCGACTGCATACCACCACACATTAATCATCATGACTTCGTCAGACCTTTCTGGACGGTGTCTTTCGTCAACCAGTGTAACATCATGTTCGGATCTGACCTCCGGATAGCAGGCCCCAGAGAATTCTAAGGGCCGGTGGAGATACCTCTACCAATAGGTTCTGTCTTGGTGCTAAAAGGAAATGGAGTAGACATAGCAAAACACCGCATTCCAGGTGTGCCTGTTGAGCGGATCTCCATCACTTTCAGGAGGATGGATGACAGCAAGATGCTTTTCCACTTTCAGCCAGATCCAGAATTAGAGAGCATTTGGCCCTACGAACTGTGAGCTACATGGGAGATAGCACATCTCCAATGCACATTCGAATGGCATTTCCTGCCAAAGATGGCTTGGAAGGTGATGTTATTGTCCATGTATCTCACTATTCATATATGGATTTTGACAGATGCTTTTGGAAGAAACTTGCAAGAATCTTACACAATCCGTTTTAGGATTTATGTGGATTGTATGAGATACTGAATTTTCAAGGAAAATATCATCATGTTTTGGATCAAGTTATATGATGTATTTTCAACAAATTGGAATGGAAACGACCATGTCGGGTTTTGTCTTCACCTCTATCGTACAAATTGACTGGGAAATGCCATTAAGTTAAATGAACTTTGAACGAAGAACGAAAAGAAAAGAAAATGAATAAAGAACTCTTTCTATGAATCTGAATTTCAGAACGAACTCCAAATTAACACGAACTCTAAATGAACAAAAATGAAATTGAACCACTAAAGCAAACAAAACGAATCTAAATCTTGAATTGAATTCCGATCTGAATCTGTCAGTTTGAATCTTTCGACTGAAATCCATTTGAAGCTCCTTTGAGTCCTCTTTTGAGTTGATTCTTCCCCACATAAGACTTCAACATCAGTTTCAAACTTCTAAACTTCTTCGTCGTCTTGAAATCCTTTCGACTCTACGTGATCTCTTTCCTCTTTTGAGAAGGTCGACTGAGTTTACTGACATAGAACCATGAAATTTTTGATTTGGTTCTGATGGCATGAATTCATATCCTTCGCCAAACAATTAAAATTTGATCAACTCTCCCGGGATGTGAAGCACTCTCACATTCCATCTTAACATTTTGCTACATTGAAATTTCCACAGAATCTTCAAAAAATCGAAAAAAAAACAATTTTTTGGGATTGGTACTTAAAATCCAGTTCCCATCCTTCTGAGGCGGTACCTAACTTCTAGTTCTCATTTCGAGATCAATACTTAAATTTCGATTCTTTTCTCTAAATTTCCACTAATTTTGCATTCTAATCCTCTGACTTGGGTATAAGTCCGACAAGGCATCCTGATCTTGGTGTCCGCTAATCTCGGACTCTTTCCGAGAAACCTTTTTGCATTCTAATCCTCCAACTTGGGTATAAGACCGACAAGGCATCCTGATCTCGGTGTCCGCTAATCTCACACTCTTTCCGAGAAATTTTTTTGCATTCTAATCCTCTGACTTAGGTATAAGACCGACAAGGCATCCTGATCTCGGTGTCTGCTAATCTCGCACTCTTTCCGAGAAACTTTTTCTCATTCTAATCCTCCGACTTGGGTATAAGACCGACAAGGCATCCTAATCTCAGTGTCGACTAAATTCACATTCTTTCCGAGAAACTTTTTCGCATTCTAATCCTCCAACTTGGGTATAAGACCGACAAGGCATCCTAATCTCGGTGACCGCCAATCCCGCACCCTTCCGAGAAACTTTTCCGCATTCTAATCCTCCGACTTGGGTATAAGACCGACAAGGCATCCTAATCTCGGTGTCCGCTAAATTCACACTCTTCCGAGAAACTTTTCCGCACTCTTGAAATTTCGAGGTCGGTACCTAACTTCCAACTCTCTTCCGAGACTGGTACCTAGCTTCCAGTTCTTACCCTTTTCGAGGTCGGTACCTAACTTCCGACTCTCTTTCGAGACTGGTACCTAACTTCCAGTTCTCACCCATTTTGAGGTTGGTACCCAACTTCCGACTCTCTTCCGAGACTGATACATAACTTTTAGTTCTCACCCATTTCGAGGTCGGTACCTAACTTCTGACTCTCTTCCGAGCCTGGTACCTAACTTCCAGTTCTCACCCTTTTAGAGGTTGGTACCTAACTTCTGACTCTCTTTCTAGGCTGGTACCTAACTTTCAGCTCTCATTTCGAGGTCAGTACCTTAATTCTGATTCTCATCCTTCTCGATTGGTACTTAAATTCTGATTCTCTCTTCGAGGCTGGTACCTAAATTCCAGTTCTCTTTGCAATCCCGAGGTTGGAACCAAGATTCCAATTCTCATATTAAATCCAAAATTTCTGTGAAATACATCTTAAAATCAATCTCAAATCAAATTTCAACCAAAATTGAAACCTGAATAGAAATTCAAAACTCAAACTTAAAACTTGAAATAAAAATGAAATGAATCTAAAATCCAATCTCTTTAAATCTTGTGATTTGAAATCCCCCTCCTTTTACCCAGCGAGAGTTATGGAATCTTCAGTCTTGGAGATTTACCTGATACTCCCCAGTGGAAATTTTCTACGCTTTGTTCTAAGTGTGTCACTTAGACGTCTGTATTGGTTTTGTTGATCTCTTTGGTCAACGCCAATACGCGTGGTGTGCTTGGTTAGCACACCATACCTATTGGGGGTCCATTTGTTGACCTTATTTTTTGTGAGGTCTTTTCTCTTCTTAGTGCTTAGGATCTAGCCATAGGTTTTCCCTTTAACTATTCTAAAGGACTAGAAATGGAACCCACCACTTAGAAATTCAAACACTTCTTAACTCTTCTTAAACAAAACAGATGACCATAAACCTCCAAGCCACTTGGAAGGTTAAAAGTCAAATGTGGAGGTTCAAGGATGAGTTCCTATAGGATGGTCAAGCCTTAGGACAACCCTGGGTGGCCTGGTCTTGGTGAGGTTCAACTTGCACACACCACACTTCCACACACATTCCAAACCCTAAAACCACTCTTACCCAACTTGGCTTTCTGACTCGTGTAGAAAACTCATATGGATGGACCTCAACCCCTAAGCCCCTGGCTAAGAGGGTTAGGAACAACATATTGAGTACTTAAAATGAGTCCTTTCATGGCTCTTGTGAGCTTAATATGGCTTCATGGCTCAACAAAATGGTTTCATTCTACTCACATCTAATCAATCTTCATTTTTTCCCAAATTTCAATTTTTGACCCCCGGAGGCCCTAAACCCACCAAACCTACCAAATACCCTTTTTGGCCCAAAAATCAAAAAATTCCAAAAATTCCTAGAAAATTCCAGAAAATCCCAAATATTCCCAATTTCATTTTGTTCAACTGCAATATACCCCAATTTTATCAATTTAACCCAAATTGATCAAAAGTCCCAAATTAGCCCTTAAGGCCCAAAATTGACCAAGTGACCCAATCCATCTCAAATTCTACCCAAATGTCACCAAATTTTCCCCAAAATTATTTTGAAATCTTCCTAACATCCCCACAAACAAAACTCTAACTTAATTTACCCAATGGTTGGACCCAAACTCCACCCAAGCCTAACGCAAACCAAAATTCCCCAAATTGGCCTAAACCAATTATGAACCCAAACAAGCCCAAATCCCAAAATCAAGACCCAACAAAAATTGAAAACTTTTTTTCATACCTCCATAAACATTTTGCAACATTAATTGTACATCAAACCCAACATTAGCCCAACTTTAGCCCAAGTTAGCCCAATTTGACCCACTTTCATTCTATTGCTAAAAGACCCAAATTAAAACCAATTCAACACCAAATTACCCCAAACTTGTTCCAAATCATTCATGGCACATTCCTAAACCAAATGAAATATTTATTTGGCTCAACATTTTACCAAATTTTCATCCAAAAGTTTATTTTGAAACCTAAAAGCCCATTTTCCTAAAACATTTAAAAGCCCATTTTCACTAAACTTAAAAAGGCCAAAATTGGCTCTAAGGCCCACATGACATTTTCTTCTCATCATCCATTTAATAAAATCATCCCTAAGTTTCAAAGTCATCATTAAACCATGCTAAATCAAGCCTCATGCCAAATTATCCCTAAAATGTCAAAATTCCTAAAACCCATTTCCATGAAATTGACCAAGCTTTGCCCTAAGCCACATGGAGCCATGAAGCCATGGGTAAGCCATATGCAAGCCATAGGAGCCACTTTCCACCTCACCAACCCATTAATGGAAAAAGGAGGAGGCTCTTTCTTAATCCTTCACTAATTTTATTAACACCATTCATGTCACACTCTAATCCAAGTTAGCCACCTCACCATGGATAGGGACCTCACCACCTTCTCTTGGCTGAACCCACTGGTTTCCCTCAGCCCAAAATCAGGCCTTGGGGAGGTGCACCAAGCCTATTTCCATGGATTGACCAAACCAAGCTCAAAATACACCCTCCCCCATTCCATTTTAATCAAACCTCTTTACACATGTCCAAAGACAATTGAGCTCACAAACCTCAAGCCCTAACCTCACTGACCATGAGGGTGAATTGACCCTGGCCGGACCACCACCCCAGTCGCCAGAAAGCACCAGGCCGAGAGCTCCATGTGAGCCAAGAAATTTAAAACTCCCTTGCTGAGTTGTCCCATGGCTAGTGGACACCATGGCCCTTAATCCCTTGACCTAAGTAGCTGATGCCAACCCCTGGCTTGCCCTAAGAAGCTCCACAGCCATGGCTATTTAAACTCACTACCCCACGGCCAAAAGAGGTGATGAACAAAAACCTCGCTAAAACTCAGCCAAAATTACTCCACACTCTTCTCCTAGCATAGAGAAGTTGATCCCCACTGTTTTCCTGCCTTAATTCCCACTGGTTGAGCTCAATTTCAGAGCTCAATCTCAGGCTTGAAACCAGGACATCCTTGAAACCTCCACCAAAATCAAATTTAACTCGCCCACACCTTCACCAGACCAAGAGAAGAAGCTCCCCAGTGGAAGCCCCCTCACCAGGCTACCCATTTGTGCTGGAGACCAAAGCTTAAAATAGGTCTTGGTGGAAATCATACCTAGGCATTTCACCACAGCTCCAGGCTTCATCCTTAGCTTCCCTGGACTCCAACGAATGTGCCAAGCCCCTCTGATTGAAGCTTCACTTCTCAGAGTCAAGCTATTGACCTCCTCTTCCTCCTGAGCTTCTATGAATCCTCCATTTTGTTTGGCTTGATTTCAATGCATCATAGCCGTATGGATATGTTCGTCTAGTCTAGACGCGTCGATAGAGAACAAGCACACATGATTTGGTTGAGTATCGAGCGAGATCTAAGGTATAGAAGGTGGACGGTTCTCGGGTTAGGACGCATGAGGACGATGAATGGATGCCGTCAATTCGCACGTGTATTGGATGGACGGCTAGGATCGCGTCGGACAGAGGCACAGAATGGAACCGCGGGATGCGTGGCCGCTGAGTCGGATGGCGGTGTCGAATCAAATTGCGTCGCGTGTGCTTTCGACCCGGACGAGGATGACGCAGCGCTGACTGGTTTAAGTAGATAAATAGTATTTTCTGAATTTATTAAATAACCAAAACTTCAAAAATTCATATCTTTGCATAGAAAAATCATAAAATTAAACTAAAAATACTCTCTTGCTCAGTGAACGGAGGAGAATAATGTGGAAAAATAATTAAGTTAATTTGTTGAGTCTATGATTTTTAATGATTTAAATATCCCATGTGGTGTTTTAATTCTCCATTTGCATACGCAATTCATCATGGCATGAGACCATAGGACTTTTGTAGCCTTTGTTCTTGGGAACATTCCTTGAATTTTCCAAGGCCAGAGGCCATCTCTATGGAAAGTTATCTAATTTTCAAGTTTATGTGTCTGTTTTGGTATTTTAATTCTAATAATTAGCATATTGCTTAGAAAATTCTAGAAAAATTATGGGAGGTATCTTATAACCAGAGAACCCAAGGAAAATTATGGTTTAATTTAATTTCTTAAAAATGACCCTAATTAGCCCAAACACTTAAAATTAAACTTTAATAAATTAGGAGTAACAACACATCAAAATCACTTAAAAACAATTCTCCATTGTCACTTAGGATACAGAGAACCTAACATAAAAATTTCAAGTCAATTGGAAATAATTTAACCCCATTAAATGAATTAATTAAGTGACATAGCTATTTTGAAAATTAAAAAATTTATAAAACCCAAAATACACTTCAAGAATTCACCAAATTATTTTTGTGGGCTCTCTAACATTAGAGGAGTCTAAGAAAATTAAAATTGGAATTTTCTAAAAATTTTCATTTTTAACCCTATTTTTAATATTTTAATAATTAAAAAATTGAAAAAATCACAAAAATGTCATATTTTGTTCCTTAATCACTTAAAAACCATCCAAATATTTTTCCTAAGTCTCTAGGTAAATATATGGAATTTTAAAAGCTTAATGTAATTTTTAATGTTAAAAAAATGAATTTCCAAACCCTTCCACTAAAATAATTCTAATAAATAAAAAAATAAAAAAATTATCAAATTTGGTTCTCTAACTTCCTTGAGGTTAGAGGGACTTAAGAAAAATATAAAATCTATTTTTCAACTCTAATTTTATTTTATAATTAATTAATACCCCAAAGCTTAAAATAATTATAATAAATAAAATATAATCCAAAAAATCACCAAAACTGGTCCAAGTGGTCCTTTAGTCAGTATGAACATCCCATAATTTTTCCAAGGATAGAAATTTTACTTTGGTCATGTTGTTGAATTTTCATTGGAAATGCTTATTTTTTCATTAAAATAATTATATAAATTAAATTAAAAATGAAAAAATCACATTTCTCCTCTAATGTCTTAATTGACATGTGAGTAAGGTGACATAAAAATTTTAAGTTCATTTGAGCTTAATTTGGTGAGTTATGAAATGAACATGTTTAAAATGGGATAAAAGTAATTAAGGATTTTAACCCTAAGTTATACTTTAGGCCTAATCAAAGGGAGGGTAAAATACTTAATCTTAATTTCCTCTTGGATGATTGAAACTTAGGGAATTAAATGTAGAAACCCATTAATCACTTTTAATACATCAAAATGGAACCTTAATTAATTAAATTATTTAAATTTTGGGAGAATAATTAAAATTTGGATCATTAAGATTAGGGATATGACTTAAGAAAATATCAATTCTTCAATCTAAAATCCCTTAATGGATCAATTCAATAATACTCAATTCTTAATTAATTATAAAAAGTGATAATTGAAATTAATAATTAAAAAAACAAATAATCCTTAATTAAATTAAAGCTTAAAACATTACATGACTTAATAATTAAACTAAAATAAATCTAAAACGTTAAAACTAATTTGAAATCACTTGGAAACAAACTTAAAACAAATTTGAAACATAGAAATTAATCTCAAAACAATTAATAAAAAAAATGTGAAAACCAAACTAATTAAAATTAACCTAATGTACTATGATTAATTTAAACCAAATTTGAATCATTAAAATTTAATGAAATTAAATAATCTAAACACCTCTTTCAACTTAAATAATTTGAAACATTAAGGATTAACCTAGAATAATTCATGACTAAAACATCATAAATTAAAAATTAAATCAATTTAAGACATTAAAAATAATTTAAAACATTAAGATCATTTAAAATATAAAAGTTTAATTGAATTAAACAACTTGAATACTATTCCAACTTAAAATTGTTTAAAACACCTAAAAAGATCAAATAAAACTTTATAATTAAATCAAAACCACTTTAAATCTCCAACTCAAATTTCAATTAAGAATGGTCAAATCCTTTGATGAACTAATCTGCCCCTGAAGGCTTTCACCTTCATAACCTTTAAATGGAGCATCAAGTGAAATGTTACTTTACTCATCGGATAATCAAATGTCCAAGTTCATTGAGCAAGAAACAAAACTTAACTAAACCTTTTGAATGATCAATTCACCTTTACAATGAAACTCATTTGGACTCGAAACAATCCCAGAAGCATTGAAAAGATGTTTAGGACCCGTCCTAAGCACTTTCTTAATATGATGGGGTGTTTTAGAAGAACAATTGAATTTAATTGTTCTTTGGTGAAGAAACTCATCCTTAACAAAACACAAGAACCTAGACGTCATAGGAGTTGACTAGAAATAGGATTAGGACTTTGGTAGACAACCAAAACCTTCCCTTAGCTTTACCTAGCTATTTCTTACAAATATTTGAATGCATTAATATGTGTTTTAAGTGCAGCCTAGAATGACGAGAAGACCCGCCAGGTACGCTTTTATTTTATTGCAATTTATTTACCTGCACCATACTTTCTTTCTTGTAAAATTTGCATGTTAAACAAGAATGTCACCCTGCATGAATACTGAAACTTTAATCACAAACAGAACAACAAAACTACAACTACAACTAAATTAAAATGTCTCGTGGGATGATCGGGAATCCCTCGGATGATGTAACCCACGTGTTGCTAACAAGATTTCCCACGATCTAAATGAAAGTGTGAAACTCATTCAGTTGAGTTTAGAAAATTCATTTGGACTAAGTGAATCCGATGAAAATAGCGGTGTTGGGATGACGGAACCTTGGGATTTTAATCGGTCCTGCTTAATCAACTTTAAGATTTATTTTAATTAAAATACTAAGCCATCTCAATTTTCAAATTTTCTAAACCAAAACACTTCTCTCATCTCTTGATTGTCACTTTCTAAAACTAAACCTTCTGCAACAAAAATGAGCTTGGAGCACAGTGGGCAACCCGGCCATCTTCATCAGCAAAACCTGAGTCTACTTCAGCAAAACCTTTCTTAGAATTAAATAATAAATCCATAGGATTTCGAGGTAGTCTGCCTAGTACAAAATAAACCCTAAACTTTCCATTAGGCATTTGCATAATCATATTATTCAAATTAAGCCCTAACCGGTCTTAGGATTCCGAGGTAGTCGTTTGGTATGACATAAACCCTCACATCTTCGAGGCTATTTTTATGATTATGTCATACAAATATAAGTCCTAATTAACTAAAATTGGCAGGATTACAACATTAAATAAACTCTCAAATTGAAGCCAAATCATAGGATAGTCGGGAAGTCACCGAAGTTCACTTTGGGTCCGTGACATCCCCTACTTCTCTTCCTTTAGATTCTTAAAATAAACTGTTCCAATTTTGAGCTAATCCCTTTTGAAAATCCAAAATTCAATCATTTAAAACCTTAAACTTTGAAATTATTGAGAGCAAAATCACTGATCATTATCGAGAGTTTTCTTAAATGATTCTGTCATTTAAGATGTAATTAACTATAGGGGCTTGCCCTTATAGGGAACTTTAAGAACCCAGATAATATAAACCCTGCCTAATTCCTTTACATTAAGCAGGGGAACTTGTCGGCTCATAAAATTAGTTCGCAGACCAAACGAATATCACAAATCTTCTAGTTTATTTAATCGAGCCTCATCATCAAGCAGTGTGTCTATTCTTCGGGATAGATACACGGTTTGTGGTGTGATGCTCGTTTACATAAACTATTTGGGATGTGAGATCTGTTTGATTTCATATCTTAAATTTTTTTTTAAGACTTAAAATTATTTTCAAAATCAAATGCTACTTTCTAAATTATATATATATATTTAAATTAAATTTAAAATTCACCGACAATTTTTGTAGGCGACCCCCTTTTCAAAATACAACACACAACCTAAAAATATGCCGACAGGAGCCTAACAGTATCGCTTTCATTTTTGTCATTGTCAGGATTATCATCAACGTTTTCGTCATTTTAGTTGTCTTTAGATTGATCGAGATCATGTACGATTTGAGTATTGTCTACAGAATTAGGATTTGAATGATCATTTTCAGAAGCATCACTCAAATTAGACAAAATGTAAGTAGAACTGAAATTATTATTATTCACAGTAGTAGCAAAAAGGAAGTGATACAAATTCATCGGTTCAAGGATTTTTCATCCTTCATCTGATATAACTACCCTAGTAGAATACGAAGAAACATAAGAACTAGAAGATACAAAAGGAGCTGCAGTCCCTATATCTGGAAGACCTATAATCCTTTTCGGTTCCTTATTTCTCTTTTTCTTTTCTTTCTTGGGAGGTTTTGTAACATAATATTTGGAAGGATCTCCTCAGAAAATTTACCTCGAACAGTGTTGTCTTTGTTCTTGTTTTGGAATTGAACTTATCTACTAAAATCATATTGATTGAACCTTTATCGGGTTCTTTCAGATATTCTTTTGGGAAAATTATATTTCCCTCTTTAAATTGCGCTCTAACCAGTCTTTGAAGACAAAACATTCTTCAATATTGTGTCCAAGCATTCTATAGTAAGGACAATAATTGGGATTATCCTTCATGTTAACTTTTGCTGGTCTTTTAACTTCTGACAGCTTAAATTCTGGTATTTTAAGTAGGTTACGAAATATTTTGCTGATGGCCTCTTTTTTAAATGGATATTTATTATTCATTCTCTCAGTCATCGTGTTCTTATCTCTAGGTACTGGAATTGGTTGTTAAAGTTGTAGTTGGGAAGAGGGTTGTGATGATGATTGGTTCTGTCATTGTTGTTTCTTCTGTTCAGATTGAACCTGCATCACTTGTTTACCTTTTTCTACAACATTTCTCGGCTTCTTTTCAAATGTCTTGACAGTCTTTGTCTTTTCAATCTTTTCTGTTACGCTCATTTTCTTTGCTTCTTCTTAAAGATTGGCAGCTTTATTGAGCACTTTTTCAAATGTATTTATTGTAAATCCTTTAAGCATGAATGTTATAGGATCATGAATATTCTTAAGTAAGATTTCAACGGCATGTTGTTCTTGAAGTTGTGGTTCACATTTCATGTTGAGATTTCACCAACGTAAAATGTAATCTACTAAACTCTCTCCTGGTTTCTGTTTTTCTACTACCAAGTCACCAACTGTAGTACGATGTTGTGCTCCAGCAAAGCATTGAATAAAGAGGCTTTCAAGCTCTACAAAAGTTTTAACGGATCCATTATGAAGTTCTGCATACCAGTCAAAGGCGACTCCCATGAGGCTATTAACAAATTGACGGAATAAAAGAGCATCACTTCCCTCTGCATTGCAGCAGCTTGCTCTGAAGTGTACTAAATTTTGTCGAGGATTACCAGAGGAATGAAACCTTTAGGTTATTGGACAGAATCAAACTCCTCTTGATATGGTCTACCCTTTGGAATTAATGATCCAGCCTTTACCTGAGCCATAGTTTCTTTTATCTTTTGTTCTACAAGTTATATAATATCTTTTTATGGAATTTCACTATGGGGGGAATCTTTTTTCTTCTGAGTGCTTTCTTCAACATCTATTGGCTCTCCTCTGTCTTCTAAAATGTGGATAGCCTCTGGCCTGATGATTTCAATGGCTGGTGATGGATTTGTTGGTGGATTTTGTAAAGCTGCTACCAACTCTTCCATTTTTTGCTCAAGATGACTGATTTGTTCGTCTCATTTTCATATGATTGCTCATAATTCATCTGTTGCATCTTCTTCATTTAGTTCTCATGCTAAAGAAGTAGATCATGTTTCTACAATATTAATACTGGCAACATCTTCATTTGAACTGTCAGAAGTTTCTTTCTTTCCTCGTACTGAGAATTGTTTGATATCATTCTTTAACTTTTTCAGTCTTTCTTCTAATGATTTTGCAGGATGTTCTTTACAAGTTCCTTCTTGTGAACTATCTGGAGGAGTGCTCATAGCATCTGAATTTTTTTCAGACGATCTTCGTTTCCATACATTATTTCTTAGTATGGGACGAGACCCTCTAGGTGGTGTATCATCATATGAACAACTTGCATTTTGTAACATATGGACCAAATCTGTCATTTTAGTAGATGTATCTTCCGCTTCCAACATTAGTTTGTCATATTTGTCTTCGTCTTTTGTAATTGTCACATCTTTTACTCTTGGCCCTAGTCGGAATTTTACTGGCACTTGAGTACATTGATCTTTTGTTGGAGATTGATAACCTATTTCTTAGAATTTTCTATTGCTAGAATTTTCCTTTTCATTGTTTTAGAGACTGCACATCCCATTTTGTCCAACAATCGGGAAATTGAACATTTGTCTTTTTGTGCTAATCTCTTAAACACTGAATATATATAGCATGAATTGAGGGAGAACTCTTAGGTTGAAAGAAATTATCAATGTATTCAACAAAAATTGGAATATAATAATTCTCTTCTAAAAAGAAGGGTTTCCAAAAACACTTTGCTGAAATTCAGGTGTTCTAAAATTATCATTTTTGTTCCACCTTTTCTCCCTTTTAAGCGAAGGAGTTCTCTTTTTATGAATATTTTTGGAACAAGATCCAACTTCGTATATAGATGGTGGTGGAATATCATCCTCCTCGTAGACTTTTTTTCCTTTCCTATTAATTTTTCTTTTCATTTATTCAAGGGTATAAGGTTCTTCAGGTGTATATTCAGGTAGGTCTTCTGTAAAATTCAGAAAGTCTTCAAAAGGTTGCAGATCAAATTCATCAAAAGAGTTTATATCAGTTTGTTATGGATTATCTAATGCAAATTATGTTTTACCAAATAATCCATAATCATTCTGATAAAGAAAAGATCTTCCTCCAATAGTATATCGAAGTCTTGATAATAAGAAAAGATTGAATTTGGAGAATCCATTGCAACTTTTCTGAAATTTTAAGCAAAACGAATGTTATTAACTTATTTATAAACTGGGAATTTGTTTTAAAAGTTTGAAAAAAGATGAAATTCTTATTTGTCAAAGAACGAAATGTCAAATGAAAACAACTGATAACAAAAGATGAGAAGAAAGAAAATTCCCCAGCGGAGTCGCCAAACTCTTGATGGCGACGAAGATGTATATGGTTCGTTGTCGTCAATTTTCGATGTCATGTTAGTGTCAAGGAGTCGCCACTCTGTTTAATATTTCCCTAATTTTATTTCCATAGATCTTATAAAGGAATTAAGAAATTTAGGGCTAATAGAAAACAGTAGAAAAGGATGTTTATGATAATCCTTATAAAAGAAAATTCTAGAATACCATATCCTAGAATTTCCATATAAGGAAAATCATGAAGTTTTGATAACCAGAGATTTCTAGATGTGATTTCTATCATGGGTTCTTTTAAATCTCCTATAGAAGCAAGCTCCTATAGTTAGTTACATCTTAGGTAATTTCTAATTTCTAAGAAAACTTCTGATTAATGTTGATCACTAGTTTTTTAGAAATTTTTGTCTTTAAGGAAAGATGTACCCACTATCAATCCTAATTGTCATTTTGTTATGACATTTTTGTCATTTTGACATCTTTTGTTTTATCATATCATTTCATTTATTTTATTGTTGTTTTGATTTTACGGCTATCCTAAAAGTTTCAGGTTTTATGAAAATTTTATCTTGTCATTCCGTTTCATATTTTTGTTTTGTCGCTTGTTATTTTAATTTTTGTTTTGTCAATGTTGTTATTTTATTGTCCTAAAAGTTTCAACATTACTATGTTTTTGTTTTAGGTTTTGTGACTATCCTAATAATTTCAGTTTATTTTTGTTTTTCGTCGTGATTCCATGTCGTCCTGCAAAACAGAGTTAGTACATCTTATAACATGCAAAAAAAATCTAAACAAAGTTAACATCGTCGTTTAGTTTTAGTTATCCTGCAAAACAGAGTTAGCACACCCGATAATATGCAAAGAAAATCTAACATTTATTCTTAACCTGCAAGAAAAAAGAATGTCAGATTCATTGATATTAACTAAATTTAATAAATATTCAAATTAGATTTGTTTGTGTGTTGATTTAATTCAGTGTCATTTGAATGTTAAATTTAAATTTTAACATTTTAGATTCTATGTCGTTTGAATCTAAATATATTTTAGATTTATATTTAACAAAGGATTAGATTTTAATATTTTAGATTCGTTATTATTCAAATCTAAAAATTTTAAATTTAAATTTAAAGTCTAACAAGAAGTTAGATTTTAACATTTTAGATTCGATATCATTCGAATCTAAAAAAAATTTATGTTGTTTAAAAATTTTAAGTTTAATATCAATTAAACTCAAAATCTAAAAAGTTAGATTTTAATGTTTTTTGAATTCAATATCGCTTGAATTTTAAAATGTGTTGAGTCTAAAATCTGACAAAAAGTTAGACTTTTGATAATTTAGATTCAGTGTTGTTTGAATCTAAAATGTGTTAAATTTAGTATTGATTAAAATAAGTTTGATTTGAATCTAACTTGATGTAAGATTAAATTGAATTTAGGTCGAACTTAATATTTAGTTAAGTTTGGTTTAATTCAAACTTACCATTTAATTCAAGCTAGGCCGAATCTAAACTTAAGGTTGATTCAAGTTCAATATGGATTGAACTTAAATTTGTTTAGAGTTTGAGTTAGGTTCAAGTTAGGTTGAACTTAAATTTAGGATCGACTTAAGCTCAGTGTTGATTGAACTCAAGTTTGATTTAGATTTGATTTTAGTTAGGTTCAAATTAGATTGAATCTAAATTTAAGTTCAATATTGGTTGAACTTAAGTTTGATTTGGGTTTGATTTTAGTTAGATTCAAGTTAAATTGAATCTAATATTAAGATCTACTTAAGTTCAATATTGGTTGAACTTCAGTTTGGTTTCAATTTGAATTAGGTTTAAGTTAGGTTAAACCTAAATTTGAGGTTGACTTTAGTTCAATTGTGGGTTGAACTTAGATTCAAGTTGGGGTTGAACATAAGTATACGTTAAAGTTAGATTTATGTATGTTGAACCCAAAATTTTTAATGTTTGACTTAGGTTCAAGTTGGGGTTGAACCTAAGTATAGGTTAAATTTAGGTTCATGTATGTTGAACCTAAAAGGTGTAATGTTTGACTTTGGTTTAACTTGGGTTCAAGCTAAGTATAGGTTAAAGCTAGGTTCAAGTATGTTGAACCTAAAAGGTTTAAAGTTTGACTTAGGTTTAACTTGGGTTCAACCTAAGTATAGGTTAAAGTTAGGTTCATGTAAGTTGAACCTAAAAGGTTTAATGTTTGACTTAGATTCAAGTTGGGGTTGAAACTAAGTATAGGTTAAAGTTAGGTTCATGTGTGTTGAACCTAAAAGGTGTAATGTTTGACTTTGGTTCAAGTTGGGGTTGAACCTAAGTATAGGTTAAAGTTAGGTTCATGTATGTTGAACCTAAAAGGTTTAATGTTTGACTTAGGTTTAACTTGGGTTCAGCCTAAGTATAGGTTAAAGTTAGGTTCATGTATGTTGAACCTTAAAGGTTTAATATTTGAATTAGGTTTAGCTTGGGTTCAACCTAAGTATAGGTTAAGGTTTGGTTCATGTATGTTGAATCTAAAAGGTTTAATGTTTAACTTAGATTTAAATTGGGTTCAACCAAAGTATAGGTTAAAGTTAGGTTCATGTACGTTGAACCTAAAAGGTTTAATGTTTGACTTAGGTTCAAGTTGTGGTTGAACCTAAGTATAGGTTAACGATATGTTCATGTATGTTGAACCTAAAGTTTAAGTTTGACTTAAGTTCAACTTGGGTTGAACCTTAGTATAGGCTAATTTATTTAAGTCTTATTAAAACTTGGTTTACTTGGGTTTATAAGTAACTTGAGCCAAATGTAAGTAAAGTTTTAAGGATTAATTAAGTCTATTTAGATTAGACTTAATTATAATTTAAGGATTACTTAAGCCTAATGTAAGTAAGGCTTAAGGATTAATTAAGTTTAGTTGGGTTAGACTTAATTATGATTTTAAGGATTATTTAAGCCAAATATAAATAAAATTTAAGGATTAATTAAGTCTAGTTGAGTTAGACTTAATAAGGGTTTAAAGGTTACTTAAACCTAATGTAAGTAAGATTTAAGTTTATTAATCAGGTTTAATAAGGGTTAAACCTAATTAGGGTTTAAAGGTTACTTAAACCTAATGTAAGTAAGGTTTAAGTTTATTAATTAGGTTTAATAGGGGTTAAATCTAATTAGAGTTTAAAGGTTACTTAAACCTAATGTAAATAAGGTTTAAGTTTATTAATTTGGTTTAATAGGGGTTAAACCTAATTAGAATTTAAAGGTTACTTGAACCTAATGTAAGTAAGGTTTAAATTTATTAACTAGGTTTAATAGAGGTTAAACCTAATTAGGGTTTAAAGGTTACTTAAACCTAATGTAAGTAAGGTTTAAGTTGATTAATTAGGTTTAATAAGGGTTAAACCTAATTAGAATTTAAGGGTTACTTAAACCTAATGTAAGTAAGGTTTAAATTTATTAACTAGGTTTAATAAGGGTTAAACCTAATTAGAATTTAAAGGTTACTTGAACCTAATGTAAGTAATGTTTAAGCTTATTAACTAGCTTTAAGAAAGGGTAAACCTAATTAGGTTTTAAAGGTTACTTAAACCTAATGTAAGTAAGGTTAAGTTGATTAATTAGGTTTAATAAGGGTTAAACCTAATTAGGGTTTGTTTATTATTAAACCTAATGTCTTTAGGATTTGATGATTAATTAAGTTTAAGGATGCTTTAAACCTAATTAATATTTGTTTATTATTAAACCTAATGTCTTTAGGATTTGATGATTAATTAAGTTTAAGGATGCTTTAAACCTAATTAATACTTGTTTATTTTTAAACCTAATGTCTTTAATGTTTAATAATAATTAACTAAGCCTAATAATATCTTAGACCTAATTAATATTTGTTTTGTATTAAATCCAATATGATTAGGATTTAAATGTTTAACTAAGTCTAAAGTGATTAGACCTAATTAAGATTTAAAAAGTTTTTTTAGGGTTAATTACATATAAGTTTATATTTATTTACTTAAGGATTTAAAATGTCATTTTAAATTTTCAAGTGGTTATAATTTGTTTATTTAGGGTTTAGCATTATCCCCTGAATTTATAACCAATTTCCAATTTAAAATTTTTTTATTTTCTTAATTTCTGATTTTTAGAATTATTATTAAAAATAATTACTAAATCTCATGAAAATTAGGAAATGTCACCTTAAAGAATTTTTCTGTCTCTAAAAAAATCAGAGATTGATCCTAAAGACTTTGAAATTAATCCCTCAAAATTTCATAATTTTCTGACTTATAAATAATTTTTAATAATTAAAATACTCCAGGGAGTATTTAATTAATTAAAAATTAAATATAAATAAAAAATTAAAATTTTCAATTCCACATTGTAGAGCTCACTGTCCTTAGTTCATTGATATTTTTCTTTTATTTTTGTGATTTTTATTTAAAAAGATATGAATTTTTGATTAGTTTAAGGTTTAACTGTTAAAACTAATCACAAATTCCTAGGGAGTGTCGTGTGTCCTCGGTAGCGTCGAAAACGTGCTCGACCCGCTGCGAGACTCCGAACAGCAGATCAAATAAGGTTTAATCTTAGCCATCCATTTTTAAAACATAAAAATGGACGGCATCCGAGCGTCTCCCTCCTTCTGTTCTTTTCCGCAGGCCGTCCGTGATCTAGGGACAATTTCTCGCTCGATTCTTGATGAAATCGAGCGAGGTTTGTTCCTACACCATCGTCTTGAGCAGACGAACATATCCATATGGATATGTGGGGGTTTTGAAAAGATTTGTTTCACAAAGCATGAAAGTCGAACGCCATTAATTCCTAAATTTCCATACCTTGGCCACAATGAGTCTAGCTTCAATTTGAACAGTTTGGAAGCTTCACGTGGTCCTGAGAAAGCTTCTCCACAGCTTAATTTGAGTTCAAATCAAGTCTCTATATGACTTTGATGAAGAGGTGGCTCGGTTTGAGGATTTCGATCGAACAGTGGCTTAAGGACCTTGGGGAAGCTCGATTTTGATTGCAATCATCTTCGTTTGGTCCCTAGAAGAGTTTAGGATAGCCAATTTAAAACTTTGTGTAGTTTGGTTTTGAAAACCAAATTTTTCCAGGTTTGGGTCAATTTGGGTACTCTCGGGTTGGACAAATTGAGAGGATATGGTGGGTTTGAAGGCCTGGTTTCATTGGGAATCAACTACTTAAGACCTAAGGAGAAACTTTGATGTTGGGAGCTGAGTGATTTGAACAATGGTTAGGGGTTTTCAAACTTGGTCTCTTCTTCCTTAAGCTCTCTGGTTTGGTCTATTTATAGCCATGGGGAGGCCATGGCTAAGCTTGAGTTCATTTGGGTAAGGTGCTATTTGATGTTATGATTGCTGAAGATAGAATTTCAGCTGGAGGATAAGCTTAGTTCACTTCCCCAATATCAACTCATATTGGGTTTAACTATGGTGAGAGCGTAACTCTTCATTTGGCTTGCTTTCATTAGCTCCTCCATGAGGTGGATAAAGCTTGGTAAATCCTGCTGGACTTACCTCCCTTAAGTGAGTTCACAAGTTCATTAAATGAATTCATGGGAGAATAACACTTAAGCTCCATTTTTCATCATGGTTATGATGGCCTTTAACCATGGTGAAAGGATTGGTTAAGGTAAACTTCTCCTTGATTGGGTGAGGGGAGAGGTGAGTAGTGACTCACCCAAACCCTTTCCCAAAGGTGACTTAGTTAATTGACACCATTTGAGTTCATTTATCATGGCATCATGATGAGTCTTCATTTTGGTTAAACATGGTAGAAAGAGAGTTGAAGGTAGTGTTTTCTTCTCATTGGGTGGTCCATGAGGCATGGCATATCATCCTTAAGGTGGTCGGCCACCTCTCTCATGCAAGGGAATGAGTCATGGCTTTGAAATGGGGAGATCATGCCACTTCAAAATAAGGTTATAATGAGCTTTAACCCATGGCTAACCATGGTCTATCCTAAGTTTGTCATGTGTTGATGTGTCATGATGGGTCTAATAGGTCATGGGTGACCTATTAATGACTCTCCATAATTTAATTTTAATTTAAAATTAATTATGGGAATTTTTGTGTCACATATGATGTCATATGTCAAAATGTCATTTAATGTCTTTTTTGGATTTAATTTCCATTTTAATTAATTATGTTATTAATTAAAATTGTTGTATATTATTTCATTAATCAATTTATTAATTAAAATAAATTTTTATTAATTATTTGATTAATTTTATGTCTTCTTTAAGTTAAAGGTTTAAATTTGTCATGTCTTTAAACCTTTATATTTTAATTAATTAAAATTTAATTAAAATTTTAAATATTTATTTTATTAATCAATTAATTAATCAAAAATGATTTGAGATTAATTATTTGATTAATATTTGTCATTTGTAGGTTAATGGTTAAAAAGTTGTCACATTTTAAACCTTTTAATCATATTTTTATTTTAATTAATTCAAAAATTAATTAAAATTTTAAATATTATTTTATTAATCAAGTAATTAATTAAAATGATTTAAAATTAATTATTTGATTAATTTTTATAATTTTTATCATTTTTTTATTCAAAATTAGGTATTTTGGCCAAATTTGATAAAGGTTGACTATGGTTGACCCTAGTTGACCCAAGTTGACTCAAGTTAGCCTGGGTTGATCAATTTTAATCCAAAAATGTTCAATGTGATTTTCTCAACCTTTTCATGGTTGATTTGGTTATAAGATTGGTGATTTTGTCATTTTAGGGTCTAAACTGGTCATGTTGACCAAATTTAGGGCTTTGATGAACCCAAATGTCAATATATCAATTTCTGGATTAGTTTTTAGTAATTTTGATCAGTGTCAGCTTAATTATGTCAATGTCTGTTATTGAGGTCAATTTTGTGACCAAATGGGTGTGGATTAGCTGTTTTGACAACTTTTTGACCTATCTCGGTCAAGAGTTAACCAAAGTTGTTTTAATGGACATGTAATGTCTTTAGATGGTTAAATAAATCATATTTGACCATTTAATGTTTTGGCTGACTTGATAATCAATGGTTGATTTTTGAATTAAAAATTGATCAATTTGCTCAAAGTTGTTTTCTAGGTCAAAAGTTGGCTTATTAGGTCAATAACTTGTTACTGGGTCAAGATTTGATCATTTTAACCAAAGTTGACTTTTTAGGTTAGGGGTTCACCTGTTGGGTCAGTAGGGTTGGTCATTGGATCAAGATTGACCATTTTGACCAAAGTTGACTTTTAGGTCAAAGGTTGACCTGTTGGGTCACTAGCTGATTAAATCAAGGTTTATTACTGTTGATTAGATCAATTAAGAATGTCATTAAATTTTAGGTTAAAAAAGGCTTTATTAAATTTTTACCCTAGTCATTAGGGTTCATTAATTATCATTGAGATTTAGAGAGTCAATGTCAGAAGACTTCTTATCTCAATATGGTTTAGAAATGGCCTTCACAAAAGTGAGGTCAACATCCTAATTTTCCAAAAAAAGTCCCAAATTGTTCATATCCATCCAAGCATCATTTCAAAACATTTCAAACCACTCAAGTTACCCAAAATACTATAAAATTACCAAAATAACACCAAATTTACCAAAATTACCAAAATACCCCTCATGCCCCCAAAATTCCCAAAATCTCCAAATTCATTCCAAATGCTCCCAAAGTCAATTTAAAACACCTAATGCCTTTAATCTCACTCAAATCCTCCAAATTTTGCCAAATTTTGCCAAAATCTCCAAATTGCCCTCAAGTGCCCAAATTCTTCAAATTCCCACCAAATTGAGTTCAATCTCACCCAATTTCAACCATAAAATTAATTCCATTGCACACAAGACCAATTGAAACCAAACCCAAGCCCAATTGAGGCAAATTCCAAAAACTAAATCTAAGTCCAAGTGAATTGCCCCAAATTGACCCAAAATTCAAAATTCCTCCAAATTGAACTTCATGACCAATCAAATTTCCCAAATATAAAATCTATATTGAATCTTATAATTTCTAAATCCAATTTCAATCCAATCCAAATCCATTTTAATTGGCCCATGATTAATTTCCAAAAATTAAAATCCATCATGCATGTTTAAAAGCCCATGCACATATGCATTTCTAAAAGCCCTTGTGATCAATTTTAAAAGCCCAAATCAAAGTCCAAAAGATAAAATTCCTTCCCCATCATCCATGGCATATAAAATATTTTCACCATGGCATCATACCAAATTTCTCCATGCATACATGGCACTTTACCCAAATTAGGCATCATAGAATATTTTTTTCCAAAAATTCATGAAAACTAAACGTCCTTTTTACATGAAACTTTCCCTTTGAAACATACACAACATGGCATGACTCATGGAACCTTCCATGACCATCTAAAAGTCAATTTTGCCAAATTTGGCAAGTGGAGGTGACCACTCTCCCTTCTCTCCTTCACTTGGATTTACTCTTTTCATGAAGCATTTAAACCTTTTCCCCATGCTTAAGCCAATTATTTGACCTCACCCAAGCCTGTTCGAGGGTCTTAGGATTAATCATAACAACTTTAGGACTTGGTTTAGTGATCCATGAAAAAAATACCTATTTTTATGCCTTGATTTTTATCAAAATTTTAAGGATATTATGCTTTAATGAAAGGTATTTTTGTGTTTTGGATGTAGGTGATGCAAAAATGTCCAAGAAGAAAAAAAGATGAAAAAAGAGCAAAAAGGAGCAAAAATGGAGCCAAAATGCAAAATTGTCAAAATAATTGGCTTGGCGCCTAGGCGCCAGAATCCGGCGCCTAAGCGCCAGTTCGATACGGAATTCTGTAAGATTTTTGACGACTTTTGGACGGTTATTTTGACAGTGTTAGCAGTTATTGGACCATCTAGAAGATTGGAAGTTATTCCTGGATTATAGGACATGTGATACATTGTATTTGGACGCTTGGAAACGGTTAGGATCGCGAAGATGTGCGACCCAAAGTGAAGAGGTGCGAAGAACTGGACGCACAGTCCGACGCCTAGGCGCCAGATTCCGGCGCCTAGGCGCCAGACACACCTTCTAGAAGATCCATTGAACATGGACACATTTTGAAGAGGTACCTCAAGGCAACTCTTGAAGCCTATAAATAGGAGGCTACTCCTTCAAAGAAAAATGCCCAAAAATCCACAACCCAACCAAAAACCACCTAACCCCATAGTTCCATTTAGAGAGAGAAATTAGAGAAATATTTTAAGGGCCATATTTATATTTTCTTTTATTATTTAGTGAGTTTATTTTAGAGTTTGTATTGAGAGTATTTGAAGAGTCAGTGCTTTTGAAGTTTATTTACTTTGGAGTCAAAAGGATTCAGAGGTTCAGTTGGAGAAACACTTGAGATAAGTATTTGAATTTTGATTCAAGGTTTTATTTATATGTTTTGTTGTTTAAATTCAATGTGTTCTGAGTAGTTACTTTACTTTCTCATTTAAATTATGAAAAGATAAATGAGATAATATAAAATTTGATGGAGAATTAAAAACTATATTTATATTTTAAACATTGTGATGATATTAATACCGGATCTTAATTTACTATTTAAATTGGTCATTTAAATTGTTAAAATCTGTTGAATAGTTTTGAGACCTAGAAGGAGATGAACTCTTAACTAGTAGATATCACATGAATCCTTGGATAGTCGAAGGTCTTGCGCGGGTTATTCAAGGTGAAGTGCAAATAAATAGGAAGATATTATTTAATGGGCGTAGAATTGATAAGTTTTTAGAGTGACAAAGCTAAATTCTTGTAATTTAGTTTATTGAGAAGGAAAGGGTCACTAGTAGGGCCGACCATAGCCACCCTTGGACATCTAAGTAGTCTGAGCCTAGATTAACCCATTCTACTAACAATACATCCAGACCTGATCTATAGATTAGCCAATGTTCTTTATACTATCGAGCGAAGGTTAAAAATAGGAATGCTTCTATTTGGCACAATACCATAAATTTATATTCTCCACGAATATTACATTATCTAAAAAGTCTTGGATTAATTGAAAGGAAAAAAGTTGTTTGCTTATTTTAATTTACATCAATCTTTACTTTATTACTGCTTTATTTCTGCATCTAGTAAATTAAATATCAACTTCTTAACTTTAAAAGAAATAAATAAAAATAGAATCAAAATATTTAAAAAAAATCTATAATCCTCCTCATGGGATCCATACGGAGTCTTTATTTAAAGCTCTATATTACTTGAAGCGATACATATACTTGCGTAGTACCCCTAGTGTGTAAAATATTTTCCAAAAAATTATATTTATATACACTAGCCGCTATTATTATTTGAGTCGAAGTATTGACTATAACATATTTTTGATAGCATAAATTACTGCATTGTATGGCGATTGCACACCAAGATTTTGGTGCATTGCTGCGGATCGAGGGTTAAGTTTTTGGCGCCGTTGCTGGGGAGGAAAAATTTATAGATTTTAAATATTTTATTTGATTTATTTCTTTTATTGTCAAAAATACAAAAACATAAAAAAAACAACAAAAATAAAAATAATAATAATTTTATTTCTTGCAATTTTACTTTTTACTTTTTATGCGTAGTTCTGGATCAGAAGGATTATTACCTTTAGATTCTGAATTAGAAAGAACAGTTAGAAGAATTAAAAAAGGAAAACAAATTCAAAAATATCAAGAGATGGCTAATTTACAAAATAATTTACAAAATCCAATTGAAATTAATGAACAAAATGTTTACAAACTATTAAGGGATTATGCTAACCCTACGACTTGATGAACTTCATAGTAGTATTCAAATACCTACTATAGATGCTAATTCTTTTAAGCTTAAACCGTCTATTATTCAAATGGTTCAAAATAATCAATTTGGGGGAACACCAAATGAGGATCCAAATTTACACCTTGCAAGTTTTTTAGAACTTTGTGCTACCTTTAAATATAACAATGTTTCTGATGATACTATTAGACTTAGACTCTTTCCTTTTCCTTTAAGAGATAAAGCAAAGATGTGGTTGAACTCATTAGCAACAGGTTCTACTAAAACATAGGCTGAAATGGCACAAAAATTCCTTGCTAAATATTTTCCTCCTAAAATTGCTAAATTGAGAACTGATATTACTTCATTTAGTCAATTTGACGGGGAGACGATTATGAAACTTGGGAAAGATTTAAAGAACTATTAAGAAAATGTCCTCATCATGCTTTACTTGATTGGTTAATTATTCAAACATTTTATAACGAACTAATTGGATCACTTAAATGAATTATTGATGCTGCTGCTGGAGGTTCTTTAATGGCTAAATCATTTGAAGAAGTTTATACTTTAATTGAAGAAATGGCTAACAATAATTTTCAATGGCCTTCTGAAAGGATTAATCCTAAAAGAATGGCAAGTATTCATAATAACGAAGCCTTTTCTATCTTAGCTTCACAAGTAGCTGCTATATCTAAGAAATTAGATAATTTTGCTATCAATATATCACATAACAACGCTGCTAATATTGAAGATTCTCAAACTATTGAAACTTTACAAGCTATTACTAGTAAAAATAACCCTTATTCCAATTATTATAATCCTGGATGGAGAAATCACCCTAATTTTAACTGGAATAATTCACAACAACAATGGGGTAATAATCAATCCCATCCAACTGGAAATTGGAACAATCAAGTAAATTCAAACTATAAACCACTCGGATTTAATAATCAACGAAAAAGTTATCTATAGAAGAATTAATTTTTCAACTAAGTAATCAATTACAAAATCAAAACACTGTTATTCGTAATATTGAGAATCAAATGGGACAAATTGTTAATTTAATTAATTACAGACCTCCAGGAACATTCCTAGTAATGTTGAAATCAATCCAAAAGAAACTGGAAAAGAACATGAACATGTTAAAGCTGTGCAACTTAGAAGTGGAAAGGAATTAAAAGAAAGAATGTAGAATGAAATTGAAAATGAGATCGAGGTCGAAGAGATTGAAAAACCTAAAGAAACTCCTTCTCCTACCAAAGATCGATCGTTATTCCTATTAATATGGAAGTTGAAAAACCACCACCCCCTTTTCCTCAAAGACTAAAATAGCAGAAGTTTGATCATCAACTTTCTAAGTTCTTTGAAATATTTAAGAAACTTACCATTAACATACCTTTTGCTGAAGCTTTGGAACAAATGCCAACTTATGCAAAATTTATGAAGGATATTTTAAGTAAGAAACGAAAATTTGAAGCTTTTGAAACTGTTGTATTAAGTGAAGAATGTAGTGCAATAATTCAAAAGAAATTACCTCATAAACTTAAAGATCCTGGAAGTTTTACTATACCTTGTGCTATTGGGGAAAAATTTTGTGGAAAAGCTTTATGTGATTTAGGAGCAAGTATTAATCTCTTGCCCTTTTCTACTTTTCAAAGGTTGAATTTAGGAGAGATTACTCCCACCACTGTAACCCTTCAGTTAGCTAATAGATCTATCACCTACCCTAAAGGAGTTATAGAGGATGTTCTTATTAAAGTGGATAAATTTATTTTCCCTGTGGATTTCATTGTACTTGATATGGAAGAAGATAAAGAGATACCAATTATTTTAGGGAGACCTTTTCTAGCTACTGGACGAGCTATGATTGATGTGCAAAAAGGAGAATTAACCATGAGAGTTAATGATCAAGAGATTAAATTCAATGTTCTTAAATCAATGAAGTACCCTTGAAAAACATTATCAAGAAAGATGTAAAGTCATTTCTGAAGAAAAAATTGAATTATTAACTGATGAAAATGAAGAACTAAAAGAAGAAGAATTATTTAAAGAAACTCATTATATTAAAGATAACTGGGAAATTTTGGACATAACTCAAAATGATATACTTTTACCCTCAATTAAAAAAGCCTCTGAACTAGAATTCAAAATGTTACCTGCACATTTAAAGTAAGTTTTTCTTGGAAATTCATTAACTTTACCTGTTATTATTTCTTCTAAACTAAGTTTAGATCAAGAAGAAAAACTGATAGGAGTGTTAAACAATTATAAGAAAGCTTTTGGTTGGACTATTGTTAATATAACAGGAATAAGCCCTTCCATCTGTATGCATAGAATTTTAATGGAAGAAGATTTTAAACCTACTATTGAACCTCAAAGAAGATTAAATCCTATCATGAAAGAGGTTGTTAAAAAAGAAATTTTAAAATGGTTAGATGCTGGAATTATTTATCCTATTTCGGATAGCCAATAGGTAAGTCCTATTCATTGTGTTCCAAAGAAAGGAGTAACTATCATTGTCAATGATAAAAATGAACTAATTCCTACAAGATAAGTTACTGGATGGCGAATTTGTATTGATTATCGGAAATTAAATGACGCCACTAGAAAGGATCATTTTCCTTTACCTTTATTGGATCAAATGCTTGATAAATTAGTCGGACACTCATATTTCGTTTTTGGATGGATATTCCGGTTATCATCAATTACCCGTCGCTCCCGAGGACCAAGAGAAAACAACATTTACAAGTCCTTATGGAACATTTGCGTTTAGAAGAATGTCTTTCGGTTTATGTAATGCACCCGCAACTTTTCAAAGATGTATGATGTCAATATTTTGTGATTTGATCGACAAAGGAATTGAAATATTTATGGATGATTTTTCGCCTTTGGAACTTCTTTTGAATCTTGTTTGGAAAATATTTCCAAAGTTCTGAAAAGATGTGAAGAAACAAATTTAGTTCTGAATCGGGAAAAATGTCAATTTATGGTCACAGAAGGCATTGTACTTGGTCACAAAATTTCACAAAAAGGGATGGAAGTTGATCAAGCAAAAGTGAAAATTATTGCCGAACTGCAACCACCTACTACTGTTACTGATGTGAGAAGTTTTCTGGGTCATGCTGGATTTTATAGAAGATATATAAAGGATTTTTCTAAAATTGCTAAACCTCTAGTCACTTATTGGAAAAAGAAGCTAAATTTGAATTTAATGAAGACTGTATTAATGCTTTAAATATTTTAAAAGAAAAATTAATAATTGCACCTATAATTATTGCACCTAATTGGAATAAACCCTTTGAATTAATGTGTGATGCAAGTGATTTTGCAATTGGAGCTGTATTGGGACAAAAATATGAGAAAATTTTCAAAGTTATATATTATGCTAGTAAAACTCTTTCTGAAACTCAAAGAACTTACACTACTACTGAGAAAGAGCTTTTAGCTATAGTCTATGCATTTGATAAATTTAGACATTATCTTCTTGGTACCAAATGCATAGTTCATACTGATCATTCCGCTATTAAATATTTAATGACAAAAAAAGATGCTAAGCCTAGACTGATAAGATGGGTTTTACTTCTACAAGAATTTGATTTTCAAATAGTGGATAGAAAAGAAACTGATAACCAAATTGCTGATCATTTATCTAGAATTAAGAATGATGTTATTACTAAGGAAAATATAAATGAGAAATTTCCTAATGAACATTTATATGTTATTCAAGGATGCCAAACACCTTGGTATGCGGATATAGTTAACTATTTAGTTAGCAATATTCTACCTTATGGATTGAATAACAAATATATTAAGAAATTTAAAAATGATGCTAAATCTTATATTTGGGAAAATCCTCATTTATTTAAATTAGGACGAGATTCTGTACTTCGAAGATGTGTACCTTATGAAGAAACTTTTGCTATTATTCAAAAATGTCATGATTACAATTTTGGAGGACACTTTGGAGTAGATAAAACTGCATTTAAAATTTTAAATTCAGGATTTTATTGGCCTACCTTGTTCAAAGATGTGAGACATTATGTGAAAACATGTGATCAATGTCAAAGGATGGGAAATATATCTAGAAAAGATGAAATGCCTTTAAACTATATAGTGGAAGTTGAAATTTTTGTTATACGGGGTTTAGACTTTATGGGACCATTTGTACCATCATCTGGAAAGATTTATATTTTATTAGGAGTTGATTATGTTTCAAAGTGGATTGAAGCTTTAGCTTTACCTAACTGTAATTCCAAAAGTGTTTCAAAATTTTTAAAGAAAATGATTTTTTCAAGATTTGGAATGCCTAAAGTAATTATCACAGATGGTGGAAGTCATTTTAGAAGTATAAGAATTCAATTATTACTGGACAAATTTGGATTCAAACACAGAATTGCAACTGCGTATCACCCTCAAATAAGTGGAATGGCTGAAGTATCAAACAGAGAAATTAAAAGAATTTTAGAGAAGATCGTTAATCCTAAAAGAACCGATCGGGTCGATAGACTTGATTCCGCATTATGGGCTTATAGAATGCCTTATAAGACACCAATCGGAAAGTCACCTTAACGGTTAATTTATGGTAAACATTGTCACTTACCTGTGGAACTTGAACATAAAGCTTATGGGGCGATAAAGGAGTTTAATTTTGATTTGAATACTGCAGGAGAAAAATGATTATTACAATTAAATGAGATGGATGAAATAAGAAATGAATCAAATGAAAATGCAAAAATTTATAAAGAGAAAATTAAGATGTTACATGATAAAAAGATTTCAGGAAAAATATTCGAGCCTGGACAAGAAATATTATTATTTAATACTCGTTTAAGACTTTTTCCTGGAAAATTAAGATCTAAATGGATAGGATCATATATAATTGAGAAAGTATACCATTATGGAGCTGTGGAGATTAAAGACCCCAAAACAGGAAAAATATTTAAAGTTAATGGATTAAGACTGAAGCCTTATTTTGGAGACATTAAAACAATTTATAAAAAAGCTTACGAGTTGAGTCTACCTGATTAAAGACTTAATTAGGTCGGGCTGACGATGTTAAACCAAGCGCTTTGTGGGAGGCAACCCATATTTATTTTTGTGTGTTTTTACATTTTTAATGTAAGGTTATGCCTCGGTTTTGACTAATTTTATATAACTAGAAAATTGTACGCTAACAAGTCTTCATTGACTTATGCTAAAAATTATTTCGAAGTATATAAAGTTTGGACTTTGGATCACTCCATTTCATATGTGAGTAAAAAGGAGATCAAGTTAACCTTCATTATGATTTTTTATTATTTGTGTTACTAAGCCTATATTGATCTTACCATTCTAATTTACCTATTTTAGAGAACGAAACTTTGAAATTTGACGATAGGCGAAACGGAGTTGAACGTGGTTCCGGCGCCTAGGCGCCGAAATTCGGCGCCTAAGCGCCAGAGTAAAACTGTGTATCGATGGATCCGGCGCCAAGATATGGCGCCTAGGCACCAGATATGGCGCCTAAGTGCCACAGTTACTGGATCGTGTAAAAACCGAAAATTTTTCAATTTTTCACACGATTTTCTTCTTTAAATTACCCCATCTTCGTCCCCAATCCCTAAGCAATTAAAATTACGACCTAGAAACTTCATTCTTGAGAGATTAGAGAGAATTTTTGAAGAAATGGAGAGAAGAAATATTGGAGAAGAGGCTAGAGACAAAGGTTCATAGGATCCTCAACCCTACTTCAATGGTTTTATCGCTGTAAGTTTGGAGAAAATTTCAAGTCGTCTTGATAAATTTGAAGCAGAATTCAAAAGTATTGGAGATCGCCTCCATGAGATGTATCATCAAATTGAACATCTAGAATGGCAGGCGAAGCTTCAATTTGATCATCTAGCGGCTTATCAAGATGCTCAAGTGGATATGTATGCGAAGAACAAATGGATCAACGAGAAAATGGCTACGGATTTTCCGAGGGCGTTAGTGTTCTTCCCAAATAGGCCTAGTAATCTTCCTTGTGAAGAGAATGGAAATTTCTAATTTGAAGATTAGATAGTTATTGTGGTGTAATCTAGACTTTTATTAGTGTGTTGTTGTATTGATTTAGTAAACCGATTGTGTTGTTTGTGTGTTTGATTTATTGTTCAATGTCTGTTGTATTTGCTTTTGTGTTGTTTGATTGTTTGTTAGGACTTGAATCATATTACTATACTTATCTGTATTGTATTGAGCAAAATTGAAGATTATGAATGGATTTAGAAGAGTTTGATTTAAACCTTGTGTTTAATTGGTGGACTTAATTTTAAATTTTTAAAATTTTTGGGAAATATTTTGGAAGTTGGAAACTGAAGCACTACTCTAATATGAGTAATTAGAAGTTGAATTTATGAGTTTTGGTGGAAAGTAAAATTTTTTAAGTGATTTTTGTGAAAGCCAAGTCTGGCGCCTAGGCGCCAGAATTCGGCGCCTAGGTGCCGGTTCAGCCTGCTTACCAAAAATTAGCATTTAAACCCCATTAGCCATGGTAGACGCCTAAGCTTCATCCCCTTCCTCTTTTTCGCAAAAATACACCCCCTAAATCCATCTTGAGCTCAATACATCAAGTTTTTGAGCCCGAAATCATTTATTTCTTCATCTCGAGGTCAGATCTACCTTCTAATCCATTTATTTTTTATTCTTACCATAGTTTTTCCTATTTTTGCTAAAAACCAAAATTTTGAGAAAAATTTTGATTTTTAGAGTTTCTCCATGGATTTTTAAACTCATTCTTAGTTTCTCAAGCTTAAAAAGAGTTTAAATATTTGATTCCTAAACTTATTTGTGTTTTCTTTCACGTTTATATGGCACCAAAATCTAAGCGAGGAAAGGCACGAGAAAATTTCGACAGCAGCAAGTTTTCGACTGCGGCAGCGCATTTTCATTATCACGAATTTGCAACGTCAAGAAAGTTTATCTCGGAGCGCAGTTTTTACAATCCTGGTGAAATGATCGAGAACAAGATCGTTGCACACAACTGGCAACGATTCTGTTATTTCACTGATGTTGCTGTTATTCCTATTGTATGTGAGTTTTATGCCAACTTTTTGGATGCGGAAGACTACGAAGTCTTCGTTAGAGGTGTCGGAGTAGGATTTACTCCGGAAAGGATCAATATTTTCTACGGCCTGCCACCAACCATCGAGTGCTATTATTTTGGTTTATCTCCATCTGAGGGAGATCTTGAGATGATTATTACATATTTGACTGATGGCACTGGAACTTAGAAGATCTGGAACGACAAATGGGTAAACTTCAAATCTTCTAAGCTAAATGGTATCTCAAAGGCATGGCATTATTTTATTTCTGCTAGACTTCTACCTTCCAACCACCTGAGTGAAGTTACCAGAGATCGAGCTATCCTGAACTACTGCATTCAAGAGAGGAAGCCGATAGATGTTGGAAGTATTATTTATGATTCAGTGGAATCGATTGCTAGATCGAGCACTTCTGTAGGATTAGGATTCCCATCCTTGATTTATTCTTTAAGCATGAGCAATGGAGTTTCTACTGATATATTCAGAGGAGAAGTTGAAGTCTAAGCCAATTGGGCCGGAGAGTGTTAGTATTTATGATCATCTTCGAGGGAAGAGATCTACTGGTCCTTCTACTTTTGTACCTAATCCAGGTAGAGCTTCTACTTCTAGACCTTCTACTTCTACTGCTGAGCCACCATCTAGTTTCTGGGAATCGATGCATGATCAATTTCGGAGCGACGAATGAGTTATTTCTAACTCACTGCATAGTAGACACTATAGATAAGAAGATTGATCATTTATCTGAATTTACCCAAAGGAAAAGTGAGTATGATGCTGAGTATTCAGAGTCTTTAGTGAGATTCTTTAAGGGTGAGCATGATGTTCAGTTTCCTACCTGTCCTAAATTTTCACCGTATGTTGATCCAAAGGATGTGGAATTTTCTTTTGGTGATGATGATGACGAGGCTATAGATAGTGATTAGTAGCTTGATTTACCTTTGAGATATGCTGATTCTGTTGTTAGTTTATTTCTAGTTTGCTAGTACTATTTGTTGTGTGTTGTTTGTTAGTGTAGATTTGTTTATGAAACTTTGTGGATTGTTTGATGATGAGACTGTTTTAAATATTTAGTGTATTGTGTTGAAGACTGAAATTTGGATGAATTAATGTTTATTTCTGTTTCAGCCTACTGTTTAGTATTCTTAAATAGTTAGTAATGTTGTTCTGTTTCTGTTACTATTAGCAGCATAGTCATTTAATTCAGCTACTGATATATATATAAAAAATGATGAGCCTGCTTACTTTTATATATGTTTCGTTATTTCAGTAATATTCATAAAAAGCATGTGTAGAAGTAATTTTTTTCTTTTTAGACTATTTTTACATACTTATAAAAATTCCTTTTTAAATTATACCTTTCTTTCTCTCATACTTTAACTTTTTTTCATGATATACCAAAACTTAAGTTTGGGGGAAGGGAAAATACATGCAAATTTAAATTTTATTTCTCCTTAATGAACTAATATTTTCTAAAAAAATATTAACATAACATAAGGAATGAAGAATCTATTTAAGATCATTTAAAATTTTGAAATTATAAATAATTTAGTAGACTTGACCAAAATTTTAATAACTTTGATTGATTTTAAGAATAGAATTATTCAACTTAAAGAAGAGTAAGATTAAGAAAATTTTCTATTCATAGTAGAAATAATTGAATTTTAGAAGTATTAAGAAATAAAAAATTATAACTTGCAAAAGAAAGGATTGAAACTCTTTTTGAAATCTATTCATGTTATAGTAATTAAGTGAAAATATATAAGTTTGAAAATATAAGTTAAGGTTAGTGAAGTTCAAAACCATTAACAGGCTATCCAGATATAGTAATCCTCTCTGTAAAAAAAACAGAGAGAGGAGAAACTTCAGGAGATGCCTAATCAAAAATTAGCTTCACTTGAATTAGCCTATAAGAAAAAAACTGATTACATATTTTACTTAAGTTTTATGCATGTATCTTTATTAGAAAAGATTTTCATGAAGATCTTTTTCTTGTAAATAATTTATGTGATCTTAATACAATAAACTACAATTATTTTCGAAGTGAATGAAAATTTTTTGAAATCTTATGATTTGGTAGTTAAATATTATTTAAATTCTTAAAATCAAACTTAGTTAGTTAAATTTGGTTAATGATTTACCAAAGCCTTTATAAAATCAAAAATTATAAGAAATCTTAAATATTTACCTTTTATTCCAATTGTTATACATTTTATATAGTAAAAAGAGTTGCTTGAGGACAAGTAACGTTTAAGTTTGGGGGATTTTGATCCATGAAAAAAATACCTATTTTTATGCCTTGATTTTTATCAAATTTTTAAGGATATTATGCTTTAATGAAAGGTATTTTTGTGTTTTGGATGTAGGTGATGCAAAAATGTCCAAGAAGGAAAAAAAGATGAAAAAGGAGCAAAAAGGAGCAAAAATGGAGCCAAAATGCAAAACTGTCAAATTAATTGGCCCGGCGCCTAGGCGCCAGAATCCGGCGCCTAAGCGCCAGTTCGATACGAAATTTTGTAAGATTTTTGACGAATTTTGGATGGTTATTTTGATGATGTTAGCGGTTATTGAACCATCTAGAAGATTGGCAGTTATTCCTAGATTATAGGACATGTGATACATTATATTTGGATGCTTGGAAACGGTTAGGATCGCGAAGAGGTGCGACCCAAAGTGAAGAGGTGCGACCCAAAGTGAAGAGGTGCGAATCACTGGACGCAGAGTCCGGCGCCTAGGCGCCAGACACACCTTCTAGAAGATTCATTGAACATGGACACATTTTGAAGAGGTACCTCAAGGCAACTCTTGAATCATATAAATAGGAGGCTACTCCTTCAGAGAAAAACGCCCATAAACCGCCCACAACCCAACCAAAAACCACCAACGCCCAACTTAGCCCCATAGTTCCATTTAGAGAGAGAAATTAGAGAAATATTTTAAGGGCCATATTTATAGTTTCTTTTATTATTTAGTGAGTTTATTTTAGAGTTTGTATTGAGAGTATTTGAAGAGTCAATACTTTTGAAGTCTATTTACTTTGGAGTCAGAAGGATTCAGAGGTTCAATTGGAGAAACACTTGAGATAAGTATTTGTATTTTGATTCAAAGTTTTATTTATATGTTTTGTTGTTTAAATTCAATGTGTTCTGAGTAGTTACATTACTTTCTCCTTTCAAATATGAAAAGATAAATGAGATAATATAAAATTCGATGGAGAATTAAAAACTATATTTATATTTTAAACATTGTGATGATAATAATACCGGATCTTAATTTACTATTTAAATTGGTCATTTAAATTGTTAAAATCTGTTGAAGAGTTTTGAGACCTAGAAGGAGATGAACTCTTAACTAGTAGATATCACATGAATCCTTGGGTAGTCGAAGGCCTTGCGCGGGTTATTCAAGGTGAAGTGCGAATAAATAGGAAGATATTATTTAATGGGGGTAGAATTGATAAGTTTTTAGAGTGACAGGCTAAATTCTTGTAATTTGGTTTATAGAGAAGGAAAGGGTCACTAGTAGGGCAGACCATAGCCACCCTTGGACATCTAGTAGTCTGAGCCTAGATTAACCCATTCTACTAACAATACATCCAGACCTGATCTATAGATTAGCCAATGTTCTTTATACTATCGAGCGAAGGTAAAAAATAGGAATGCTTCTATTTGGCACAATACCATAAATTTATATTCTCCACAAATATTGCATTATCTAAAAAGTCTTGGATTAATTGAAAGGAAGAAAGTTGTTTGCTTATTTTTATTTACATCAATCTTTACTTTATTACTACTTTATTTCTGCATCTAGTAAATTAAATATCAACTTGTTAACTTTAAAAGAAATACATAAAAATAGAATCAAAATATTTAAAAAAAAATCTATAATCCTCCTCGTGGGATCGATACTGGAGTCTTTATTTAAAGCTCTATATTACTTGAAGCGATACGTATACTTGCATAGTACCCCTAGTGTGTAAAATATTTTCCATAAAATTATATTTATATACACTAGCCGCTATTATTATTTGAGTCAAAGTATTTACTATAACATATTTTTGATAGCATAAATTACTACATTGTTTGGCGATTGCACACCAAGATTTTGGTTCATTGCTGCGGATCGAGGGTCATTTAGCCACTTGACTCAGGGGTTAAACCCAAGCTAGCCCAAGTTGCCTAAACTTCACCTTTCCATTGGATTTCCAACATGGAGCCACTTTAAACCCAAATTGACTTCACCAATCAACCTCCCTGGCTCACTTGAACTTGGAGGTGACCTGACCCTGGCCAGCCAGCCAACCGCTACAGCCGCTGGAAAACAACACACCAGAGAAGAATCAAATGGCCAAAACCCAAAATGGGGACTCCCCGATGTGTCTCACTGTCATTGGTCACAAGAGCTCTTCTTCCCTCCACCTAAGCGGCTCACCTGCCACCTTGGGTTGCTCTGATGACAGTCATGACCTCTTCTATAAAGAGAAAGCCCCTCACAGCTAATGTGGGGAGGGTGCACAAACCTTAAAAAAAACTCTGCCAAAAATCTCCCAGACTTTTCAAAGCTCAGAAAATCTCATCCCCACCATTTTTCAGCCCCCATTCCCCCTGTCCGAGCTCAATTTCAGAGCTAAAAAATAGGACATTTTCACTGCCAACCCATAAAACTCCACCAATCCTTCAACTGAATTGCTCTTGAGCTTCACCAGAGCAAGAGAGGAAGCTTCCCACTAAAATCCCCATCAATTGAAGCCTCTGCACCAGACTTCCACCAAGGCCGCAACACCTTTAAGAAGAAGTCATACTCAGACCCATCCCCAAATCAAATTGGAACTTCAGGAACCTTCGTTGGACTTCAACAAAGCTTCTGCAAGCATCTGATTGAGGCCTCACCTCTCAGACAAAGTTATGGATCATTTTCTCTATTTTTGGGCTTGGTTTGAGCTTTTGTGAAGTGAACTTGCATTTCATACTTGATTAGCCATATAGATGGGTTCGCTTTGAGTAGATGAAACTTTAGGAACAAACCCCACATGATTTGATTGAGAATAGAGTGAGAATTAAGGTTAGAAAACGAGTGGCTCATAGGTTTCACCGGTCGGGGATGAAGGCCAGGAGCCGTCTGATCGCACGTGTATCGGATGAACGATCCAGATTGCACCGGACAGAAGGTTGGAACATGAACAGTGGGAAGTGTGGTGGCTGAGTCAGATGGCGGCGGCGAATCAAATGGCGACTTGCAATTGTACGGCTTATTTTTAGGTTGAGTGTTGTATTTTGAAAAGGGTTCGCCTACAGAAATTATCGGCGAATTTTAGATTTTAAATTTAATTTTAAATATATATATATATAATTTAGAAAGTAGCATTTGATTTTGAAAGTAATTTTAAGTTTGAAAATTTTAAGATATGAAATCAAACCGATCTCACATCCCAAATAGTTTATATAAACGAGCACCACACCACAAACCGTGTATCTACCTCAAAAAATAGACACAGTGCTTGATGATGGGGCTCGATTAAATAAACTAGAAGATTTGTGACATCCATTTGGTCTGCAAACCAATTTTATAAGCTGATAAGTTCCCCTGCTTAATATAGAGGAATTAAGCAGGGTTTATATTACCTGGGTTCTTAAAGTTCCCTGTAAGGGCAAGCCCCTATAGTTAATTACATCTTAAATTTCTGAAGACACTTAAGAAAACTCTCGATAATGATCAGTGGTTTTGCTCTCAAGAATTTCAAAATTTAAGGTTTCAAACAAATTGGATTTTGGAAATTTCAATAGGGAATAGCTCAAATTTGGAACAGTTATTTCAGGGGTCCAAAGGAAGAGAAGTAGGGCATGTCACAGACCCGAAGTGAACTTCGGTGACGTCCCAGACTATCCTAATGTTTGGCTTCGATTTGGGAGTTTATTTAATGTTATAATCCTGCCAATTTTAATTAATTAGGACTTATATTCGTATGACACAATCATACAAATAGCCTCGAAGATGTGAGGGTTTATGTCATACCAAACAACTACCTCGGAATCCTAAGACCGGTTAGGGCTTAATTTACATAATATGATTATGCAAATGCCTAACAAAAAGATGAGGATTTATGTTGCACTAGGAAAACTACCTCGAAATCCTATGGATTGGTTATTTAAAATTAAGAAAAGGTTTTGATGAAGTAGACACAAGTTTTGTTGACGAAGATGGCCGTGCTGCCCAGCGTGCTCCGAGCTCCTTGTTGTTGCAGAGTTTTAGTTTTAGAAGGTGAAAATCAGGAGATGAGAAAAGTATTTTGGTTTAGAAGAGTCTTAAAGTCCAAATGTCTTTAATGTTTTATTAGGGGAATCTTTAGGTTGATTATAACAACACCGGTTAAGATCCCACGGTTCTATCATTCCGAGCACTGTTATTTTTATCGGATTCACTTAGTCCAGATGAATTTGCTAAACTCAACTGAATGAGTTCCACACTTTCATTTAGACCGTGGGAAATCCCGTTAGCAACACATAGGTTACATCATCCGAGGTATTCCCAATCATCCAACAAGACGTTTTTGTTTAGTTATAGTTGTAGTTTTGTGTTCTGTTTGTTATTAAATTTTGAGTTGTTTTATATTTTATATGTTGTGGTGGTGAATTTTATCTTGTGTGACTTTTAATTTAGTTTTGGTTTCAGAATTGTGGCTATCCTAAAGGTTTCAGTTTTCATGCAGGGTGTCAATCTTGTTTAACATGCAAGAAAAGTAAAGTGCAGTACAGGTAAGTAAATTGCAATAAAATAAAAGCGTACCTGGAGGGTCTTCCCGTCATTTCCAAGCTGCACTTAAAATACATGTTAGAGAATTTATATATTTGCAAGAAACACTTAGGTAAAGCTAAGGGAAGGTTTTGGTTGTCTACCAAAGTCCTAATCCTATAGCTAGTTAATTCCTATGACGTCTAGGTTCTTGTGTTTTATGGATGATTTTCTTCACCAAAGAACAATTGAATTTAATTGTTCTTCTAAAACATCTCATTATATTGAGGAAGTCTTTAGGGCGAATCCTAAACATTTATTCAAAACTTTTGAGATTATTTTGAGTCCAAATGAACTTCATTGTACAGGTGAATTAATCATCCAAGAATTTAGTTAAGTTCTGCTTCTTGCTCAGTGAAATTGGACATTTGATTATCCGATGAGTAAAGTGACATTTCACTTAATGCTTTATTTAAGAGTTATAATAATGAAAGCCTTTAGAGGCAAATAAGTTTGTTAATAAATTTAATCGTTTTGATTTAAGATTGAATTGATGATTTAAAATGATTTAATTTAGTTTTGAAATTCAGGTTGATCTTCTTTTAAGTGTTTAAACAGTTTTGATTGAAAGAGGTGTTTAGATTATTCAATTTGATTAAACTTTTAATGATTTAAATTTGATTTGACTTAATTGTAGTACTTTAGGTCAATTTTAATTGGTTCGATTTTTTAGTTATGAATTATTTTGAGATTGATTTTTAATTTTTCAAATTTGTTTTAAGTTTGTTTTCAAGTGATTTCAAGTTGATTTTAATGTTTTAGATTTGATTTAATTTGACTATTAAATTACTTAATGTTTTAAATTTTAATTGAATTGAGGGTTATTTTCCTTTTAATTATTTAATTATTAATTCCAATTATCATCTTACATTTAATTCAAAGTTAAATATTATTAAAATGATTCATTTAGGGATTTTAAATTAAAGAATTGATATCTTCTTAGGTCAAATCCCAAACCTTAATAATCCAAATTTTTAATCTACTCTTCCAAAATTCAAATTATTTAATTAATTAAGGTTTCATTTTTTTGGTTTATTAAAAGTGATCAATGAGTTCCTACCCTTTTATTTTCTAAAGTTTCAATCATCTAAGAAAGAATTAAGATCAAATATTTTACCCCCCCATTTTGATTAAACCTAAAGTTTTAATTAGGGGTTAAAATTCTTAATTATTAATATGCCCTTTTAAGCTTAATTATTTCATAACTTATCAAATTAAGCTCAAATGAGCTTGAAATTTTTATGTCACTTCACTCATATGTCAATTAAGATATTAGAGGAGAAAATATGATTTTTTTTGTTTTTAATTTAATTTATATATTTATTTTAATGAAAAATAGGGATTTTCAATGGAAATTCAACAACATGACCAAGGTAAGGTTTCTGTTCTTAAGAAAATTATGGGATGTTCCTAATGACCAGAGGACCACTTAGAACAATTTTGGTGATTTTTTGAATTATATTTTATTTATTATAACTATTTTGAATTTTGGAGTATTAATTTATTGTAAAATAAAATTAAAGTTGAAAAATAGATTTTATATTTTTCTTAGGTCTCTCTAACCTCAAGGAGTCTAGAGAAATAAATTTTATAATTTTCTAATTTTTCTTTGATTTATCAAAATTAATTTAGTGAAAATGTTGAAAAATTCATTTTTAATATTAAAAATTGTCTTAAGGTTTTATAATTCAATATCTTTACTTTGAGGCTTAGGAAAAATATTTGGTTTGTTCCTAAGTAATTAGGAGGTGAAATATGACATTTTTATGATTTTTAATATTTTTGTGATTTTTATGATTTTTTAATTATTAAAATATTAAAAATATGATTAAAAATGAAAATTTTTAGAAAATTCTAATTTTTATTTTCTTAGACTCCTCTGATATCAAAGAGCCCACAAAACCAATTTAGTGAATTTTTAAAATGTATTTTTGGAGTTATGATTTTTCAAAATTTAATTTTACTCATATGACCTAATTAATCCATTTAGTGGGGTTAAAACATTTTCAATTGATTCCAAATTTTTATGTGAGGTCCCTCTGGTCCTAAAGATCAGTGGAGAATTGTTTTCAAGTTCTTTTGATGTGTGGTTAACCCTAATTAATTAAAATTTAGTTTTGAGTAATTAGGTCAATTAGGGTTATTCTTAATGAATTAACTCAAAACATAATTATCCTAGGGTCCTCTGGTCCTAAGAAACTTCCCCAAATTTTCCTAGAATTTTCTAAGTAATATGCTAATTAATGGAATTAAAATACCAAAAACAGTGACATAAACTTGAAAAATAAATAACTTGCCATAGAGATAGCCTCTGACCTTGAAAAATTCAGGGAATGTTCCTATGATCAGAGGCTGCCATGGTGAATTGTCTATGCAAATGGAGAATTAAAATGCTGAAATGAGTAAATAATTAATTAAAAATAAAATACTCATCAAATTAACTCAATCCTTTTTTCCACATTATTCTCCTCTGTTCAATGAGCAAGAGGGTATTTTTATTTTATTGTTGTGATTTCTCTACATAAAGATATGGATTTTCTAAGTTTTAGGCATTTAATTAAATCCAAAATCCATATTTTCCTACTTATCCGACTCAGCGCCACGGCAACCTTAACGTCTCCGAAGCTCCACGCGGCGCGCTCCCATTCACCCCCGCCATCCGACTCAGTGCCACGCGGCCCGCGGTTCACGTACTGTTCCCTAGTCCGACGTAATCTGAGCCGTCCAGTCTATACACGCTCGATGCAACGGCGGCTGGTCGTCGTCTCCGACTGGTGTGCACCCGTGACCGTCCACACTCAAACCCTAATATCTCCCTCGTTTCTTAATGGATTTTTGTGTTCTTATACTCTATGGATTCATCTTGAAGAGACGAACACATCCATATGGTTTACATGCTATGAAGTTAACTCAAACGAAATAGAAAATTACTGGAAGCTCGGGTTAAAGAGAAGTCTCCATACCTTGGTTCACGAGGTGAGGCCTCAACTGAATGTGCTCGGCGCGTTCGTTGGAGCTGGAAGAGCCTAGGGATGAAGCCTGCGGCCCCAGTGAAAGGTCTAAGTATGAAAGTGACCGGGCCCGATTTCGGACTTTGGAGGCTGAGAGCGATTGGGTGGCCTAGAGAGGGGCTTTCACCGAGGAACTCCTTCTCTTGGTCCGTGCAGGTGTGGGTGAGTTTAATTTGATTTTGGTGGAGGTTTGAGAGATGTCCTATTCTGGCTCGAGAATTGAGCTCCAAAATTGAGCTCAATCAATGGGATTTAGGGCGAGGAGAACAGTGGAGATGGATTGCTCTTGGCTAGGGGAAGCTCCGTGAGGAGTTTGGAGGGATTCTGCGAAGGTTTATTTCAGCCCGACCTTTTGGCCGATAGGGGGTGGCTGGTTTAAATAGCCATGGCCAGGGCTTCCTAAGGGCAATTGATGGCTGGGATCAGCTGCCTAGGGGAGGAGATGAAGAGCTGTGGTGGCCAATTGGAGTGGGGCAGCTCAGCAGGTGAGAATTTGAAATTTGGCTCATTCCAAGCTCCTCGGCCATGGTGTTTTCCGGCAGCTCGGTGGTCGGCCGGCCGAAGTCAGTCACCATCTGACTCAGGGGAGTCAAGGCTGGGGTTTAGTGCAATCAATTGCCTTTGGACATGTGTAAAGGATTTGATTTAAGTGGAAAGGGGGGAAGGCTTATTTTGGCTTGATTTTGTCCAAGGCATGGTTTAGGCTAGGTGCACCTCCCCAAGGCTTGACTTTGGACTGGGAGGAATCATTTGGGTTAGCCAAGAGAAGGTGGTCAAGTCCCCATCCAAGGTGAGGTGGCTAATTTTGGTTAAAGTGTATCATGAATGGGGTTAAAAGGGCTTAATGAAGGCTTAGGAAAGGCTCCCCTCTTCTTGCCATAAATGACTAGGTGAGGTGTCAAAACTCTCATGGCTTCATATGGCTTGTAAATGGCTCACATTTGGCTTACATTTGGCTTGGAAAAGGTTGGCTTGTTTCATGAAAAAGGGTTTTGGCATTTTTGATGAATTTAGGGGAAATTGGCATGTGGCTTGATTTAGAAAAGTTTAATGATGAATTTGAAACTTAGGGAGTGATTTAAATCAAAGGGATGATGAGGTGAAAGTGTCATGTAGGCTTTGGATTGACTTTGGGCCTTTTGGATTTGGTGAAAATGGGCTTTTGGAAAGGTTTAAGAAAGTGGGCCTTTAGGTTTGAAAACAAATTGGTGGATGGAAATTTTGTGAAGGATTGGGCCAAACAAATGTTGAGTTTAGTTTAGGGATGTGTCATGAGTGATTTGAAACAAATTTGAGGTGATTTGGAGTTGAATTGGGTTTGATTTGGGACTTTTTGGTAAAGGGGCCAAAGTGGGTCAAATTGGGCTAACTTGGGCTAATGTTAGATTTGATGTAAAATTAATGTTGAGAAATGTTTATGGGAGTGTTACAAAGAGTTTTCAACTTTGGTTGGGCTTTGATTTTGGGATTTGGGCCCATTTGGGTTCATGGTGGGTTTAGGCCAAAATTGGGGATTTTTGTTTGGGTTAGGTTTGGGTGGAGTTTAGGTTCAAATTTGGGGCAAATCAAGTTAGTGTTTTGTTTGTGGGGATGTTAGGGAAGTTTTAGAAAAGGTTTGGGACTAGTTGGGGTTGAGTTGGGTAGTTTGGGTTAAGTTTAGGTTATGGGCCAAAATTGGGTTTTAAGCTTCAAATTGAAATTGGATCCAAATGTCAATCAAATTGGACTTGGATTTGATCAAGATTGATATTAGGGATATTGAATTGAAGTTTAAGACTGAATTGGATCAAAATTAGGATCAATTGGGTTGATTTGGTTTGACATTGGGTCCATTTGGGTTAAAAATGGATCAAATTGGGGGTTTTAGCAAAAGTTGGCTAAATTGACAAAATTGGCTTATGGTGTAGTTGAACAAAATGGAATTGGGAATATTTGGGATTTTTTCAAATTTATTGGGAATTTTATGAATTTTTGGAATTTTTGGGTTAAAAGGGTATTTTTGGTATTTGGAGGGTATTGGGGGGTATTTTTGGAAATTTTGGTATATTTGGCTAAGGATGATCAATTTGAATGGTGGGAAATGTTTAGAATTTGTTTTGAGGAATTTTGGGTAATTTAGGTGATTTTGCAAATTTTGGGTAGTTTCAAAGGCATTTGGTAGGTTTGGTGGGTTTAGGGTCCCGGAGGTCAAAAATTGAAATTTTGGAAAAATGAAGGTTGATCAAGTGTGAGTGAAACAAAATTATTTTGGTTGAGTCATGAAGCCATATCAAGCCCATAAGAGCCATGAGAGGACTCATTTGAGGCATTCACTATGTTGTTCCTAACCCTCTTAGCCAAGGGCGTAGGGGTTAAGGTCCATCCATATGAATTACATACATGAGTCAGGAAGTCAAGCTAGGTATGAATGGTTTTAGGATTTGGAATGTGTGTGAAAGTGTAATGTGTGCAGGTCAACCCTCACCAAACCAGGCCACCCAAGGTAGTCCTAAGGACAAAGAGTCCTATAGGGAACTCATCCTTTAAACCTCCACATTTGATCTTAACCCTCCAAGTGACTTAGGGGTTTACAATCAAACTTATGGGATTTGCAGGGAGTTAAGAGGTGTTTGAATTTCTAAGTGGTGGGTTCCGTTTTTAGTCCTCTAAGATAGTCAAAGGGAATGCCTAAGGCTAGATCCTAAGTACTAAGAAGAGAGAAGAGAAAAGACCTCATCAAAAATGAGGTCAACAGAATGCTTCAGAGCTGTCGTAGGTTGCATTGGCGCTTATGTGGATAAGTAGGAAAATTGCTATTTTTCTATTTATTTAATTAAATAAACTTTAAAAAATCATAAATTGGTGTAAAAGATTTATAAAAATTAAATAAAAATACCCTAAAACTCAGTGAACAGCGGAGAAAATTATGGAATAAAAATAAAAATTTTCTTTTTTTAGATTATTTTATTTAATTAAATAATCACAAAATTATCTTAATTATATATAATTAAATAATGATTAGAAAAATATGAACTTTTGGGGTGTTTATTCCTATCATGTTTACTATTTTTTTAGGAGACTCATGTGGGTGGTCCCCCAAACCCTTAGCCTTTGGCTAAGGAGGCCAAGACCAACACATGGAGGACCCACGGGTATTCCCTTGGTCTTGTGGCACCCAAAAGGCTGGTTTTGTGGTTAGCATCTTCAAGTAAACCCAACTTCACCAAAACCTCCATTTTGACCTTTTAGCCCCAAACATTTCAAAATTATCAAAATACCCCTAAAACCCTAATTTTTCAAAAAATGACCCAAATTGTCAATTTCCATCCAAAAATCATTTCAAATTATTTCAAACCACTCAAATTACCCAAAATACTCTAAAATACCCAAAATTCCCAAAATACCCCCAAATTTGCCAAAAGTACCAAAATACCCCTCATGCCCCAAAATTCCCAAAATCTTCAAATTCATTCCAAATGCTCCCAAAGTCAATTTAAAACACTTAATGCCTTCAATCTCACTCAAATCCTCCAAAATTAGCCAAATTTTGCCAAAATCCCCAAATTGCCCTTAAATGCCCAAAGTCCCTAAATCACCTCAAATTCCCACCAAATTGAGTTCAATCTTACCCAATTTCAACCATAAACTTAATTCCATTGTACACAAGCCCAATTGAAACCAAACCTAAGCCCAATTCCAAACCATAAATCTAAGTCCAAGTGAATTGCTCCAAATTGAAACAAAATTTAAAATTAACCCAAATTGAGGTTCATGACCATCAAATTTCTCAAATTTGAAATCTATATTTAATCTTATAATGTCTAAATCCAATTTCAATCCAATCCAAATCCATTTTTATTGGACCTTGATTAATTTCCAAAAATTAAAATCCATCATGCATGTTTAAAAGCCCATACCCATATGCATTTCTAAAAGCCCATTTGATCAATTTTAAAAGCCCAAAGCAAAGTCCAAATGATAAAATTCCTTCCCCATCTTCCCCATGGCATATAAAATCTTTTCACCATGGTATCATACATGGACCTTTACCCAAATTAGGCATTATGGCATATTTTTCCAAAAATTCATCAAAACTAAAAATCCCTTTTACATGAAACTTTCCCTTGGAAGCATACACATCATGACATGACTCATGGAGCCTTCTATGGTCATCTAAAAGTCAATTTTGCCAAATTTAGCAAGTGGAGGTGACCACTCTCCCTTCTCTCCTTCACTTGGATTTACCCTTTTCATGAAGCATTTCAACCATTTTCCCATGCTTAAGCCAACTATTTGACCTCACCCAAACCTGCTCAAGGGTCTTAGGATTAATCATAACCACTTTAAGACCTGGTTTAGCCACTTAACCTAGGGGATAAACCTAAGCTAGCCCAACTTGCTTAAACATCACCTTTCCATTGGAATTCCACCATGGAGCCACTTTAAACCCAAATTGATTTCACAGTTAAACCTTTTCTGGCACACCTGAACTTGGAGGTGACCTAACCCTAGCCAGGTACCTAGCCACCACACGCACCCGAGAAGACTCAAATGGCCAAAAACCAAAATTGGGACTCCATATGTATCTCACTGTCATTGGTCACTGGAGCTCTTCTTCCCTCCACCTAAGCGACTCACCTGCCATCTTGGGTTGTCGTGATGCTAGCCATGACCTCTCTTGTAAAGAGAGATCCCCTCATGGCTAAAGGGGGAAGTGTGCATAAACCTTAACAAAACTCTGCCAAAATTCTCTCAGACTTTCCCACAGCTCAGAAAATCTCATCCCCACCATTTTTCAGCCCTCATTCCCCCTATCTGAGCTCAATTTCAAAACTAAAAAATAGGACATTTTCACTGCCATCCCAAAAAATTCCACCAATCCTTCAATTGAACTACTCTAGAGCTTCACCAGAGCAAGAGAGAAAGATTCCCACTAAAGTCCCCATCAATTGAAGCCTCTGTATCAGACTTCCACCAAGGCCGCACCACCTTTAGAAGGAAGTCATACTCAGACCCATCCCCAGATCAAATTGGAACTTCAGAAACCTTCGTTGGACTGCACTGAATCTTCTGCAAGCATCTGATTGAGACCTCACTTCTCAGAAAAATTTACGGATCATTTTCTCCATTTTTGGGCTCGGTTTCAGCCTTTATGAAGTGAACTTGCATTTCATACTTGATTAACCGTATATATGGGTTCGCCTTGAGTAGATGAAGATTTAGGAATAAACCCACATGATTTGATTGAGAATAGAGTGAGAAATTAGGGTTAGAAAAAGAGTGGCTCATGAGTTACAACAGTTGGGGACGAGGGCCAAGAGCCGTTCGATTGCGCGTGTATCGGATGGACGATTCATATTGCGTCGGACAGAAGGATGGAGCATGAACAGCGGGACATGTGGTGGCTGAGTTAGATGGCAACGGTGAATCATATAGCGACCTGCAGCGCTTCAGAGCCGTCGTAGGTTGCACTGGCTCGTACGTGGATAAGTAGGAAAATGGCTATTTTCTGATTTATTTAATTACAGAAACTTTAAAAAATCATAACTTGGTGTAAAAAAACTGATAAAAATAAAATAAAGATACGCTAATACTCAATGAACAGAGGAGAAAATTATGGAATAAAAATTAAAATTTTCTTTTTTTAGTTTATTTTTAATTAATTAAATAATCACGACATTATCATAATTATATATAATTAAATAATGAACAGAAAAATATGAACTTTTGTGGGGGTCTATTCCAATCATGTTTAGGGATGTTTCTCTTATTTTTCCCAAGTCAGAGAGCATCTCTAACACAAGATGCCCAAATTTTCAAGGTAAATCACTATTTTTCGCTTAAAGAAATAATAATAAATAGAATATAAATCAAAAAATTATAAAATAGTATTTGTAGGTTCACCGTGGTTAGAGAAACTTAGGAAAAATAAAAATGGAATTTTAAATATTCAAAAAATATTTTTCTATTTTTAATATTAAAAAATACCAAAATTAGAAACAAACAAAATAATTCAGATAATTACCAAATTGGGTCAAATTGAAGCTCACCACTTCATGAGGGTCCTGTAAAAATCCTAAGGCTATAAAATTTTTTTTGAAGCAAAATTCAGTTTTCTAAGTAAATATAAAATTTTGCTTAAAATGATTATATAAATTAAAATAAAAATTAGAAAAATACAAAAATTGATTTGGAGTGTTCCTAAAGACGAGTGGAACCTAGAAAAAAATAAATTTAAGGTTAAATAGTTTATTTTTAGGCTATTATCTAATTTTTACATAATTAAAAATAATGAAAAATCATAAAAATACACCAAAATGTCACAAATTGTACTCTGATCATTTGGGACCCATTAAATTATTTTTTCTTATTTTTCTAATTTAGTTATGTATTTTAAAATGCTAAAAATATATTTTTCTTAAATGTTTCATCAAAATAATTATAATAAATTGAATAGAAATCATAAAAATGAAAAAAAAAATTTCTCTGAGTTATTTGGACTTAGGGAGATTTTAAAAAAACATAAAAAGTAATTTTTGAAATTAATTTTTATTTTCTATTTAATTAATTTTAATTAATTTAAATTTTCTATTTAAAAAAGCAAAATTGTAATTTCCACCTTCCCAACCTTAATTAAAATTTAGGATGGCTTAAAAGTCTAAGGGACAATGTTTTGATCATAAAAAATATCTTAGGGTGATTAAAATATGAGGGTGAGAGGTAGAAACCAATTAACTTCCACTTTTAGAAAAGTGGGGCATAAATAAAATTATCCAAATATTAAGTCCTGGAAGAATAAAACAATATGGATGATCTAAATGTTTGGGGCATGAGTTAGGAAGTTAATAACTCACCAACCTAAAGTCGCAAACCAATGGTTGGGCCATAAGGTAATTTCACAATATGAATTACACATTCTTAATGTGACATTTCATAAATTACACATTTACCCCTAATGCATCTTGATCTGTGTAGTGAGTTAAGTTGAATCTAAATACTTGAGGGTTAGTTGGAAGATAAACCATAATTAATCTCCCTCAGACACTATAAGCTCAAGCTTGTCAGCCCCCTCTCTCATGGTTTAATTGAGGTATAACATTGAGCATGACCTAAACACTACTCACATGAATGATATATCAACATAATAAGTTTGGAAGAACTCAAAACGATTCAAAGGATTTTAAAAGTTGTTTTGGTTGTTCTCCTTAGCACTTATGATCTTTTTAGTGTTTTGAAGGACAATTGACCTGTTATGCTTTGATGAAGCAAATCATCCTTAAAATCTTTAGGAACCCACCAAGTTATGCCCCGGGACCCATTAATTTAACTAAATCAATAAAATTAGCCTAAATTACTTATCATACATTTACTAACCAATTCAAAAGGATTTGGGCTTAGACATTACACTAAAATTCTTCTGCCAATTTGGGACATTTGTTTTTTTCACATATGGATAATCAGACTAGTATAGATCTGAGGTCTATCTAGCTAGGGTAATGATGATAATGCTAATGTGTGCTAAAACAAGGGATACAATATGATGTGGGATTATTAGAATGGTATCTCCTACCTCAAGGACCTTCAAAAAGGAAGATGATAAGGACAAATGGTACTATTCACCTTCTCTTAGTGAGATCATTGCCCCCGACATTCTTAGGTCATCAGTATTCCTAACTTGATTAGAGTGATTAACATGTGGACTACACCACTTTACAAAATCAAAACAAATCTCTTTCGCCTATTAAAATAAACCCTGCATGAAAATTTTCAAATAAAAATTAAAGAATTTTGATGAAAATTCATAAAGGTCCATCGTTATTCATTTGGATTAAGGTTAGGACTACCCTTTGTAGGTTGTTGGGTTGGTAGCTCTTGCCTATGGTCAGGAAGCACACAGTCCAGCTCTGAGCCCCCACATTTATTGATGTCTTATAACTAGGCTTGGTTTTTCATATGTGACTAAGTGTTCTTCTTGTCTGTATTTTTTGCGAAATACCTTTTTACTTTTCCATACTTGGTTTTTCTGTTTACTTCCTACAATTTATTTAAATTCATGTAAGTTATATTATGCCTTGTTGTACTAATCATGCACTAATAACAGAAGCCCAGGTATACTTTTATAGTTTATTTATAGAATTTTATTTTATTGCACTTTATTTTTCAACATATTTACTGCATTTACAAACTTTACATGTAAAAACAAAACGAAAAACAAGACCAATACCAAGAACAAAGTCAAAACCAAAACAGAGTTGTGTCACTAAACCAAAACAACAGCAACTACAAAACTTAACATACATATTGTAAAACTAAAAACCCTAAACCTTGAAATTGTAGAACTACTACAACTACAACAAGGAGCTTGGAGCAAATATCATGGGTAGGAAGACGAAGGCATGCAGAAGACATCTTCGAGAGAGCAAATTGGTCTACAAGAACAATTCTTTCCTTAGAAAAAAACAATAATTTATAAGAATTTAAGGTTGTCTATCTAGTGCGGCATAAATCCTCAACTTATCTTTAGGCTTTTGAACAGCCATGGTGAAAAATATAAGCTATAACTCGTCTTAGGATTCCGAGGCCGTTTTATGGTATGATGTAATTCGCCCTATCTTTCAGGCTATTAGTATGATTGGTATCATACAAATGTAAGCCCTAATTAAAAAAATTGGTAAGATGAAACATTAATAACAATTTCTTTAGGATTGAAGCCAAATTGTAGGATAGTTTGGAAGGTCGGCGAGGTTCTCCTCAGGATTCGTAACATCTCCTACTTTTCTTCCTTTGGATTCCACAATAACTGTTCCACATTTGATATATTTCCTCTTGAAACTCCTATGTCCGACCTTGAAAACCCTTGCTTTGAAATTCATGAAGACTATACCTCCTGATCTAAATCAAGAGTTTTCTTAGAGTGACTTCAGTAATCTAAGATGTAATTAACTATAAGGCTTGCCCTTATAAGAAACTTTAAGCAAATTAATATAAACCCTTTCTAATCTTTTATATTAGATATGGAAATTTGTCGGTCAACATAAAGGTTTTCACATATCAAAATAGATGTCATAATTCTTTAGTTTATTTAATTGAGCCTCACTATCAAGTAATGTGTCTATCCTTAGGGACAGCTACATGACTTGTGGTGTAGTGCTCGTTTATTTAAACTATCATATATATATGAGATTGGTTTGATTTCATATTTTTTAAAATTTAAATATTACTTTCCAAAATTATATATACTAAATATATTTTAAAGTGGGCGATGAGATTCCTGATGGCGGTGTCGTCGTCGTGTCGGAGATTTTCTGGGTGTCGGTGTAGATTTGGATTCGCCACTTTGTTTATCTATAATATTACCCTAATCTTCAATAAATCTTATTTCTTTGGATCCCGTAAAAGAATCCTTAGATAATAAGAAATTTGAAGAAAATAAGAGCTAATAATATTGAAAACAGTAGAAAAAGAGATGTCAGTGGTAATTCTTAAAATGAAGATTCTAGAAATGTCTTATCCTATAAATTCTGTATATAGATAATGAAATTTTGGTAACCAAAGATCTTTAGATATGATATCTATTCTGTGTTCTTTAATTCTCCTATAGGAGCAAGCACCCATAGTTAATTATATCTTAGAAAATTTATAATTGTCTAAGAAAACTCTTGATTAATGTTAATCACTGTACGGCTTATTTTTAGATTGTGTTGTATTTTGAAAAGGGGTCGCCTAACATAAATTGTCAGCGAATTTTAGATTTTAAATTTAATTTAAATATATATATAATTTGGAAATTAGCATTTGAAATTGAAAATAATTTTAGGTTTAAAAATTTTAAGATATGAAATCAAACCGATCTCACGTCCCGAATAGTTTATATAAACGAGCACCGCATCACAAACCGTGTATCTATCCCGAAGAATAGACACACTGCTTGATGATGGGGCTCGATTAAATAAACTAGAAGATTTGTGACATCCGTTTGGTCTGCGAACCAATTTAATAAGCCGACAAGTTTCCCTGCTTAATATAAATAAATTAAGCAGGGTATATATTACCTGGGTTTTTAAAGTTCCCTATAAGGGCAAGCCCCTATAGCTAATTACATCTTAAATGACGGGAATCACTTAAGAAATCTCTCGATAATGATCAGTAGTTTTGCACTCAAGAATTTCAAAGTTTAAGATTTCAAATGAATTGGATTTTGGAAATTTCAAAAGGGATTAGCTCAAATTCGGAACAGTTTATTTTAAGAGTCCAAAGGACGAGAAGTAGGAGAACCTGAGGATCCAAGAAGAATCTTGGCAACTTCTCAAACTATCCTATTGTTTGACTTCAATTTGGGAATTTACTTAATGTTTCAATCTTGCCAATTTTAATTAATTAGGACTTATATTTGTATGACATGATCAAACAAATAGCCTGGAAGATGTGAGGGTTTGTGTCATACCGAACGACTACCTCGGAGTCCTAAGACCGGTTAGGGCTTAATTTACATGACATGATCATGCAAATGCCTAACGAAGAGTTGAGGAATTATGTTGCACTAGGCAAACTACCTCGAAGTCCTATGGCTTGGTTATTTAATTCTAAGAAAGGTTTAGGCTGGTGTAGATCCGAGTTTCTGTCGAAGTAGATGGCCGTGCTGCCCATTATGCTCCGAGCTCCTTGTTGTTGCAGAGTTTTAGTTTTAGGAGGTGAAAATCAGGAGTTGAGAGAAGTGTTTTGGTTTAGAAATCTTAAAGTCCAAATATTTTTAATATTTTAATTATAACAAATCTTAAAGTTTGTTTAAACAGAACCGATTAAGATCCCACGGTTCCGTCATCCCGCACGATTATTTTCATCGAATTCATTTAGTCCAGATGAATTTGCTAAACTCAACTGAATGAGTTCCACACTTTCATTTAGACCGTGGGAAATCCCGTTAGCAACACGTGGGTTACATCATCCGAGGTATTCCCGATTATTCAACGAGACATTTTAATTTAGTTGCAATTGTAGTTTTTTTTGTTTTGTTTGTGATTAAATTTTGAGTTGTTTTATATTTTGGAATGTTGTGGTGGTGAATTTTATCTTGTGGTGACTTTTAATTTAGTTTTGGGTTTCAGTTTTGTGACTATCCTAAAGGTTTCGGTTTTCATGCAATAATCTTGTTTAACATGCAAGAAAAAGTAAAGTGCGATGCATGTAAGTAAATTGCAATAAAGTAAATTGCAATAAAATAAAAGCGTACTCGGAGGGTCTTCTCGTCATCCCAAGCTGCACTTAAAACACATGTTAAGGCATTTAAATATTTCAACAAGTACCTAGGTAAAGCTAAGGGAAGGTTCTGGTTGTCTACCAAGATCATAATCCTATAACGAGTCATTTCCTATGACGTCTAGGTTCTTGCATTTTGTTTAAGGATGATTTTCTTCATCAAAGAACAATTAAATTCAATTGTTCTTCTAAAACATTCCATCATATTGAGGAAGTGTTTAGGACGGGTCCTAAACATCTTTTCAATATTTTTGGGATTATTTTGAGTCCAAGTGAATTTACTTGCACTGGTGAATTGATCATCCAAGAATTTAGTTAAGCTTTGTCTCTTGCTCAATGAACTTGGGCATTTGATTACCTGATGAATGAAGTGACATCTCACTTAATACTCCATTTAAGAGTTATAATAATTAAAGCCTTTAGGGGCAAGTTGGTTTGTTAAGAATTTTAATCATTCTTAATTTGAAGTTTGAGTTAATGGTTTAAAGTGTTTTAGTTTAATTATGAGGTTTTAATTAATAATTTTAAGTTTGGAATAGTGCTCAAATTATTTTTGGTTTAAATCTTTATACTTTAAGTGATCTTAACATTTTAAATTAATCTTTGGTGTTTCAAATTCACTTAGATTATTCATATATCTTAATGATTTGGTTTAGGTTAATTATGATATTTTAGGTTAATCTTGATTAGTTTAAACTTTTATATTCTTAATTATGAATTGTCTTAATATTTCAAATTTGTTTTAATTTTATTATTGAGTGATGTTAATTTAATATAATTTAAATTTAATTTAATTGAATTTAACTTAATTTAATTTAATTTAATTTCAATATTTTAAATTTAATTTAATTTAATTGTTAAAATGTTAATTTAATTTAATTTAAATTTTAATTTAATTTTTACTTAATTTAATTTAATTTAATTTAAATTTAATTTAATTTAATTCTTAAACCACTTAATATTTTGAGCTTTCATTTAATTTAAGGGTTATTTTTTTTAAATTTTTAATTTACTTAGTTTGGATTATCATTTTAATCTTAATTAAGAGTTAAATATTATTGAAGTGATTTATTTAGGGATTTTTTTATTAAAGAATTAATATCCTCTCAAGTTATATCCCTATTTTTAATAATTCAAATTTTCATTAATCTTCTAAAATTTAAATTGTTTAAATAATTAAAGTTTCATTTTTGGTTTATTAAAAGTGATTAATGGGTTTCTACCCTTTTAATTTCCCAAAGTTTCAATCATCCAAGAAAGATAAAATCAAATATTTTACCCTCCATTTTAATTATACCTAAAATTTTAATAAAGGGGTTTAAATTTTTTAATTACCTTTATGCCCTTTTAGGCTTATTTATTTCATAACTCACTAAATTGAGTTCAAATGAACTTGAAATTTTTATGTCACCTTACTCACATGTCAATTAAGAATTAGAGGAGAAAATGTGATTTTCCTGAATTTAATTTATTTATATAATTATTTTTAGTGAGAAATAAGGGATTTCAAGGAAAATTCAACAACATGACCAAAGTAAGGTTTCTATCCTTAAGAAAATTATGGAATGTTTCTAATGATAAGAGGACCACTAGGACCAATTTTGGTGATTTTTTAAATTATATTTTATTTATTATAATTATTTTGAGTTTTGGAGTGTTAATTAATTATAAAATAAAATTAAAGTTGAAAAATGGATTTTATATTTTTCTTAAATCTCTCTAATCTCAAGGAGTTCAAAGAAATAAATTTTACAATTTTCTGATTTTTCTTTAATTTATTGGAATTAATTTAATGAAAAGGTTGGAAAATAAATTTTTTAATATTAAAAATTGTTTTGAGCCTTTAAAATTCAATATCTTAACTTAGAGACTTAGGAAAAATATTTGGTTGGTTTTAAGTGATTAGGAGTCAAAATGTGACATTTTTATGATTTTTATTATTTTTATGATTTTTATTATTTTTTAATTATTTAAATATCAAAAATATCATTAAAAATGAAAATTTTAGAAAATTCCAATTTTAATTTTTATAGACTCCCCTGATATCAGAAAGCCCACAAATCCAACTTGGTGAATTTTTTAAATGTATTTTTGGAGTTATGAATTTTTAAAGTTTAATTTTGATCATGTGGCTTAATTAATTCATTTAGTGGGGCTAATCATTTCCAATTGACTTCAAATTTTTATGCGAGGTTCTCTGTATCCTAAAGATCAATGGAGAATTGATTTCAAGTTATTTTGATGTGTGGTTAACCCAAATTAATTAAAATTAAATTTTAAGTATTTAGGCTAATTAAGGTTATTCTTAATGAATTAAGACTAACCATAATTATCATAGGGTACTCTAGTCCTAAGAAACTTCTCTAAATTTTTCTGCAATTTATTGAGCAATATGCTAATTATTGGAATTAAAATACCAAAACAGTGACATAAACTTGAAAAATACATAACTTGCCGTAGAGATAGCCTCTGACCTTGAAAAATTCAAGGAATGTTCCCAAGATCAGAGGCTTCAAAAGCCCTATGGTCTCATGCCATGGTGAATTGTGTATGCAAATGGAGAATCAAAATACTCAAAATAGTAAATAATTAATTAAAAATAAAATACTCATCAAATTACCAAATTCTTTTTCCACATTGTTTTCCTCTGTTCACTGAGCAAGAAGGTATTTTTATTTTATTTTTGTGATTTTTCAATGAAAAGTTATGATTTTTTGACGTTTATGTTCAAAAATAAATCAAAAATCCAATTTCCCTCTCAAACTATCGCTATAAGGGGGGCCACGTGTCGCTCCGTGATTGGCTGGCGCATTCCTGCTTATGGATGAAGCTCCTGTCCGACTGCATCTCGGTCGTCCGTGCGATACAGATGTGATCGGACGGCAACTGCTCCTCTCTCCTAGTTCTATTCACCCAAAATCGTCTACCTTCAAACCTTGATATCTCACTCGTTTCTCAACGAAATTGAGTGAATTTTTTTTTAAAATGATCGTCTAATTGAGTAGCACACATATATACGGTGAAGATATACTTAAAGCATGTGAATATTTACAGAAATTTAAAATAAGTTCGGTTGGAGAAGAAAAAATTTGATACCTTTATCCAAGAGGTGAGGCCTCAAATGGAAATGGTTGGATTGAACTTAGGAGTGCTTGGAGAAGCTTTGGAAACAATTTGGCAGAGTTTCCCCAAGGTAATCTTTTTTTGCCTCTCTTCTCTTTGGCCATGAATGGAGCTTAAATAGAGGAGTTTAAGTTCAAATTGGTCAAAGCATGAGATTGGGCTTGGTTCACCTTTCCATGGTCTGATTTGGGCTGAGAAAAGCTCCCTTGATTCATCTTGATTAGTGGGGAGAAGTCACAATCCAAGTACAATTAGGCTTAAGCTTGGGTTAGGGGAGACATGGGAGGGCTTAATTACTTTAAGGGAATCAAGAAAGAGGCTCCTCCTCTTGCCCAATATGGTATGGTCACATGAACACCACTCACATGGCTTGCATGGGGCTTAAGGATGGCTTCATGGCTAGCTTATGGCTTGTCCATGGCTTGGTCAATTTTCATGAAAAAGGTTATTTGGAATTTTTTGAACACTTTGGATTTTTTGATTGGTTTTGTCATGATGCTATTTTGGTTTAATCAAAATGATGGGTTTTGGACTTAGGGGTGATTTAAATCATAGGGAATGATGAGGGAAAATTTCATGTGGGCTTTGGAATGAAATTTAGGCTTTTGAATTTGTTGGAAGTGGGCTTTTAAAAAGGTTTAAGGAGGTGGGCTTTTAGGTTTGAAAACAAATTGGTAGATGGAAATTTTGTAAAAGATTTGGTCAAACAAATGTTGGGTTTAGTTTAGGGATGTGTCATGAGTGATTTGGAATAAATTTGAAGTGATTTTGAATTAAAATGGGTTTAATTTGGGTCTTTTTAGTAAAGGGGCCAAAGTGGGTCAAATTAGGCTAACTTGGTTTAAGGTTGGACTAATGTTGGATTTGATGTAAAATTAATGTTGAGAAATGTTTATGGGGTGTAACAAAGAGTTTTCAATTTTGGTTGGGCTTTAGTTTTGGGATTTGGGCCTATTTGGGTTAGGTTTGGCTTTAGGCCAATTTAGGGGATTTTGACTTTGGGCTAGGTTTGGGTGGAGTTTAGATTCAAATTTGGGGCAAATCTAGTTATTGTTTTGTTTGTGGGGTATTGGGAAGGTTTAGGAAAAGATTTGTGGCCAATTGGAGTTGAATTGGGTTGGTTTGGGCTAGGTTTAGGTCATGGGCCAAAATTGGGCTTTAAGCTTCAAATTGAAAGTGGATCCAAATGTTAATCAAATTGGACTTGGATTTGGTCTAGATTGATATTGGGGATATTGAATTGAAGTTTAGAATTGGATTGGATCAAAATTGAGGTTAATTGGGTTGATTTGGTTTGACATTGGGTCCATTTGGGTTAAAAATGGGTCAAATTTGGGGTTTTGGTAAAAGTGGGTTAAATTAACAAAATTGGCTTATGGTGTAGTTGAACAAAATGAAACTGGGAATATTTGGGATTTTTGGAATTTTCTGGGAATTTTTGGAATTTATGGATTTTTGGTTAAAAAGGGCATTTTGGGTATTTGGAGGGTATTGGGGGGTATTTTTGGAAATTTTGGTATATTTGGCTAAAGATGATCAATTTTAATGGTGGGAAATTTTTGTGATTGGTTTTGAGGAATTTTGGATAATTTAGGCAATTTTGCAAATTTTGGGTAGTTTCAATGGCATTTGGTAGGTTTGATGGGTGTAGGACCGCGGATGTCAAAAATTGAAATTTTGGAAAAATGAAGATTGATCAAGTTTGAGTAGAATGGAATCACTTTGTTTGAGCCATGAAGCCATATCAAGCCCATAAGAGCCATGAGAGGACTCATTTGAGGCATTCACTATGTTGTTCCTAACCCTCTTAGCCAAGGGCTTAGGGGTTAAGGTCCATCCATATGAATTAGCTACATGAGTCAGGAAGTCAAGCTAGGTATGAATGGTTTTAGGATTTGGAATGTGTGTGAAAGTGCAATCTGTGCAGGTCAAGCCTCACCAGACCAGGCCACTCAGGGTAGTCCTAAGGCCAAAGAGTCCTATAGGGAACTCATCCTTTAAACCTCCACATTTGATCTTAACCCTCCAAGTGACTTGGGGGTTTACAATCAAACTTATGGGGTTTGTAGGGAGTTAAGAGGTGTTTTAATTTCTAAGTGGTGGGTACCATCTCTAATCCTCTAATATATTCAAAGGGAAAGCCTAAGGCTAGATCCTAAGTACTAAAGAGAGAGAAGAGAAAAGACCTCATCAAAAATGAGGTCAACAAATGGACCCCCAATAGGTGTGGTGTGCTAACCAAGCACACCGCGCGTATTGGCGTTGACTGAAGAGATCAACAAAACCAACACAGATGTCTAAGTGATATACTTATAACAGAGCAAAGACAATTTCCGCTGGGGAGTACCGAGTATATCTTCAAGACTGGAGATCCCTGAACTCTCGCTGGGGAAAAGAAAAGGAGGTGAATTCCAGATCATAAGATCTGGGGAAATTCGATTTAGATTCGTTTCATTTCTTTTCCGAGTTTTTTTTTTTTAATGTGTAAGTTTAGATTTCTATTTGTTCTGAGTTTCAATTTCGACTGAGGTTTAATTTAAAATCTATTTAAGGAAATCTGGATTTGAAATGAGAATTGAAACCTAGGCTCCAACCTCGGGACAGCGAAGATAACTGGAATTTAGGTACCAGCCTCGGAGTGAGAATCGAAGTTTAAGTATCGATTGAAAAGGATGAGAATCAGAATTTAGGTACTGATCTCAAAAGTTTAGAGAGAACTGGAATCGGGTTCCAGTCTTGAAGGTTTAAAGAGAACTGAAATCTGGTTCCAGTCTCGAAGGTTTAAAGAGAACTGGACTCTGGTTCCAGTCTTGAAGGTTTAAAGAGAACTGGAATCTGGTTCCAGTCTCGGAGGTTTAAAGAGAACTGGAATCTGGTTCCAATCTCGAAGATTTAAAGAGAATGGGAAACTGGTTCCAATCTCGAAGGTCTAAAGAGAATTGGAAACTGTTTCCAATCTTGAAGGTTTAAAGGTTTTAAATTTGTTGTGGAGATTTGAGTTTAGCGGAAGATTTGGAATGAGATGTGAAAGTGTTTCACATCCCACGAGGATCGATCAAAGTCTGATAATTTGGCGAAGGATATGAATCCATGCCATGAGAACCAAATCGAAGATTTTCGTGGTTCTGTGTCAGTAGACTCAGTTGACCTTCTCAAAAGAGGGAAGGAAATACGGAGAGTCAAAAAGAGATCTGAGAATAGCCGAAGGCTGGGGATATCAGATTCAGGAAGTTCATTTTAGTTTGTTGTAATCTGATTTTAGCTTGACTTTCAATTTAGAGTTCACATTTATTTGGGGTTCATGTTTATTTGTAGTTTGTTTTGACATTCAGATTTTTAAAAGAGTTCTCATTTATTTTTATTTTCCCTTTGTTCTTTGTTCGAAGTTCATTTTATCAGAACCAACCGCCCGTTCAACATTTCCCTACAAAAAAAAACAAGGAAAGGATCAGGGGTTGTACTAAGAACAAGAACAATAAGAAAAACATTTATTTATTAATGAAGAGCTTTTATTCATTTATTTTGAATTTAAATAGGAGTAGGAAAAGATGAAGAAAGATCAAGAGTGAGACTCGATTTGAAAGAAAGGATAAAGACTTTATTATCATGATTTCACATGTTTTCTTTTAACATTTTTTTTAAACGATTTTCTTTATCATCCACTTTTTTTATTTATATTTTTGGGTTCGGACCCAGTCATAAGTAATTACTGTGCCCGTGCTTCTAGGAATGAGGATTCATCCTTCGGAACATCAGGTTACGTAATACTTCTTTAGATATCGTCCATTAATTGGAAGCATAGGTCGTTCTCCACGGCAATTTACAAGCTGGTAGGAAACTCCTGAGTAAACTGTCTCGACCACGAATGGCCCTTCCCAAGTTGGTTCAAATTTACCACCTATCTTGTGATGTGCAAGAATAGGTCTTCTGAGAACCAAAACCAAGTCACCGACTTTTAATGTCCTTGGACTGACTAATTTATCATGGGCATGGATCATCTTGGCTTGATACAGTTCTAAATTCTGCTGTGTTGAAAGTCTTTTCCCTTCCAAGCTTTCCAATTCTTCTAGTCGTAGTTTGGCATTTTCTTCTGTAGTGATCTTGTTTGCAACTGCAATTCTGAGAGAAGGAAGCTGAACCTCTAAGGGTAGAACGGCCTCGGACCCGTACACTAAGGTGTAAGGCGTAGACTAGGTGGGTGTTCTGAAAGTCGTCCTGTAGGCCCATAAGGCTTCTAACAACTTCTCGTGCCAATTTCTCTTGTTTTCGTCCAAAGTTTTCTTTAGGATTTGGATGAGAGTTTTATTAAAAGCCTCGGTCAAGCCGTTCGCTCTTGGGTAGTAGATTGTTGAATAGCGCCAGTCGATCCCGTGTCTTCTGACAAAATTGTTGATCTTCGTGCTTCTGAATGCAAACCCATTATCTGAGATAATTTTGAGCGATACCCCAAAACTGTAGATGACTTGATTCTTGAAGAACTGTAGCACGTGATGTGTTTTTACTTCTCTAAGCGGTATAGCTTCTGCCCACTTAGAAAATTAATCTGTAGCTGCAAGAATGAAGCGATGCCCTCTTGAAGAAGGCGGTTCTATCGGACCCACAATATCTGTGCCCCAACACTCAAACGGCCACGATGCGATTGTCGGATGTAGCACATTTGGAGGTTGATGTAGAACCACTCCATGCACTTGGCACTTGGTGACAACTTTTGGCAATCTTCATGCAATCGGTCATCATTGAGGGCCAGTAGTACCCTAGTCTTTTAATCTTCATTTTCATTTTCGGACCCGACTGATGAGCGCCACAAAGTCCTGAGTGTACTTCTTTAACAATTTCATGAGCCTCGACCCGCTCAGGCATCTTAGCCACATCTGATCAAAAGACCTTCTGTATAACGTATTGTTTTTTAATGCGTAAGACAGAGTTCTTTTCTTGATTTGATGAGCTAACGACTTATCGACCAGTAGGTTTCTTGTTTGCAAGTAGTCTATTAATAGCTACTGCCAATCTTCTGTATTTTCTGTTACTGTCGCAATTGTTTCTTCTACTTTTCCTGATTTGTGTATTGTATTCATGTCGAGCTGTGATAGGACCTGTCGTCTTTGAACTGACACTTCAGTCGACTCATCTCGCGAGCGAGGCAAATTCTTTTGCAAGGCGGGCTAATGCATCTGCGAGAGCATTTTCTCTTATGGGAATCTTGTAGATTGTTACATTTGGAATTTGCTCCAATAGTCTCATGGCGTACTGAAACTACTGCTCAAGTCTTGGCTTTAGAATTTTATACTGTCCAGCGACCTGTTGAATTATCAACTCAGAATCTCCATAGATGAATAGTTAATTCCAGTCCGGTTATAAGGGCTTCGTATTATGCCTCGTTGTTTGTACACTGTTCTGTTAAGTGGTAGGAGTACCTTAACATCCCCCGCTCTGGTGTTATAAAGATTAGTCTGATTCCTACCTTACCGGGCACTATCGTTTGCTATTCTTTATCTTTCTGTGCTGAGGATGCTCCATCGAAGTACAGTTCCCAATGCTGATCATCGGGGTCTTCTAGGCTCATTATCTGCTCGTCTAGCAAGTCATCGTTGAGAGGCGATTCTGCCGGTAAAGGGTGTGCTGCGAGGAAGTCTGCTAGGACTTGTCCCTTTACGGCATGAAGAGGAACAAAAGTTATATCGAATTGCAATAATATCATTGACCACCTAGTAAGTCTGCCGGAAAGTGTCGGTCAAGTCATCAAATATTGCAATGGATTAAACTTCGAAATAAGTGACTGAGCTTCTGTGCGGTGAAGATCAGGGCCAAACAGTGCTTCTCAATAGGAGGATACTTTACTTTCGTCGGAATTAGATGACGACTTAAGTAGTTCAGAGTATTTTCTTTTCCCTCGTCGTTGACCTGGGCTAGCAGGGCTCCGAGAGAGTCGTCTAGAGCTGCGGTATAAAGTATCAACAGTCTACCCGAGACTGGGGCTGCTAAAACAGGAGGTGTCATTAAATATTGTTTAATGTCATCAAAGGCATGTTGACCTTTGGAGTCCCAAGTAAACTTGGCATCCTGCTTAACTAAAGCAGAAAACGGCTGATACCTTCCTGACAAATTCGAGATAAAGCGTCAAAGATATGCCAACTTTCCTTGAAAGGACCGTAGTTGTTTCAAGGTTTTGGGAGGCGGAATTTCTAAGATAGCTTTAATCTTCTCCGTATTGATTTCAATTCCACGATGTCGGACAAGAAATCCTAAGAATTTTCCAGAGGTGACACCGAAGGCGCATTTCAAGGGATTCATCTTAAGGTTATATTGTCTTAATCGCTCGAAAACAATTCTCAAATCATACAAGTGATCTTCTTTTAGTTTAATTTTGATGACCACATCATCCACGTAACACTCGACTTAGTTGTGAATGAGATCATCAAAAATCCTTGTCATTTCTCTTTGATAGGTTGCTCCTGCATTCTTTAATCCAAACGATATCACTGTGTAGCAGTACACTCCAATTGGCGTTCTGAAGGCTGTGAGCTTTTCATCTTCCAGTGCCATCTTTATCTGGTTGTATCCTGAAGATCCATCCATGAAAGAAAAGATTTCATGTGTCGAGGCGATGTCAATCATCAATTCTGGAATCGGTAGCGGGAATTCGTCCTTCGGACATGCTTTGTTTAAATCTTTGAAGTCTACGCAGATTCTGATCTGACCATTCTTCTTTCTGACTGGTACCACATTGGCTAACCAAGTTGGATATTGTTCCTCACGGACAAATTTAGCATCTATTAGCTTCTTAACTTCTGCTATAACTTGTTGTTCAATCTCCAGATGCATTCTTCTCGGAGCTTGTCTGACTGGAACAGCAGTGGGATCTACTCCTAACTTGTGAACTGCAACTTCTAGAGCTAATCCTGGCATTTCATCATAACTCTAAGCAAAACAGTCCTTAAATTCCATCAGTAACTTGATTATGTTTTCGGAGTCTTCTTTGTTGAATAAGGAGCTAACAAAGGTTGGCCTAGGCTCTTCGCTAGTACCTAAGTTAACTTCCTTTAACTCGTCTATTGTAGATTTAATTTCTTCTTCGAATTCTGGCAGAGCATCTCCGATTTGCGGATCTTTGAGATCTTCGAAGCTTCAGCGATCTTCATTAGGCTCGCAAGTGACAACCAAGCAAAATCCCGTATCGTCAACTGATCCTACCGTGCCAAATCCGAAACCATGTTTTGAATTGGGAGGCCGACTGGCATTGTTCCATACTTTTTCATAGTGTTGTGATCGACCTTTTGTCCATTGTTTAGGTAAGACACCACGCTGAATTAAATTTTGAACACAGGGAGAGTACCACTCAAAAGGCAGTTCCATTAATTCAGAAGAAGTAACATCTTCAAATTGTACATCTTTTTCAGTATTGGAAGAAGAAGCACCGCGGTAGAATTTGATCGGTTTAGTACCACCACCATGCACTTCCTTGACCACCATACCCTCGCTCTTATTAGAATGGATCGGGGTCAGGGTCATAGTATGTACATAATGGTTAATCTTCTCGTACATTGATTTGTATTCTTCATTCTTTTCATCTTCGAGAGAGATCTTGAACTGGGGTTTCTTTTGATTTACTGTCGTTGCTTCTTTCTTAATTTCTTCTTCTTCGGAACTGGTCTCCCAATCAACATTGATGACTGGTTTCTTCTGTCCAACTGTTCTAACGTCTCTTCCACGACCCCGTCCCCGGCCTTGACCTCGGGTGCGAGTTCTGGAGAAACCTTCACCATCTCGCCGTAAGGGAGTGGTGAGTAACTGTTGGACTAGAATTTCAGGCTCTTTATAGTCTTGCACTTCTTTTGCTTCATTTGGTACGGTGTTTCTGGAAAAGATTGTTTTCTTCGGAGGCGCGTAGTAGGCTGCATCATCGTGCATTTCGATTTCATGCATGGAGAATGGTTGCAAGTCACCTTTGATACATTGTTCTCCTCCTTCATAATATTTTATACACTGGTGCAGAGACGACGGTACCATCCAGTTTTCATGAATCCATGGCCGACCCAGTAGAGCGTTGAACGATGTCTCAGAATCAATTATATGGAATTTTGCGGTTCTTTTTGCTAAGTCACTGGTCTTCATTAATAGTGTCATTGATCCAAGAGCTCTTTCTCCTTTCTGATTGAACCCTCTTAATAACATCTTGTCTGCTTCGAGGTCGCGAGCATCAATTTCTAAATATGTTAACGTTCGAAGGCTCATTATGTTGATTGATGCTCCCGGATCAACCAACACCCTGGAGAGCGTAAACTTTCCAATAGTGACTGAAATGTACAATGGTCGGTTGTGATCAGCCATTCCCAGTAATAGATCATTGTCCGTGAAGGTAACACCTCGCTGTTCTTTTAAAGAGCAAACCTCATCGAAGGAATTACCGGCCATTTGAGCTAAACAAATCTCTGGATCAAGTAGAGCCTTGATCAGAGCTTCCTCATCTCCTTTGACAGGATCAGAGCGTCGTATATGCTTAGTTTGGCTGGTAGCTTCCTAAGATGGGCTAGCACGTTATAGTCTACTTTATTACCATGTTCCTCGGTTTCTTCCCGAATGGGCAATTCCTCTGCTGGGGTTGGCTCTTCTTGAGCAACCACCTGCTTTCCTTTATCTTTTGGACCTATTCTCGGAGGTAGAACTTTTCCACTTCTTAAATTGACTTCAGTTACTTGTTCTGTATCTGGTGTTGAATCCGCCAGTGTCTCCCCTTGAATTGGAATGACTGGCTCTTCTGGAGTTGCTTCGGAATCTGATGACTCTAATTCTATCGCAATCGGAGCTCCTCGAAATTCACAAATAGACTTGTCGCTTATTGAGCTTTCGTAACCATCCTTGTGAACGTCTTCTCCTTCGTCGTGATCATTGAGGTTTAGTATGATTTGAGAATTATTATTTATATCGAAATCGAGATTCGTATTAGCTTGGTTTTCGTTAGTTACGTAATCGTTAGAAACAGTCAAAACGTAGCCAACACCAAAACTCTTATCGTTATAAGATCCCGCCGGGGCGAGCAAATAATCATACAGAGTCAGAGGTTCGAGGGATTTCTCCCCCGAATCGGAAACAAGCATCCTAGGATAAGCAGCCCCTAGTCTACTCTTTGGAGCCTCGATTTTCTTTTCTTCTACGATCTTCTCTTCCTTCTGGGGCAGTTCTTCGATCGCAAGCGATAGTGCCAGTTCGGCAGGTTTCAAACTTTGAGTTGAAGTGTGCACCGAAGCGTTCTGGATATGATCTAAGATTTTCTTTGAAGGCTTTGTCCAGGCGGTACTCCATCCATCATAAGCCGGGGTAGGTGCAGAGATGACTAGACCGGTGGGGGTAGAGACAACAGTCCTCCTATGAATAACAGTACTTCTTTCAGCTGGAACCCTTTGCAGGGGAGGGAATTCTTAAGTCGACTTCAGGTTGAACTCAATCAGGGGTTTCTCAGTTTCTGGCACTTTGTCCATTAGTGCGAAGAGAGTGACATCATTGAATTGATTTCTGTATTGTCGAATCCTTGTCCAAAACGGATGATTCCATTGTCGGGCAGCTTATCCTTATAGACGGCGAAGTCCATTCTCTTGGTGAAGGAGAAAATTAACTTTGGTGCAGTCATTTTCTATAGTGTAGATTCCGAATATTAGTCCCGAATTACACTTCCTTTCGTCACAAAACTTAGGACGAAAAAGAAAGAGTCCGAACACATTTTCGTTTATCTTAGTCTATTTATGATTTAAAAAAGTTCGTTTATTAAAAGGGTCGTTTATTAGAAGATTTGTTTGTTAGGAACGAAATGTTTAAAGAACGAAATTTATAGAAAAAGGAAGGGACCTGGTTCAGAATTGGAAAGGGAGAGAAAGTCTCGCAAAACTTCTCAACCCGAGGGACCGCTCCTAAGCTAACACCTATTGGGGGTCCACCCCACCTTAGAAAAGAGGTAAAAGGATTTCGGAACCTCTCTGTTTAGGGGTGTCAAAATAGTGGCTCCTAAATCTGAGAGAAGTTGGCTATATCCGTTCAAGATAGAAATGAACGCGGTATGCCAACGGAAGAATGACAGTTTTGGTCCACTAGGGGTATAGACTCACTATCAGTTTATGAAAGCAAAACCATCTAATCAATATGGAGAGAGGAACTAGTCCCCAGCGGAGTCGCCAGAAATTGTACTGCTTATTTTTAAATTGTGTTGTATTTTGAAAAGGGGCCGCTTAACATAAATTGTCGGCTAATTTTAGATTTTAAATTTAATTTAAATATATATATATATATATATATATATAATTTGGAAAGTAGCATTTGATTTTGAAAATAATTTTAGGTTTAAAAATTTTAAGATATGAAATCAAACCGATCTCACGTCCCGAATAGTTTATATAAATGAGCACCGCATCACAAACCGTGTATCTATCCCGACGAATAGACACACTGCTTGATGATGGGGCTCGATTAAATAAACTAGAAGATTTGTGACATCCGTTTGGTCTGCGAACCAATTTTATAAGCCGACAAGTTCCCCTGCTTAATATAAATGAATTAAGCATGGTTTATATTACCTGGGTTCTTAAAGTTCCCTATAAGGGCAAGCCCCTATAGTTAATTACATCTTAAATGACGGGAATCACTTAAGAAAACTCTCGATAATGATCAGTAGTTTTGCTCTCAAGAGTTTCAAAGTTTAAGGTTTCAAATGAATTGGATTTTGGAAATTTTAAAAGGGATTAGCTCAAATTCGGAACAGTTTATTTTAAGAGTCCAAAGGAAGAGAAGTAGGAGAAGCTGAGAATCCAAGAAGAATCTTGGCAACTTCTCAAACTATCCTATTGTTTGGCTTCAATTTGAAAATTTACTTAATGTTTCAATCTTGCCAATTTTAATTAATTAGGACTTATATTTGTATGACATGATCATACAAATAGCCTGGAAGATGTGAGGGTTTGTGTCGTACCGAACGACTACCTCGAAGTCCTAAGACTGGTTAGGGCTTAATTTACATGACATGATCATGCAAATGCCTAACGAAGAGTTGAGGATTTATGTTGCACTAGGCAAACTACCTCGAAGTCCTATGGCTTGGTTATTTAATTCTAAGAAAGGTTTAGCTTGGAGTAGATCCGAGTTTTCTTGAAGTAGATGGTCGTGTCGCCCACTATGCTCGATCTCCTTGTTGTTGTAGAGTTTTAGTTTTGGAAGGTGAAAATCAGGATATGAGAGAAGTTTTTTGGTTTACAAATCTTAAAGTCCAAATATTTTTAATATTTTAATTAAAACAAATCTTAAAGTTGTTTAAACAGAACCGATTAAGATACCACGGTTCCGTCATCCCGGCACCGTTATTTTCATCGAATTCATCTAGTCCAGATGAATTTGCTAAACTCAACTGAATGAGTTCCACACTTTCATTTAGATATTGGGAAATTCCGTTAGCAACACGTGAGTTACATCATCCGAGGTATTCCCGATCATTCAACGATTTAATTTAGTTGCAATTGTAGTTTTGTTGTTCTGTTTGTGATTAAATTTTGAGTTGTTTTATATTTTGGAATGTTGTGGCGGTGAATTTTATCTTGTGGTGACTTTTAATTTAGTTTTGGGTTTCGGTTTTGTGACAATCCTAAAGGTTTCAGTTTTCATGCAACAATCTTGTTTAACATGCATGAAAAAGTAAAGTGCGATGCATGTAAGTAAATTGCAATAAAGTAAATTGCAATAAAATAAAAGCGTACTCGGAGGGTCTTCCCATCATCCTAAGCTGCACTTAAAACACATGTTAAGGCATTTAAATATTTCAACAAGTACCTAGGTAAAGCTAAGGGAAGGTTCTGGTTGTCTACCAAGGTCATAATCCTATAACTAGTCATTTCCTATGACGTTTAGGTTCTTGCATTTTGTTTAAGGAAGATTTTCTTCATCAAAGAACTTCTAAAACATCTCATCATATTGAGGAAGTGTTTAGGACGAGTCCTAAACATCTTTTCAATATTTTTGGGATTATTTTGAGTCCAAATGAATTTAATTGCACTGGTAAATTGATCTTCCAAGAATTTAGTTAAGCTTTGTCTCTTGCTCAGTGAACTTGGGCATTTGATTACCTGATGAATGAAGTGACATCAAACTTAATACTCCATTTAAGAGTTATAATAATTAAAGTCTTTAGGGGCAACTTGGTTTGTTGAGAATTTTAATCATTCTTAATTTGAAGTTTGAGTTAATGGTTTAAAGTGATTTAGTTCAATTATGAGGTTTTAATTAATAATTTTAAGTTTAGAATAGTGTTCAAATTATTTTTGGTTTAAATCTTTATACTTTAAGTGATCTTAATATTTTAAATTAATCTTTGGTGTTTCAAATTCACTTAGATTATTCATATATCTTAATGATTTGGTTTAGGTTAATTATGATATTTTAGGTTAATCTTGATTAGTTTGATTTTTTATATTCTTAATTAGGAATTGTCTTAAAATTTCAAATTTGTTTTACTTTTATTATTGAGTGATGTTAATTTAATATAATTTAAATTTAATTTAATTGAATTTAACTTAATTTAATTTAATTTACTTTCATTATTTTAAATTTAATTTAATTTAATTGTTAAAATGTTAATTTAATTTAATTTTAATTTTAATTTAATTTTTACTTAATTTAATTTAATTTAATTTAATTTTAATTTAATTTAATTGTTAAACCACTTAATATTTTAAACTTTCCTTTAATTTAAGGGTTATTTTTTTTATTTTTTAATTTACTTAGTTTGGATTATCATTTTAATCTTAATTAAGAGTTAAATATTATTGAAGTGATTTATTTAAGCATTTTTTTTATTAAAGAATTAATATCCTCTCAAGTTATATCCCTATTTTTAATAATTCAAATTTTCATTAATCTTCCAAAATTTAAATTGTTTAAATAATTAAAGTTTCATTTTTGGTTTATTAAAAGTGATTAATTGGTTCCTACCCTTTTAATTTCCCAAAGTTTCAATCATCCAAGAAAGATAAAATCAAATATTTTACCCTCCATTTTAATTAAACCTAAAATTTTAATAAAGGGGTTTAAATTCTTTAATCACCTTTATGCCCTTTTAAGCTTATTTATTTCATAACTCACTAAATTGAGTTCAAATGAACTTGAAATTTTTATGTCACCTCACTCACATGTCAATTAAGACATTAGAGGAGAAAATGTGATTTTTCTGAATTTAATTTATTTATATAATTATTTTTAGTGAAAAATAAGGGATTTCAAGGAAAATTCAACAACATGACCAAAGTAAGGTTTCTGTTCTTAAGAAAATTATGGGATGTTCCTAATGACAAGAGGACCACTTGGACCAATTTTGGTGATTTTTTAAATTATATTTTATTTATTGTAATTATTTTAAATTTTTGAGTGTTAATTAATTATAAAATAAAATTAAAGTTGAAAAAAGGATTTTATATTTTTCCTAAATCTCTCTAACCTCAAGGAGTTTAGAGAAATGAATTTTATAATTTTTTGATTTTTCTTTGATTTATTGGAATTAATTTAGTGAAAAGGTTGGAAAATACATTTTTTAATATTAAAAATTGTTTTGAGCCTTTAAAATTCAATATCTTAACTTAGAGACTTAGGAAAAATATTTGGTTAGTTTTTAAGTGATTAGGAGTCAAAATGTGACATTTTTATGATTTTTATTATTTTTTTTATTTTTATTATTTTTTTTATTTTTATTATTTTTTAATTATTTAAATATCAAAAATATCATTAAAAATGAAAATTTTAGAAAATTCAAATTTTAATTTTTATTGACTGTCCTGATATCAGAGAGCCCACAAATCCAACTTGGTGAATTTTTTAAATGTATTTTTGGAGTTATGAATTTTTAAAGTTTAATTTTGATCATGTGGCTTAATTAATTCATTTAGTGGGGCTAATCATTTCCAATTGACTTCAAATTTTTATGCAAGGTTCTCTGTATCCTAAAGATCAATGGAGAATTGATTTCAAGTTATTTTGATGTGTGGTTAACCCTAATTAATTAAAATTCAATTTTGAGTATTTAGGCTAATTAGGGTTATTCTTAATGAATTAAGCCTAACCATAATTATCCTAGGGTCCTCTAGTCCTAAAAAACTTCCCCAAATTTTTCTACAATTTATTGAGCAATATGCTAATTATTGGAATTAAAATACCAAAACAGTGACATAAACTTGAAAAATACATAACTTGCCATAGAGATAGCCTCTGACCTTGAAAAATTCAGGGAATGTTCCAAGATCAGAGGCTTCAAAATCCCTATGGTCTCATGCCATGGTGAATTGTGTATGCAAATGGAGAATCAAAATACTCAAAACAGTAAATAATTAATTACAAATAAAATACTCATCAAATTAACCTAATTCTTTTCCACATTGTTCTCCTCTGTTCACTGAGCAAGAGGGTATTTTTATTTTATTTTTGTGATTTTTCTATAAAAAGTTATGATTTTTTGAAGTTTATGTTCAAAAATAAATCAAAAATCCAATTTCCCTCTCAAACCATCGCCATCAAGGGGGGCCACGTGTCGCTCCGTGATTGGCTGGCGCGTTCCTTCTTATGGATGAAGCTCCCATCCGACTGCATCTCGGCCGTCCGTGCAATACAGATGTGATCGGACGGCTACTACTCCTCTCTCCTAGTTCTATTCACCCAAAATTGTCTACCTTCAAACCTTGATATCTCACTCGTTTCTCAACGAAATTGAGTGAAATTTTTTTTAAAATGATCGTCTAACCGAGTAGCACACATCTATACGGTGATGATATACTTAAAGCATATGAATATTTACAGAAATTTAAAATAAGCTCGATTGGAGGAGAAAAAATTTGATACCTTTGTCCAAGAGGAGAGGCCTCAATTGGAAATGGTTGGATTGAGCTTAGAAGTGCTTGGAGAAGATTTGGGAACAATTTGGCAGAGTTTCCCCAAGGTAATCTTTTTTTGCCTCTCTTCTCTTTGGCCATGAATGGAGCATAAATAGAGGAGTTTAAGTTCAAATTGGTCAAAGAATGAGGTTGGGCTTGGTTCACCTTTCCATGGTCTGATTTGGGCTGAAAAAAGCTCCCTTGATTCAGCTTGATTAGTGGGGGGAAGTCATAATCCAAGTACAATTAGGCTTAAGCATGGGTTAGGGGAGACATGGGAGTGCTTAATTACTTTAAGGGAATCAAGAAAGAGGCTCCTCCTCTTGCCCAATATGTGTTGACCTCATTTTTGGTGAGGTCTTTTCTCTCCTTAGTGCTTCTTAGGATCTAGCCATAAGGTTTATCATTGACTATCCTAGAGGACTAGAATTGGGACCTACCCTTTAGCAATTCAGCTACTTCTTGACACCTCTTGGGATCCTACTTGGATGGTTGCAAACCTCTAAATCACCTTGGAAGGTTAAAATCACCATATGGGCAATTAGTAGTGAGTTCCTATAGGATTGTTTGGATTTAGGGTGACCATGGGTGCCCTGAGCTTCTCTTGCACACACACACACTCCTAAGCCATTTTACCCTTTAACCCTAAACTTTGAACTTTGCCCCTTTCACCCTTTAAGAAACTCAAATAATTGAACTGAAGCCACTGATCATTGATTAAGATGGCTAAGGTCAATATGTGAAGAATCATAAAGTGGTTACCATTTGGCTAAGCTTGGTCCCAAAGTGGTTAGACTTGGTTGAGATCCATAAGCCTACCCCTATAGCCATGACCCTACCCCAAAACTCTCCAAAAACTTCCAAAAATTACCCAAAATTTCCAAAATTCCTAAAAATCATTTCAAAACAACCCCCACCTTTTAAATTCACCAAAATACCCTAATAACCTCCAAATAACCTCTTGATACCCTAAAATACCCTTTTGGCCCAAAATTCCAAAAATTCGAAAAATTCCCAGAAAATTCCAAAAAATCCCAAATATTCCTAATTTCATTTTGTTCAACTACACCATGGGCCAACTTTGTCAATTTAGCCCACTTTTTCCAAAATCCCTAATTTTACCCAATCCTAACCCAAGTGGACCTAAAGTCAAACCAAATTAGCCCAATTGATCCCAATTTTGATCAAATTCAATCCTGAACTTCAATTCAATATTTGTAATACCAATTTCAACCAAAACCAAGCCCAATTTGGTTCACATTTGAATTCAATACTCAAGACCCCATTTTTGCCCTAAATCACCCATGAACCCAAACATACCCAAATCCAATCCAAATCAACTCAAATTTTCTTCAAAATTGTCCTAAAACTTGCCTAACACATTTCTATACCAAAACCAACATTCATTTGATCAAAATTTTGGTCTAAAACCCTCTTAAAATTCACTTGGGCCAAAAAGCCCAATTTTGGCTCATAAGCCCAAACCCTCTTCAAATTAAACTATGTGGCCCATGAAAATTACCAAATAATTTTCAATCAAACTTCAACATATCTAAAGCCAATTTCAATCAATTCCAATTCAATTTGGTCATCCCATAATTGATTTCAAAATTTCAAATCATCACATGCATGTTAAAAGGCCCATACCCTTATGCATTTTGAAAAGCCCACTTAATTAAATTCTAAAAGCCCAAAAGTGAGCCCATATGACATATTTTTATCATACTATCACCTCATGATATTTAAAACACCATTCCATGGCATTACATGAAGCATTGCATGTATACATGGCTCATTAACCAAATTAGGCATGTTGACACAAAATCCCCAAAATTCATAAAAGCTTTTAATTCTTTTTGCATGAAACTTTCTAATGGCTCATACATAGCATAACATGGCATGTGCATCATCCCATAGCCATACCAAAGTCAATATTTGCCAAATTGGGCAAGGGGAGGTGACCCTTCCCTTCTCCCTTCTTATCAAATTTCCCTCACTCTTAAACTATCAAATCTCCTCCCCAAACTTCAAAACCAGCCATCTAAGCTCACCCAAACCTCTTCATGGACTTCAAGACCAGCTCCAATCACTTTGGGCAAAGATCTAGCCTTTGGACCAAGGGCTAAACCCAAGTTAGCCTCACCTAACCCAAATCCCAAATATCCATTAAATCTCTACTATAAAGCCATCAAATACTCAAATTGATTCCACCACTCAACCCCTCTGACCCCCCTGAACTTCTGCCTGACTTGACATTGGCCGGCCGGCCACCCCAGTCACCGCAAAACACCAGGCCGAGAGGTCCAAATTGATTCAAAAATTCAAAATTCTTTTGCTGAGCTGTCCAATTCTAATTGGACTTCATGGCTCTTCTTCTTCTCCCCTAGGAAGCTGATCTCAGCCCTTAATTGCCCCTGGGAAGCCCTCCAGCCCTGCCTATTTAAACACCACACCTCTCGGCCATGAAAGGGGCAGAACCTAACCTTAGGGAAACTCTGCCAAAATCACTCCAGAACTCCTCCTAGCCGAGAGAAGCTCATCCCACCTTGTTCTCCCGCCCGAATCCCCCGAGTCGAGCCCGATTTCTCGGCTAAAAATCGAGCCGAAACAGGACACTCCCCAATTCTTCACCAAATCCAAATTAACTCCTCTCACACCTTCATCGAGTTAGAGAAGGAGTTCCCCGGTGAAAGCCCCTCTCCGAGCCACCCAGTTGTTCCGGCCTCCAAGCTTTGTGATCGGGCACTGGTGGAAACCAAGTCTAGGCATTTCACCACGGCTCAGAGCTTCATTCCTAGCCTCCTTGGACTCCAACGAACGTGCTTGAGCATCTCGATTGAGGCTTCACCTCTCAGAGCCAAGGTATGGACTCTTCCTTCCTCCCGAGCTTCTGTGAATTCTCCATTTAGTTTGGCTTAATTTCATGGCATGTTAACCATATGGATGTGTTCTTCTTCTCAAGACGAATCCATAGAGCATAAGAACTCAAAAATCCATTGAGAATCGAGAGAGATATTAGGGTTAGAAGGTTGACGGTCACGGGTGCACACCAGTCGGACACGATGATCGGCCGCCATCGGATTGCACGTGTATCGAACGAACTGCTCAGATGGCGTCGGACGAGGAGATGGAAAGTAAACTGCGGACCACGTGGCAGCTGAGTCGGATGGCGGCGCCGAACCAGAAGACGACACGTGGAGTTCGATCCGCCGTAGGTTGACGCGGCGCCGACGTGGATAAGTAGGAAAATAGGATTTTCTAATTTAATTAAATAGCCAAAACTTAAAAAATTCATATCTTTGCATAGAAAAATCACAAAAATAAAAGAAAAATATCCTCTTACTCAGTGAACAGAGGAGAATAATCTGAAAAAAGAATTAAGTTAATTTGATGAGTATTTTATTTTTAATTAATTATTTACTCATTTTGGTATTTCAATTCTCCATTTGCATAGACATTTCACCATGGCATGAGACCATAGGGCTTTTGAAACCTCTAACTTGGGGAACATTCCCTGAATTTTTTAAGGTCAGAGCCCATCCCTATGACAAGTTATGTATTTTTCAAGTTTATGTCACTGTTTTTGATATTTTAATTCCAAAAATTAGCATGTTGCTTAGAAAATTCTAGAAAAATTTGGTGAAGTTCCTTAGGACTAGAGGACCCTAGGATAATTATGGTTTGAGTTAATTCATTAAGGATAATCCTAATTGGCCTAATCACTCTAAATTGAACTTTAACTAATTAGAGTTAATCACACATTAAAATACTTGAAAATAATTCTCCACTGATCTTTAGGATTAGGGGAATCTCACATAAAAATTTGAAGTCAATTGGAAATGTTTAACCCTATTAAATGGATCAATTAAGCCACAAAATCAAAATTAAACTTTAAAAATTCATAACTCCAAAAATACATTTAAAAAATTCACCAAATTGATTTTGGGACTTCTCTGATATCAGAGGAGTCTAAGAAAAACAAAATTGGAATTTTCTAAAAATTTTCATTTTTAAGCATATTTTAATATTTTTAATGATTAAAAAATAATAAAAATCACAAAAATAATAAAAATCATAAAAATGTCATATTTGGTCCCCTAATCACTTAAGAACCAATCAAATGTTTTTCCTAAGTCTCTAGGTTAAGATATTTAATTTCAAAGCCTTAAAACAATTTTTGAATTAAAAAAATGTATTTTCTAGCCTTCCCACTAAATTAATTCTAATAAATCAAAGAAAAATCATAAAAATGTAAAATTTGTTTCTCTGACTTTCTTGAGGTCAGAGAGATTTTTGAAAAATATAAAATCCATTTTTCAACTTTTATTTTATTTTATAATTAATTAACACTCCAAAACTTAAAATAATTATAATAAATAAAATATAATTCAAAAAATCACCAAAATTGGTCCAAGTGGTACTCTAGCCATTAGGAATATCCCATAATTTTCTTAAGGACATAAACTTTACCTTGGTCATGTTAGTGAATTTTCTTTGAAAACCCCCTATTTTCCATTAAAAATAATTATATAAATAAATTAAATTCAGAAAAATCACATTTTCTCCTCTAATGTCTTAACTGACATGTGAGTGAAGTGGCATAAAAATTTTAAGTTCATTTAAGCTTAATTTAATGAGTTATAAAATAAATAAGCTTAAAGGGGCATAAAGGTAATTAAAAGATTTTAACCCCTAATTAAACTTTAGGTTTAATCAACATGGGGTAAAATATCTTATTTTAATTTTCTCTTAGATGATTAAAACTTTAGGAAATCAAAGGGTAGGAACCCATTAATCACTTTAATAAACCAAAAATGAAACTTTAATTAATTAAATAATTTAAATTTTGGAAGATTAATTAAAATTGGATTATTAAAATGGGAATATAATTTAAGAGGACACTGATTCTTTAATTTAAAAATTCCTAAATAAATCACTTAATAATATTTAACTCTTAAACTTAAGAGGATAAGTGGAATTAATAATTAAAAGATTAAAAGTAAGTAATTCTTACTTAAATTAAAACCTAAATCATTAAATAATTTAATAATTGATTAAAGCCAAAAATGTTAAATAATTAAAAAGTAAATTAAAATATTTGAAACTAATGTAAAATCATTTCAAAACAAACTCAAATCAAAATTTGCAAATTTTAAATAATTTTAAGACAACTTACCTTAAAACATAACGTAAAAATTAAATTAATTTATATATTTAATCCAAATTAAATCATCAAAATTTAATAAATAATTTGAACACCTCTTTTGACCTAAGTTAATCTAAAAAATTAAATTAACTTAAAATATTGATATCATTTATAAAAGGTTTAACTTAAATGAACCAAACACCATTCCAAACTTAAAATCATTGATTAAAATTTCCTAATTAAATCACATTAAAGTAAATCATCAACTTTAACTTCAAATCATTAAAATCATTAACAAATTAACTTGCCCCTGAAAGCTTTAAATTATTATAACTATTAAATGAAGCATTAAGTGAAATGTCACTTCACTCATAGGATAATCAAATATCCTAGTTCACTGAGCAAGGGAACAAAACTTAACTAAACCCTTGGATGATTAATTCACCTGTAATTAAATTCACTTGGACTCAAAATCGTCCCGGGGTATTGAAAAGATGTTTAGGATTTGTTCTAAGCACTTCTTCAATACGATGGGTAGTTTTAAAGAACAATTGAACTTAATTGTTCTTTGGTGAAGAAAATCATCCTTAACCAAAATCTAGAACCTAGACGTCATAGGAAATGACTAGCTATAGGATTAGGATTCTGGTAGACAACCAAAACCCTTCTTTTAGTCTTTACCTAGGTACTTGTTGAAATATATGTTTTTTAAAGTATAGCTTGGAATGACGGGAAGACCCTCCAGGTGCGTTTTTATGTTATTGCAATTTACTTTATTGCATTTTCTTTACCTACACTGCGCTTTACTTTTCTTACATGTTAAACAAGACTATTGCATGAAAACCAAAACCTTTAGGATAGTCTATGAACTGAAACCAAAACTAAATTAAAAGTCACTACAAGATAAAATCCACTGCCACAACATTCAAAATATAAAACAACTCAAAATTTAATCACAAACAGAACAACAAAACTATAACTTTAACTAAATTAAAACGTCTTGTTGGATGATCGGGAATACCTCGGATGATATAACCTACGTGTTGCTAACGAGATTTCCCACGGTCTAAATGAAAGTGTGGAACTCATTCAGTTGAGTTTAGCAAATTCATCTGGACTAAGTGAATCCGATAAAAATAACGATGTCGGAAGGATGGAACCGTGGGATCTTAACCGGTGTTGTTATAATCAACTTTAAGATTTCCCTAATAAAACATTAAAGACATTTGGATTTTAAGATTTCTCTAAACCAAAACACTTCTCTCATCCTTTGATTTATGACTTCTAAAACTAAACCTCTGCAACAACAAGGAGCTTGGAGCACAGTGGGCAGCACGGCCATCTTCGTCAGCAAAACTTGTGTCTACTTCAGCAAAACCTTTCTTAGAATTAAATAAAAAGCCATAGGATTTTGAGTTAGTTTGCCAAGTACAACATAAATCCTTAACTTTTCGTTAGGCATTTGCATGATCATGTTATGCAAACTAAGCCCTAACCGGTCTTAGGACTCCGAGGTAGTTGTTCGGTACGACATAAACCCTCACATCTTCGAGGCTACTTGTGTGATTATATCATACAAGCATAAGTCCTAATTAATTAAAATTGGCGAGATTGAAACATTAAATAAACTCCCAAATTGAAGCCAAACAATAGGATAGTTTGGGAAGTTGCCAAGATTCTTCTTGGATCTCCAGCTTCTCCTACCTCTCTTTCATTGGACTCCAAAATAAACTGTTCCAAATTTGAGCTAACCGCTTTTGAAATTCCAAAATTCAATCCTTTGAAAACCTTAAACTTTGAAATTCTTGAGAGCAAAACCACTGATCATTATCGAGAGTTTTCTTAAATGATTCCCATCATTTAAGATGTAATTAAATATAGGGGCTTGCCCATATAGGGAACTTTAAGAACCCAGGTAATATAAACCCTGTTTAATTCCTTTATATTAAGCAGGGGAACTTGTCAGCTTATAAAATTGGTTTGTAGACTAAACGGATGTCACAAATCTTCTAGTTTATTTAATCGAGCCCCATCATCAAGCAGTGCGTCTATTCCTCGGAACAGATACACGGTTTGTGATGCGGCGCTCATTTATATAAACTATTTTGGATGCTAGATCAGTTTGATTTCATATCTTAAAATTTTTCAAACTTAAAATTATTTTCAAAATCAAATACTACTTTTCAAATTATATATTTAAATTAAAATTAAAATTCGCCGACAATTTCTGCAGGCGACCCCTTTTTAAAATCCAACACATAACCTAAAATATGCCGACAATATGGTATGGTCACATGAACACCACTCACATGACTTGCATGGGGCTTAAGGATGGCTTCATGGCTAGCTTATGGCTTGTCCATGGCTTGGTCAATTTTCATGAAAAAAGGTTATTTGGAATTTTTTGAAAACTTTGGATTTTTTGATTGGTTTTGTCATGATGCTATTTTTGTTTAATCAAAATGATGGGTTTTGGACTTAAGGGTGATTTAAATCATAGGGAATGATGAGGGAAAATTTCATGTGGGCTTTGGAATGAAATTTGGGCTTTTAAATTTGTTGGAAGTGGGCTTTTAAAAAGGTTTAAGGAGGTGGGCTTTTAGGTTTGGAAACAAATTGGTAGATGGAAATTTTGCAAAAGATTTGGTCAAACAATGTTGGGTTTAGTTTAGGGATGTTTCATGAGTGATTTGGAACAAATTTGAAGTGATTTTGAATTGAATTGGGTTTAATTTGGGTCTTTTTAGTAAAGGGGCCAAAGTGGGTCAAATTGGGCTAACTTGGTTTAAGGTTGGGCTAATGTTGGATTTGATGTAAAATTAATGTTGAGAAATGTTTATGGGGTGTAACAAAGAGTTTTCAATTTTGGTTGGGCTTTAATTTTGGGATTTGGGCCTATTTGGGTTAGGTTTGGGTTTAGGCCAATTTAGGGGATTTTGACTTTCGGTTAGGTTTGGGTGGAGTTTAGGTTCAAATTTGGGGAAAATCTAGTTAGTGTTTTGTTTGTGGGGGTATTTGGAAGGTTTAGGAAAAGATTTGGGGCCAATTGGAGTTGAATTGGGTTGGTTTGGGCTAGGTTGGTCATGAGCCAAAATTGGGCTTTAAGCTTCAAATTGGAATTGGATCCAAATATCAATCAAATTGGACTTAGATTTGGCCTAGATTGATATTGGGGATATTTAATTGAATTTTAGAATTGGATTGGATCAAAATTGAGGTCAATTGGGTTGATTTGGTTTGGCATTAGATCCATTTGGGTTAAAAATGGGTCAAATTGGGGGTTTTGGTAAAAGTGGGTTAAATTAACAAAATTGGCTTATGGTGTAGTTGAACAAAATGAAACTGGAAATATTTGGGATTTTTTGAAATTTTCTGGGAATTTTTGGAATTTATGGATTTTTGGTTAAAAAGGGCATTTTGGGTATTTGGAGGGTATTGGGGGGTATTTTTGGAAATTTTGGTATATTTGGCTAAGGATGATCAATTTGAATGGTGGGAAATGTTTAGGATTGGTTTTGAGGAATTTTGGATAATTTAGGCAATTTTGCAAATTTTGGGTAGTTTCAAGAGCATTTGGTAGGTTTGGTGGGTGTAGGGCCCCGGATGTCAAAAATTAAAATTTTGGAAAAATGAAGATTGATCAAGTTTGAGTAGAATGAAATCACTTTGGTTGAGCCATGAAGCCATATCAAGCCCATAAGAGCCATGAGAGGACTCATTTGAGGCATTCACTATGTTGTTCCTAACCCTCTTAGCCAAGGGCTTAGGGGTTAAGGTCCATCCATATGAATTACCTACATGAGTCGGGAAGTCAAGCTAGGTATGAATGGTTTTAGGATTTGGAATGTGTGTGAAAGTGCAATGTGTGCAGGTCAACCCTCACCAGACCAGGCCACTCAGGGTAGTCCTAAGGCCAATAAGTCCTATAGGAAACTCATCCTTTAAACCTCCACATTTGATCTTAACCCTCCAAGTTACTTGGGGGTTTACAATCAAACTTTTGGGGTTTGCAGGGAGTTAAGAGGTGTTTAAATTTCTAAGTGGTGGGTGCCATCTCTAATCCTCTAAGATAGTCAAAGGGAAAGCCTAAGGCTAGATCCTAAGTACTAAAGAGAGAGAAGAGAAAAGACCTCATCAAAAATGAGGTCAACAATCACTTGTTTTCTAAAATATTTTTAAGGAAAGATGTACCCACTATCAATCCTAAATGTCATTTGGTCATGTCAATTTTATCTTGTTGTCATGTCATCTTGTTTATCATTTTTTTATTGTTTGTCATTTTTGTTTTGTTGTTTGTCATTTTTGTTTGGTGGCTATCCTAAAAGTTTTGGTTTTGTTTTTGTCTTGGTTTTGTTATTTTAATGTTGTTTATTTTATTTTGTTTTGTCGATGTTGTTGTTTTGATGCCGTTGTGATTTTTTTTTTTGTTATCTTTCGTCTCGTCTTAAGAATATGGTCCTGCAAAACAGAGTTAGCACACCCTATAACATGCAAAGGAAATCTAAAACAAAACATATATTCATTCTACAAAGGAAAACAGTGACCGATTTAAAAGAAATAATGTCAGTTTTATTTCTTCAATCTTTTTATTTTGTTGAGTTAAATTTTAGATAACTCGATCAAGATGTCGTTGGCTCCTTCGTCTCAGGGTCATCAGGGGTCTTAATCTACTTAGTCTGAAAGGTGTTTAAACCAGGACCGAAAGATTTCTGTCAGCAACCAGGATTGCATCGTCTGAGAAATCTTCATAGATTAAGAAGACCAGGGTTTAAGTTGCATTCGGTGATGTTTGTTCCTTAAGGTTTTATTTAAGTTTTAGTGTCTTTTTCCAATTTTAGATTTGAAAAATTTTAGGTTGTTTACGATTTCTTAAGATTTTTATGTCATTTCATGTTAAAATCTTTAAGCTTGATGTCTTTTAAAGTTTTAAATTTTATGTGTTTTAGGTTTATTGTCAATTAAATCTAAAATCATTTTTTGAATTTTTATTAGATCTAGAAATTGACATTCAACTTTATTTGAATTTAAAGATTTAGATCTAATTAGATTCAATGTCATAAATTAGACTTTAGAATCTTAGATTCGGTGTCTTTTGAATCTAATATTAAGTCTAATTACAAAATCTAACCTAAGTTAGATTTTAAAATTCTGGATTCAATGTCTTTTTGAATCTAGAAGAAGTGTTAAGTCTAATATGAATTAGACTTAAATAAAGTCGTTTGATAATCAGATTCAATGTCGTTTTGAATCTGGATATCTTGAATCAAAATTTGCTTTTAATTTGATGTAATTTGAATTTAATTTGGTGAGTTGATCTTAAATTCATGTCTATTAACTTGAGTTCATGTCTGTTTGAACTTAAATTAATAATGTTGATTTAGGTTTGATTTAAGTCAAATTTTGATTTAAGTTAGATTTGTCAAACTTATTTTTATCGAAATAAGTTCAATTTAGATTGAATCTTAAGTTTGATTTTAATTACACTTAATGGTGAGTTGAGTTTAATACAAATCAAACTTGATGTTTTCACTAAAATAAGTTCAACTTAGATTGAACTTAATGTTGAATTAAGTTTGATTTTGATCAAACTTAATATTTCTGTCAAAATAAGTTCAATTTAGATTGAACTTAATGTTGAATCAAGTTCAATTTGGGTCAAACTTAATATTGAATTAAGTTTGATTTTGATCAAACTTAATATTTTTGTCAAAATAAGTTCAATTTAGATTGAACTTAATGTTGAATCAAAACTTTATGGTTGATTCAAGTTTAATATAGATTGAAATCAAGTTTGATTTAGGTTTGGTTTAAATTAGGTTCAAGTTAGGTTGAACCTGAACTTAAGGTTGACTTAAGTTCAATATGGGTTGAACTTAAGTTTGATTTACATTTGGCTTAAGTTAGGTTCAAGTTAGGTTGAACCTAAACTTAATGTTGACTTAAGTTCAATATGGGTTAAACTCAAGTTTGATTTACATTTGGTTTAAGTTAGATTCAAGTTAGATTGAATCTAAACTTAAGGCTGACTTAAGTTCAATATAGGTTGAACTTTAAGTTTGATTTAGATTTGGTTTAAGTTAGGTTCAAGTTAAATTGAACCTAAACTTAAGGTTGACTTAAGTTCAATATGTGTTGAACTCAAGTTTGATTTAGGTTTGATTTAAGTTAGGTTCAAGTTAGGTTGAACTTAAACATAAGGTTGACTTGAGTTTAATATGGGTTGAACTAAAGTTTGATTTAGATTAGGTTTAAGTTAGATTCAAGTTAGATTGAATCTAAACTTAAGGTTGGCATAAGTTCAATATGGGTTGAACTTATGTTTGATTTAAGTTTGATTTAAGTTAGGTTCAAGTTAGGTTGAACCTAAACTTAAGGTTGACTTAAGTTCAATATGGGTTGAACTCACGTTTGAGTTAGATTTGGTTTAAATTACGTTCAAGTTAGGTTGAACCTAAACTTAAGGTTGACTTAAGTTCAATATGGGTTGAACTCAAGTTTGGGTTAAGTCTAGTTAAAGTAAACTTAATTAAGGTTTAAGTTTTATTTAAATAATACTCAAAGGTTAATTAGGTCTAATTAGATTAGACTTAATTAGAATTTAAAGACTATTCAAGTGTTATTTAGGTAAAACCTAAGATTTAATTAAGTCTAACTGAAATTTAAAGTTATTTAAGCCTAATTTAAGTAAGACTTAAGTTTGATTAAACTTAGTTAGTTAAGGTTTAATAGTTTAATTAAGTCTGATGTGATAGACTTAATTATGGTTTAAGATTGATTAAATCTTAGTTGATTAAGGTTTAAAAGTTTAATTAAGTCTAATGTGATAGACTTAATTATGGTTTAGGATTGATTAAACCTTAATTGATTAAGATTTAATAGTTTAATTAAGTCTAATGTGATAGACTTAATTATGGTTTAATCTAATAGGTTTAAGACTAATTAGACCTAATTTGATTGATTAATTAGACTTAATTAGGGTTAAGTCTAATTAGTTTAAGGGTTAATTAAACTTAATTTGGATAAGGTTTAATAGATTAATTAGACTTAATATGGGTTAAGCCTAATTGGTTTAGGATTAATTAAACCTAATTTGGGTAAGGTTTAATTGATTAATTAGACTTAATTAGGGTTAAGTCTATATGGTTTAGAGGTTACTTAAACCTAATGTTAGTAAAGTTTAGCTGATTAATTAGACTTAATTAGGGTTATGTCTAATTGGTTTAGGATTAATTAAACCTAATTTGTGTAAGGTTTAATGGATTAATTAGAATTAATTAGGGTTAAGTTTAATTGGTTTAGACGTTACTTAAACTTAATGTAAGTAAGGTTTAAGTTGGTTAATTAGGTTTAATGTGGGTTAAACCTAATTAGGGTTTAAAGGTTACTTAAACTTAATGTAAGTAAGTTTTAAGTTGATTAAGGAGGTTTAATATAGGTTAAACTTAATTGGGGTTTAAAGGTTACTTAAACCTAATGTAAGTAAGGTTCAAGTTGATTAATTAGGTTTAATATGGGTTAAACCTAATTAGGATTTTATGAGCACTTAAACCTAATGTAAGTAAGGCTTAAGTTGATTAATTAGGTTTAATGTGGTTAAACCTAATTATGGGTTAAAGGTTACTTAAACCTAATGTAAGTAAGGCTCAAGTTGAATAATTAGGTTTAATATGGGTTAAACCTAATTAGGATTTTATGAGCACTTAAACCTAATGTAAGTAAGGCTTAAGTTGATTAATTAGGTTTAATATGGGTTAAACCTAATTGGGGTTTAAAGGTTAATAAAACCTAATGTAAGTAAGGTTTAAGTTGATTAATTAGGTTTAATATGGGTTAAACCTAATTGGGGTTGAAAGGTTACTTAAACCTAATGTAAGTAAGGTTTAAGTTGATTAATTAGGTTTAATGTAGGTTAAACCTAATTAGGGTTTAATGGACACTTAAACCTAATGTAAGTAAGGTTTAAGTTAATTAATTAGGTTTAATGTGGGTTAAACCTAATTAGGGTTTAATCTTTATTTTAACCTTGTTTTAATTAAGGTTTAATGGAATTAATTAGAATTAATGCTGGATTAATCATAATTATGTTTAAATTTAAGTTCATTTCAATATTTGGACTTTAACCTAACTCATAATGTCATGAGTTAAGTAAAAATGAGTTTTTGATTTTAAATTAACGTTTTTAAATTTTAAAACTTTAAAATTTTAACCCTAATAATAAAATTGTCATTTTAATTTTTAAGAGGTTAGAATTTTCCTTTTTAGGGTTCAAATTTGTTCCCATAAATTTCTAACCAATTTCCAATTTAAATTTCTTATTTTCTGATTTTATAATTATTATTAAAAATAATTACCAAATCTCATGAAAATTAAGAAAAGTTACTTTTGAGAATTTTCCTAGACTTGGAAAAATCAAAGATTGTTTCTAAGGATCTAAAGATTAATTCCCCAAAGTTTCATACTTTTCTGACATATAATTAATTTTTAATAAATAAAATACTCCAGAGAGTATTTAATGAATTAAAAATCAGATATAAATCAAAAATTCAAAATTTCAATTCCACATTGTAGTGCTCATTGTCCTGAATCTAGAGGTATTTTTATTTTATTTTTGTGATTTTTGTGTGTAAAGTTATGAATTTTTTATTAGTTTAAGGATAATCTAGTTTAATTAATCCTTAAACTAAAAAGAAAAAGCCAGCGAGTGTCGCGTGTCCTTGGATCGATCGAAACACGCTTGATCCGCTGCAGGGCTCCGAACAACGGATTCAGCAGGATTAAACCAGGGTCTTCCAATCCGAAAACACGGGAACGGACGGTTCTGGTTCATCGTCTTCCTCCCACCAGATCCCGCAGACCGTCCATGATCTAGGGACAATATCTCGCTCGATTCTTGATGAAATCAAGCGAGGTTTATTCCTTCACGATCGTCTTGAGCAGAAGATCATATACATACGAATTTGTGGGGGTTTGACATGGCTAACCCTACTCTAGACCAAGCCCGAGCTCGGTTTGGGTGTGAAGAACCATACCTTGGCCTCAGTGGATGCAAGCTTAAATTGAATGGTTCTGAAGCTTCGTCTGGACCTCAGAAAGCTTTTCCGCAAGTCAATTTGATGTGAAATCGAGTCTGTACATGACTTTGTCCTCGAGGTGTCTCTGCTTGAATGAGCTTGATCAATCAGTGGTTTAAAGGCTATAGGGATGCCTGATTTTGATTAAGCTTACCTTCGTTCAGTCCCTAAAGGGATTTGGGATGCCTAATTTGGAGATTTATGGAGGTTGGTTTCAAACTTTAAATTTTTCCGGGTTTAGGCTTATTTGAAGCTCTCGGGTTGGCTAAATTGGCTTGATGCACTAGGTTTAAAGGCTTGATTTCATTGGGGATCAACTGCCTAGGACCTAATGAAGGTTTTTTGTGTTGAAGATCAAGGGATTTGAGCAGTGGTTATGGGTCTCCTATTTTGGTCTCCTCTCTTCATGTTCTCAGGTTTGGCCCCCTTTTATAGCGATGGAGAGGTCATGGCTGAGCTTAGATAAGCTTTGAATTGCTTAGGGATCAAGCTAACAATCTCATGATGGGATGAGGATAAATGTTTAGCTAGGTGGCAGCCATGGTTGAACTTCCTAAGATTATTCTATGTCATACTTAACCATGGTGAAGGTTTAGCTAAAGGCTTAGCATTCCCCTATTGGAAAGTTTGGGAGGTGGATAAGGCTGCCTAATCATGCTTTGAATCAACCTCCCCCATATAGATTTATTGATTCATTTTATAGGTTGAAAGGAGAGTGACACATAAGTGTTCTTCTTTCCTTAGTTTCATGACATGTTATGATGAGTTTAACCATGGTGTAAAGGGTGGTTAAGGCAAGATTTTCCTCCTATTGGGTGAAGGGAGAGGTGTATAGTGACTCACCTAAATCCTTCTTTAAGGAAGATATGGTTAATTAACACCACTTATGCTTACTCATCATGGTCTCATGATGAATTCTCCTCTTAGTTAACCATGGTAAAAGAGAGGGTTGAAGCCATGTTCTCCTTCTATTGGGTGGTCTAAGAGGTGTATGATGAGCCATTAAGGTGGCCGGCCACATCACTTTAAGGAAAGAGGTGACTCATGCTTTAAAGTAAAGGGGAGATGCCACTTCATTTCCTTCATCATAATGCCTTCATAGTGACTTTTAACCATGTTTAAATGGCATGTCATGGGTCATTAATGGGTTGTGTCATATTGAATGAGTCATATGGGTTGTGTCTAACCCACATTGAGTCATACATGATGTCATAAAGGGGTTTGGAATTTTTGAAAACCAATTATTATGTCATAATTGGTGTCATATGTTAAAATTACGTTTTATGCCCTTTTTAATTTAATTTCTATTTTAATTAATTATGTCATTAATTAAAAATATTGGAAATTATTTTAATAACCAACTAATTTATTTTAAATTAATTATTTGATTAATTTTATGTCATTTTTGGTTTGAAATTGAATTTTGTCTCATTTCATGGCTTTTAATTGTATTTTCTTTTTTAATTAATTATTTAATTAACTAAAATATTAAAAATTATATTATTAGTTAATTAATTAATCAAAATAATTTTAGAATGATTATTTGATTAATTTATATTATTTTTGGTTCAAAATTATGTATTTTGGCCAATGTTGACTAGGGTTGATCAATATTAACCCAGGTTAACTCAAGTTGGCCTGGGTTGATCAATTCTAGTTCAAAGATATTTAATGTGACTTTCTCAACCTTGTCATGGTTAATTTGGTCATAAAATTGGTGGTTTTGTCATTTTGGGGTCTAAATTGGTCATGTTGACCAATTTTAGGGTTTAGGTTAACCCAATGGTTAATGTGGTGACACTTGGATTAACTTCTGGTTATTTTGATTAATATTAAGTTGATCATGTCAATGTCTGTCATTGAAGTCAATTTTATGGTCAGGGGAGGCATAGGTTAGCCATTTTGACCAATTTTATACTTTTAGGTCAAGAGTTGACCAGGGTGATTGTCTTTGTATTATGCATGAATTGTCTTGGTTATTTATATCAAAAGATGATCAAAAGAGTCAATGCAATAATCTTTTGGTCATAGTTTGATCATTTTGACGAAAATTGACTTTTTGGGTCAAAATTTGACCTATTGGGTCAATAGTTGATCAGGTCAGTATTTGTTATTACTGATTTGATCATTTTAAGATGTCATCAAAATTTATGTTAAAAAGGTTTCATAAGGTCTCACTCTAGATATTAGGGTTTAGTGACCCTCATTAAGAGTTAGGGAATTAATTTTGGTAGATTCCCCACTCTAATATATCTTGTAAATAGTCCTCACAAAAGTGAGGTCAACAATTCCTATTTTGACGACTGACAACAATTCTAATTTTTAATGACCGACTAAAAGATGTAGAAGAGTTTTCCAAAAGAAGAGATTAGTGCAAAGGAAATTTTCCGTTGTAGCACCAATCGTCCCACAAACTATTGTCAATTGTCAGTCCCTAAACTTTTGCCATATAGAGGCCTGACATCCTTGGATTTTTTTCTCCTTCAAAAGGCCATCATAATTTCTTTTTAGTCATCATGGACCACTTTACAACGTGAATTGAAGTGAAGGCCCTCTTCGAATAATGGAACACAATTCAATGACCAAGGGGTAAAGAATTTCTGCCAAAATTAATGAACCAACCTGAAATTTGCATATGTACATCATTCATGGATATATAAATAAGCAGGGGTTGTTAATAAAATAATTTTAAATCTACTATGAAGTAAAGCAGAAAGAGCAAAAGAAATTTAGGTAGACTTACTTCTATCCGTTTTATGGCGCCATCCAAATACCATTATCAGTGACTAGGCAAACTCCTTATATGCTTTCTTACGAAATGGAAGAATGTGGATGGTGGAGTATAATTACCACATCTAGAGGGTTGTCATTGCCACCACATTTGATGAAGAGAATCTCAGCAACTCGTAGGAGGTGAGTGAGCAAGGGATGTTGATCACACTCGACCTATTAGAAAAAAATCGAGCCAATGAAATACTTCGACATGAAGAAATAAAAAAGAATAACTATTGGCACCCACTGACCTCATCATCAAGAAAGCTGGCGTAGTGACTTGAGGGCAACAGTTGGAAAACATGACCAGACTTGGACCAACCCAACCATTATTAATTAAAAGGTCAACCTGGGAGCCTAGAAGACGAGAACATATACTGTGAAATAGGTTTCTCAAATATAGAGTGGGGATGTTCTCAATAATAGTTTCCTTGAACCATATATATTATAACGATTCATGCAAAATATAAAATAATTTATTTGTTTCCAACACCTAAAGTTTCTACTTTAACAATATTAGCTAACTATGTAATCATGACCCTAGGTTTCAACGACACTCGAGGAAATAAAGAGGTTGATGCATATTACTATTGAGATAGCACTCAGGGAACTGTAATACCTTAGAAAGCTGACTGTTGATGTTGTTAAGATACCTGATCGACCATAAATGCAAAACACAACTCAAACTTGAATTTTCAAGTTTTGAACAGATAGAATTCCAAAGGTGATTCCCCACTCAGTAGTGACAAAGCTCCTCAAAAGGTAACTAAAAAGTGCCCTAAATTTTTTTTGGTGACTATCCTCTTATGAGGAGTAGTGCAACCAAAAGAAAACATGGGTCCAGTCAAACAGAAAAAAACTTAGGTTTGTCTAAGTTAAATGTTGATTCCTAAAGTAAACTAATGAGTGAGCATGTCATCCAAGCAATTGGAAAAAATATAAAATGAACAAGAAATATGCCATGCCATTCGATCATCGTACATTGAGAAAAATGTATAATGACCGAAAACAGCACCATGACGTTCGATTTGCATACACATAAAAAATTGGTCCTCAATGCTCAAGTAACGAAAACCTATTCCTAAAACATGAGTAGAGCAAAATGTTGAAGATGTTCCATTGTCTAATTGCGACAAGCTTTGGGAAGGATATTGCTCAGATCATCATATTTATTAAGTCTTGACAGTCAGAATCATCCTAAGAAATGAAACAACATAGTGAAGAGGATAGCCATATTATAAGACTTTAATTAGATAGGGAACACATCAAAATTGACTAAGAAGTGGTAAATATTACAACATGTCATAATCTACCAAAATGGTAAAGAAACAAGTAACAAAACAGGTAAAAATCAACAAAAGTTTGTATTCCATTAATTACATGTATTTGTGAACAAAGCTTTTCATACTCATTGCTTCAGATTTTAAAAATAAGTTCTAAGTTTAAGAGTCTTTGAGCTGAGTGTTAGATGATTTATCATCTACCACATTATCACCCTTAGAATCCTCTTGATGTGTTGAAATTAGAGGAATGGTGAAGTGTCTTTTAAACTCATCAATTCAGAGTAGTTATGGTCGACCATCCCAACTTTCATGAATCGGTCGATCACTGCCTTGATACTCCTCTCTAAATGTATAACCTAAGTGTCAAAAAAATCTTTAGGTGGCTTCATTGTGGCAATCCACTCTATCAATTATGCATTCTCTTTCTGGATGAACCCACGTTGACATGATCTCCAGCTCTGCTTCAACATTATCCAGTCGAGCCTCTGTAAAGGCTACCCGATCGTTTGTCACTCTTGCTTGTTCCTCGTACTCTTTGGCCTTCATCTCAGCTTCCAAGGATCTGTCTCTCACTTTAAGATACAAAGAAGTCATATGATACGAGTCATAGCAACTGATACCTGTTGACCATGTGACATAAGTCTCTGCACCAGAGGTTATTCAGGAACTTTCATAGGCCATTCAACCATAGCACATTAGTGAAGGACGAGATGTACTCATCCCTTCTTAGGACTTGTGGGAATGAGTCCCTCGTGATGTTTATTAGGGTGAAGTTGGAGCCAGGAAATAAAAGACATTTGGCCACTTATCCTACACTGGATTCCAATAATCCTTACCTCCCTTCAGTTTCTTTCTGGGAGGTAAAGGGAGAGAGGAGTTAGAATCTTTGATTGGGGTCTTTCTTTTCCTTTAAAGTTTTTCTTCTTCGACTAACCCATACTCTTGACTAGATGCCTACTCAAGTCCTCTGATATCTGTTTGGCTTTCCTCCAAGCTTTTCTCTTCTGCATGTTCTGCCGGTGCAACTAGTGATTGGGAAGAAAGCTGGCTGACCTTCACTTTTTCAGAAAGTGGAATAAAACCCAAGAAAGTCAGATATGAAGTTCCCTCAACCAATGATCATTCTGAGGATCCCTCAGCATTCGATCCAATGATGCTAGGTGCTTACTCCTTTTGACTACGATCTTTCAAAGTTCTTAAGTTCATCAAATATTGTTTTTGCTCGATCAGAATAAATCCTTAATGATTATGTTTTGAATGACAACTATTGTTTTAGAAATATAGTGAATTAATTCTAAACTTGGTATGGTCCTGACCATCTGGTCATCATCTTCCTTAGCCTCTTCCCTCCTTGATGTGGAAGAAGTACTCTTCTCCTTCCTCTGCTACTTTCGTGACAGCAGTGTAGGCTTTTCAATTTGTCTCTTCTCTTCTACCTCATAAGAAGTGGCCCGCAATGCAAGAGTCATTTCACAAAACTATGTGGGGTTAAACTTTTAGTTCACTATCATGAGGTTAGCATACTAGATGACTGACAGGTGTTTCCACACAAGGTTTATTGGAGAACAATACAAGCCCACTGCAGAGCTACCTTCTTCTTCTTGTATTGGTCTCCAGTAAGCCTTGTGGCAATTCCTCAGTCCTTACAGGCACCCAGAAGAGCTGAAGCTTCTAATCCTTGATTTTGTTTTTCAACTTAATCAAATGGAATTTATTGGTTGTGCCAAATATGACACAATAATCTAGCTCCACACAGAAAAGAAACACAAGCAGGAGAACAATTACCATGACTATACAATTACCGTGACTAAAGAATCTCCATCCATAGCAAGTAATGGACGAAATTCGTCATTGCTGTGATCGAGTTTGGATTCATGTACATGGAGATGACTATGTAATGGTTGAGAATCAACCAGATCTTGTGGCAAAATGACAGTCAAAATGATTGATGAAATGACCAGTCACTCTCTACCTTTTGCACTATACTTAAGCTTATTCACAAGTTTCCTTTAGAAGCTTTGCGTAAAATGATGTGAGAGTAGACTTTTTGGTCGCTACCACCATACCAAATAATTGTGAAAAGTATTTGCAAGTCTTGGAAATTTCCTAAGAAAACTAACCCAGAAGGTAAGGGAAATGACTGAAGGGAAGGAAAAGTAAAATTTAAATAGCATAGACACAATTTTCCCTTTGACCATATATATAGGATATTCAGGGAATTCGAAAAACCTAAAATCTAAACCTGAATCTCCAAAAATTCATATCAAATTAACTTGAAATAAAAAAAAAATGATATACAATTATAAAATCTGTAAAATTTAAATTTTTATATATGAAAGAAAATATTTTACAGATGGGTCTTTGACTGTCTTGGCCAATTCAGGACCTTGACTCAGAAGACTCTAATACAATGCACGCCCCCAAATTTAAACTTCTCGACACTCTCTTTCCCTGTTCAGACCCGAAAGATCGAACTAGTCACCCGGACCTTTGCCAGCTCCATCTGAAGGGTCGACACCTATGTCTGTAGAGTTAAACTGTCCACACAAAGGACCTCTAGCACTTCCTATAAGTTTGATATGTCAACCTCCCTCTGCAAGGCAGCTTCCCGAGTGAGGAATTCTACCGCTTATTCCATTTAGCAAGCCAACCACATGGGCTATCCTCCCTAATCATTGGTTTTTCACTCAATATCCTCATGGTCATCAAAATAGCTGAGTGCACCTACACCATGAGCTAGAAGAGACATTCCCTAGACCGTTACTAGAGCAGAGGGTTGACCGACTCCCATTATCAATGAGTCAATAATATGCATGATATCTTTTACAAGAATAATCAAGTGTCATAAAAATCTACTGAATCTAAGGAAACTAGATTTTCTTAAACCAATCATTAGCTCAATTTCAGAGATGGGAAGCACTCATTGGCAAGCAGTTGGACAATAGCCTGACTAGCCTCACCGATCGAACAAAAGAGAGGTACATCTTCATGTGGATGGACCTGGGTCTCTGCGATAGCCTAGACTAGTTATTGAGCGGGCCGCTCACTAATCGAAGCTGGCGTCGCACCAATGGTGTGCACATCAGCCCTGCTCCCCATCTCACGATGAAGCAACACCAAGTCAAACGGATCAGCTTATTACTTCACTCTTTGTTCCTTCTTGGCCACTTATATTACTCTCTTCCTTAGTCGACTTTTGCCTTCCGACCTCTTTGATCCGATAAGTCATCCTTTTCCCTCCGACCTCTTTGCTACCATCGGTATGTCTTCATCCCCTGACTTTCGTTTATTGTGAGCCTTTATCATGGACATATCATTTACAAATTTATTGCCATTTGCCATAAATCTTACAAAATGAAGGGTAGTAAATTCAAAAAAGTGAAGAAGTGCTGCTCACTACCTATTTATAGGGTGCGTAAATCAAGAAATTTTTATTATTAAAGTGTTTATTATGCAATGAATAAGTCAATTTTTGTATTTAATTCTTCTATTCTTATCGCAGTTGTCGTCTTTCAGGAAATAAGAGAATAACAAAACTAAATATCTACATAAGAAAATATGATCACACTAATCTCAAGTAAATTTAACGGGTCTCACTTATAAAGACCAAAGGACTACATTGGGATAATTAATAGACATAAACACAAAGCTTTGTTTCCTCTCATCAAAACTCGTAGTTGATCGAATGGAAGCACAACCAAACGAATTAATAGAAGACATCGAATTGATGAACAATCGCTCATGACTAGCTTCCTTAGCAAATTCTACAATTCTTCACAAAGATGGCCAAAGCTCACCAGACAAGACACATTTCTGATTCTCAAAGAAGATCCTTTGTCTAAGGAGAGCCATGCGTCAGATTACGGTGATGCACCATTTACCTGACGACCCAAGTTCACCCTAATGATTGGAGGGTCTCTACTCAAAATTACATTAAGACGACCGACTGATGATATTTTTTAGCTGACCGAATGTAACTTAGTTGATTGGATGACATTATTAATAAGTCATTAAATTCCCCATTTCAAGCAATTATAATTATGAAACAGTGCTAACGTTAGTAATGAATGTGAAGGGATCTCCAAGTCAGTTAAAAATATGAAAATGTGATATAAAATTGTCAAACATCATTATTTTGACATTGATATACATGTAAGTTTATTGGATACTACTAAAATCTATAAATAATAGGTTATTTCTCCAATAAGGTACTACTAAATTTACTCTCTCATAACTTATGTTACTGTGCTTTTAATCCCCCCTGTGTGTGTGTGTTTCTCTCTCATTCATCCGATGATCTATTTCTTGAGCGTGCTCTATATGACATATTTGGATTCACCAATATCACTTAATTCTTGTGCATTACATATCTAATGCCTAAAATTCGTTTTTTATATATATTTACGAGAAGGATAAAACTAAAATGGTAATATTGTAAATTAGAATTTGAAAGATTTAGGTGCTATTAATATAAAAGTTCAATGTTAGGTGTTAGATATATAAAATACATATAGGTGAGGTGGTATGTACGTCAAAGACCATTAAGTTTATAAATATAAAGATTAAGTTTTGGATGTTAAATATATAAATACCTATAAATTAAGTGATGTTTACATAAATTTTCTAGTTTTAAATGATGCTTTGCATTCGTTAGTTGCTTGCCAACCCTGATCTGCCCAGAGCCGTCTGCTCAGATCCCTGTACACAACGATTAGCATGGCAGCCAGTATCGCATTGGCGGGAAGCGCGCCTTTTCCCGCCAAATTCAGCTTTCTTTTTACATTCTTTTCACTTTTTAGTTTCTTCTACCATTTCCTTCGTTTCGTGAAGAAACCCTATCAACCATGGCCGACTCATCTCCTTACGGTACTGCGAACTCATTTCATTTCTTTTTCTTCTGTTGAAAAGCTTGATTTTTATTTTGATTTCGTTTCGTTTAATCAGTTACATCGTCTCCTGATGGCACATCAAGCCCCATTCCCAACACCAACTCCTCCCCTTTACCCTCTTCCAATGGCGACCTGCGGCGTCCCGGAAGATTACGCCGTCGTCATCCCGTTGCCAGTAGCCCTGTTATCTCCTCCTCGCCAGGAGCCTACCGTACCCCTCTTTCTTCTTCCCGGCAACGACGTCGTCACGCCACTCCCTCCACTCCCGCAACTCCTATCTCCTCTTCCGACGCCATGGGTCCATCCTCGGACGCTGGCGATGACGCAGACGCCGCAGTTGATGGGGAAGACGCTGACTCAACTCCTGTCTTTGTGTGGGGGACCAACATAAGCGTGCAAGACGTTAACGCCGCAATTCTACGTTTTCTTCGCCACTTCCGCGACCCTCGGCGGGCTTCCGACGGTGGAATTAACGGTGGTGCTGTAATGGAAGAGGGAAAGTACATGCGAGCGGTTCACCGGATAATGGAGCTGGAGGGAGGGGAGTCGCTGGACGTGGATGCACACGATGTGTTTGATTATGATCCTGATCTGTATGGAAAGATGGTGAGGTATCCGCTCGAGGTTCTGGCGATCTTTGACATTGTGCTTATGGACTTGGTTGCTAGAATGGATCCTCTGTTTGAGAAGCATATTCAAACAAGGATATATCACCTCAAAACCTCGATTTCCATGAGGAATCTCAACCCCTCTGGTATGGCTTCGTTGCTTTTATTATCATTTATCTTTCTTATTAATTTCCTCTCAGCTGATTCAATCATTAGCAATTCAGCGCTGCTGTATGACTCCTTAGGTTAATGTGTTTTTTTTTTCTTTTTTTTGCATGATTATTAGAGGAGACTTTTCAAATTGTTCAACTTCAGCCATATTTATATATTTGTATATGGGCCAAACCCAAACATCTGACCTGGGGCAGATCCAGCCTTTTTTTTGTTTGAGTAGGGGCAAACTGTTGCTTTAGACCCAACGTGACAGAGGCTAGGACAACGAAGGACAAAGTGATATTTCAGGAGGAGTAAAAAGTTAAATATAAGATAAAATCCAAATTTGAGGCTTGAGGGATATTGTTATGCCATTCTCATTAATACTATGCAACTCAACCAACTATCATAATCAAATTTTTACTTCAGAACAATTAATTAAACCCCAGATCCTGGATCTGATTGATTTACTTTGCCCGCATCAATGGATAATTGGTTTGTTTTACTAGTCTAGTTATACTTACATGTCAATTTTAGACTTCTCGAATTCTATTTGTTTTGAATTGGCTTATAAGTAGTGTTATTTTGTTGCAATTAATGTCAATCTAATGGTAAAATTTAAAATGCAATGTAATGTTCTTATAGGTTAATATCTGGTAGTCAATATGAAATTTTTATCAGACTTATTTTATAGGATGTCATCTTCATGATGTTAACTTTAATGATTGTATATTAGAATATGTTTAGAATGACACAATATTAGAATTCTCTTAAAAGTATGGTTATTATTTCACCATTATTAGAAGGAAGGGGTGAAGTCTTATGCTGTATGTTGACCTACATATGTGTTCTACAATTGACTCAATTGAGTGAGACAATAACATGAGAACATGACATTGCACAAGACGGGTCAAAATAACTCAATCATGTTCAAAATCATTTAAAATGTTGCACAACCACATAATGGACTCCAATAACACGCCTAAATTATCAAAATTACCCTAAAAATGACCTTACATGATTGTTTTGATCATATTCATGAAACTAACAATATAAAAATGCGACGTGCAATCCACACTTGCCACGCCCGTCACTGTAGTTGTTCAAAATCACCTACTAAATCATACTGAATCCTAATTAAATCTATCCTTTTTATATTCTGTCTATTATTAAATCATACAGAATCCTAATTAAATCTATCATTTTTTAATGGAACTCTATAATTTAGATGCCTACTATCACTTTAGTATAAAGTTTTTATAAACCTCTCACCTCAAATAAAAATGTATTTTTGATACTATAGATGCATATAACAAATTGATAGGGAAAGGAACATAGCAGAGTAGAAATATGAATCTGCAATAAAAACAGAAATACATCATAGACAATCATAATCACTACATTAATCCCAACATAACTTATACTAAAACTCTTTTGATATAATAACTCTTAAATCACTTATGATTGGTTGACTAAAATAAAATTCTTTCTCAATTATATAATTCAAATCAACTAATCAACTAAATAATATTAATTCAATTATTATCATTGTGAATACAAAATTCTGAATTTAGAGTGAAAGAAATTTTTTATTATCTGATTTTTAGAAATGGGGATTGGTAGTAATTATATATTTCAAACTTAGCATTAAGATTCTCTAAAAGCTCCTAATGTTTTTTCATTATAACTTATAGTTTTTTTTTTCTTCTTTTTCTTTTGTTTTTTTTTTTTAATTTTCCTTTATCCTTTTTAAGAGGATCACTATATCTGGTTAATTTTCTTTTTTATTTTGAATACTTATCTTTTTTAAGTCATTTCTTAATTTTCTTCAAACTCAATTCAATGGATTGTAATTCAGTAGATACTAACTAAAAACTATATTACTTGAATTGATTAGTTATTAAATTTAATATATTTGAAGAATTAATTTCATATGTAGTCAATCTTGTTTAAGCATTTAAAAGTCTTAATATTGAATAGTAATTAATTATAATTATAGATTAGTCAATAATAAGTTATTTATAGTTTTAAAACCTCACGAAAGTCCATTTCACCTTTTTATTTTCTTTATCTATTATTAAATCATACTGAATCCTAATTAAATCTAACATTTTTTAATGGAACTCTAAGATTTAAATGCCTACTATCACTTTTGTATAAAGTTTTTATAAACCTCTCACCTCAAAATAAAAATGTATTTTTGATACTATATATGCATATAACAAATTGATAGGGAAAGGAACATAGCAGAGTAGAAATATGAATATGCAATAAAAAGAGAAATACATCACAGACAGTCATAATCACTACCTAAATCACATACCTATCACATGAAACTGTAGTCCATAATAAAAGAAATCATGAAGTCACATGAACATAAACATAAACATAACATTCATGAGATCACTAAACAATAACAAAGAAAAGCAAAGCATACGAAGCAGGAAATCAAGATCTCATGAGTGAATATTGGGCAGCACTAGAGAGATAAGTTAACAAAAACACATGCATCTATTCAAGAGGTTTTGCTAATGATTTGTTAATGGCAAGCTTCTTGACTTCTCAAAACATGGAAATTTGCTGATCTAATTATTTCTTTTATAAATCTCAGAGGAAAAAAATGGTGGTCTCTCTTACTCTTTCTTATGACGTGAATGTGTTTTTCCTAAGTCTTGAGAAAGATTTTTAATCAGTCATACAGATTTAAAGTCCAACTTCTCTCCTCTAACGTTTTCTTCTCTAGGCTCCTCAAGATCCTTTCCACTCCTAAGTCTAATGGTTTTACACGGCTTTACATTTTGGTCACTAATGTATTACTGGCTAACTTCCCTTGCGATCTCCGGCTCAATAAGTTAGCTAATTGCCCTAATTGATTTTCAATATTCCTTATGATTGTAGTTTGACTTTATATCAGATTTTTCATATTCATGATCAATTCTTCTAAAGACAACTTCTTTTTCCTAAATTGAGGATTAAAAGTGAATTTAGATGGGTAAGTCAATCTTGACCTATTGGTCTGATTGTTCCAATTTCCTATAAAATAAATTTTGGTTGTTACCCTACTGCTTGTTTTTTACATCTTAGTTATTATTATTCTAGTTAAAATATGAGTGATTCTTACAACTTGGTATTCTGATATTGGAATAGAGTCTATTTGTTATAACATTTATTAATTCCAAAGGAGCAATACTAAGATCACCTAATTGTCCATATGGAACTTCATAACTTGGTAGGGACCAGTGTACTAGGTTAAATCTTAAATTATTTAACTTCTGGATATAATTGCTACTTGTGAAGTCAGACTTGCTAGCACATCTGTAGTATGAACACTGCCATCCTCCAGGGTTAGCTCTCTTTAAGGGCCATAAAAATTGTTTGTAGCCATTTATTCAGTAAATATACAAATAAAAAATCACTCAAAGTAAATAGCATGCATACTAAAAGAAATAAAAATGAGAAAGCATAGTATTTTTTGGATTTTTCAACAATATGAATATCAACATGCATACTGAGAAATAAAAAACAAAACCCATAAAGATAATTACACTATGATTTTCAAACCTAAATGTTAAAAGTTCAATTAAAATTCTCTTAAAATAGAATTTTAACGTTCTTCCCTTGCAACAACGTCAAAAATTTGATACTGTAATGTGATGAAGCACACATCAATTACGTTATATATATATATATATATACCGCTCTAGTAAATTTTTATTTCATGTTTATACCTCACACGAAACTTGTTAGTTTCTATAGAAGGTGAAAATTCTAGTTTACTAGTCCTACGTCTAGCTCGAATTGAATTTTGGTGAATTTTTAAGTGTATAATCTTAATAATGCAGAAGTAAAATTTTATTGAATTATTTAAGGGTTTCTATCAAGTGAGAGAACCTCTTTGAATTAGACTTATCTACGTGATTCATATATTGTCCACAATCAGGAGTAACATTATTTCATAGTCTTTTCTAAGGTCATAATAAATCTTGGGGTTTCATATTACAATTTTGTTTCCCAAACCATGCAAAAACCCTCATGTTTTCGGATTTCTCTATGTGATTACATTATTCTACCATCCATATCCCTATTCTTCTGAAATAGTATATGTTAACCTAATCGTTTAACTAACCTACTACCATGGTACTTGTTATTGCACCGATTGTTCCAATTTCCTACAAAATTAAGCTAGTTGTTACCCAACTGTTTGTTTTTTACATCTTGGTTATTATTATTCTAGTTAAAATATGAGTGATTCTTCTAACTTGGTATATTGATATTGGAATAGAGTCTATTTGTTATAACATTGATTGATTTCAAAGGAGCAATACTAAGATCACCTATTTGTCCATATGGAACTTCATAACTTGTTAGGCATCATTGTACTAAATTAAATCTTAAATTATTTAACTCCTTGGATATAATTGCTACTTGTGAAGTTAGAATTGCTAGCACATCTGTATTATGAACACTACCATCCTCCTAGGTTAGCTCTCTTTGAGTGTCATTAAAAATTGTTTGTAGCCATTTCTTCAGTAAATATATAAATAAAAAATCACTTGAAGCAAATAACGTGCATACTAAAAGAAAAAAAAAGAGAAGGCATACTATTTTTTGGATTTTTCAACAATATGATTATCAACATGCATATTGAGAAATACAAAACAAAACACATAAAGATAATTACACTATGATTTTCAAATCTTAATTTTAAAAGTTCAATTAAAATTTTCTTAGAATAGAATTTTAACGTTCTTCCCTTGCAACAACGTCAAAAATTTGATATTGTAATGTGATGAAGCACACATCTATTACATTAAGTATATATATATATATCGCTCAAGTAAATTTTTATTTCATGTTTAGATCCCACAAGAAACTTGTTAATTTCTATAGATGGTGAAATTCTAGTTTACTAGTCCTACGTCTAGCTCGAAGTTGAAGTTTTGTGAATTTTTAAGTGTATAATCTTAATTCTGCAGAAGTAAAATTTTTATGAATTATTTAGGGGTTTCTATCAAATGAGAGATTTTCTTTTGAATTAGACTTATCCACGTGAATCAAATATTGTCCACAATCAGGAGCAACATTATTTCTTAGTCTTTTCTAAGGTCAATATAAATCTTGGTGTTTCATATTACAGTTTTGTTTCCCAAACCATGCAAAAACCTTCATGTTTTCGTATTTCTCTATGTGATTACATTATTCTACCATCCATATCCCTATTTTTCTAAACTAGTATATGTTAACCTAATCGTTTCACTAACCTACTTTCATGGTACTGTATTACAATCTGTTTTAACATTTCAAGTGGTCAATTTAGAAGTAAAGTAAGCACAAAAGGTTAACATATTAACTTGTTTTACAAGTTTTATAATCACATGACTTGGATAGTTCTAAATTGCTTAGATTGCCAACTCAATGGAGAGAGTGTTTAGTTCCTAAGCTTGAGAGATAAACAAAACATGGATTTTATTGCAAAATCAAAGTTAATAACATTTACAATAAGAACAATCTCACCTAGACTTGCTCCACTGAATTGCGGGTTTGCACAATGCTTTCTTTTGAACTTAATCACATTAACTCAAAACACTCACTCTGACTTAAGTCAACTGTCACTCACACTCACAAACACTCTCTTGGACGCCTCCTTCAATGCTCTCTCGAATGCTCTATGACTTCTACCTTTGTTCTCTCTAGTCAACCACCTCCTCTTTTCAAACAAAAAAAACTTCGGTCTCTTTAAAACAAGCAATTTTTATATGTTTTGCAATCCAAACCAACAAAAAATCATAAAAAATTATAACTCCGCTTAACTCGCACTGGCGCCAAGTATTTGGGTGATGTCTTCTTATAACTGCGATAGGCCCCTGAACGCCTAATACTAACGTTGTGGCACATGGGGCTCTTGCTTCAGGCACCTTACCGAATTTTTAGCACGTACAACCATCAAATCAGAGACCAAAGCAGGGCTCGACGAAACATAAAGTATCATGATACGTCGTCCCTCCCTGAAATTGAACTTGAATGTGTCTTCTTGCTCTATCATTCAAGTCGATCTATTATGACCAGCGCGGTTGTTCTTCTTCACCTAGGACTGACCAGGGGCGCTACTTCAGGATGTGGGCACTCTGCTTTAGCTCATTGCTCCCTTGTTATCTTTATCACCTATCACCTTTATATTCCTTAAAAACTAACATACCCACATTAAACGTAAAAATAACACAAATAAAGATAAATAATTTAGAAATAATACGCACATTTGATACACATCAAAGTGTTGTAGCCGAATAAACACCTTTTGTCATTGTGTTTCGTAAGGAATTTATGTTTTAATGCTTTCTTCATCTTGCTCCATATGATATCAACCCTCCCTTTGCCGCGTTCTCTTCGCTTTCTTCAACCAAAGAGGGACACACTTCCTCAATTTAATTGCTACAAGCTTAAAAAATTTGTTCTTGGAGAGTTTTTTAAATTTAAGAATTCACTCTACAATGTGTAGCCAACTATTAAATTCATTCGGATTTAATCGGCTTTTAAAATCTGGAATGTCGATCTCGATTCCAAATCAGCAACCTTGCAGTGTCTTTGCCTCCTCCATGCACACATGGTCTGCACCTCATCACTGGAAAATTCTTGGTGAAAGGGGTTCTCACATTCTTCATCCTCCACTGCATCAACTCTTGGTTCTACAGTCTGATTCTGAAGAACTTTGCTCCAAGACTGCAAGCCGCTTCTGTAGTCGCTTGATTTCACATTGCAAGTTTTCGACAATCAGTTCGTGATTTGATCTTGCAACATTTCTTTGTGGCGGCATCTTTTCTGTGTAGTTTCTAGAATTTCAGCAAGAAACAGATCCAAAACAAAAGTCTGGGTAAAACCTCTATACAGGCAAAGAATTCCAATGACGCCAACTGCAGCAAGTAAAAAAACTGGAAACCCAAAAGCATAGCACCAAAATGCAAAGACATGATTTAGGAATCACATGAAAACAAAGAATGAGAAAGAAATAATGCAGGGAGCAAAATGCTGCAGCCCGAAACAAGGAGAACAACAAGAAAATTGTTTTAATGGAAATAAAGCACGAAATTGAATAAAGAATATTAATAATACCAGAATAATACTAACGTGTATGTGGATTTGGATAAACAAAAAAAAAAAAGAAAAAACACTAAGAAGAATATGGACATTTTTATTGGCAAAATACCACTTGAGAGCTACCTCAGGGTTGCAACAGCAAGGAAAGCGGTATGAGTACTGAGCCACCCTCCTGGAAAGAAAAAAAACTCTCTAAAAACTACTTACCCAAAGCCGCCTACAGGTCTTTTTATTTTTAAGCTAATACCCTTAATAGTTATAATTTTTCCATCCAAAGAAATAGAACTTCAAAAAACACATGACACAGAAAAGACTGCAATAAAATAACCAAGAAGGTTATTAGGACAGCGACACTTCAAGCTTTGACGTCAGTAAGGTTTAATAAGGATCCAATATTCTTATGTTGATGGAGGCATCAACAAAGACACGATAGAGAGCATTGATGAAGGTATTTAGGAGGTATGATGAGAGAATTTTGACAAAATCATATATTCATGTTGATGTTGGATGAATTTGTAAAGGTGTTAAAACAGAGAAACTTATGAAAGGCATTGATAAAAGTGTTCATGAAGACATCAATTGAGTGCCAACCTTCGGCAGGATACATGTGAGATGGTTGTATGACAAGTTTCTGATGATTATTCTGTGCTGCAATGATACAGATTGGTTGGAAGGTGTGGTGGCTAGCACATAGAGTCAGAGGTATGATAGGGTTGCTGATTAGAGATAGAGAAGGGATTGCTTAACATTTGTGTGCTAGCATATTATGAAATGAAGTATCAAAAGTGTTGTTGGAGATCTGAATAGAATGATTTGGTTAGGTATGTTGCTCACAAAGTCTAATGATAATAGATTTGGAGGGTGTTGCATGGCACTTTCAATGAATCCCACATGTAAGCAAGCAACATTAGATAAGTTATTCTTTAGAGCAGTTTTATATGGAACTTTATATGATAATGATGAGGTCGAGGAAATGTATGGACCAAACTCTCACTCCATGAGATGTTTTCCGCTTTGCCTTAAAGACCTCACTCACAATTTTGTCCCATTGGTGTAATTTTTCAGGAGGTCATCCATCTCAGAAGTGCTCTCACATGACCACATTTAACTTTAGAGTTTTTAATAAAATTTCAACTATTGCACCAAAAGACGCCTCAAAATTTAAGAGTCTAGTTTCATTCTTCGTTAGAGGTTTCACAGGAAACATGCAGAGGATGATTTGATGCCCGCGACATTAAGTATTTGTGGGATTTGAGCTTGGGAGGGGATGCAATATTGTGGATACAAGAGAGGTGTGGTATGGTGGATTATTATTTGAACTAGCAAGAAGGTATTGAAGACACGAGGACCTATAGGAAGTATAGAATGTTGATTTGAAGACATGTCATTTTGGTTGGGATTCATGTTTGATGTTGTGCGACATTATCACCATTTAGAGATGGACAACTAAATCTTGTTTGAGGAAGTTGAGTAAGACAAGACCAATGTGTGGCTAGGATCAACAAAGGAGTAAAGTTTCAAGTGATCGATGTTGTCGCTGAGGTGATTTAGGATGAGATGTAGCTTATTGGCAGTGAGCACGCCATTACCTCATAGCGGAGGTAATAATAGTGTCGTGCTCTTTGAAATGAGTGGGAATTTTTTGAAGGAAAACTCGGTTAAAGGGCCATGGAGTCTTCTTGAGCAGCTTGAAAGGAGTGCAAGCGATTTGTTTGTGAATGGAGAACAAGAGTCGTGTGAGCTTGGATATTGCATAGAGAAGATCAGTGTGCTTCTAAAAATCTGTAGTAGGATCAGAAGTAATCTGGCTTTGATATCAAAATATGATAAATTGATCCATTGAAATATATTTTATTGTAGACATGCATTTTTATATATGTGGGTATCACACGATAATGATGCAGAAAATACAATAAATCAAAATATCTCAATAAGAAGGTAATATCATTTTAAAGAGAAAACGATTCCTGCTATATATGATTGTAGCATAGGTTATAGCATGGATGTACTAATAGTTTTGTTTACTCATCAATGACTTTTAAAGGTGCTGTTCATATAGTCGGTTTTGTAATATTACTTTGATTGTTTTGTTTTCTCTATCTGCTTGATTACATGTTTGTTTTCTTAATTCACTAATTTATTTGCCCATTTGCATTTTCTGTTTGATATGATTAGATATTGAGAAGATGGTGTCCGTGAAGGGAATGATCATTCGATGCAGCTCTATCATACCTGAGGTCAAAGAGGCAATTTTTAGGTGCCTGATTTGCGGCCACTTCTCTGAACCCATTATGGTGGATCGAGGTCTGCTTCTCTTATAATTTCTCACAAAATTTAACTAGCATTTCATTATGTCATTGGCATCCTCTTTCATAAAAAAATTATGTTTGTAAATTACATATTTAAACAAAAGAACATACTTTCTTCTATGATATAGATTTGCAACATGATCACATTTTATTGGTGGAAGATTTAAAAAGTTTGATTTGTTTCCATCAATTCTGTGCAATTTGTGGAATAACGGAAGGGGTTTTCACAGAACAAACTGGTATATTAACTTAATATTGGAACTTTTGGTTCCAAAGGGGAATGAAAAATTAGCTAAGAATTTAAGCTGACAATGGCTTAAAATCAAGAACACTAACTGCACTCAATCATGGACCTAACTGAATCAATATACATATATTATGAGAAACCATAAACATTTTCATCTCTTAAGCCTTATTATATGCTTTATATATATATATATATTATTTATTTATTTATTTTTACCCTCCACTTTGTTTGCTTGCTAGGGCGAATTAATGAGCCAACTAGGTGTGGAAGACAGGAATGTTTGGCCACAAACTCCATGGCACTGGTCCATAATCGATGCAGGTTATTCCATTTCACATTTCTATCATCTTTGATTTTTTGAGCCTACTCTCAGAATTTAATTGGGAACTGGAATACTAGATTTGCAGACAAGCAGATAGTCAAGTTGCAGGAGACACCAGATGAGATACCTGAAGGTGGAACTCCGCACACAGTCAGCATTCTTATGCATGACAAACTGGTGGATTCAGGAAAACCTGGAGACAGGGTTGAGGTAAGAAAACAACATGAATGTCATATCTTGGCTGAATGGTATTCTGTGATTTTCTTCTAGTGCTGTCAACGTTTTCATGAGGTGTCTTAATGTTTTTATTGAGTAAAGTGTCAAAATAGTCTCTTGACTGTTTACATGTGGTCATTTTGAGTCCCAAAATCTATAAAAGTGTCAAATTTGACTTCATACACTTCAAATTGGAGTTGAAATAGTCTTTCGACCTATATTAAAGAAGTATGAATAAATTGAAATTTTTATAGACTCTGGGACTAAAATGACCCACTAAGGGGACTGTTTTGGCACTTCTCTTCTATTTTGTCCATTTATTTTACAAATATTTGATTTACTTTGGTAGCAGATTACTGGAGTGTATCGAGCTATGACTGTTAGAGTGGGACCAACTCAGAGAACTGTTAAATCTATTTTCAAGGTATGCAATGCTGTCGTTATATTCCTTCTTGTGATTTCTTGGATGATGAAGGCTTGTTACATCATAACTCTGTAAGAACTATATTAGTTACTATTCTTAACAGACATACATTGATTGTCTCCACTTAAAGAAGACTGATGAGTCAAGGCTGCATGTGAATGATCCCATGGAATGCAGTAATAGTTCTAGTGGGGTTGACACTGCAGAGGATTTACAAGAGTTTCAAGATAAGGTGAACGATCTCCCACTTCTAATCCTCCCTTTCGTCTCCATTCAGATCAATGTTCTTCCCTCTTGTGATTTTTTGATAGCGTGCTTTTCTATTTGGTAATCAATTACTGTTTGTCTTTTAGGTCGATAAGTTGAAATTGCTCTCAAAGCTACCTGATATTTATGATACGCTGACAAGGTCTCTTGCTCCAAATATCTGGGAATTGGATGATGTCAAAAGGGGCCTTCTCTGTCAGGTGGATTCCAATTTACTTGATATTGTTATTACGACGCAACACTTTATCTAATTACATTGACATTCTGTGCAATTTCATACTTTTTCAGCTTTTTGGTGGTAATGCTCTTAAACTACCCTCTGGAGCAAGCTTCCGTGGGGACATCAATATTCTACTTGTTGGAGATCCTGGAACCAGCAAGTCCCAGCTGCTTCAGTACATGCATAAATTGTCTCCACGTGGCATTTATACTAGCGGCAGGGGAAGCTCTGCTGTTGGCTTAACTGCATATGTCACGAAGGACTCGGAAACCGGTGAAACTGTACGATGCATTTCTTCATCAACCTATTTATGACCCTCTGCCATTGTAGAATTTTTTAATGAACTACTTTTTGTTTCCTGTTTTGTGTAGGTTTTGGAGAGCGGGGCACTTGTCCTCAGTGACAAAGGTGTTTGCTGTATAGATGAGTTCGATAAGATGTCAGAAAACGCACGAAGTATGTTGCATGAGGTTTGTGACATGTTGAAGATATGTTTTTTTTGTTGATGTTACAGAAATACCCAGAAAATTTGTTTATTGACAGACTTGAGAAATTCATGCCTTTTGCACATAATTCTCGCTATTGTCATTCCTTGATTTGCGCAAGTTAAATTTAACGGAAAGATGAGATAAAAGTCACAACTTCTGTTTGTGTAGGTTATGGAACAACAAACAGTATCGATTGCAAAGGCTGGGATAATTGCTTCCTTGAATGCCAGGACATCTGTCTTGGCTTGTGCAAATCCTAGTGGATCTCGTTATAATCCTCGGCTTTCAGTCATCGAGAACATTCACCTTCCTCCAACCCTACTCTCCCGGTAAGTGTACTACTATAAACATACAGTTAAATTTATTAATTGCCCTATTTTTGTTCTCACTAATCAACAAGTCTCATTCATTGACAGGTTTGATTTGATTTACCTAATTTTGGACAAAGCTGACGAACAGACAGATAGGCAACTTGCAAAGCATATTGTTGCTTTGCATTTCGAAGACCCTGAGGTTTCTACTTGTGCATTATTTCCATATCGGTTGATTATGTCATTTTTGAAGAATTTAAAATATTTTGTGCAACAAGGCTTGATAATAGTTTGATGAAAAACAAAAGATTTTCGAATTCACATATAGCCAAAAAAAAAAAAAATGTCATGTTTTTTTGCAGAACCGAGTCTCCGCTTGCTGCTGGCTTAAATTCATCAATTCTGCAAATATTTCACTTAGGAACGTCTATTTATGTGCGAACTTATGGTCTTTGGCCGGCATGTCCATGTTGGAGAAAAATAGCGAGCATTTACATGCTTAAATCTACTTTTCTCTAATTTTTTCATTCTATGCTTTATGACTTGCTGATTGTGACAATGGAATATAAATTCACCAAGCAACGTGTTTGTTCTGATAAGAAATATTTGGTTCGAATGTATTTGTTCTTAGCCAAACAAAAAATCAGGCCTGGGAATCCGACCGCTTGGTGATTATTTAGCGAATTATATTTCAAATTTGATATGTCATGCGAAGCTGTTGAACAATATTTATTTTTTTCACAGAATTTAGTGCAGAATGCTATGGGTCTTTCTACTCTTACTGCATACATCAGCTATGCCAGAAAACATATCCATCCTATACTCTCTGATGAAGCTGCTGAAGAACTAACCCGTGGTTATGTTGAGTTGAGGAAAAGAGGAAATTCTCCAGGAAGCAGTAAGAAGGTAAAAAGATACCCTCTTATATGCAATCTTAATGGGTTCTTTTGATTCTTAATAGTCTAAGTGGAGTTCTTTTCATAGGTTATAACAGCAACAGCTAGGCAAATAGAGAGCTTGATTCGTCTTAGCGAAGCTCTAGCTCGAATGAGATTCTCTGAATTGGTAGTCCCAACCACTGCCTTTTCTTCGAGGGTTAACTGGTTTTTTAGTCATTCTGGTAGATTCACTGATACAAAAATTTCAGGTCGAAAAATGGGATGTAGTTGAGGCTTTTAGGCTGCTGGAGGTTGCAATGCAGCAGTCAGCAACTGATCATGCAACAGGTAGTTGAATTATGTAAATTTGAAAGTTACAAATTCATATCTTGTTAGCTAAAACACAATTAACCATCATATATTTGTGAAAGGAACGATTGACATGGATCTTATAATGACTGGGATTTCTGCGAGTGAAAGAATCAGACGAGAGAATCTGGTTGCCGCAACCCGGAACCTTATAATGGACAGAATTCAAATCGGAGTATCGCCAACTCGAGTAGTTGAGGTGATTTATGTTCTCGTCTGATACAAATAGGGGTATTTACATAGCACACAATTCTTACATATTTGCATCTCACACCCAATCATTAATATCACATTATAAATAGGACTATTACCAAATTTCATGCATAGGTTTAAACCACCAAAATGCTGTGTATGTAAATATGAAAATTTTGTTGTGAGAGATGTAGATATATATAAATTGTGTGCTATGTAAATACATAAATTGTTATTTTAGCTGGTGCAATACATATAATTTGATACAACTGCAGTTACTGGAAGAGCTGAGGAAGCAAAGCTCCATGGAAATCCATCTTCATGATGTAAGTTCTAAGTTTCTGGAATGAATACTTTTTCATGGCTTGCTTCCATTTTAGAGTGAAAAATAAGCGTGTTGCTTTTCTGACTGCAGCTGAAGAATGCCCTCACCACTCTAATGAGCGAAGGGATGGTTGTTCTAATTGGTGATAGCGTCAAAAGAATATAATTAGTCATTCATTTTCTTTAGATATAAGATGGTCAGAATTTGAAGGCAGATATATATAGAATCCTGAATGTGCTGAAGTGATGCTAGTTTTTTATTACTAAAGATACTGGAGCTTCCCAACTGGAGCTATAGTGCAGTTGAGCAAATTACTGTTACTGCAGGCATCCAGATGTTTATTATTTTCAATATTTTATGAAGCGCCTATTAATTTCAAATTGTCTTTTCTAATTTCTGTAACAAAGATTTACATGGAAAACACTAAAATGGAAAAATCACAGCCAAAGTAGAAAATTTCATTATGTCAAGAAAAATAAAAAAAAAAGGTTTATATAAGTGAAGGATAGAGGCTCACATAATATGATCCATTAAACCCCAAATTCATATGCGAAAATAATAATAAAGGTCCCTATGGTGGAAGACGTCACCCCTATCACCATAAATCTAAAAAAGTCCAAAATTTTGATTTTGCCACCGCAAACATTTTTAATCGACGTCAAGTAGAATTTGGGTTATATTAAAATATTATTGTTCATTTAACAAACCAATTCAAATGCATACTCCTAATTTTGTTTCAGTAAACTTGCTCAAATGGATGTCTATTTATTGATAGCTTAAAGCGACTGAAATGGAAACTGATTGCAAAATGCTCCTCATGAATACAGAAAAAGTATTATAAAATGGGGAGCGTATACATGCATGTATGTATTTACATATCAAACACCTGAGCTCTATTCTTACATCTCACATAAAATTTTCAAATATCTTAAATTTTAAAATGTGAGGTACACCTTTACATGAACACGATAGCAAATATGTGAAAATTAAAGTTTAGATGTTAGATATATAAATATGCAATAATTAAGTGGTATATGTAAATCTTCCTGAAAAACGAGATTCTTCTGTAAAGTAATTCTCATAACAGTCATCAAATATTGGTTTTTCGCAACTGCTGTTGGAAGAGACCGCTAAAAATTCTTAAAATAATTGAATTTTTGTTCATGCGATTGTTGACTGTTGATTTGCTGGTAACATGTGATAAATTTGAGATAAATTATTAATAACGTTGTCCTTTTTTCTCACTTTTTGAAATGGCAAATAATGGCTATTTATTTGCTGATTTAAAAATCAGCTATAAATTTGCTGATGTAAATGGTGACTCGTGAAGAAAGTGAAACTGTAAACAGTAATCGAGGAGCTATTTATTTGCTAGTAAACGAACAGTAAGTATAATAAAATGCTGTGGTTTGCTAGTTACTATCATTTAGATGCAATCAGGGGTGTAAAAGAGTTGAGCTGAGCTCGGGCCACCGTAGGTTTGAGCTTGAGCTTAAATCTATAAATTTAAGTTGACTCACGAGCTAGTTTATTTATGATAATCTTAATTTAAGATAGCGTTATAATAAAATGACCAATAGAATGAGTAATTAGAAGAGAAATAATAAGAAATCACTTAATATTAAATACAAAATATTAGTTTTTGAACATTTTTAATACTTTTAAAATAAAATCTTTAAACTTATTATTTTGAGTATATTTTGTATTAATATTTTTATTTCTTTTAACGATATGGCTCAAGAGCTAATGAGTTGAGTGGGGCTGGCTTTAGCTTTGCATGTTAGCTCATTGACAAATTCACGAGCTAGTTAGCAAGCCGAGCTCGAGCTGACTCACGAGTCGAGTTGACTCACGCCCAAAATGTAACTAATTATTATTATTTTTCCCTTATCTCCACCAATATTTTGATTTTCTTACTCTTTTTTTGTACGTAATTGTTGAACACACACACAAACATGTTGAATTCAAAAATGTCATGTGAATCACATCTTAGGAATTGAGCGTTGGATAGATGAGAGAAATATAAAATAGAGAAAGAGAATTAGAGTACACACTAACATTGTGTTGCCATTCGTTTTCAATATCACTAGTGTAGGGTGTCTACTAGCATGACTCGAGATGGTCTACGGTTCCTTTGTAGCATCCGGTAGCTCAAGACACTCACTTGGGATTCTTTAGCACTTTTTCGAGGGGGCAGGGGGAGGGGGTGGGGTCATTCGAGACGTGAGAGCTTGAAAGTCTGACGCTGTGTCCCTGACGTCTGGGCTCGAGACTAGGCACCTAGGTGCAAATTTTGGGTACTTAGGTGCCAAAGAAAGAAAAAAATTGGCCACTTCTTAAGAGCCTGAATGTTTGTCACCACCTAGGTGGTGCCTAGGCTCCAGACCTAGCACTAGGGTGCCATACTAGTGCCTAGGCTCTATAATCCCAACACGTAGGCCCCAAAGATCTATATGCCTAAGTGCCGGCCACTTCCCAGATGTAAGTGCCGGTCACTTCCCAGATGACAAAAAATCATCGTTTTGACGTCGTTTAGATCCTCGAGGCAGTCGTCGTGATGATGAGCCTTGGGATGGTAAAAGGGATGTGTGAATGTCTCTTTTACCCCCCATTAGTAGCTTCACATGATTCTTTTTGAGAGCATTTTTCCCATTTTTGAGGGAGGAGCCGAGCTTACCGATCGGTCTCCCCCTTCTTACGGTCTCCTTTTTGGCCGAGAGGGGTTTTCACTCTTGATTTCTCCCTTGATCGACTTTTTTCTGAGGGATCTTTCTCATTTCTTCAGTGGGGTGAGCCGAGAGGGAGAAGCGGGGGAGCGCGACGCTGAAGGAGGGCTCAAGGGGAGCTACCGTGGAGAGCTTTTTGGAGAGCAAGAGAAGGAGATTTTCTCCCTCATTTTCTTCTCCTTCTCCAACCCGTCCGCTTATTCATCTTCTTCATCTTCCTTCGCATTCTTTGAGTGTGAGAGGAGACTTTTTGGAGGATGGACTTGGCTAGCACGACGTCCACTCCCCTACACTGGAGGAGAGGTTCAACCTAGCTCGGTGAAGGATTGCCAGAGCATGGCCTGATCACCGTTAGATCATGGGCTTCTCTTCAACCGATAGGAGAGCTTCTCCTCACCTGAAAGAGCGTGTCTGCAACCATTACGGTAGTGGGATTTTCTTAAACTCTTGCATTTTTCTGCTTAACAAGGCCTATATTAGTCTAGATTTTGCATCGTGGGTTTGGCCACCCACACAGGGTGAGCATGGTTTGCCAACGATAGTCGGCACCACCATGTTCACTTTCATCGGTTGATTCCCATGTGTGGACTTCCCTATACGAAGCCGAGTGATTTCCTCTTTTTGTGAAACCTAGGCCTAAATCTTAATGGGTTGAAATTCTACTTTCCCACGGCTTTAGCACCTCGAACCTTCCCTGGAGGGGTTTGAGAGTTCAATCCTAAAGGATGGGAAAAGCTTTGTAACTAGTCTGCTTTAAAATTGGTAAATGACTTCCTCTAGGAAAAATTAGAGGGTGAAGTACATTTCTACACCAAATTGGAGGTGGCTATGCTGCAGATCCAAGAGTGTCAACCCTAAATACGTATACGAGGTCGTTAGGATGAGTTTGACGTGTCGTAGACCATTTCGGGTTGCATCACATATGTGTGGCCATTCGTGGATTTGTTTTGGCATGTGGATCATTTCTTATACTGCACATGATTGCTTGAGCAACTCGGGACAATCGGTCATCCCAAGTCGATCCCTAATCCAAATGGGATTGATCAACCACTGCATGTTGATCACCCATTGTTTGTTTGATTGGTCATTCCGAGCTGATGAATATATTTTTTTGGGTTTGATCGGCTGCTACATGTCGATCACTCACCTCGGGTTTGATCGGTCATCCCAGGCTGATCACTCTAACTTTTAGGTTTGATTGACCACTATGTGTCGATTATTTGTTGTGGGTTCGATCGGCCATCCTGGGCTAATCCCCCATTCTCTTAGGTTTATTCGAACGCTATGTGTTGATCACCCACTTTGGATTTGATCAGCCATATCGTACCGATCACTCAATCATTTTCGGTTTGATTGACCGCCATGTGTCGATCATCCGCTGTGGGTTTAATCGGTTGTTTCAGGCCGATCATCCTATCTTTCTAGATATGATTGACTGCCACATGTTGATCACCCACTATGGCTTTATTTGGTTGTCCCAGGATGATCACCCTATCTTTCTGTGTTTGATTGATTTCCATGTGTCAATCACCCATTATGGGTTTGATCGGCTGTCACATGACAATCACCCTATCGTATTGGGTTTGTTTTACCGACACGTGTCGATCACCCTCTGTTGGTTTGATCAGCTGTCGTGGGCCGATCACCCTATCCTTTGGCTTTGATCAATCATCACGTGTTGATCACCATTTGTGGGTTTGATTGGTTGTCCTGAGCCAATCACCCTATTGTCCTTCTCGAGTCGATCACTCTATCCATTGGGTTTGATTGATTGTTATGTGTCAATCACCCACTTTGGGTTTGATTGGCCTTCTCAGGCCAATCACCCTATCTTTTGGGTTCGATCGACCGTCTTGTGCTGATGACCCACTCTTTTGGATCTGATCGATTACCCCAGATCAATCCACCCGCTCCTTTGATCTGACCAGCCACCATGGCTTACCACTTGCATGCTTGTATGCCTTTGCATATTGTTGCATGTTTTCTTTGCATGTGTGTTTGATCATTATTGGGGCAAAGGTGCAATTCTCCCTAGTGGCATCCTATACCTTAGGCGATCGAACAAAGTATCTCTTGTGCTGTATGTCTTACATGATCATTATCATTGGCTTGAGATGCATTTTGTGTGTTCATTCACACACTCATTCCACTGGTATGATCCTCCTTAGTGAGGATTACCATCCTTCATGTCATTGCCTCCCCGATATACCTAATTTTTCGAGCCACTACCACTTATGCGCGCTCTTCAGATCACTACCTCCATGACATACCCATCTTTCAGACCTCTGCTTTCATGACATAACTACTCTTTTGGGTCACTACCTCTACGATATACATATATTTCGGGCTTAAGCCTTCATGTCATGCCTATCCGTCCACTCACTGCCTCCACAACGTAACTGTCTTTTAGTTCGCTGACTCCATGACATACCTAACTGTCGGGCCACTGCCTCCTCGACATGCCCATCCTTCAAGTAACTGCTCAATGGAATACCTATCTATTGGACACGACATACCCATCTATCGCATCGCTGCCTTTACGGCATGCCCACCCTTCTTGAGTCACTGCCTCCATGACATTCTCACCCTTACCACTCTTGTACATCCTTTTATGCCTGTTGCATATCATACATGATTGCATGCGTTCTCAGTGAGTGCCTCTAGGGTAAGGTGTGAAACCTTTTTATAGGTATTCTTTTACTTGATGCAAAACTCACTTGCAGCTGGTGTCTGCTGATACACTTAAAATATTTAGTGTTTTTAAGCACATTTTTATACCTATTTTTGATGATATTGCACTTTAATGGAAGGTATTTTTATTTTTCTCTTGCAGGTATGATGAAAATGAGTGATTGTAACAAAAGGAATAAAAATGATCAAATTTGAAGCAAAAATTGGAAGGTGTGCAAATTTGGCCTTTAGCGCCTATGTGCCGGATGGCTAGCTGACCCACTTTTTATATGTTTGCAAATTATGTTAATAGTAACGGCTCCAAAAACTTGATCCCGCTTTAATATATATATATATATATATATATAAAATATATATATATATATATATATTTGATTTTATGATAGAATGTTTAATGTGGATTCTACGCAAGTATACGTATTGTATCAAGTAATACATGGCTCTAGTGGAGTCATGGTTATCGATCCCATAGGGAAGTTTTTAACAGATTTGTATCAGCTAAAATTTAAAGGAATTACTTACTAATATAGTAATCGAAAATTTTAAGTAACTACAGCAACTAAAGTAAACTAATGCTTGAAAATAAAGTTGATTTAATTAATTCAGAAAAAGTATCATTCTCCTTGTTTTTAGAAAATTAAGTGAATGATGAATTTAAATAGAATTTTTGAATTGTATTGTGACAAATATGAGCATTCCTATTCTTTACCCTTTGGTCCAGGTGCAAAGAACAATGAGTAATCCTACGTTTGATTACTGAATCTGTGGCTAGACTGGGAGGATACTGGCTGCCACTTCAGAGCTCCCACGTTCCCCTCACCTGAGGGCTAACATCTACACTTCAGCTCTCAAACAATAGGACCAAATTGAATATTTTAGTCTGTCACACTAAAATGTTCAATTCTACGTCCGATAAATAATATTTCCCTATTTATTTGCACCCTCCTTCCAAGGCTTTTGACTTCCTTGAATATTGGATGTAATTTTTACTATAGTTGATAATTCAACATATTTTAACAAATCAATTGGCCAGATTGAAAGTAAATTAAGTTTTAAGTAAAAATTCTCACAACTTATTTTAATATATTAGGTACTTCTATTTAATTTCATCAATTCGCATAATTTTCATAAACAAGGAGTAAGACTAAGAAAACTACTCAGAATGCATGGGAATAAAACAAAGCATGGATTTCATTTAAAGTTAACAACAATAAACAAAGATACTTATCTTAATTTCCTCCCCAAGCAGCTCCTTGAAGTTCCTTTGACTTTTTCTTCTAGTACAGCATACTTCTAACTCACTAAAGATACACTAAGACTCTCTAAATAGACACACTTAAGACTCAGGAGACACAAACTTAAAAGACACCCAAGACACACAGAAGACAGTAGAATTCGGCCTCTATTTATAGAGGTAGGCAAAGGTCCAAGGGATGCTTAAACACCTCTTCAAAAAGCGTCCAGGTTCAATGTATTTGCATTTTGAACTGTCTCACCGTCGGCGGGAAACGACCTCGCCGTCAGCGGGGCTTCTAGAAGGTCTTCAAACCGCGCGATCTCGTTGTCGGCGAGGTAGTTATAATTCCTTCAGAAATTCTCCTCATGATCTCGCCGTCGGCGGCCTCGATCTCGCCGTCGGCGACTTAGTTCATTTTGCATGAATTTCTTCCTTTTTGATCCAAATTCGCTCCATTTCATGCTTTTTTCTTCTATCACTTATAAATCTTCGTTCCTGCAGTAAAATAAAGAAAATATCTTTCTTTCAAATGCAATTTCATCAAAAATAGATATGAATTTCTTAATATATTTTTCTGTGATCAAAATCCCCCAAACTTAATTATTACTTGTCTTCAAGTAATTTTATTACTAAATAAAAATAATGATTTTTGTAATATAATTTTTCAATTCAGATATACTATGAATTAAATTTAAATAACATTAGTAAAGTTGAATAGAAATATTTCTAAGTAATTAAATTAACTTTATAGATATAAGATTATCTAGTTATCAGGTCTAATATTTCTAGCTTTCTATTTATTTCAGGAATGACTATATTTAAAAGAGTAAATTACTTAAGATATTTAGATGATAGGAAGTTCAAGAAAACACTATTTAGTAAAATAGTAATCCATATATATAAGTTTAGAAATATAATTAAGTTTTACCCTTTAGGTTGAATCCATTGAAGCCAATTTTGATAAGGCATCTCCTCAAGCTTCTCCTCACTTATATTTTTCTTTTCTTTTCTTTTTGGATTGATTTTCAATCCTTCTCTTTTTCTTTTTTCTTCTTTTCAAGTGAGGATTACTGTATCTGGATAACCTGTTAATAATTTTGAACTTCAACTTTCTCTTCCTAAATTTGAAACTTAAAATATTTCCTTGCTTATATATATTTCATAGCCTTTACTTCATTGAGTTTCAATCCTTTCTTTTTCATTTAAATACCTAAAAATTTCAATTTTAGAATATAGTTTTCCTTACTTTAAATAGTTTACTATATTCTTATTCCTTTTAACCAAATATCTTATTCCATTAATTAATTAAATTACTAGAAACATTTTATTTAACTTTCTATAATAATTAAATAAAGTAATTCATGTTTATTGAATTGAAAAACTACTATAGAAAATCATTTGATAATAATTTTTGAAAATAGAAAATGAGAAAAATTTAATAATTAAATTTGTATTTTTACCTTCCCCCAAACTTAAATTTTTCTATCTATACTAAATAGTGAAAAGGGAAAGTATATAGTAAAGTTCATCAAACCTTTGAGCTTTAGGTATTTCTTTTCTTTGAAATTTTTGCGAGCTTTTTCATTACTTACAGAACCTGTACTGTTAGTATTCTTCCACATATAGTATTTAAAAGAAAGTGCAGGGATGAAATTTTAAAAATAAGTATCAAATGAAAACTTAATCTATTACTACACATACAATCAACTAACCTACTTCAAAACATATTAAAACAATCTAAACAATATTAAAAGTTCATAACTTATAAAAACTTAAACAACACATTAAAGAAAAATTAACATCCTATCTAAAAGAAAAAATTGCAAACTAATTTAACACACATAAAAAAAAACTAACATCATAGCATAAGCAAACACACCAACATCCACAGTCCACATAAAGTACAGAATAATTACATACAGAATAATAAAATTTCCAAAATAAAAATAAATCTAACAAACTAAATAAAGGCTCTAATCTTCTGCATCAAAATCCCAGGCTATATCATCTCCCTGATCTCCAGGCTGAGAAGGCTGAGCAGGCTGGTACTGTGAATATCGGGGGAACTCAGGAAAGACAACATCTAAATCACCGCTCCTATATCGACGTTCAGCCTCATAATATGTAATTTCGTACTCGGAATGTCGCTGGAGATATTCACTATCATAATCGTGTCTTCTTTCCAAGCCTCCAATCCTTTGGTCTATATGCTCAAATCTTCTTTCCATATTTTCTCCAAATTGCTTAAAACTCTTTCTACTCAGGGTTAGCTCATTCATCAGATCTTGAAGGGTAGGAGTGGTGTACTGAGGGGGTTCATAACTAGTAGAGGGTATATCTCTACTTGAAGAAGGTACATAATCCCTTGTCCTGCATCTCCATCCTTTGTGGGATTCATATTTCTTTATATTAGCTCGAGTAATGGGTTTCATAGGTTCAACCCATTCCTCATCATCTTGCCTCTACCCCAGATAATTGGCAGAGTGCATAGATAAGACCAGGATGTCCTAGTCCTCCTCTACTTTCATTTCTTGAGGTGGCTAATATATTTTTATAAATTACACTTCCCACATTAATACTCTTTTGGTTATGAATACAGAAATTCAGAACTGCTCTATCTCTTGTTACCTCACTATGGTGGTAGGTAGGTAACAAAGTAGAGCAAATAAAATAGTGCCAGGCTTTTGATGTTGCATTTAACATAGAAAGAGGGAAGTTTACCCGTTCTCGCTGCTTTATCTTCCAGACGCCTTTCCCATCAGTGAGAAAGTCGATCACCTCTTCCAGTGGTCCTTCCATAGTTCCAAAAGTTTCATACTCGCTGGTGTAGGTGTCTCTTACCTCGTAATAAGCGTTTATTCTAGCAGCATTGAATTCCACAAAAAATCCTCTAACCTTAACCGGTGCATCTTTAGCCTGTGTTAAATTCGCATAAAATTCCTTTACCACTTCTACAGCGGCTCTGTTGGTCACGAAATAGAAATTTTCCCATCCTCATTCCTTAATGATTCGCTCAACTTCTCCTCCAGGACTTTTGAAAACTCGATCTTGAATGCATGTTCTGGCTTGTATATTGTGAAAATATCTTGATTGTGCCATTGCATTCACAAAACGAGTTTCGTCGTAATCCACCCGTCGCTTTTGTCATGGAGCCATTTTCGATCTGTGAAATTTGCAAAAATTTTAACTAAACTCCTAAATATTACTAAGGAGGCTTCCTACAACATCTAAAATCCATTTAAATCAATTTCCATGAAATTCTTCCAAGTATTTTCTCCACATTTCGAAATTTTTCAAAATTTTCCAGTGTAGAAGAAATCCATGGTGAAAATAAAAAATTTTTCCATAGGAGTGAAGCTCTTACCAAGGGAAGATGAAATCCAGTGTCAAAAAGTGTTGAAATCGCCTCAAATCCAAGATCTCTCAAGCCATAGGTCGGTTTTTTTGAAGTTTTGAGGAAGGGGATGATGAATAGTGTCGGTTGACTGGTCAAATATAGGTCTTTTCGTGATCTCGCTGTCGACGGGCTTTTTCTCGCCGTTAGCAAGCTAATTAATTTGATAAGGCAAAAGTTTCGGGAAAAATCCGCCGTCGGCGAGCTCGGTCTCGCTGTCAGCAGGTTTTCTCGCTGTCGGCGAGATCCCAAAATTTTTAAATTTTTTGAAATTCGTCAATCATTTTCAACCTCGATTTGCCCTTAATCAATCTTCCGATCACTTAATTTTATAATAATATGAAGATTAGATACTTATACTCACAAAAAGTTCACACAACACAAGTAATATAACTTTATATATGAAATCCATGAGACTTACAAACTTTACACTAACAACTTAACAACATACTTAACTTAAATGTTCAAATCCATAATACTCAGCATCGCAATCCACACCACAACACTCTAAATGCTGAGACATAACAATTACAAATAATCTCATCAAATCTGAGATGATCAAATCAAAGTTCGACTCATAATAAAACCTAAATCCAAATCAACACATATATACACAAATATATGACATAAAATAGAAATCTTTCCTACTCCTCAGTGTCTGAACTATCATCCTCTCTGATATTCCCGATGCGACGCAGGTGCATAAATAAATTGTAGAAAGGCCTGAAAGGGAATTCTACAGTAGATTCTTCATTAATCCACCCTTTCTGTCTCAGTAAATGGATAAAACTAGCTTCTAGATGTCCAGTATGATCAAAGTCCTCCTTCATCCTCCAGTCAATGTGATCAAACATATCAGAGATATTGTCGATGGAATTCATCACATTTTGCAACTCTTTTTCCAATCCTTTAATCTTCTTCAGAATGAAATTTATTTTATCAGTAAGGGGCCTTGCTAAAGGATTGTTCTGTGATGCTTTGTCAGAAATAATGGTAATCTCATCATTGTTATCCAAAGTTGGAAACATATCCGTAGGATCAAGTGGTTTCCATGGCAAAAGTACTTTTTCCCAAGCCTCATAAGAAACTTGGTACTGACTGCATAAAGCAAATATAGTCGATGGGTGTCCAAGTCCATGAATTGACCCATGCACAATCAATCCCAATGTAGACTTTACTATAATTGATCCAACATCGATAGGTAGTCCAATTTGAATACAATAGTTTAATATAGCGCATTCCTTTGAAACTTTATTTACCCTCATAGTAGGTAATAATTTTGATGAGATAAAGAAATGCCAATGCTTCGAGACAGGGTTAAGAAGTGATGTAGAAAAACTGACATACCCGTCTTCGCGTAACTCCCAATCATCAGGTTCGTCGGTCAGGTATCTATAGATCTCGTTCATATTGTATCTTGAAGGCACAAAGTTGGAATAATGACAAACAGAGGTATTCTCTATAGAAAATAATTCATTTACCCTTGAAGGAGTAAATGTTACCCATCTTCCTTTGACGTAGACATTTCCATTGTTGATCGCATGTAGATTAGAGTAAAACTCTTTAACTACTGGAATAACTACAGCGGATGTCGTATAACAAAATACCTCCCAATGCCACTGTGCGATCATTTATTTAATTTTTGTGGTGGAATTCTCTACTCCTCTGTTGACAAATCCCCTTTCTTTAATAATTCTTTTCTTCATCAAGCCTTTGTTGAAGATACGCTGCGCCTCAGAACTGACGAATTTTCTTCGGTTGAAAACTTCAGTTTTTGTGGTTTCTAAGAATTTGGTGGCCATTTCGGATTGAAAGGATTGGTCTCTAGTCGTTTCTAAGGAAGAAAACAGTGTAAAATTGGATTTGGGATAATTTCCTACAAAGAAATGGCTTAGAATCGTCCAAAACCGCACGAAAATTCTTAAGAAACCAAAATTTCAACTACCTCACCGTCAGCGGGAAGTTTCTCGCCGTTGGCGAGCTAGTTATAAAACTTATTAAATCATGGCACATGTTCTCACTGTCAGCGGGCTCGGGCTCACTGTCGGCGAGATTCGTAAAAATAGCCCATTTTCGCTCTGGTTCAAATATTTTCTGATCTCATCATATAGGTTCAAATTTTTGATGATTCTAATTAAAAATTTGAGTAGTAAGATTTGTTTTAATAATATAGACTCACTAATTTGTAGATAATTAAAATAAAAGACTACTATGGGTTGCCTCCCATAAAGTGCTTGGTTTAACGTTGTCAGCCCGACCTAATTTCAGTTAGTAATCAGGTTGACTAAGCATTAAAACCTCTTTAAAATTTGGTCTTCTATCTTCGAAATATGGTTTTAATCTATGTCCGTTTACCTTAAATCTATGTCCTGTTTTTGGATCTTCAATTTCTATAGTTTCATATGAAAATATTTGAGTTATGGTGAAAGGTCCTAACCATTGAGATTTCAATTTTTCAGGAAATAATTTCAATCTAGTATTATATAGTAGAACTTTTTGTCCTGGTTCAAATTTTCTCTGATTAATCTTCCGATCATGCCATAATTTCATCCTTTCTTTATAAATCCTATCATTATCATATGATTCATTCCTTAATTCTTCCAATTCATTTAATTGCAACAATCTCTTTTCACCAGCTTCTTTCATATTATAATTAAATTCTTTAATCGCCCAATTTGCTTTATGTTCTAATTCAACTGGTAAGTGGGAAGTTTTTCTATATATAAGCCTATAAGGAGTCATTCCAATCGGTGTTTTATAAGCAGTCTTGTACGCCCATAATGCAGTGTCTAGTCTTATAGACCAGTCTAATCTATTAGGGTTTACAGACTTCTCTAATATACGCTTAATCTCTCGATTAGAAACTTCAGCTAATCCACTAGTTTGTGGATGATAAACGAGATGATATCTTATGCATAATATTATATTTTTCTACTAGTTTGTGAATATATTTGTTTCTAAAATGAGTTCCTCCGTCAGTGATAATCACTCTCGGCATTCCAAATCTAGTAAAAATATTTTTCATTAAAAATTTTGAAACACTTTTAGCATCACACCTAGGTAAAGCTTGTGCTTCGATCCATTTGGAAACATAATCAACGAACTACTAATATATATGAGTTTCCAAATGAAGGAATAAAAGTTCCCATGAAATCTAATCCCTAAACATCAAAAATTTCAACTTCTAATATAAAATTCAGAGGCATTTCATTTTTTCTTGATATATTTCCTACTCTTTGGCATTTATCGCAGGTTTTTATATATCTTTATACATCTGTAAATAGAGTAGGCAGTAGAATCCAGATTGTAGAATTTTATGCGCAGTTTAATCTGTCCCAAAATGTCCTCCAAAATCAGAATCATGACATTTTTGAATAATTGGTTCAGTTTCTTCATAAGGCACGCATCTTCTAATAATTAAATCCTTACATTGCTTTTATAAGTATGGTTCATCCCAAAAGTATGTTTTAGTATCATGAATGAATTTTTTCTGTTGTTGTAAAGTTAACATAGGTAGTAGAATGTCACTTACAATATAATTTACTATATCAGCATACCAAGGTAATTTCCACTTATTTATATTATAAAGTTGTTCATCAGGAAAACTGTCTAAAATTTCATTATCAGTATCAGATAATTCATGATTTTCTAATCTTGATAAATGATCTGCAATTTGATTATCAGTTCCCTTTTTGTTAATGATCTCAAAATCAAATTCTTGCATTAATAATATCCATCTAATTAATCTTGGCTTAGAATCTTTCTTTTGCATTAAATACTTTATAGCAGAGTGATTAGTATGTAAAATACATTTAGTTCCTATTAGATAATCCCAAAATTTATTAAAAGCATATACTACTGCTAATAATTCTCTTTCAGTAACTGTATAATTTATTTCAGCATCATTTAGAGTTTTACTAGCATAGTATATAACTTTGAAAATCTTATCGTATCTTTGCCAAAGAACTGCTCCTATAAGCATAATCACTAGCATCACACATAAGCTCAAATGGTTTCTCCCAATTAGGTGAAACTATTATAGATGCCTGTAATTAATTTATCTTTTAATAATTTGAAAGCATTCAGGCATTCAGTTGTAAATTCAAATTTCTTGTCCTTTTCAAGAAGTTGGCATAGAGGTTTAGTAATTTTTGAAAAATCTTTAATATAACGTCTGTAGAATCCAGCATGTCCAAGAAAACTTCTTACCCCTTTCACCGTAGTTGGAGGTGGTAATTTAGCTATAACTTGAATTTTTTCAGGGTCTACTTCCAAGCCCTTTTCCAAAATTTTATGCCATAATACAATGCCGCCTGTAACCATAAATTGACATTTCTCGCAATTAAGAACTAAATTAGTTTTCTCACATACTTCAAATACTTTTTCAAGATGATTTAAGCATGTGTCAAATGTTGTTCTAAATACAGAGAAATCATCCATAAATACTTCTATTCCATTATCAATTAATTTACTAAATATAGACATCATACATCTCTGGAATGTTGCAGGTGCATTACATAATCCAAAAGGCATCCTTCGAAAAGCGAAAGTTCCATAAGGACTAGTAAATGTAATTTTCTCTTGATCCTCAGCAGCAATTTGTATTTGATGATAACTGGTATATCCATCTAAGAAACAAAAATATTTATGTCCGGCTAATCTATCTAACATCTGGTCTAGAAATGGTAAAGGGAAGTGATCTTTCCTGGTGGCTGTATTTAATTTTCTATAATCAATACATATTCGCATCCAGTAACTTGTCTTATAGGGATAAGATCATTATTTTCATTAGCTTTTACGGTCACTCCTCCTTTCTTAGGTACACAGTGAATTGGGCTTACCCAAGCATTGTCAGAAATAGGATATATAATACCATTATCTAACCATTTTAAAATTTCCTTTTTAACTACTTCTTTCATTATCGGATTTAATCTCCTTTGGGGATCTGCTTTAGGCTCATGTTCATTATCTAAAATAATTCTGTGCATACAGATTGAAGGACTAATTCCCTTAATATCTGCTAAAGTCTAACCAAAAATTTTCTTATATTTTTTTAATGTATCTAAAAGTTTTTGTTCTTGAGATTCATTTAATTCAGTTGAAATAATAACTGGTAGAGTTGAAGAATTACCTAAGTAAGCATATTTCAAATGATTAGGTAACATTTTTAACTCAAGTTCAGGAGGTTTAATAATCGATGGAACTATATTTTTTTCAGAGTTTTCAGTGTTATCCAAAAATTCAAATTTCTCTTGAATATAATCTAGTTCTTCATTTATATCGAATTTTTCAATTAATTCAGTATTTTCTTTTTCTAATTTTTCTTCATAATATTACTTAAAATGTTCTTTTTGTAAATGATCGAGTATTTCCATTCGAAAACACTCATCGTCTTTTTCTAGCGCAGGATACTTCATTGATTTAGCAATATTAAAAGTTACTTTTTGGTCATTTACTCTCATAGTTAATTCTCCTTTCTGAACATCAATCATAGCTTTTCTAGTGGCTAAAAATGGTCTTCCTAAAATGATAGGAATTTCTTTATCTTGTTCAATATCTAAAACAATAAAATCTACAGGGAAGATAAATTTATCCACTTTTACTAATACATCTTCAATAAATCCCTCAGGATATGTAACAGAACGATCATCTAATCGAAGAGTTACCGAAGTAGGTGAAATTTCTCCCAATCCTAATCTTTTAAAAATTGATAGAGGCATTAGATTGATGCTTGCTCCTAAGTCACACAAAGCTTTTCCATAGAATTTTTCTCCAATAGCGCAGGGTATAGTGAAACTATCGGGATCTTTTAATTTTTCGAGAAGCTTTTTCCGAATAATAGCACTACACTCTTCACTAAGTGCGACCATTTCATTATCGGTAAATTTTCTTTTTTTATTTAGAATATCTTTCATGAATTTTACATAGTTTGGCATATGTTCTAAAGCTTCTACGAAAGGAATATTTAACGTTAATTTCTTAAGAATTTCAAGGAATTTAGCAAATTGTTTATCTTTTTTATGTTGAATTAGTCGTTGAGGAAATGGTGGTGGAGGTTTTTAAACAGAAATTTTCATTGGTATTAAAGGATTTTCTAAGTTTGGATCTTGTTGATTCTTTTCCTTTTCAATTTCCACTTCCTTCTTTTGACTTTCAAGTTCTTTCTGAATTTGAGGTTCTAATTCTTTTCCACTTCGTAATTGTATCGCTTTAATTTGTTTATTTCCCTTGTCTTTGGGATTTATTTCCACATTACTAGGAAATGTTCCAGGTATTCTATTATTAAGTGCGGTAGCGATATGTCCAAGTTGAGTTTCAATATTTTTAATAGCTGTTCATTTATTTTGTAATTGATTACCTTGTATTTGTAATTAATTTCCTAGATTTTGTAGATGTTGACCCATATTTAATATTAATTCTTCTATAGATAATTTCTTATCTTTAAATTGTGGGTTATTATTATTAAATCCGGGTGGATAATTAGGTTTATAATTAGAATTTCCTTGATTAGATGGATTTCCTAATGGTTGTGTTATGTTATTCATCCACGGTTGATTAGTTGTGTTATTATTCCAATTAAAATTAGGATGATTTTTCCATCCAGGATTATAATAATTCGCATATGGATTATTGGGTCTGTTATTAATTGCATTTATAGTTTCATATTGAGATTGGGATTCTATAATTTGTCCAGATGAGTTTTCTTCTAATATAGTTGGAGAGTAATTCAATCCAAGATGATCTAATTTTTTAGATATAGCAGCGATCCGTGAAGCTAACATAGATATTGCATCATTTTCATGAATACTAGCTATCTTTTCGGATTCATTCTATCAACGAGCTATTGAAAATTATTGGTTGTCATTTCTTCGATTAGTGCATAGGCTTCATCAAATGGTTTTGACATTAATGATCCTCCAAGTAGACAGCATCGATGATTGATCTTAAAGATCCTACTAATCCATTATAGAAAGTTTGAATAATTAACCAATCTGGTAAAGCATGATGTGGGCATTTCCTAAGAAGTTCTTTAAATCTCTCCCAAGCTTCATATATTGATTCTCCATCAAACTGACTAAAAGAAGTTATATCATTTCTAAGCTTAGCAGTTTTAGATGGTGGAAAATATTTGGATAGAAATTTTTGTGATAACTCTCCCCAAGTTTTAATAGATCCAGGTGCTAACGAATTTAACCACATTTTAGCCTTATCTCTCAAAGAAAAAGGAAAAAGTCTAAGTCTAATAGCATCGTTAGATACTCCTTCATATTTGAAAGTAGCACATAGTTTTAAAAAACTAGCAAGATGTAAATTAGGATCTTCAGTAGGTGAACAACTAAATTGATTGTTTTGTACCATTTGGATAATTGCAGGTTTAAGTTCAAATGAATTAGCAGCTACATCAGGGTTTTGAATAGTTAAATGAATTTCATCTAATGTAGGGTTGGCATAATCTCTTAATGGTCTCTGTTGATTGATATTTTCATTTTTAGGAATATTTGCCATTTGTGTTAAATTTATAAATTCTCTTTTTTGTTTTCTAATTCTTTTAACCGTACGCTCTAATTATGAATCGTAAGGTATTAAATTTTCGTTTCCAAATTTTCGCATACAATTTTATAAAACAAAATAGTCCGTTACTCTAAATAATTTCTTTACTTCCCCTGAAATGGCGCCAAAAACTTGACCCACTTTTTATATGTTTGCAAATTATGTTAATAAGTAACGACACCAAAAACTTGATCCCGCTTTAATATATATATATATATATATATATATATATATATATATTTGATTTTATGATAGAATGTTTAATGTGGATTCTATGCAAGTATACGTATCGTATCAAGTAATACAGGGCTCTAGTGGAGTCCTAGTTATTGATCCCACAGGGAAGTTTTTAACAGATTTGTATCAGCTAAAATTTAAAGGAATTACTTACTAATATAGTAATCAGAAATTTTAAGTAACTACAACAACTAAAGTAAACTAATGCTTGAAAATAAAGTTGATTTAATTAATTCAGAAAAAGTATCATTCTCCTTGTTTTTAGAAAATTAAGTGAATGATGAATTTAAATAGAATTTTTGAATTGTATTGTGACAAATAGGAGCTTTCCTATTCTTTACCCTTTGGTCCAGGTGCAAAAAACATTGACTAATCCTATGTTTGATTACTGAATCTGTGGCTAGGCTGGGAGGATACTGGCTGCTACTTCAGAGCTCCCACGTTCCCCTCATATGAGGGCTAACATCTACACTTCAACTCTCAAACAATAGGATCAAATTGAATATTTTAGTCTGTCACACTAAAATGTTCAATTCTACGTCCGATAAATAATATTTCCCTATTTATTTGCACCCTCCTTCCAAGGCTTTTGACTTCCCTGAATATTGGATGTAATTTTTACTATAGTTGATAATTCAACATATTTTAACAAATCAATTGGCAGATTGAAAGTAAATTAAGTTTTAAGTAAAAATTATCACAACTTATTTTAATATATTAGGTACTTCTATTTAATTTCATCAATTCGCATAATTATCATAAACAAGGAGAAAGACTAAGAAAACTACTCAGAATGCATTGGAATAAAACAAAACATGGATTTCATTTAAAGTTAACAACAATAAACAAAGATACTTATCTTAATTTCCTCTCCAAGCAGACTCCTTGAAGTTCCTTGACTTTTCCTTCTAGTACAATACACTTATAACTCACTAAAGATACACTAAGACTCTCTAAATAGACACACTTAAGACTCAGGAGACACACACTTAAAAGACACCCAAGACACACAGAAGACACTAGAATTCGGCCTCTATTTATAGAGGTAGGCAAAGGTCCAAGGGATACTTAAACACCTCTTCAAAAAGCGTCCAGGTTCAATGTATTTGCATTTTGAACTGTATCACCGTCGGCGGGAAATGATCTCGTCGTCAGCGGAGCTTCTAGAAGGTCTTCAAACCGCGCGATCTCGCTGTCGGCGGGCTCGGGTTTACTGTCGGCGAGGTAGTTATAATTCCTTCAGAAATTCTCCTCATGATCTCGCCGTCGGTGGCCTCGATCTCGCCGTCGGCGACTTAGTTCATTTTGCATGAATTTCTTTCTTTTTAATCCAAATTCGCTCCATTTCATGCTTTTTGCTTCTATCACTTATAAATCTTCGTTCCTGTAGTAAATTAAAGAATATACCTTTCTTTCAAGTGCAATTTCATCAAAAATAGATATGAATTTCTTAATATATTTTTCTGTGATCACTAGCGCATAGGCGCCACAATTAAAGTGACGAATTTTAATTAATTTTGGTACAAATTTGAAAGGATTTTTAAAGCACAATTTGGTTTAAACTTCATTAACTTCACATTAGCGCCAAAATTCATTTAAAATTTGAATGGATGGATGCATCTCTTTGTAGATTCATTGAATTTGGACATAATTGAAGAGACATCAAAGCACCTTTTGTAGAATTATTAAAATGAAGAGTAAAAGATCAGAAAGTGGCACCACACCCAAGAGAAGAGTTTTGAAGAAAATTTTGGTGGGAGAAGTTGGAGAAAAGCTTGAGGTGGTTCCAGGGAAAGAGGAATAAAGAGAGTTTTCTTCTCGCCATATTTTCATTACTCTTCTACTTTACTTTATCATAGTTTGTATTAGAATTTAGGAGAGTCAATCCTTAGAGTTGGGAGCCAACCTCTAAGGAGTTATCTAGTGGAAAGCAAAAGATTCAGAGGAACTTCCAGAGTCTTGTGGAGAGGATTTTCAGATAAGTGTTTATCTTTGTTTTTACATTTGGTTTTTAAGTAAGACTTGGTGTGTTTTCACTATATTTTCTTCTTTAAAATCAAGTAGTGTTTGTGTTTTCTCCATGAGATCTGAGTAGTTTTATTTATCTTTTTCATTTCAAATGAAGTAATAATTAAATTATGGAAGGAAATTGTGTGAAGTATAGGTGTTTAATGTTTAAAGACGTTGTGATGATTCCACTACCTTGAACTTCATTTACCTCTTGATTTGGCCAAATAAGATGTTAAAATTTGTTATGAGATCATGTAAAAACCAATGCGGTATTGTCTCAATCAACAATTGGAGTGAATCACATGCATTTATATGAGTGAGAATTGTAGTTCATATATTTGAGTGTAAATAAATAGAGAGATATACTTTTATTGGGGAGTAAAATTAGAGGACTTTAGAGAGACAAACTAAAGCCCCCTAATTTAGTTTAAGGTGAAAATTTTGTTACGAGATGTTTGCCCCCAGCTGGAGGGAATAGAGGGAACTCTAGAGTGATCCCTGCCAACACATTTGCAAAATTTCAAAGCTTCAAATTAACCAATGTTCTTTATAGAACCAAGTAAGGGTAAAAAATATAATTACTCCTATTTGGCAAAACATATTTAAATACTTCCACAATGAAATTCCATAATTATTACTGATTGATGAAAGAGAAAAAATATATTTTATTCTCATTGCTTTCATATCATTTATAGAGTCTTTTTAATTTTAGTTTCTTGCTTTACTTTTTCTTAAAAGAAAATTTCAAAAATAACTTTTAAACTTTCTATCTTAAAACATACTATACAAAATCAATTTGAAAAGTAAAAAGGTTATTTTTCTTATTTCTTTAAAATTTTAGACATTTTCCTGTGTGTTCGATATCTCGGGGCTTAATGAGAAAGTCCTATATTACTTGATAAACGATACGTATACTTGCGTAGAATCCCATATCATAAAACAATTAAAATATATTTCTTATTTGCTTCAGAGTCAAGTTTTTGGCACCATTGCAAAGAAAAAGATATTATCATTGAAATGAAATATAATGTGAAAGACGTAAGCATAATTTTTCGGGGATCACCTGCTAGTCGTATGGCACCCCATGTCCACAGGAAGGTGTAATTCCTCTTCATAGGTAGCCTCTGCTTACTGATACATACTGTTCATGTGTGTGTTGTTCCATGTATCATCTTTGCATGCATTTGCATGATGTGTGCCTCCTCCTTTGGGCGTGTTGCTGTAGAAACCACATGGAGGAAGCCCAGGAGCAACAACTTGATATATCTAAAACACATAGTATTTTTAAATATATTTTTATACCTAATTTTGATGATATTGCACTCTAATGGAAGGTATTTTTGTGTTTTTCTTGTAGGTATGATTAAAATGAGTGACTATAATGAAATGAGCAATAAAGGATCAAATTTGGAGCAAAAATTGAAAGGTGTGAAAAATTGGCCTTTGGCGGCTAAGAGTCGGACCCTTGACGCATAGGCACCACAGTTAAAGTGACGAATTTTATTTGATTTTGGTGCAAATTTGAAGGAGTTTTTGAAGCATCCTTTGGTTTAAACTTCGCTAACTTTCCATCAGTGCCAAAACTCATTTAAAATTTGAACGGATGGATGCATTCTTGAAGGATACATTGAATTTGGACATATTTTGAAGAGACACCAAGGCACCTTTTAGAAAATTAAAAAAAAAAAACTTGAAGATCAGAAAAATGGTTGTTGTTGGAGGGTGTGATTAGTGTTAAGAGTCAAGTTTATGTTAGAGAGTTATTGAGAGCACACCTTTCCATTTCACCACTTTTATTATCAATTGTATCTCGTTTTTATTAAGAGTAGAATAGAGATTTGGAGTCAACAGAGTTGGGCACCAACCTCTATTGTGTCTTGTAAAGGGAAAACAAAGTTTCAAAGGAACTTCAAGACTCTTGTGGAGAAGATTTTTAGATAAGTGTTTAACTTTGTTTTATATTTAGTTTTAAAGTAAGACTTGTTGTGTTTTCACTATGATTTCTACTTTCAAATCAAGTTGTGATTGTTTTTTCTCCTTGAATTCTGAGTAGTTTTCTTTATCTTTTTCCTTTTAAATGATGAAGTAATTAAATTATGGAAGGAAGTTGTGCGAAGTATAGGATTTCAATATTGGAAGAAGTTGTGATGATTCACTACCTCACACTTCATTTACTTCTTGATTTGGCCAATTAAGATGTTAAAATTTGTTGGGAGATTATGTAAGATCCATTGCGGTATTGTCTCAATCAACAATTGGAAAGAATCACATGCAATTGTATGGATGAGAATTGTAGTCCATATGGTTGGGTGCAAATAAATAAGAAGATATGCTTAAAATGGGGAGTAAAATTAGAGGACTTTAGAGTGACAGGCTAATGCCCCCTAATTTGGTTTGATGTGAAAAATTTTATTAAGAGATGTTAGCCCCCAGGTGGAGGGAATCGAGGGAACACTAGACTGAGAGCTAGTATCTTCCCGGCCTAACCTATCTACAAGATTTCAAAGCATCAAATTAACCAATGTTCTTTATAGAACCAAGTAAGGGTAAATAATATAATTGCTTCTATTTGGCACAACATATTTTAGATACTTTCACAACGAAATTCCATAATTATTACTGATTCATTGAAAGAGGAAAAAGATATTTTATTCTCATTTGCTTTTATTCTATTTTATAGTTGTGTTAACTTTAATTGTTTGCTTTACTTTTTATTCAGAAAATACAGAAAATAAATTTGGAAAAATTTATATCTTAAAACGTACTTTACAAAAATCATTTTAAAAAGTAAAAAGTTATTTTTCTTATTTCTTTAAAATTTTAGACATTTCCCTGTGGGTTCGATATCTCGTGGCTTAATCAAAAAGTCCTATATTACTTGATAAATGATACGTATACTTGCGTAGTATCCCATATTATAAATAATTTAAGTATAATTTCATATAAAAAACGTAAGGGTAAATATTCAGAGATCACAACTCATGTCCCATATCTTAATTCTACATTTGATATCCATGTATAGAATTAGGATTGGGCATGCATATGCGGTGTTCTATCACCTTTTTCTTTTCTCTTATATGTTACCGACCCTACGACACTAGCCTTTATTATTAATTTGATCTAGTTTGCTTTATTGTATGCTTGAATGCTTGGAATGTTCTCCTTATTTATTTCTATGGTTTGTTTGGGAATCACGAAAGTAATATAAGCATTCTAAGACTTAAAATCCTAAATTTACTACAAACTCCAAAATAAAATATTCATGATAATTCAAATTTATGATTTTAAAATTGTACTTTTACTTTTCAGTGTGACATTCAGTTTGGTTTTAATACATGTTGAATAACATGAATATCACTCAAGTCATAAGTAAAAGGGCTTCCACAATATTTAAGGACTACTATAAATAATTGCATTCATATTTGCATGTCCTGATGATACACCCTTGTGTTTCTCTAACATGAGTGGTCCAACATATCTTTCTATATAGAAGGTTGTTTAGTATGTCTAGGTCATTAGAAGGCTCCCTGAGATAGACGGGGTTTAGGTCCTTTTGTTGGGATGGTGTAAAACTTTGCAGATGGAACTCTTCTTTCCTTTCTTTTTTTATGCATCCTTGCTATCTCTGCAGGTATAAGTCCTTCCTCTTGGATCTATAACATTGTAGGTCATAATACTAATTGTTCCTTCTTCTGACCTTAGGGCTATCAAGGTCCCCTTGGATGACATAATTCACAGATTGCTGATTGGGAATCTCTGGACGTGTTGTAACTTCTTGACTTGGTAGACATAGGGTCCTAGTAGCTTGAGATAACGGATCCTTGGTATCCTAACCTGACTACCTCTACCTAATAGGATTACTCTACTGATCCACTTAAAAAATACCTATTTTTATGCCTTATTTACGATTCAATTCTTAAGGATATTATGCTTTAATGAATGGTATTTTTATGTTTTTAGATGTAGGTGTGCGGCTTATTTTTGAGTTATGGTGTTTTATTTTGAAAAGGGGGTCGCCTACAGAAATTGTCGGTGAATTTTAATTTAATTTAAATAAATAATTTGAAAAGTAGTATTTGATTTTGAAAATAATTTTTAAATTTGAAAATTTTAAGATATGAAATCAAACTGATCTCGCATCCCGAATAGTTTATATAAACGAGCGCCGCACTTCAAACTGTGTATCTATCCCGAAGAATAGACACATTGCTTGATAATGAGGCTCGATTAAATAAACTAGAAAGGTTTGTGACATCCGTTTGGTCTGCGAACCAATTTTATAAGCCGACAAATTCCCCTGTTTAACATGAAGACATTAAACAGGGTTTATATTACTCAGGTTCTTAAAATTCCCTATAAGGGCAAGCCCCTATAGTTAATTACATCTTAAGTGACGGGAATCACCTAAGAAAACTCTCGATAATAATCAGTAGTTCTGCTCTCAAGAATTTCAAAGTTTATGTTTTCAATGGATTGAATTTTGGAATTTCAATAGTGAATGGATCAAGTTTGGAACATTTTGTTTTGGGAATTCAAAGGAAGAAAGGTAGGAGAAATCACAGATTCGAAGCGAACTTCGGTAATTTCCCGACTATCCTATTGTTTGGCTTGGATTTAGGAAAGCCCTAATGTTTATTTAATGTTTTGATCTTGCCAATTTTAATTAGTTAGGACTTATACTTGTATGATAAGATCATACAAGTAGCCTCGAAGATGTGAGGTTTTATGTCGTATCGGACGACTACCTCGGAGTCCTAAGACCGATTAGGGCTTAATTTACATGACATGATCATGCAAATGCCTAACAAAGAAATGAGGATTTATGTTGCACTAGGCAAACTACCTCGAAGTCCTATGGCTTGGTTATTTAGTTCTAAGAAAGTTTTGCTGAAGTAGACTCAGGTTTTGCTGATGACGATGGCCGTGCTGCCCACCATGCTCCGAGCTCCTTGTTGTTGTAGTGGTTTAGTTTTAGAAATCATAAATCAGGAGGTGAGAGAAGTGTTCTGGTTTAGAGAAAGTCTTAATTTCCAAGTGTTTTTTTATGTTTTAATTAAACAAATCTTAAAGTTGATTATAACAACACCGGTTAAGATCCCACGGTTCCATCCTTCCAGACATCGTTATTTTTATCGGATTCACTTAGTCCGGATGAATTTGCTAAACTCAATCGAATGAGTTCCACACTTTCATTTAGACCGTGGGAAATCCCGTTAGCAACACGTAGGTTACATCATCCGAGGTATTCCCGATCATCCAACAAGACGTTTTAATTTAGTTGTAGTTATAGTTTTGTTGTTCTGTTTGTGATTAAATTTTGAGTTGTCTTATATTTTGAAATGTTGTGGCGGTGAATTTTATCTTGTAATGACTTTTAATTTAGTTTTTGTTTCAGTTTTAGGGACTATCCTAAAGGTGTGGGTTTTCATGCAACAGTTGTTTATCATGCAAGAAAAGTAAGTGTGATGCGATTAAATAAGTTGCAATAAAGTAAATCATAATAAAATAAAAGCGTACCTGGAGGGTCTTCCCGTCATCCCAAGCTGCACTTAAAACACAGTTAGAATATTTAAGCATTTAAAGTAAGTTCCTAGGTAATGCTAAGGGAAGGGTTATGGTTTTCTACCAAGTTCCTAATCCTATAGCTAGTCATTTCCTATGACGTCTAGGTACTTTTATTTTGGTTTGAGGACGATTTTCTTCATCAAAGAAAAATTAAGTTCAATTGTTCTTAGAAATATCCTATCATATCGAGGAAGTGCTTAAGACGAATCTTAAACATCTTTTCAATATTTCTAGGATTGTTTTAAGTCCAAGAGAATTTAATTATACAAATGAATTAATCGTCCGGGAGTTCAAGTTTGTTGTCTTGCTCGATGAATTAGGACATTTGAATATCCTATGAATGAAGTAACACTTCACTTAACGCTCCTTTTAAGAGTTATGACATCACGGGTTTTTGAGGGCAAATGGATGTTCAAGTGGTTTATGATTTAATTTTAGTTAATGGATTTAAGTTTGGAATAATGTTCAAGTTGTTTTAGATTTATTTTTGAATTCTTTATGTCTTAGGTGATGTTATATTTAATTTAATTTAATTTAATTTAATTTAACTTAATTTAATTTAATGTGGTTTAATTTAATTTAATTTAATTTAAGTTAATTTAATATAATATGATTTAGCTTAATTTAATTTAATTTGATTTAATTTAATTTAATTTAGTTTTAATTTAATTTAATTTAATTTAATTTAATTTAATTTAATTTAATTTAATTTAATTTAATTTAATTTGATTTAATTTAATTTAATTTAATTTAATTTAATTTGATTTAATTTAATGTGTTTTAATTTAATTTAATTTAATTTAATTTAATTTTTTAATTTTAATTTCATATTTTATTTTAAAAGGGTTTGCTTTAAATAATTTAACTTTAATTTAATTTAATGATTAAATCTTTTAGCATTTTAAATCTTAAGTTTGAATCATCATTTTAATTAGGAATTAAATATTATTGGGATGATTAATTTAGGGATTCTTAAATTAAAGAACAAATCTCTTCCTAATAATATCCCTATTTTAATAATTCCAATTTTATTATTCTTCCAAATTTAATTAATTATTTTAATTAAAGTTCATTTCAGTTATTGTTGAATTGTTTAATAGGTTTCTACCCTTTAATTATTTAAATTTCAATCATCCAAATCAGATTAAGATCAAATATTTTACTCTTTCATTTTATTAAGCCTAAAGTTTTAATTAAAGGTTAAAATTTTAATTACCATTTTGCCCTTCAAGCTTAATAATTTCATAACTCACTAAATTGAGCTCAGATGAATTTGAAATTTTTTTATGTGACTTCACTCATATGTCAATGAAGACATTAGAGGAGAAAATGTGATTTTTCTGTATTTAATTTATTTATGTAATTATTTTTGGTGGAAAATAGGGATTTCCAAGAGAAATTTAATAATATGACCAAGGGAAAGTTTCTGTCCTTAAGAAAATTATGGGACATTCCTAATGACTAGAGGACCATTTGGACCAATTTTGGTGATTTTTTGAATTATATTCTTTTTATTATAATTATTTTGAGTTTTGGAGTATTAATTAATTTAAAAATAAAATAAAGGTTGAAAAATGAATTTTATATTTTTCAAAAATCTCTCTGATATCAAGGAAATCAGAGAATCAATTTTTACAATTTTCTGATTTTTCTTTGATTTATTAGAATTATCTTAGTGGAAATGCTAGAAAATACATTTTTTTTTAATTTTAAAATTACCTTAGGGCTTTAAAATTTAATATCTCATCATAGAGACCTAGGAAAAATATGGGGTTTGTTCCTAAGTGATTAAAATTCAAAATGTGAAATTTTGGTGAATTTTATTATTTTTGTGATTATTATTATTTTTTTTAATTATTAAAATATTAAAATAATGCAAAAAATCAACTTTTTTAGAAAATTGAAATTTTAATTTGCTTAAATTCCCCTAATATCAGAGAGGCTCCAAAACCAATTTAGTGAATTTTTGAAAAGTATTTTGACAGTTATGAATTTTTTAAAGTTTAAATTGGCTAAATGGCTTAATCAACCCATTTAGTAGGGCTAACCAAACCCAATTGACTTCAAACTTTTATGGTGGGTTCCTCTGATCCTAAAGGCCAGTGGAGAATTGATTTCAAGTCAATTTGATGCATGATTAGCTCTAATTAATTAAAAACCTATTTAGGGTGTTTAAGCCAATTAGGGTTATTCCAAGTAAATTAATTCAAAACCTATTTTTCCTAGGGTCCTCTGGTCATAAGAAACATCACCAAATTTTCCTAGAATTTATTTCACAACATGCTAATTATTGGATTTAAAATACTCAAAACAAGTAACATGAATTTAAAAAATCAATAACTTCTCATAGGGATGGCCTCTGACTTTGGAAAATTCAGGGAATGTTCCCAAATTCAAAGGCTTCAAAAGCCTTATGGTCTCATGCCATGGTGAATTTCCTATATGCATGGAGAATTAAAACAATGCAGACAGTAAATAAATCATTAAAAATAAAATACTTGATAAAATTAAATGATTTCTTTTCCACATTATTCTCCTTTGTTCACTGAGCAAGAGGGTATTTTTATTTTATTTTTCTGATTTTTCTACACAAAGTTATGTATTTTTGAAGTTTAGGGAATTAAATAAATCAGAAAAATCCCTAATTTTCTATTTAAAACGGCGGCGCTGACTCATCCTAGGCAGCTCCGAAGCGCTGCGTGGTGCCTTCTGATTCGACGTCGCCATCCGACTCAGCGATCCAGGGCCCCACGGATCATGTACCAACGCGCCGTCCGACTCAATCCAGACCGTCCACTCGATACACGCTCGATCCGACGGCTCATGGTCATCGTCTACGACTGGTGTGCACCCGTGACCGTCAACCTTCTAGCCCTAATTTCTCACTCGATTCTCAACGCATTTTTGTGTTCTTATGCTCTATGGATTCGTCTTGAGGAGACGAACACATCCATACGGTAAACATGTATTTAAATTGACTCAAAGTAAAAGGAGAATCTCTGGAAGCTCGGGAAGAAGAGTAAGTTCATACCTTTGCCCAGAGAAGTGAAGCTTCGATCTGAGAGTTGTGTCACCTTCGATTGGGTCCAAGTAAGCTCCAGATGAAGTCCCTTGGCCTGGTGAATTGTCTAGCTATGAAAGTGACCACAGCTCGATCACAAAGCTTGGAGGCCGGAACAAGCCGGGTGGCCTCGGGGATGGGGCTTTCGAGTGGGAAACTTCTCCTCTTGGTCCGGTGAAGGTGTAGGACCGGTCAATTTGAAGATTGATCCACCGTGAAGAAGTGTCCTGGTTTTTAGGCTAAAGTTTGAGCTCAAAATTGAGCTCAGCTGGAGGGAATTGGGGCTGGAATTCAGTGGGGATCAAGTGCTCTATGTGTGGAGAGTGATCTGGAATGATTTTGACAGAGTTTCCTTAAGGTTTGGTTCAGCACCTTCCATGGCCGAGAGGAGGTGGTGTTTAAATAGGCATGGCTGGAGGCTCTCCCAGGGGGAGTTAGGGCTTGGGATCAGCTGCTCTTGGCATGGGAAGAACAGCCATGGTGGCCATTGGGCATGGGTCAGCTCAGCAGGTGAGAATTCCAAGTTTGGGCTCACATGTGAGCTCTCGGCCTGGTGGTTTCCGGTGGCTGTGGTGGCTGGCCGGCCGGGGTCGAGTCACCCTCAAGGTCAGGTGGGTCGGGGCTGGAGGCTTGTGCGATCAATGGGCCTTGCCATGTGTAAAGGGGTGGCTTGGAATGGAATGGGGAAGAGGCCATTTTGGCTTGGTTTGGGTCAACCCATGTGTTTGGGTTGGGTTCACCTCCTCATGACTCGGTTTTAGGCTGAGAGAATAAGTTAGGTCAGCTGGTCAAAGGTGGTGAGGTCTCTTTCTAAGAATATTTAGATTAAATTTGGGTTAAGGGGAATCATGGTTAAGGCTAATGACTTTAGGAGATTAAGGAAAGAGTCTCCTCCTTTTGCCCAAAATGGCATGGTGACATGTCAAACCTCCCATGGCTTCATGTGGCTTGTCTATGGCTTGCATGTGGCTTCATTTGGCTCATCCTTGGCTTAGGAAAAGTGGATCCATTTATATGAAAAAGGAATTTGGGGATTTTGGCATTTTAATGGAAATTGTTATGGGGCTTGATTTGGAATTATTTAATTGATGATTTTGAAACTTAGGGGTGATTTTGATTAAATGGATGATGAGGGGAAGTGTCATGTGGGCTTTGGATGAATTTGGGCTTTTGAATTTGAAGGAAGTGGGCTTTTAGGAAGGTTTAAGGGAAGTGGGCTTTTAGGAAGGTTTAAGGGAAGTGGGCTTTTTGATTTTAGGATGGGCATTTGGGTAAAAATTTTGTGAAGGACCATGTCAAATAAATGTTACAATTGGTTTAGGGATGTTTCATGAATGGTTTGGAGTCAATTTGGTGTGATTTGGAATTGAATTGGTTTGAATTTGGGTTCATTTGGTAAATGGGCCAATGTAGGTCAAATTGGGCTAACTTGGGCCAATGTTGGGATAGGGTTGAAATTGATGTAAAATTAATGTTGGGAAATGTTTATGGGAGTGTTTCAAAGAGGTTTTGGCTTTGGTTGGGTTTTGATTTTGGGGTTTGGGTCTATTTGGGCTAGGTTTAGGTTTAGGTCAAAATTGGGCCTTTTAGCTTTGGGTTGAATTTGAGTGGGGTTTGGGTCTAAATTTTGGGCAAATCATGTTAGTGTTTTGTTTATGGGGATGTTAATGAATGTTTAGAAAAGATTTGGGGTTAATTGGAGTTGAATTGGGTGAGTTTGGGCTAAGTTTGGGTCATGGGTCCAAAATGGGCTTTAAGGCCAAAAGTGAAATTGGATCCAAATGTCAATCAAATTGGACTTGGATTTGGTCTATATTGGTGTTGGGGATGTTGAATTGAAGTTTAGAATTGAATTGGACCAGAATTTGAGTCAATTGGGTAGGTTTGGTTTGACATTGGGTTCATTTTGGGTTAAAATGGGTCAAATTGGGGGTTTTGATAAAAGTGGGGTATATTGACAAAATTGGCCAATGTTGTAGTTGAACAAAATGAAATTGGGAATATTTGGGATTTTGTGGAATTTTCTGGGAATTTTCTGAATTTTTGGATTTTTTGGCTAAGAGGGGTATTTTGGGTATTTGGAGGGTATTGAGAGGTATTTTTGGAATTTTTGGTGTTTTTGGCTATGAATGATCAATTTGAGTGATGTGGGAATGTTTGGGATTGGTCTTGAGGATTTTTGGGTGATTTGGAGATTTTAGAAAATTTTGGGTAGTCTCAAGGGTATTGGGTAGGCTAAGCGGGTGTAGGGTCCCGGGGGTCAAAAATTAAAAATTTGCAAAATTGAAGATTAGGTAAATGTAAGTGGAATGAAATCATTTTGGTTGAGCCATGAAGCCATATCAAGCCCACATGAGTCTTGAAGGGACTCATTTGAGGCATCCACTATGTTGTTCCTAACCCTCTTAGCCAAGGGCTTAGGGGTTAAGGACCATCCATGTGAATCACCTTCATGAGTCAGGAGGTCAAATTGGGTATGGGTGTGTTTTTAGGAGGTGTGTGAAAGTGTAGTGTATAGGTGTAGTATGTGTGTAAGTCAGCCCCTTCACTGCACTGGGCCACCCGAGGGCGATCCTAAGGCCAAAGAATCCTATAGGAACTCATCCTTTAAACTTCCACATTTGATTTCAACCCTCTAGGTGATTAGGGGTCTACAATCAAGTTTGTGGAGTTTGCAGGGAGTTAAGAAGTGGTTTGAATTTCTAAGTGGTGGGTCCCAATTCTAATCCTCTAGGATAGTCAAAGGAAAAGCCTAAGGCTAGATCCTAAGTACTAAAAAGAAGGAGAGAAGACCTCATCAAAAATGAGGTCAACAGTAGGTGATAAAAAAAGAGTTCAAGAAAGAAAAATGGGCAAAAATAGAGCTTAAAGAGCAAAGTTGCTGAAATTTTAGGTATGGCGCCTAGGCGTCAGAATCCGACGCCTAAGCGCCAGTTCGATACAGAAACAGATAATATTGTTGATGACTTTGGGTAGTTATTTTGAAGGTGTTAAACGGTTATCAGACCTTCTAGAAGAATGAAAGTTACTCCTAATATATTGGACATGTGATACAATGCATATGGACACAAGAAAACGGTTTTAATCGCGAAGAGGTACGATCCAAAGTGAAGAGGTGCGAAGACCTGGTCATGGACTCCGGTGCCTCGGCACCACCTAGGCGCGACAGTTACCTTCTAGAAAATACATTGTATTTGGACAAATTTTGAAGAGGTTCCTTAAGCAACCCCAGGTCAAATTCAGAGTTCTATAAATAGGAGTCAATTCTACAGAGAAAAGGACCCCTTTTAGCACCCTATAGCCATTCTATCACCATATACCCCCTCTAGCATCCAATCATTTTAGGGAGCCACTTTCATTTGCATTTAGTGAGTTTATTTTTAGTATTACTACTCAATTCCTTGAGTACTAAGTGTGAGTTTTCAAGTATTGTTGCTGTTGAAGTTTTTTACCTTGCATTGGAGTCAGTAGGAGTCAGCGGATGACTTGAAGAAACATTCCAGATAAGAATTTGTAATTTGGTTCAAAGTTTTATAACTATGTTTTGTTGTGTGAACTCAATGTGTTATGAGTAGTTAGTTTTCTTTCTCCTTTCAACTATGAAAAGATAATAAGATAATTAAATTTTGTTAGAGAATTTAACTTAAAATATTTATAAAAATTGTGATGATATTAATACCTGATCTTAATTTACTTTTTAAACTGGCCATTTAAATTGTTAAAACCTGTTGAAGAATTCTGAGACCCATCCGGAGTTGAGTTCTTAAATAGTAGATATCATATGAATCCTTGGGTAATCGAAGGCTTTATGCACGTTATTCAAGGTGAAGTGCAAATAAATAGGAATATATTATTTACTGAGCATAAAATTAATTAGTTTTTAGAGTGACAGACTAAATTCTAATAATTTGGTCTATAGAAATGGAACGGGTCACAGGTAGGGCCGACCATAACCACCCTTGGATATCTAGTAGTGTGAGCCTATATTAACCCATTCTACTAATAAAACATCATGAACCGATCTATAGATTAGCCAATGTTCTTTAAACTATCGAGCGAAGGTAAATAATATGAATGCTTCTATTTGGCACAATACCATAATCTAAGTCCTCAACAAATGATAATTATTCTAAAAATCTTGGATTAATTGAAAAGGAGAAAGTTATTTTATTTATACCTGCATTAATCTTTATTTAATTACTGCTTACTTACATTTAGTAAAAATTTTATTAAATTTAAAATCTGAATTTTGAGAAGAAATAAAAATAATAATTACATTTAATTTGAAAAGTCTAAAATATTTCTTAATTTTCTCATAATCTTCCCTATGGGATTGATAACCATGACTCCAATAGAGCCATGTACTACTTGAAACGATACGTATACATGCGTTTGAAATTGTGACTTTTATAATAATTATTATAAATATTTAAATATAAATTCATAAATTCTTACATAAGTAAAAGTTGGGTCGTGCTTATCAAGTTTTTGGCGCCGTTGTCGGGAAGATAAGGAAGAAAGTTAAAAAAAATAAATTTTACATTTCTTAAATTAAATATAATTTATAAACATTTATTTCTTTAAAAAAAATAATAATAAAGTAAAATAAAAATAAATAATAATAAAAATATAAAAACAAAAATACCAAAAAGATTTTAATTTATTTTTATGCGCAGTTCTGGATCTGAAGGATTATTACCTTTTGATTCTGAATTAGAAAGAACAGTTAAAAGAATAAGAAAAGGAAAACAAATTTAAAAATATCAGGAAATGACTAACTTACATAACAATAATCAAAATCCAATAGAAATCAATGAACAAAATGTTTATAAACCATTAAGGGTTATGAAAACTCTACAGCTGATGAACTTCATATTAGTATTCAAATGCCAGCTGTAGATTCTAATTCTTTTAAGCTTAAACCTTCTATTATTCAAATGGTTCAGAATAATCAATTTGGAGGAACACCAAATGAGGATCCAAATTTACACCTTGCTAGTTTCTTAGAACTTTGTGCTACCTTTAAATATAATAATGTTTCTGATGAGGCTATTAGGCTTAGACTCTTTCCTTTTTCCTTAAAAGATAAAGTGAAGATGTGGCTTAATTCATTAGCAATTTGTTCTATTAAAACTTGGGCATATATGACACAAAAATTCCTTGCTAAATATTTTCCTCCTTCTAAAACTGCTAAACTATGAAATGATATTAATTCATTTATGCAATTTGATAGAGAATTAATTTATGAAGCATGGGAAAGATTTCAAGAACTATTAAGAAAATGTCCTCATCATGCTTTACCAGATTGGTTAATTATTCAAACATTTTATAATGGACATATTGGAACACTTAGATCTATTATAGATGCTGCTATTGGTGGTTCGTTAATGGCTAAGACATTTGAAGAAGCTTATACTTTAATTGAAGAAATGGCTAATAATAATTTTCAATGGCCTTCTGAAAGGGTTAATCCTAAAAGAATGGCAATTACTCAAGATAATGAAGCCTTTTCTATTTTAGCTTCACAAGTGGCTATGATATCTAAGAAATTAGATAATTTTGCTATTAACATATTGCATGTAAGTAATGATAATTCTGCAAATACTGATGATTCTCAAACAATAGAAACTTTGAAAGCTATTGCTAGTAAAACTAATAACCCTTATTCTAATTATTATAACCCAGGTTGGAAAAATCATCCTAATTTTAATTGGAATAATGAACATCAACAATAGAGTAATAATGAAGTTAATCCAACCGAAAATTGGAATAATCAAGGAAATTCAAACTTTAGAGCAACTTATCCTCCTGGTTTTAATAATCAGTAGAAAAATTTATCTATAGAAGAATTGATCTTGCAACTAGGTAATCAACTACAAAGTCAAAACACTGCTATTCGTAATATTATGAATAAGATAGGTCAAATTACTAATTTTATTAATTACAGACCTCAAAGGAACACTACCTAGCAATGTCGAAATTAATCCTAAAGAAACTGGGAAAGATCATGAACAAGCAAAAGCTATACAACTTAGAAGTGGAAAGGAATTAAAAAAGAAAATTCAGAATGAAATTGAAAAAGAGAAATAGGTAGAATAGATTGAAAAACCTAAAGATAATCTTTCTTTAAGTAAATATCAGACTGCAATTCCTATTGAAGTGGAAGTTGAAAGACCACCACCACCTTTTCCTCAAAGACTAAAACAGTAGAAGCTTGACCATCAATTTGCTAAGTTCTTTGAGATTTTTAAGAAACTTACCATCAACATTCCTTTTGCTGAAGCTTTGGAACAAATGCCAAGCTATACAAAATTTATGAAGGATATTTTAAGCAAGAAAAGGAAATTTGTAGCTTATGAAACTGTTGCATTAAGTGAAGAATGCAGTGCATTAATTCAGAAGAAATTACCTCAAAAACTTAAAGATCATGGAAGTTTCACTATACCATGTGCTACTGGAGAAAATTTAGTTGAAAAGCCATATGTGATTTAGGAGCAAGTATTAATCTCATGCCATTTTCAATCTTTAGATTTAGGAGAGATTTCTCCCACTACTGTAACCCTTCAGTTAACTGGTCGATCAATCACTCATCCTAAAGGAGTTATAGAGGATGTTCTTGTTAAGGTAGATAAATTTATCTTTCCTATGGATTTCATTGTACTGGATATGGAAGAAGATAAAGAAATAACTATTATTTTAGGGAGACCTTTTCTAGCAAGCGGTCGTGCTATGATTGACGTGCAAAAAGGAGAATTAACGATGATAGTTAATGATCAAGAGATAACAATTAATGTTCTGAAATCAATGAGGTATCCTGATAAAGAAAAAAGTTATCGGATGGATATTTTTGATTATATAATTGAAAAGCATTATGAAGAAAAATGTAAGGTCATTTCTAAAGAAAAAGATGATGAATCCGTGTTATATAATGAGTCATTAACTGAAGAAATTGAAGAAGTAAATGAAGAAAATGTATCTGAAGAAACTCATTATATTCATGAAAATTGGGAAATTTTAGACATAACTAAAAATGATATACTTTTACCCTCAATTGAAAAAGCCCCTGAACTGAAATTAAAAATGTTACCTACACATTTAAAGTATGCATTTCTTGGAAATTCATTAACTTTACCTGTAATTATATCTTCAGAACTAAGCAAAGATCAAGAAGAAAAATAAATAGGAGTTCTGAAGAATTATAAGAAAGCTTTTGGTTGGACTATTGCTGATATAAAAGGAATAAGCCCTTTAATCTGTATGCATAGGATTTTAATGGAAGAAAATTGTAAACCCACTATTGAACCTCAAGGAAGATTGAACCCAATTATGAAATAGGTTGTAAAAAAAGAGATTTTGAAATGGTTAGATGTTGGAATTATTTATACTATTTCAGATAGTCAATGGATAAGTCCTATTCATTGTGTTCCAAAGAAAGGATGAGTAACTGTCATTGTTAATGAAAAAAATGAATTAATTCCTATAAGACAAGTTACTGGATGGCAAATTTGCATTGACTATCGAAAATTAAACAACGCCACTAGAGAGAATCATTTTCCTTTACCTTTCTTGGATCAGATATTGGATAAATTAGCTGGACGCTTATATTTCTGTTTTCTGGATGGATATTCGGGTTATCATCAATTACCCGTTGCTCCTGAGGACCAAGAGAAACCAACATTTACAAGTCCTTATGGAACATTTGCCTTTAGAAGAATGCCTTTCAGTATATGTAATGCACCTGCAACTTTTCGAAGATGTATGATGTCAATATTCCGTGATTTAATTGATAAAGGAATTGAAGTATTTATGGACGATTTTTCAGTTTTTGGAACTTCTTTTGAGTCTTGCTTGGAAAATATAAGGAAAGTTTTGAAAAGATGTGAAGAAATAAATTTGGTTCTAAACTGGGAAAAATATCAATTTATGGTCACAGAAGGAATTATACTTGGACATAAAATTTTACAAATAAGTATGGAAGTTGGTGAGGCAAAAGTGAAAATTATTACTGAACTTCAACCACCTACTACCGTTACTGATGTGAGAAGTTTTCTGGGTCATGCTGGATTTTATTGGAGATATATAAAGGATTTTTCGAAAATTGCTAAACCTCTTTGCCATTTATTAGAACAAGAAGCTAAATTCAAATTTAATGATGATTGTCTGAATGCATTCAATATTTTAAAAGAAAAATTAATCACTGCACCTGTTAATGTTGCACCTTTAGAGTAAACCATTTGAATTAATGTGTGATGTAAGTGATTATGCAATTGGATCTGTATTGGGACAAAAATATGAGAAAATTTTCAAAGTTATATATTATGCTTGCAAAACTCTAAATGAAACTCAAATAAATTACACTACTACTGAAAAATAGCTTTTAGCAATAGTATATGCCTTTGACAAATTTAGATCATATCTTCTTGGGACGAAATATATTGTACATACTAATCATTCTCCTATAGAGTATTTAATGTCTAAAAAGGATGCTAAAACTAGATTGATCAGATGGGTTTTACTTTTACAAGAATTTGATTTTCAAATAGTGGACAGAAAAGGAACTGCCAACCAAATTACTGATCATTTATCAAGAATAAAAAATAATAGAGAAAAGATTTATGAAGAAAATATAAATGAGAAATTCTCTGATGAACAGTTATATGTTATTCAAGGATTAGCAATGTCTTGGTATGCTGATATAGTTAACACTTTGGTTAACAATATTTTACCATATGAGTTGAATAACAAATATATTAAGAAATTCAAGAATGATTGTAAATCATATATTTGGGATGATCCTCATTTATTTAAAATAGGAAGAGATTCTGTGATTCGAAGATGTGCACCTTATGAAGAAACTTTTGCAATTATTCAAAAATGTCACGATTCTGAATTTGGAGGACACTCTGGAGTGGATAAAATTGCATTTAAAATTTTAAATTCTGGATTCTAGTGGCCTACATTATTTAAAGATGTTGGACATTATGTGAAAACTTGTGATCATTGTCAAAGAATGGGAATATATCCAGAAAAGATGAAATGCCTCTAAACTATATATTAGAGATTAAAATTTTTGATGTATGGGGTTTAGTATTAATTGGATCTTTCGTACCATCATCTGGAAAGATTTATATTTTATTAGCAGTTGATTATGTTTCAAAGTGGATCGAAGCTGTAGCTTTACCTAACTGTGATTCCAAAAGTGTTTCGAAATTTTTAAAGAAGATGATTTTTACAAGATTTGGAATGCCTAGGGTAATTATCACAGATGGGGGAAGTCATTTCAGAAATATAAGAATTCAATCATTACTAGAAAAATTCGGAACTAAACATAGAATTGCAACTGCTTATTACCCACAAACAAGTGGAATGGCTGAAGTATTAAATAGAGAAACTAAAGGAATATTAGAGAAGACTGTTAATCCTAAAAGAACTGACTGGGTTGATAGTCTTGATTTTGCAATATGGGCTTATAAAACAACTTATAAGACACCTATCAGAATGTCACCTTATCGGTTAGTCTATGGTAAACATTTTCATTTACCTGTTGAACTGGAACATAAAGCTTACTGAGCAATAAAGGAGTTGAATTATGATTTGAATGCTGCAGGAGAGAAATGATTATTAAAACTGAATGAAATGGATGAGATAAGAAATGAGTCCTATGAAAATGCAAAGATTTATAAGGAAAGAATGAAGAAATTGCATGACAAAAAGATTTCAAGGAAAATATTTGAGCATGGACAAGAAGTGTTATTATGGAATGCTCATTTAAAACTTTTTCCTAGAAAAGTAAGATCTAAATGGATGGGACCATTTATAATTGAGAAAGTATACCCTTATGGAGCTGTGGATATTAAAGATCACAAAACTGAAAAAGTATTTAAAGTCAACAAATTAAGATTGAAGCCTTATATGGGAGAAATGAAACCAAATTACAAAGACGCTTACAAACTGAGTCTACCCGATTAATTCAGTTGATGAGGTCGGGCTGACGACATTAAACGAAGCGTTTTGTGGGAGGTAACCCATTTATTATCATTGTAATTATTTGTGATTTGAATTTATCTTAATCGTTGTTTGTATGTGGATCACATCCTTTTATTAGACCTACTTTTAAGACCGAAACTTTGTAAAATTTGACGATAGGAGAAACAGAGTCGATCGTGGTTCCGGCACTTAGGCGCCAAACGTTGGTAACTAAGCACCAGAATAACCTATGCGTATCGATAGTCTGACGCCTAGGCGCCAGATTCCGGCACCTAATCGCCACAGTTATAGATCGTGGAAAAATCGAAAAACTTCAGCTTTTCACACAAAATCTCTTTATGAATTGCCCTTCCATCGTCCCCAATCACTAAGAAACCCTAATTTCAACCAGAGCAATCCATTTTGGAGGAGTTAAGAGGAGTTTGGAAGCAATGGATAGAGGAAATCATGGAAATGAGATAAGAGACAAATCCCCCAAAGAGCCTCAACCTTATTTTAACGGTTTTATTGCAGTTAGTATGGAGAGGTTATTTAGTCGTTTGGAAAAGAATGAAGCAGAACTTCAAAGCATTGGGAATCGTTTGCATGAGATGTATCATCAAATTGAACATTTGACATGGAAAAAAAAACTTCAATTTGATCATATGGCGGCCTATCAAGACGCTCAAGTAGCAATGTATGTGAAGAACAAGTGGATTGATGGAAAAACGGCTTTGGAATTTCCAAGGGTATTGGTTTTCTATCCCTGCGGTCCTAGCGAACTTCACTGCGAAAGAGATGGAAATTGAAGTTCGGTGTTGAAATGATCTTTTATGTGTTTTAGGTGTGATTGAGTCAAGTTCGAGTGTGTTGAATATCGAGTTTGTGTGTTTGCTTAATTGTTCAATGTGTGTTGTTGGATTGAAAATTTGCTTAGAATTTATCTTGTTTGTGTAGTTTATAAAATGATGATCCTTGTTATAGTCTTTTTCTAGAATTTATGGAGTTTGGAATGAAAATTATGAATTGGAATTGAAGAGTTTGGTTATATTTTGTGTTTTAAATGTGGGTCTAACTTATCATTTTAAATTGATTTTGGAAATGTTTAGAGGATATAAATTGGATTAATACTCTCATATAAGTAATTAGGAGTCGAATTTGATAAGTATTGGTGGAAAAATACAATATTTAAATCAAATTTTTAGAAAGGCGAGTCTGGCGCCTAGGTGCCAGAAATCGGCGCTTAGGCGCCGATTTGGCCTGAACCCAAAACTTCATCTTATTAAATCACCCCCATGCCATTTTTGATGCCTAAGCTTCCCTTTCCTCCTATTTTTGCCAAAATCAACCCTAGAGATCCCATTTGAGGCCGGATTTTCAAGTTTTTGACCTTGAAATCACTCAATTTCTTCATCCCAAGGTCAGATCTACATTCTAAACCAATTATTTTCAATTTTCACCATGGATTTTGCTCTCTTTGAAGAAAATAAAAATTTTGAGAAAAAAATTGACTTCTAGAGTTAAATCCATGGATTTTTAAGCTCTTTCAAGTTTGAAAAGCTTAAATTAGTTTATTTCCTTTGATTCTATGAATTTCGTTTGCGTTTTTATTTCACGTTTAGAATGCACCCAAATCTAAGCGAGGAAAGGAACGAGAAAATTTTGATCGTAGCAAGTTTGTCACTGCTGCTGCACATTTTTGGTACGACGAATTTGCTATGACCAGGAAGTTTATCTCGGAACAAAGTTTTTACAATCTTGGAGGAAGGATTAAAGAAACGATCGTTGCACTCAACTGGCAACGATTCTATTATTTTACTGCTGTTATTGTTATCTCTATCATCAGAGAGTTTTATGCAAATTTTGTGGATGCTGAAGAGTATGAGATTTTCGTAAGAGGAGTTGGAGTAGGATTCACTCCAGAGCTATCAACATTTTCTGCGGCCTGCCTCCGAACATCGAGTGCTATTACTCCAGATTATCTCCATCTGAGGGAGATTTAGAGATGATTATTGCTTACCTGATAGATGGTACTGGAGCTTGGAAGATCCGGAATGGAAAATGGGTAAATTTTTCATCTTCTAAGCTTAATGGTGTTTCAAAGGCATGACATTACTTTATTTCTGCTCGCCTCCTTCCATCCAATCATTTGAGTGAGGTTACCAAGGACAGAGCCAACCTCAACTACTGCATACAAGAAAGGAAGCTGATTGATGTAGGGAGTATCATTTATGATTCTGTAGAGGCCACTGCTCGTTCTAGCACTTCTGTTGGACTTGGATTTCCATCTTTGATATATTCTCTGTGTGCAAGTGCTGGGGTAGTTGCTGAGCTTTTTGAAGAAAAGCTCAAGTCTACAAAGCCCATAGGAAGAGAAAGTGTCAGTATCTATGATCGACTTCGAGGTAAGAGTTCTACTGCACCTTCTAGTTCATTACCTACTTCTGGTAGAGCTTCTACTTCTAGACCTTCTACTTCTTCTGCTGAGCCACCGTCTAGTTTCTGGGAATCCATGCATGATAAGTTTATGGAGCAGCATAATGAGTTATTTCTAACTCATTGTAGAGTAGATACAATCAATAAGAAGATCGATCATCTTTCTGAGTACACCCAAAAGAAGATTGATTATGATGCTGAGTATTCTGAGTCTCTTGTTAGATTCCTGAAGGGTGATCATGATGTTTAGTTCCCTACCTGTCCTAGATTTTCACCGTATGTTGATCCGAAGGATGTGGAATTTTCTTTTGGTGACGACGATGATGAGGCTACAGATAGTGATTATTAGCTTGATTTACCTCCTGAGATGTGTTGATTCTGTTTTTAGTTTATTTCTAGTTTGTCAGTACTGATGAGTCTGATTTTATTGTTGTTTGTTAGTGTCGATTTGTTTAATTAACTTTGTGTGGACTTTTGATGTTGAGATTGTTTTAGATCATCTTATGTGTTATGTATTAAAGACTGAAATATGGATGAATTTTTATTTTATATAATAAATGTTTATTTCTGTTTCAGCTTACTGTTTAGTATTCATGAATATTTAGTAATTTTGCATGTTTTAAAATAAAAAAAAGAAGAGAGAATAATGATAATATATATTTGAAAAAAAATGTAGAAATTAACTCCTACTCTGCAAATGTTTCTATATATGCTTAATCATTTCTGTTACATACATATTAAAGTACGTGTAGAAGTAGAAATGAGTTTTTCCTTACTACATCATCATTGTACCAAGATAAATTCCTATTTATTTCTTTTTCTCATTCTTTAGAAAATTTTATGATTCATTTTTATACTAAAGCTGAAGTTTGGGGGAAGGGAAAACATTTTTCAAATTTAAATATTATTTGTCCTTAATGAACTAATATTTTCTTTAAAAATATTAACATAACATAAGGAATGAAAAGTCTATTTAAGATTACTTAAAATTTTGAATTTATAAATAATTTAGTAAGCTTAACTAAAATTTCAATAATTTTAATTGATTTTAAGAATATAATTATTTAACTTAAAGAATAATAAGATTAAGAATTTTTTTATTTAGAGTAAAGAGAATTGTATTATAGAAATACTAAGGAATCAAGATTTTTACTTGAAAAAGAAAAAGATTGAAATAATTTTTGAAAAATACTTATTAAGAATGTCATATTTATTAAGTAAAAAAATGTATGAGCTTTTAAATATAAGTTAAGGATAGTGAAGTTCAAAGTCATTAACAGGCTATCCAAAAATAGTAATCTTCACAAATAAAAAAAAAGAGAAAGGAAAAGAAAAAAAAGGGCAAAAAAATAAAAAGAAATGTGAGGAGAAGCTTGAGGAAACGCCTAATCAAAAATTGGCTTCACTTGAATTATCTTATAGAAAGAAAACCAATTACATTTTTAACTTAATTTTTTATGTACAATTATTTTTACTAGGAAAATGTTTCATGAAATTTTTTTTTTTTGTAAATATTCTATGTGATCTTAATATGATAAATTACAATTATCCTTGAAATAAATGAAAAATTGGAAGTCTTATGATTTGGTAGTTAAATATTCTTTAATTCTTAAAATTAACCTTAATTAGTGAAATTTAGTTGATGATTTGCTAAAGCTTTTATAAAACCAAAAATTAAAAGAAATCTTAAATATTTAAACTTCATTCCAAATGTTATACATTTTATGTAATTAAAAGGGTTACTTGAGGACAAGTAACGTTTAAGTTTTGGGGAATTTGATCCACTTAAAAAATACATTTTTTAATGCCTTATTTACGATTCAATTCTTAAGGATATTGTGCTTTAATGAAAGATATTTTTATGTTTTTGGATGTAGGTGATAAAAAAAGAGTTCAAGAAAGAAAAAGGAGCAAAAAAGAAAAAAATAGAGCTTAAAGAGCAAATTTGCCGAAATTTTAGGCCTGGCACCTAGGCGTCAGAATCCGACGCCTAAGCGCCAGTTCGATACCGAAATGGATAATATTTTTGACGATTTTGGGCAGTTATTTTGACGGTGTTAAGCAGTTATCAGACCTTCTAGAAGACTGGAAGTTACTCCTAATATATAAGATATGTGATACAATGCATCTGGACATAGGAAAACAGTTTTAATCTCGAAGAGGTGCGATCCAAAGTGAAGAGGTGCGAAGACCTGGTCACGGACTCTGGCGCCTAGGCGCCAGATCTGACGCCTAGGCGCGACAGTTACCTTCTAGAAAATACATTGTATTTGAAAAAATTTTGAAGAGGTTCCTTAAGCAACCCCTGGTCAAATTCAAAGATCTATAAATAAGAGTCAATTCTACAGAGAAAAGGACACCTTTTAGCACCCTATAGCCATTCTATCACCACATACCCCCTCTAGCATCCAATATTTTTAGGGAGCCACTTTCTTTTGCATTTAGTGAGTTTATTTTGAGTATTACTACTCAATTCCTTGAGCAGTAAGTGTGAGTTTTCAAGTATTGTTGCTGTTGAAGTTTTGTACCTTGCATTGGAGTCAGTAGGATTTAGCAAATCACTTGAAGGAACATTCCAGATAAGTATTTGTAACTTGGTTCAAAGTTTTATAAATATGTTTTGTTGTGTGAATTCAATGTGTTCTGAGTAGTTAGTTTTCTTTCTCCTTTGAACTATGAAAAGATAATAAGATAATTGAATTTTGTTGGAGAATTTAACTTAAAATATTTATAAAAATTGTGATTATATTAATATCTAATCTTAATTTACTTTTTAAACTGGCCATTTAAATTATTAAAACCTGTTCAAGAACTCTGAGACCTATCTAGAGATGAGTTCTTAACTAGTAGATATCACAAGAATACTTGGGTAATCAAAGGCTTTATGCAGGTTATTCAAGGTGAAGTGCAAATAAATAGGAAGATATTATTTATTGGGCATAGAATTAATTAGTTTTTAGAGTGACATACTAAATTCTAATAATTTGTCTACAGAAAGGGAACATGTCACTCGTAGGGCCGACCATAGCCACCTTGGACATCTAGTAGTGTGAGCCTAGATTAACCCATTCTATTAATAAAACATATTGAACCGATCTATAGATTAGCCAATGTTCTTTTTACTATCGAGTGAAGGTAAAGAATAGGAATGCTTCTATTTGACACAATACCATAATCTAAGTTCTCAACAAATGATAATTATTCTAAAAATCTTGGATTTGTTGAAAAGGAGAAAGTTGTTTTATTTATACCCGCATTGATCTTTATTTAATTACTGCTTACTTACATTTAGTAAAAAATTTATTAAATTTAAAATCTGAATTTTGAAAAGAAATAAAAATAATAATTACTTTTAATTTGAAAAATCTAAAATATTTCTTAATTTTCTCATAATCTTCCCCGTGGGAACGATAACCAGAACTCCAATAGTGCCCTGTATTACTTGAAACGATACGTATACTTGTGTTTGAAATTGTGACTTTTACAATAATTATTATAAATATTTAAATATAAATTCATAAATTCTTACATAAGTAAAAGTCGGGTCGTACCAGTATCAAGTTTTTGGCGCCGTTGCCGGGGAAGATAAGGAAGAAAGTTAAAAAAGACAATTTTTACATTTCTCAAATTAAATATAATTTATAAACTTTTATTTCTTCAAAAAAAAAAAAATAAAATAAAAATAAATAATAATAAAAATATAAAAACAAAAATACCAAAAAGATTTTAATTTATTTTTATGCGTAGTTCGGATCCGAAGGATTATTACCTTTTGATTCCGAATTAGAAAGAACAGTTAAAATATAAGAAAAGGAAAACAAATTCAAAAATATCAGGAAATGGCTAACTTACATAACATTAATCAAAATCCAATAGAAATTAATGAACATAATGTTTATAAACCATTAAGGGATTAGACAAACCCTACAGCTGATGAACTTCATATTAGTGTTCAAATGCCAGCTGTAGATGCTAATTCTTTTGAGCTTAAACCTTCTATTATTCAAATGGCTTAGAATAATCAATTTGGAGGAACACCAAATGATGATCCAAATTTACACCTTGCTAGTTCCTTAGAACTTTGTGCTACCTTTAAATATAATAATGTTTCTGATGATGCTATTAGGCTTAGACTCTTTCCTTTTTCCTTAAAAGATAAGGCGAAGATGTGGCTTAATTCATTAGCAACTTGTTCTATTAAAACTTGCGCAGATATGACACAAAATTCCTTTGCTAAATATTTTCTTCCTTCTAAAACTGCTAAATTAAAAAATGATATTACTTCATTTATACAATTTGATGGAGAAACAATTTAAGAAGCATGGGAAAGATTTGAAGAACTATTAAGAAAATATCCTCATCATGCTTTTCCAGATTGGTTAATTATTCAAACATTTTATAATGGACTTATTGGATCACTTAGATCTATTATAGATGCTGCTGCTGGTGGTTCTTTAATGGCTAAGACATTTGAAGAAGCTTATACTTTAATTGAAGAAATGGCTAATAATAGTTTTCAATGGTCTTCTGAAAGGGTTAATCCTAAATGAATGGCAAGTATTCAAGATAATGAAGCCTTTTCTATTTTAGCATCACAAGTGGCTGTGATATCTAAGAAATTAGATAATTTTGCTATTAACATATCACATGTAAGTAATGATAATTCTACAAATTGTGATGATTCTCAAACAATAGAAACTTTGCAAGCTATTGCTAGTAAAACTAATAACCCTTATTCTAATTATTATAACCCAAGTTGGAAAAATCATCCTAATTTTAATTGGAACAATGGACATCAACAATAGACTAATAATCAAGTTAATCCAACCGAAAATTAGAAAAATCAAGGAAATTCAAACTTTAGACCAACTTATCCTCCTGGTTTTAACAATAAGCAGAAAAAGTTATCTATAGAAGAATTGATCTTGCAACTAGGTAATCAACTACAAAGTCAAAACAGTGCTATTCGTAATATTGTGAATCAGATGGGTCAAATTGCTAATTTTATTAATTACAGACCTCAAGGAACACTACCTAGCAATGTCGAAATTAATCCTAAAGAAACTGGGAAAGATCATGAACAAGCAAAAGCTATACAACTTAGAAGTGGAAAGGAATTAAAAGAGAAAATTCAGAATGAAATTGAAAAAGAGATAGAGGTAGAAGAGATTGAAAAACCTAAAGATACTCTTTCTCCAAGTAAAGATCAGACTGTAATTATTATTGAAGTGGAAGTTGAAAGACCACCACCTCCTTTTCCTCAAAGACTAAAACAACAGAAGCTTGATCATCAATTTTCTATGTTCTTTGAGATTTTTAAGAAACTTACCATCAAAATTCCTTTTCCTGAATCTTTGGAACAAATGCCAAGCTATGCAAAATTTATGAAGGATATTTTAAGCAAGAAAAGGAAAATTGAAGCTTATGAAACTGTTGCATTAAGTGAAGAATGTAGTGCAATAATTCAGAAGAAATTACCTCAAAAACTTAAAGATCCTGAAAGTTTCACAATACCATGTGCTATTGCAGAAAAGTTTTGTGGAAAAGCCTTATGTGATTTAAGAGCAAGTATTAATTTTATGCCATTTTCATTCTTTTGAAGGTTAGATTTAGGAGATATTTCTCCCACCACTGTAACCCTTCGGTTAGCTGATCGATCTATCACTCATCCTAAAGGAGTTATAGAGGATGTTCTTGTTAAGGTAGATAAATTTATCTTTCCTGTGGATTTCATTATACTGGATATGGAAGAAGATAAAGGAATACCTATTATTTTAGGGAGACCTTTTCTAGCTACCGGACTTGCTATGATTGACGTGCAAAAAGGAGAATTAACGATGAGAGTTAATGATCAAGAGATAACAATTAATGTTCTGAAATCAACAAGGTATCCTGATTAAGAAAAAAACTATCAGATGGATATTTTTGATTATATAATTGAAAAGAATTATCAAGAAAAATGTAAGGTCATTTCTGAAGCAAAAGATGATGAATCTGTGTTATATAATGAGTCATTAACTGCAGAAATTGAAGAAGTAAATGAAGAGAATTTATCTGAAGAAACTCATTATATTCATGAAAATTGGAAAATTTTAGACAACTAAAAATGATATACTTTTACCCTCAATTGAAAAAGCCCCTGAACTGGAATTAAAAATGTTGCCTGCACATTTAAAGTATGCATTTCTTGGAAATTCATTAACTTTACCTTTAATTATATCTTCAGAGCTAAGCAAAGATCAAGAAGAAAAATTAATAGGAGTTTTGAAGAATTATAAGAAAGCTTTTGGTTGGACTATTGCTGATATAAAAGGAATAAGCACCTTAATCTGTATGTATAGGATTTTAATGGAAGAAAATTATAAACCCACTATTGAACCTCAAACAAGATTGAACCCAATTATGAAAGAGGTTGTAAAAAAAGAGATTTTAAATGGTTAGATGCTCAAATTTTTTATCCTATTTCAGATAGTCAATGAGTAAGTCCTATTCATTGTATTCCGAAGAAAGGAGGCGTAACTATCATTGTTAATAAAAAAAATGAATTAATTCCTACAAGAGAAGTTACTGGATGGCGAATTTGCATTGACTATAAAAAATTAAACAATGCCACTAGAAAGGATCATTTTCCTTTATCTTTCTTGGATCAGATGTTGGATAAATTAGCTGGACACTCATATTTCTATTTTCTGGATGGATATTCTGGTTATCATCAATTACACGTTTCTCCTGAGGACCAAGAGAAAACAACATTTACAAGTCCTTATGGAACATTTGCCTTTAGAAGAATGCCTTTCAGTTTATGTAATGCACCTGCAACTTTTCAAAGATGTATGATGTCAATATTCTGTGATTTAATTAATAAAAGAATTAAAGTATTTATGGATGATTTTTCAGTTTTTGGAACTTCTTTTGAGTCTTGCTTGGAAAATATAACGAAAGTTTTGAAAAGATGTGAAGAAACAAATTTGGTTATAAACAGGGAAAAATGTCAATTTATGGTCACAGAAGAAATTTACTTGGACATAAAATTTCACAAATAGTTATGGAGCTGATCAGGCAAAACTGGAAATTATTACTGAACTTCAACCACCTACTACCGTTGCTGATGTGAGATGTTTTTTGGGTCATTCTGGATTTTATAGGAGATATATAAATGATTTTTCTAAAATTGCTAAACCTCTTTGCCATTTATTACAAGAAGAAGCTAAATTCAAATTTAATGAATATTGTCTGAATGCATTCAATATTTAAAAAAAAAAATCACTGCACCTGTTATTGTTGCACCTGATTGGAGTAAACCATTTGAATTAATGTGTGATGCAAGTGATTATGCAATTGGATCTGTATTGGGACAAAAATATGAGAAAAATTTCAAAGTTATATATTATGCTAGCAAAACTCTAAATGAAACTCAAATAAATTACACTACTACTAAAAAAGAGCTTTTCGCAATAGTATATGCCTTTGATAAATTTAGACCATATCTTCTTAGGTCGAAATGTTTCGTACATACTGATCATTCTGCTATTAAGTATTTAATGTCTAAAAAGGATGCTAAACCTAGATTGATCAGATGGGTTTAACTTTTACAAGAATTTGATTTTCAAATAGTGTACAAAAAAGTAACTGACAACCAAATTGCTGATCATTTATCAAAAAATAAAAAATAATAGAGAAAAGATTTATGAAGAAAATATAAATGAGAAATTCCCTGAGGAACAATTATATGTTATTCAAGGATTACAAATGCCTTGGTATGCTGATATAGTTAACTATTTGGATAGCAATGTTTTACCATATGAGTTGAATAACAAATATATTAAGAAATTCAAGAATGATTGTAAATCATATATTTGGGAAGATCCTCGTTTATTTAAAATAGGAAGAGATTCGGTGATTCGAAGATGTGTACCTTATGAAGAAACTTTTGCAATTATTCAAAAATGTCATGATTCTAAATTTGGAGGACACTTTGGAGTGGATAAAACTGCGTTTAAAATTTTAAATTCTGGATTCTATTGGCCTAGGTTATTTAAAGATGTTGGGCATTATGTGAAAACTTGTGATCGATGCAAAGAATGGGAAATATATCCAGAAAAGATGAAATGCCTCTAAACTATATATTAGAAATTGAAATTTTTGATGTATGGGGTTTAGAATTTATGGGGTCTTTCGTACCATCATCTGGAAAGATTTATATTTTATGAGCAGTTGATTATGTTTCAAAGTGGATCGAAGTTGTAGCTTTACCAAACTGTGATTCCAAAAGTGTTTCGAAATTTTTAAAGAAGATGATTTTTACAAGATTTGGAATGCCCGAGCTAATTATCACGGATGGGGAAGTCATTTCAGAAATATAAGAATTCAATCATTACTGGAAAAATTCAGAATTAAACATAGAATTGTAACTGCTTATCACCCGCAAACAAATAGAATGACTGAAGTATCAAACAGTGAAATTAAAAGAATATTAGAGAAGACTGTTAATCCTAAAAGAACTGACTGGGTTGATAGACTTGATTCTGCATTATGGGCTTATAGAACAGCTTATAAGACACTTATCGGAATTTCTCCCTATCGGTTAGTCTATGGAAAATATTGTCATTTACCTGTTGAACTGGAACATAAAGTTTACTGGGCGATAAAGGAGTTCAATTATGATTTGAATGCTGTAGGAGAGAAACGATTATTACAACTGAATGAAATGGATTGTAAAGCTATTTTATGGAACGATCGTTTAAAATTATTTTGAAAAATCTCATAATCCGTTTAGGGAGTTGATTACACACAACTATCTCTTAGATCACGTACATGATGTTCCTTAGTTTGGTTGCACTTTTTTTAGTTGGCTCATTAGAACATGATTCTAATCAATTAAAACAATAATTGATGACTCTATGTACCGAGCATCACGATGCGATTCTTCAGTATCTTCTTTGTCAGATTCATTAGATTTTTTTAAGATTCATGCGAGCATATTTTTTTATGTATATAATCATGCATATACAGACTTATTTATCATGCATTAAATACTTCTAATAATAGAACACCTTGGATTTCCATGCCCGCTTTCTCTATCACAATGGTGTGGATAGTTCTTTTGTGTTAATTTCTGGATTTTATCCCCTTAAATTAGTTTTTGAAAGATATTAGTAATGACAAGGGATAAGAATCCTTCAAGCTATTGAATAACAAACTATGGCTTCTTGTGGGTGAGAAAATGAGCACCCTGAGAGTACTCGGTTGGCTCTAAAAGAAGCCTGCAGATGAGTCGACCGGCAGAAAAGTTGACAAAAGGAAAAGGTGGCAGGTCAACTCAAAGAGACTAGGAGAAGGGATTTAGCTAGAGTGACCAAGCTGGTTAAGTAGGCGATGCTGAAGAAATTAAGGGTGAAGGAGACAACCAAGTCATCTGACTAGTTGCCACTTCGTGAGATGGGGGTAGGGCTGAGGTGAACATGACTAGTGAGCCAGTCCTTGCCCCAAATTTGATCTCATAGAGGTCAACTCATTTGTCGACACTATTACAAGTGTAGAAAGATAGCAAGACTCATGTTCAACAGCGTGAAGGTGTGTTTCTCCCCCTTTGACCGGCGAAGTTAGCTAGGCCACTGTGTTACCACTTACTGATAAGAGTCTCTGTACATTAGTGATATAGAGAATAGTATGCAAACATATTTCTTTCTTAAATGGTTGATTTATTAATTATCCATTTCCCGTACAAAAATTTCTTTCTTAAATGCTTGATTTATTCATTTCCCATTTTCTAACATCTGATAATTTTTTGCACATGAAACCGCGAATATCGACGATTCCATAACAAAATGGTTACCCAACCACCAGCTTTAGAGGGCATCGTGGGGCCTTCTATTATGGCTCTGAGTTAAGGTACACCTAGCCATCTACTGGCCTCAGAGGATGTTGAGAGGGAGATTGACGGTTGATAGGTTTCTCATGGGTTGTTGGCCCGTCGCATGGACAAAATGGTGGACTCATTTGCTCGTGCAGCTGATCTCCACAGGGAGACTACCATAGACTAGAAACAGGAGCTCATGGTCCTCAGTTTGTTGAGGGCGACCAAGTGATCAATACTGAACCTTATATTTATGACATTAGTATCATTCTTGAATTGGTGGAGCTGGAGCTACAACCAACTAAGTAACTAATAGATGACTTGATTTTTTCTAGGATAAATTTAGGTGGGGACTCCAATCACTCTTTTGTATAGATATTTGACCGATGCTCAGTCATTATGAATTCATTTATGACCAAATCAAACTGAACTCAATTTCTGTGGTGATGCCATACGTTAATTACTTATGTTAGATAGACATTTCATGGACTTGGGAGCTGTTCTCCCAAATTTTTTCCTTCAGGGTAGAGCAAGATGGATATGTTGTGTTTATGTTAGCTTGAATGTTCCACCAAATTGGCTTGGAGAATAAATATAGGATTGGAAGATTCGATTCATTCGAGATGCCTGTAAGAATTGAGGGATTGCCACCAGGTTGATCGGAGGACCTTATAATAAAAAGAAGTGCTTCCACCTTAGATTGAGGCACACATGTCAGTCATTTTGGGCAAGCATGTGTCGATGATTCAATACACTGATCCCGTGATAGTTAACTAGGTGCCGAACCTTACCAAGTTCAACTCTAAGACTTTTAAGTTGTATGCCACTGACCGGTCTGTGACTGCGAACTGCTTTAAAAGTCAATATTCAAAAGATAGTTTCAATTTAGTTTTGCAAATAGATTAATTTAATAATTAAGCAGTCTCCGTATATGTAAGTATACATATAGTTCAAGTAATACATTGCTCTAGTGGAGTCCTAGTTATCGATCCCAAGAGGAAGGCATGAACTCTTCAAAATATAACAAAGATGTTGAAATCCAACACTCAATTCACAACGCAAGTTCAAGTACTATTTTATATGCTAATGCAAAGATAACAACAACTAGATTTACTACAAGTTACTTCTAAATTTTCTAAGCAGGATTAACTAACACACACACACACACTATGTTTTGTAATTGAAAGGTTTATTTATGGAAAAGTGTTTTTCCTCTTGCAATGATTCTATGGTGAGTGATTGATATAGATTGATAATAGATTTGTATTATGCCAAATAAGAGCATTCATATTCTTTACCCTCGTCAGAGTACTGATCCCCGAATATATATGCTTACGATTTAGATATGAAAATATACTTTAATTATTTATAATATGGAATACTACACAAGTATACGTATTGTTTATCAAGTAATATATGACTTTTTGATTAAGCCCTAAGATATCAAACCCACAGGAAATGTCTAAAATTTTAAAAAATAAGAAAAATAACTTTTTACTTTTTAAAATGATTTTATAAAGTATGTTTTAAGATATAAAGTTTTTAAATTTGTTTTTGGAATTTCCTAAATAAAAAGTAAAGAAAACAACTAAAGTTAACACAACTATAAAATAGTATGAAAGCAAATGAGAATAAAATATATTTTTTCTCTTTTAATGAATCGGTAATAATTATGGAATTTTGTTGTGGAAGTATCTAAAATGTGTTGTGCCAAATAGAAGCAATTATATTCTTTAGCCTTACTTGGTTCTATAAAGAACGTTGGTTAATTTGATGATTTGAAACATGTAGATAGGTTAGGCAAGGAAGATACTAGCTCTCATTCTAGAGTTTCCTTAATTCCCTCTACCTGGGGACTAACATCACATAACAAATTTTTTCACATCAAACCAAATTAGGGGACTTTAGCCTGTCACACTAAAGTCCTCTAATTTTACTCCCCATTATAAACATATCTTCTTATTTATTTGCACCCAACCATATAGACTACAATTCTCATCCATACAATTACATGTGATTCTTTCCAATTGTTGATTGAGACAATAACACATTGGTTCTTACATGTTCTCACAATAAATTTAAAATCTTAATTGGCCAGATCAAGAGGTAAATGAAATGCAAGGTAGCGAATCATCACAGCTTCTTCCAACATTGAAATTCTATACTTCACACAACTTTCTTCCATAATTTAATTACTTCATCATTTAAAAAGAAAAAGATAAAGAAAACTACTTAAAATACATGGAGACAACACAATCACAACTTGATTTGAAAGTAGAAATTATAGTGAAAACACAACAAGTCTTACTTTAAAACAAATGTAAAAAAAATTTAAACACTTATCTGAAATTCCTCTCCACAAGAGTCTTGAAGTTACTTTGAAACTTTGCTTTCCCTTTACAAGACACAATAGAGGTTGGCGCCTAACTCTGTTGACTCTGAATCTCTATTCTACTCTTAATAAATACTAGATACAATTGATAATAAAAGTAGTGAAGTGGAGAGGTGTGCTCTCAATAGCTCTCTAACATAAACTTGACTCTTAACACTAATCACACCCTCCAACAACAACCATTTTTCTGATCTTCAAGTCTTCCTTTTAAAATTTTCTAAAAGTTACTTTGGTGTCTCTTCAAAATATGTCCAGATTCAATGTATCCATCAAGAATGCATCAATCGGTTTAAACTTTAAATGAGTTTTGGGCGCTGATGGGAAGTTTGAGATGTTTAAACCAAAGGATGCTTCAAAAATCCTTTTAAATTTGCACCAAAATCAATTAAAATTCATCACTTTAATTGTGGGGCCTATGTGCCAAAGGTCCGACGCTTAGCCGCCAAAGGCCAATTTTGCACACCTTTCAATTTTTGCTCTAAATTTGATCCTTTATTACTTCTTCATCACAGTGACTCATTTTAATCATACCTGTAAGAAAAAAGCAAAAATACCTTCCATTAAAGTGCAATATCATCAAAAATAGTTATAAAAATGTATTTAAAAACACTATATATTTTAGGTATATCAAGTAACCCCTCTTCCGAATATGAAAAGAACATTGACAAATCCTAGGCTTAGTCACTAAATCCATGGTTAGGCTGGGAGGATACTAGCTGTCACTTCAGAGCTCCCACTTCCCTTCACCTGAATGCTAACCCTAGCTTTAGTAACCAAAATTTAGGACCAAATTGGGGATTTAAGCCTGTCACTTTAAAACCTCCAATTCGATGCCCATTAAACCATATTTCCCTTTTTATTTGCACTCAATTCCCATGAACTACGCAACTCATTCATGGAAACTGAATGGATTCTCCACTATTGTTGTAGAACACTTAGTCCTTTTGGATTTGATGTTTCACAACAGATTTTAACAATTTAATTGGCCAAATCAAAATGTAAATGAAGTACGAAATGGAAAACCATCACAATTTCTTTAACATTTTTATGGCACATCAAATCTACATCAACAGTTCACCACATCTCATTACAAGAAGAAAGACAAAGAAATCTAATCAGAACTCATTAGTAAGACAAAACATGGATTTTATATATAAAAGCAAAGTCATACAAACACAAAAGTAAATACAACTTATCTCTTTCACTTCCCCAAGCAAATCTCTTGTAGTTCCTTTGAATCCTTTTCTCTATTCTCTTTAACACTCAATTCCCTCTTTAGAATGGTAAGGAAGAAGAAATCTCTCACTTTACTCCTTCTCCTACACTCCTTAGAGAATAATCCCTAGCAATACAAGATTTCTACACACATTCCTCACTCTTACTACAAACCCTAACACACTCTCTTCACTTCTCTCTAACATACCCCTCACGATTTCCCACTCACACATACTTACACCTCATCACACCTCCTTCTTTTGGCATCTAAAATGGTCTAAAATAAGTTAGAAACAAATTCCCCAAGAGTTTATTCAAGCACCCCTTCAAAAAGTTGTCTAAATACATTGAATTTGAGTTCCACCGACTTTGGGCAACAACAACACTGGATAGGGTGCCGACGGCGTTGGTCCACCGAATAATTGTTTGAACTCTCTAGAATTGGGTGCTGGTAGCACCGAAAGCCAATTTTCTTCATTTTTCTCCTTTTTGCTCTAAATTTGTTCCTTTTCGCTTCCTTTTGCTCCAATAACCTAAAATCATCATATTTGCAGCAAAACATGAAAAATACCTTCCTTTAAAGTGTAATATCACTAAAAATGAGAAAAATTATATAGCAAAAATCTAATATATTTTTGGTGCATCAGCCACCTCCAATGAGGTAGAAGAAAAAAGACAATTTAGAAAGGCTACTTGGTTGTCGAGAAAAGGGTCGAGGAAGAAGAAGAAAGGCAGTGCCTCTCCATAGAGAGGCAAGGCTAAGGATGACCAAACATGTGAGGTAGCCCCAATATTATAACTAATCACTCTATCAACTTTAGTTTTTATTCAAAATAAAGCTACTGAAGAGTTAATACTAATCAAATGGAAACCTACTTTGATAAAATTGAGGGACATTTGTTAAGAGGAGCCAAGTCCTTCCAGTCTTGATTTGGAGGCTGAGGAGTCCAATGAAAAATTGCCAACACATGAAGCTTCTTGACAATCATCCTCTTGTTATATTCCGTTGGTTGAAAAAAGGGAAGCCAACTAGTCCTCTGCGTGATCCTCAATGGCACCAGATGATCCTGCTGAGGCAGTATGCCCTAAAGAAAGCTCATGGGAAGAGGAGTCTGAGTTGCTGAGGACGTAGAGCATGGAATGAATGGCAAGTCCCTGACTTCCGATTTTGACACATTTATTCCCTCACCTCCCAAGAAAAGAAGTGTAAAGATCATTATAATATAAATGACTAAAATTCTTTATCGATTCAAACTTTAGTTTTACATTAATAAAATTCAAAAGGGATTATTTTCCTTTAACCTTGGAGATGAGTGAATATGCATCAACTATCGTAGATGTTCTTTGGTCACCGAGTCTTGAGAAGTATTCATATTAACCTCTAACTCGTGGAAGCATGCTATGTGGTCGACCGATTCCAACTGCTCCATTTTTCTACAATGCACTATTTTTCTTACCTTTATCTAAACATGATGGATAGAGCATTGAAGGCTAAGGGAAAAGCAAAGGAACTCAAGGAGCAAGCAAGAATGATAATGATTCAGGTGGCCAAGGTAGAGGCTCGATTGGAGGGTTCTATGACATAGTTGGAGATAGCATTCGAGTGGGTTTCTACCATTTAAGAAAAAATACTAAACTGTACAACTAATGAAGACAACCAAAGAGTTTCTTGAAACATAAGTGGTTCACTTGGAAGAGGGTAGAATGGTAACGATCGAGCAATTCATAAGAGTTAGGATGGTCAATCTCAAATGCTCTAAACTTGATGAGTTCGAGAAACTCTTCAAAGCTCCATTGGCATCAGAATACTAAGAGGAGACCGAGGGAAACAATGTGGTGAATGATGAATCATCTAAAAAATGGCCTGATGATTTTATGACTTAGTTTTTTTTTTAAATGCATGTAACCAAACCAATATACATGATAAGGTTTTTGTTCCTACATATAAGTGAATGATTAAATGAATGGAATACAATCTTTTTGTCACTTTTTACATAGTTTTTTTTATTGAGTTTTTTTACTTCGTTTTCCATTCTTAGTTGATTCAAAATATTTTTGCTTGTCTTGAGTCTTTGATTTTGTTTGTGTATGCTGATCATGTTTTGTGGTATAAGCGTTGGTTGTCTAACATTTTTGTTAGCCATTCAGATGACACACATCAATTTGATTTACCTTAGATGTCAAATCTTAGGTGGACCTAAATTTCTAGTTGTATGACCAATCCCAAATTTTTATTCGGTTGATCTACACCTCATAGTAGGTTGTCACCAATATATATATATATATATATATATCACTACTAGATGGGTAACCATTTCAATAATTTCTCAAAACTTGAAAATACATGTTTGAGGGGTTTTCCGACTTAACATCTAAATGTTTCTGTTTATCTCAGTGTGAGGTGTATCAACCTACTGAGTTCCATGTGTGTTATTTAAAACTGGAGTCATAATCACATAATTATTTTTTCTTAGCAATATTCAGAAATAAAAAATTTATAAGTATATGAAGCATAAAACTCCTATTATATTTTTCTTGTGTTTGTACAATGTTGTTGTTTTAATAAAAAAAAACATTTAATGCAGTATATGAATTTTTCTTGTAGTCTTCTGGATCAATTTTTTGATCAATGATAATTTGACTTGATCAAGTTTGTTAAAGATTTCCTATCGACTGCCTTCATACTGCTGGGTCAGAATTCTTCCAAACTAAATAATCGGAGAATTTATTTTTTTGTATGTTCTTATTATAACATTGAGCAGTCATTCTCTTTACTTCTTCCTGTCAAAGTGTTGTGTTGTTCATTTCCAATAGGTTGAGGGCAAGCATCAGTCCTTCACCATTTTTTTCGTGCAATGCAGTGAGAATCTCTTGGTTGACAGAAGTGGCCACCTTGATTGCTTGGATATGGTTTTTATACTAGACTGACAACATTGCTTCCATACAATAGGAAAACATGTAAGGTCTTTGCTGGATTATTCGTGATGGTGTGTAATCCACTGAAAACATGATAGCTTTGTACTATCCAGTTCATACCTATTTTGGATGATATTGCACTTTAAAGGAAGGTATTTTTCATGATTTCATGTAGGTACAATGATTTTAGGCCTTTGGAGAAAAAGGAAGCGTAAAGGAGCAAATTTGGAGCAAAAAGGCAAAAAATGCATTTTATTGAACTAGCATCGAACGGTGCTGTCACCAGCACCGGACAGCGCCATTTTATAGATAGTTGTGACATTTTTGGAGGAATAATGTGTCGAACGGCGCCGTATCCAGTGCCGAACAGCGCCCTATCCAGCGCCGAACAGCGCTCTATCCAGCGCCGAACAGCGCCCTATCCCGATTTTAAACTAGATTCAATGTATTTGGCTGGATTTTGATGGGTTGCTTTAGAAAACTCTTGGGAATTCAGTTTTGGCTGAATTTAAACACTTTTGGAGCCAAATTTAGAAGGGGGAAGAAGATAAGAGAAGAGTTTAGAGTTTAGAGAGAGTTTCTTTCCATATAGTGTAGAAAATTAGGTTTTGTGTTTTCTCTTCTAAGGAGTGTGAGAGGAGAGGGAAAGTGAAAGATTTCTTCTTCCTTACTTATCTAAAGGGAGAGGTGTGTGTTGATTGTTGTGAAGAAAGAAAAGGAGTCAAAGGAATTCCTTGAGATATGGAAATGATGTGCCGATTTATTATAGAGAATTTTTGATGACCTTTTCACTTCAAACTTCATTTACTTTTTGATCCGGCCAATTAAATTGTTAAAACTTGTTGGGAAACATATTTTCCAAAAGGATTTTGAGTTCCAAAATAAAAGTGAAGGTCACATTCAATGTCCATGAATGTGAGACATAGTTCATGGGGATTGGGTACAAATAAATAGGGAAATATACTTTGATGGGTGTAGAATTGGAGATTTTTGAGTGACAGGCTGAAATCCTCAATTTGGTCCTAATGTTTGAAAACTGAAGCGAGAGTTAACCTTCAGGTGAAGGGAAGTGGGAGCTCTGAAGTGAGAGCCAGTATCCTCCTAGCATAACCACAGATTTGAGGACTAAACTTAGGATTAGCCAATGTTGTTTATACGCTGAAATATTGGTAAAGAATAGGAATGCTCCTATTTAGCACAATGCATTAGCTCCACTGATCTATGTCACAATAATCATAACATTATGATTGGAAAGGAGGAAAAGTTTTTCTTGCAACTGAACTTTGTTATAAATTTAGTATTGTGTTAGTTTACTTGCTAGAGTTTAGAACGTATTTTGGTAGAAATATTAACTATAACTGTTGTCTTTATTTTAAGAATTGAACTTACTTGCAATTGTGTTGTGATTCGATATGTGATTTCTGTGTTACGCTATAAAATTGAAGCCTCCCTGTGGGATCGATATTCTAGGACTCCACTAGAGCACTGTATTACTTGAGCGATACGTATACTTGCGTTTAATTGTGTGGCTCATTATAAAACTAAATCAATATATAAATCTAAATCTGAGTAAATAAATTTTGGCAAATTTAAAAGGTCGCACAAAGTTTTTGTCGCCGTTGCCAGGGAGGTACTGTAAAAAAAAGGGTAACTGTTAAAATTTAATTTTGTAGTATTTGAAATCTTATATTTGAACTGCAAGTCATAATTGTGTGTGTCTGTTTATTGTTAGTGTGCTTATTGTGTTTGTATGCGTAGTATCAGATCTATAGGTTTAGTGCCTTACGATTCTGAATTAGAGCGAACTATTAGAAAAATTAAAAAAAAAAACAAAAATAATCTACAAATCCTCACAAGATGGTGAACAATTTAAACAATCAAAATGAAAATATACTAAGACCTTTAAGAGATTATGCTAATCCAACAACAGATGAAATTCACTTAACTATCCAAAATCCTAATGTTGCTTCTAATTCATTTGAGCTTAAACCTGCTATTATCCAAATGGTATAGAATAATCAATTTGGAGGAACGCCTAATGAAGATCTTAACTTACATCTTGCTAGTTTTCTAGAACTGTGCGCTACTTTTAAATATGATGAAGTGTCAAACGATGCGATTAAGCTTGGACTTTTTCCTTTTTCACTAAGGGATAAATCTAAAGCGTGGTTAAATTCATTAGCACTTGAATCTATCAGAACATGGGGAGAGCATTCACAAAAGTTTCTGTCAAAATATTTTCCTCCTTCTAAAACTGCTAAGTTGAGGAATGATATCACATCTTTTAGTCAGTTTGATGGAGAATCCATATATGAAGCTTGGGAAAGATTTAAAGATCTTCTGAGGAAGTGTCCACACCATGCTTTACTAGACTGGTTAATAATTCAAACTTTTTATAATGGATTAGTGGGATCTTTAAGATCAATTATCGATGTTGCTGCTGGTGGATATTTAATGTCAAAACCTTTTGATGAAGCATATTCGTTAATTGAAGAGATGGCTACTAATAATTTTCAATGGCCCTCTGAGCGGGTAAATCCTAAGAAAGTATCCATTATTCATGATTCTGATATGATAACTATGATAGTCTCTTAAATTGCTGCATTTTCTAAGAAAATAGATCAATGTGGAATGAATTATTCTCCAACACCCCCAGTGTTAGAAGAAAATTCATCAGGACAGATGATAGACTCTCAAATGTCTTATGAAACCTTGAATGCCATAAATAACAAAATCAATAATTTATATTCAAATTATTATAATCCTAGTTGGAGGAATCATCCAAACTTCAACTGGAATAACACCAATGCTGTTGTCAACTCGCAATGGGGAAACAATCCTATGAATCCAGTTAGAAATTTGAACAACCAAAGAAATACCAATTATAGACCTTCTTATCCTCCTTGTTTTAATAGTAATCAACAATTTAAGGAAAAGAAGTTTTCTACTAAAGAAATGATTATGAATATGGGTAATTAAATTCAAGCTCAAAACATTGCAATGAAGAAGATAGAGAATCAATTGGGACATAACTTTACTGTGCTTAATAATAGACCTTCTAGAAATCTTCCTAGCAATGTTGAGATTAATCCAAAAGATCAAAACAAAGAGCAAATTAAGGTTATTCAATTAAGGAGTGGAAAGAAATTGGAACCAAGAGTTCAAAAAGAAGTTGAAGTTGAAAGAGAGGAAGTGAACATTGAGAAAGGTTCTAATAAGATATATCCAGAAGAGTATCCGCTAGAACCAATGAAGATAACTGTTAAAAAACCACCTCCTCCTTTCCTCAAAGACTAAAGAAACAGAACAGGGATACCAAATTTGCAAAATTTTTGGAAATTCTTAAGAAATTAATGATTAATATTCCCTTTGTTGAAGCATTAGAGCAGATGCTTGATTATGCAAAGTTTATGAAGGATATTCTTAAAAAGAAAAAAAAACTTTGAAGACCACAAGGCTATTGCACTTAGCGGTGAGTCTAGTGCAATTATTCAGAAGAAGCTTCTTAAAAAACTTAAAGTCCCAGGTAGTTTTACTATCCCGTGTGCTATAGTGAGAAATTTTCAGAAGAGCTTTATGTGATCTTGGAGCTAATATTAATCTTATGCCTTTATCAACTTTCAAAAGATTAGGAATAAGAGAAATTTCACCTACATCTGTGACTCTTCAACTGGATGATCGTTCTATCACTTATCTTAGAGGAGCTGTGGAAGATGTATTAGTAAAGGTGGATAAATTTATATTTCCTGTGGACTTTATTGTATTAGATATGGAGGAAGATAAAGAAATTCCAATTATTTTGGGAAGACCATTCCTTGCTACCTAGAGTTGATCCACAAAGGAGACTAAACCCAATAATGAAAGAAGTGGTTAAAAAAGAGATTTAAAGTGGTTAGATGCTGGAATTATATATCCTATTTTTATAGTGTTTGGGTAAGCCCAATTTATTGTGTTCCTAAGAAAGGAGGAGTGACTATTGACGTAAATGATTGAAATGAAATTATACCAATAAGAAAAGTCACTAGTTGGCAAATATGTATTGATCATAGAAAATTAAACGCCGCCACCAGAAAAGATCACTTTCCTTTACCATTTTTAGAACAAATGCTAGATAGAATTGCTGGACAAAAGTACTATTGTTTTCTAGATGGATATATCGGTTATCACCAAATACATATTGCTCCTGAGGATTAAGAAAAGACTGCATTTACTAGCCCTTATGAACTTTTGCTTTTAGAAGGATGCCCTTTGGATTATGTAATGCACCTACAACATTTCAAAGATGTATGACGTCCATATTTAGTAAATTAATTGATGATGGAATAGAAGTGTTTATGGATGATTTCTCAGTATTTGGAGATTCATTTGATGCGTGCCTATGCAACTTAGAAAAGGTTTTAGAGGTATCCGAAAGAACAAATTTAGTCCTAAATTAGGAAAAATGTCAATTTATGGTTGCAGAAGGAATTGTGCTTGAGTATAAAGTATCTGAATATGGCATGGAAGTAGATCCTGCGAAGATTCAAATTATAGAAAAATTACCACCTCCAACAAATGTGAGAGGGGTAAGAAGCTTTTTGGGACATGTAGGATTCTACAGGCGATATATTAAAGAGTTTTAAAAAATCATTAAGCCTCTATGTCAACTTTTGGAAAAAGATAGAAAGTTTGATTTTAACGATGAATGCTTAAAAGCTTTCGATCTATTAAAGGAAAAAATAATTGCTGCACCTATAATAGTTTCACTTGACTGGGAGAAACCATTTGAATTAATGTGTGATGCTAGCAATTATGCTATTGGAGTTGTTTTAGGGCAAATACATGACAAAATGTTTAAAGTTATATACTACGCTAGTAAGACTCTTACTGATGCTCAAATTAATTACACTACTCATGAAAGAGAGTTATTAGTGATTGTCTATGCCTTTGAAAAATTTGGATCTTACTTAATTGGAGCTAAATTTATAGTGCATACAGATCATTCTGCTATTAAATATTTAATACAATAGAAGGACGTAAAACCAAGACTGATTCGATGGATGCTTTTAATGCAAGAATTTGATTTTGAGATTGTTAATAGAAAATGGGTCGATAATCAAATAACTGATCATTTATCTAGACTTGAACAACCTAATTTGGATGACTTTGAAAAGGAAATTACTGAAACTTTTTCTGATGAGTAATTACATAATATTATTGAAGGAAATTTACCATGGTATGCTGATATTGTGAACTACATTGTTAGTAATATTTTACCACCCGATTTAACAATGCAACATCAAAAAAAAATTTAAGCATGATGCTAAATTTTATTTCTAGGATGATCCTTATCTGTACAAGTAATGTAAAGATCTTATTATTAGGAGATGTGTTCCTTCTAAAGAAAATGAAAGAATTATTCGAGAATGTCATGATTATGAATTTGGAGGACATTTTGGAATTGATAGAACTGCATATAAGATTTTGCAATCTGGATTTTATTGGCCTACACTTTTCAAAGATGTTTATAGATTTATCAAAACGTATGATCGATGTCAGAGAATAGGCAATATATCAAGAAGAAATGAAATGCCTCTTAATTTTACTCTGGAAGTTGAAAATTTTGAAGCATGGGGATTAGATTTTATGGGACCATTTAAACCTTCATTTGGAAATTTATATATACTGATTGCTGTTGATTTTGTTTCAAAATGGATTGAGGCAATAGCTTTACCTAGGTGTGATGCTTGAAGTGTTTTGAGGTTTTTGATGAAAAATAATTTCACAAGATATGGAATATCTAGAGTAATCATCACTGATGGAGGATCCCATTTTAAGAATAATCTGATTTAGAGATTAATGAATAAATATAATATTATGCATAGAATTTCTACAACTTATCATCCCCAAACTAATGGTTTAGCAGAGGTATCTAATCATGAAATTAAATGAATTCTGGAGAAAGACATTAATCCTCAGAAATTAGATTGGTCTGGTAGATTAGATACTGCTTTATGGGCATATAAAACTACTTAAAAAACTCCTATATGAATGTCCCCTTACAGATTAATCTTTGGAAAAACCTGTCACTTGCTAGTTGAATTAGAATATAAAGCATATTGGACAACAAAGAAATTGAATTTTAAATTGAAAGATGCTGGTGAGAAGAGACTGTTGCAATTGAATGAATTGGAAGAAATCAGAAATGAATCATATGATAATGATAGAATATATAAGGAAAAAAAGAAAAATATGGCATGATCAGAAGATTGGCAAAAAGGAATTTGAACCAGGACAAAAATTTTTATTATACAATACAAGATTAAAAAGAAAAATATGGCATGATCAGAAGATTGGCAAAAAGGAATTTGAACCAGGACAAAAATTTTTATTATACAATACAAGATTGAAATTATTTCCTGGGAAACTCAAATCTTGATGAACATGACCTTTCATTGTCATAAAAAGATATCAGTTTGGAGCTGTGATTATCGAAGACCCTAAATCTAGAAGAAGATTTAAAGTTAATGGCCAAATATTAAAACCATATTTTGAAGGCAATCGACCTAATTTTAAAGAGGTTTTAATGTTGGATCAACCTGAATAACTGAAAGTTTTGTTGGGCTGATGACGTTAAACCAAGCGCTTTGTGGGAGGTAACCCACAGTTATGGAGTGTTCTCTTTGTTTGATGTATTATTTGTGTTTGTTTGTTACTTAATTAAGTCTTATTCTTCCTTATATGTCATTAAAAACATTTAAGAAATGAATCAAATCAAAATTTGGAAAGAATTTGAACAAAGTGAAGTTTAGTAAAATTTGAACTAGCGCCGAACAACGTTGCTATCAGCGCCGAACAACGCCGTGTTCAGAAAACCATTTCTCATCTTCAAATTCGAGTTTTGGAGGTTCTAGGCGGTAAATCCTCCATTAGAAATCCCAAAAAATGCCCCTAGACATAGGAACTTCTAAAGGAACGAAGAGGAAGATCCAAATTCTTGTCCAAATAGATTCCGACTCAATGGAAACTTCATGATTTAATGTTTTCAATCGAAGAAAGTTGGTCAGCTTTGAGGCACAGCGTTTATTCAACAAAAATATCTCAAAAATTAGATTGATTAAGGAGTGAGACTTTGTAAATCGAGGTACAATTTCTCCTACGACTAGAATTGATGAAATTATTATTCAGAGACGTTGGGAAGTATTTTGTTATGCTACTACCACTGTAGTTGTCCCAGTTGTGAAGGAGTTTTATGCAAATCTTCATAGAATCAACCAAGGAACAGTCTATGTACGAGGTAGGTTTGTCACATGTACTCCTGTCGGTGCATTTTAGTTTGTATTTAAAAGATAGGTCGTCCAGTAGAAGCTGTTGGTCGCCAGAATCAAAATCCCATCTCCCGCTTTAGAAGGACTTCCAATTTATATATATATAATTTAAAAATATAATTCTAATTTTAAAATATGAAATCAAACTGATTTTCATACTTTTATAGTTTAAACAAATGAGCACTCGTATCAAGCTATGCATCTACTCCGAGGAACAGACGCATCGCTTAATAATGGAGGCTCAGTCAAATAAACTAATCAAATATGACATCCGTTTGGTCTGCGGAACCTTTTATGTTGACTGACAGGTTTTCCTATTTAATACAAAAGGATTAAATAGGGTTTATATTAATCCGGGGTCATTTTAGTTTCCTATAAGGGCAAGCCCCTATAGTTAATTACATCTTAGATAACCGTGGTTACCTAAGAAAATTTTCGATAAAGATCAAGAAAGATATTCTTATGACTTCAAGAAGGCTAAGGACTTTTCAATGATATTATGATGATCGGAATCCAATAGGTGAAAGGTGCAAATTTTAGAACATTTGATTGTAAAGAATCCAAAAGAGGAAGAACTAAGGGATATCACGGTTCCAAGAGAATATCTCAGTGACCTCCCAATCGATCCTATTGTTTGGTTTCGATTTGGGAAAGTTATTCATATTTCATCCTACAAATTTTTAATTAATTAGGGCTTACATCCACTTGATATCGATCATGTGAATAGCCTGGATTAAAGGAGGATTTATGTCATATCAGATGACAACCTCAGAAACCTAGAGCGAGTTGGGGCTTATATTACACTAAATATAAAGGCCCAAAAGATCAGGTGAGGGTTTATGCTGCACTAGGCAGGCTACCTCGAAGTCCTATGGCTCGTTGTTTAATTCTAAGGAAAGGTTTTGTTGATGTAGAATATATTCAGCTGTTGATGATGGCCGTGCTGCCCACACTGCATGCTCCACGCTCCTCATCGTAGCGGGTTTAGTTTTAGAAGTGATAATTGAAGAGGCGAGAGAAGTATCATGTTCTGGAAGGTCTAAAATTGAGGTGGCTTAGTGTTTTAATTAAATGTTGATGTTAATTATGACGACATGTGAGTTACCTCTTTCAAGGGATTCTCGGTCGTCCCTGAGTTGTTTAATTTAAAGTTACAAGCTTATTTTGGTTGGTGATAAAATTTTGAGTTATTTAAACACAAAATTTTAAAATACACAAGAAAATAATGTAAAAAAAAAAACTATAGTAGTATGTGTGGTGGCAGACATAACTAGTAAATTGAACGTAAGCAGGCATATGTGTGGGTGTGCTGAAGTGTGTGCATGGAAAGCTAAGTATGAAAACTTTTGACATAATTCAAGAGAAAACCAAAATGAGCAAAGAAGAAAATCTCATAGGAAATCAAATCTGTGAAGAAAAATCTGTTGAAAAATCGTAGAAGAATCCGTAGAAAGTTCCGTAGGAAAACCACAAAAAACGGACTACAAGTCTAGGGGAACCGTAAGCATGGTGGCGTAAAGGACTCAGAGATGTGCTGTATATATCTCGACTTAGCTGAGAACTACCAAACCGTCATCCTATGGAAGGTAGTTCTAACTCGATCTGAATAGTCAAACGTGGACCTTTAAAAAAATATCATACGTTTCAATTTGGGTTGCATGCAAGTGAGAAATTTTGTGGGTAAGGAGGCTATTCTTGTTGTGGAGGTAGGTTTTCTTAAAAATGTATATGTGTATATATATATATATATATATATATATATATATTTACTAAATTGAGTTACATGCTTATAGAAGAGGTAAGGGTGCTACACCGATAACGAGTTAATACAACAAGCTAATAAAGCCTAGAAAAAGCCATGAAATAAGAAGGAAACAAAAAGAACTTCACAATTCTCTAATCATAACCTCGCAACTTGTTAGACAACTCACTCACATCCTCATAGGCATCCCTAAACTATCCAGCCTCCCGGATCCGGGGTATGCCTTGTTAACGAACTTAGCATGCAATGAAGACTTCGCCCACCCAAACCCCGACCCGATAATCTCTTGCTCGTGCTCGATTTCTCAAACTCAGTGTCTCGTTTTGGAGCGCTCGCGACCTAGCTTTTGCCCGTGAAGACTCGGTGTTTGCCATGTAATTCGGGTGATCCGCATAACCACCGAACAAGCTCCTAGAGTAATCACTCTTTGCTGGTGTCGGTGCCACCCTCCTCGAACTCCCCGCCGACGAAGTTGTAGAGAAGAATTGAGGGCTTCCTCCCAAATCCTCCGGAATGACAATTGGGAATCCGAGAGGGCTCGCAGACTGCCGCATATCGACCGATGACAGTGGGCTTGACATGGATAGCCGAGCGAGTGGTGGAGTCTTTGGAAGGGGAATCAGGGGCAACAGCTAAACAATGGTTTGATCTGAGTTCATGGGCGATGTTGATGATATAAAAGTGTTGGTTTTGCGTTTAGAATTGAATTTTGTTGGTTTGATAGTGTCAACCTCCATTATCTTTGCACTGTTCTCATCATCCACTGTCTTCGGAACTTGTCTGCCGTCCCAATACCGCTCCTCCATCCACTGATCAAGCCGGTTCCAATGTTCCTTATGAGAATAATCCATCCTTGTTTTCTTCGAAGAATCTCTCATTAATGAACCAGACCGATTTGTCTTCGACGCAGTTGAGCGCAATGTCGATTCATATTTCTCAGGTGTTGGGGGACCAGGATTAGATCGGGAGCTCTTGCTGGATCTACTGGTTTCAGAGAGAAGCGCCCGACAGGTACGAGCACGGGCCTGAACCCTAACTAGGGCTTGCATGCATCGAAGAGTCTCCGCTGCCTGCTTCCTCACAATGTTTCCTCTAACCAAAGCCTGAAGCTTTACCAGTCCTCTCAACGCTCTCAGGGCTCTCCTCGCCTTCATGTCCAAAGTAGAAAAAACATCAATTTTAAAGTAAATCTTTCATTAGTGAAAGCCATGGGAAACGGTACAATTTTAAAGTAAATCCTTCATTAGCGACAGCCATGGCATTGACTCAGAATGACCATCAGTCAAACATAAAGGATTAGGTAACAGTGAGAAGTAGAAAGAAGCTTATATATATATATATATATATATATATATATATATATATATATATATATATATATTATAAAAGTAGTATGACCCACGGATTAACTATTCTAATCGAATTAGGAATACTAGCAACCTAAGAGTGATAGAGACAGAAGTCCCTAAGGACGGGTGAATAGTACCGTGAATTCCTTCGTCTACCATCTCAAGGGTCTCTGAGTTAAAAGGTACTATTCAAGAAGTCTCTTATATCCCTCTTTTACTGCAATGTCATCGTCGTCCTCCCCCTTCCACCCTACTTACAGCCTTACTTGATGGCCCCACATATAGTAGAAAGGCTATACATGCATGCTCATGTGTCCTACATAAGCACGGAAACTAGGCCAAGAAGTAAGAAGACACAAAGGACAAGGGGTCAAGGAAAAGAAAGAAGAGATTGCGATCCACCCAGAATATTGTCGTAAAGGGGGTGAATCGATTCTTAAAGCCACACGAGGTAATAGGCATAAACTGGCGTAAAGGCAAAAGTAAACTCCATATGTGGTGCAAAAGAGGCAGCCACGGAGCGAGAATATGTGAAGGTAAACCCCTACGAATGAGTGTATGGGAGAGGATGACTATAAAGCATCCAGGATATGTGAGCCGAACCTCTCCCAACATGGTGCAGAGAGGTAGTCACAAAATATATGAAGAGCAGGAGACAAACTGCTCCAACATGGTGAGAGGGGAGCATATAAGGTAGAGAAGATAAAATCCCATAAAACATATAAAGTAGAGAAAGTCAATCCCCTTCAACTTGGTGCAAGGAAATTAATTTATTGAGCTAGAAAACCGGCAAAAGAGGAAGACTCATAATCACCATGTAAAAATACTCTTCCTAGTAATCCTATTCACTTCATACCTTGATGTCTTCTAAAAGACAAAAATCCTTTCCATATATATCATAACAAAAAGGCTACACCATTAGATATATCAAGATAATGCGTTATAACAAGTAAAGAATTATTAGAAAAAACAAACATTGAAGTGAGAAGATTAACTCCCCAACATTAGCATGTAGACGAAGGGAATAAGCTAAACATGTATAAACACTTCCAAATTTCCAACACTAGCATGTAGATAAAGATAGTAAGCTACACATGTATGACACTTCTAAATTTCCAACACTAGCATGTAGATAAAGAGAGTAAGCAATACATGTATGAAACTTCCAAATTTCCAACACTAGCATGTAGATTAAGAGAGTAAGCTACACATGTATGACACTTTCAAATTTTCAACCTTGAAGACACACCACATTCTTTCCTCCCCTTTTTATTCTCACAAGCAACATAGATAAATCTCATCCATGTGAATTTTATGATAATGGCATCAAAGAACAATTTAAATCAACTTAGAACATGCAAAGCAATAAAATTTCCATGTAGGGACCTCGTGGGAAGGATCTAAACCCATCCCGAGCAAATAAAGCATTGCATATTTTCACATAAAGATGAGATAGAAGTGGTTTAAAATAACCCCAAGCAAGTATATAGGTGCAGATTTTTACTTTGAGTTAGCACAATTGTGACATAAACCAAATCCAAACGATCAAACCAACACAAATTTTTACTCTAGCATAACATAGGACCATTCTCAAACTTGCTCCAAATAAAAATTAACACATGCTAATTTTTGATTTAACATGGTATATAATCATTCCAAACTTGCTCCAAATAAATTAACACATGCTAATTTTTTATTTAACATGGTATAGGATCATTCCAAACTCATTCCATACAAGCTAGCATATGCAGATTTTTTATTTAACATTGTATATAAGTGATAGCATTCCTTCCGAATAAGCATATGAGTGTTAATTTCCTCTTTGTCATAGCCTAGGCATGATAGCATTCCTTCCAAATGAGCATAAAAAAAAAAAAAACAACTAAGAGAAGTGTATTAAATATACATGTGAAGAAGGGTAAGTTTTATATGATAAGCATGTGAAAACTTATTCACCATAGGGTGATTTATGTAGAGAAAGGGAGTTTCAAAATCCCATGAGCAAAACACCATTTTCATGCTTGGGGTGAGGTGAAAAATATGTAAAATCAAAGCTTAGTTGTTATACATGTGAAAACTTAGTAAAATAGATGAAAAACAAGCACATATAGTTTCATTTGGAAGTGTTTCCAAAGTGGTGAAATTCCAATCCGAAAATCGCATTTAAACTTTCCAAAAATATTTTCATATGAAACAACCATTTTCAAACAAATTTAAAGTGTAAAATGAGGTGGAAAACATGTGGAATTGAAGCCTAAGTGATGTATACATAAAATCTTAATGAAATAGATGAGACACAAGCACATATGACCTCATTTGGAAGTGTTTCCAAAGTGGTGAAATTCCAATCTGAAAATTGCATTTAAGCTCACCAAAAATATTTCCATATGAAACGACCATTTTTAAACAACTTTAAAGTGTAAAATGAGGTGGAAAACATGTGGAATTGAAGCCTAAGTGATGCATACATGAAAGCTTAATGAAATAGATGAGAAACAGACACATATTACCTCATTTGGAAGTGTTTCCAAAGTGGCAAAATTCCAATCCGAAAATTGCATTTAAGCTAACCAAATAATGCTAAATATCTCAAATTGACTTGCCATTCCTTCCAAATGATCACATAGATGAAAAGCCTTCATTTTATAGCAACATAGGATTGGTTTAAACCAATCCTAAACAAAGAGGTAAGTGGAGATTTTTAATTTATATAAGCATGAAGTTGATACAAAGTAATTCCAAAAAGACATATAAATGCAGAATTTTATTCTTAGATGGCATAAGATTGATACAGAGCAATCCCAAAGCATCACATAAGTGTAGAATTTATGTTTAGGCAAGCATAAAGATGACATAAACCATTTCCGAGAGAATATATAAGTGCAGATTTTTTATTTTGGATGGCACAAAATTGATATGAAACATTCCCAAAAGCTAACACAAGTGCAAAATTTTCATTTTTGATAGCATGAAATTGATACAAAGCAATCCCAAAGGATCACATGAGTGTAGAATTCATATTTGGGCAAGCATAAAGATGACATAATCCATTTCTGAGAGAATATTTAAGTGCAAATTCTTTATTTTGGATGACACAAAATTGATATGAAACATTCCCAAAACATCACATGGTTCATGTGGATTATCAAACCATTCATATTCAATTTTGACTATCTGTAAAAAGAGGAAAAGAGACCTTCCAAATACCTCATGGGGCTATTCAAACTCCTAATTATAAATATGCAACTTTAGCCTTTCAAAAAGAGAGCAAAAATGGATTTTGAACACTTCATAAAGCAAACTAAAGATTTAGCTACAAAAATGAATTCTAGCCATCCATAAAGAGTGCAAAAGGAGCTCTTATGTACTTCACAAAGCTAGCTAAGTATTTAGCTATAAACATGGAAATATTAGCCATCAAAGAGGTGCCAAACAAGCCTCTTACATGTTACATATAACAAACTAAACACTTACACATGAACACAAAGTTCTAGCCATCAAGAAGGAGGTATAAAGAAACCTCCTAGGATTTCCATGAAACGAACAAGAAATTTAAACATGAAACTTTCATCCATCAAAGGGTGTAAAGAGAAACCTCTTTAAATTTCACATAAAGAAAGGACTAAATTAAAGCCCACATATATCAGCTAAATATTTCTATGAATCAAGCTAAATATTAAGCATGAGCATAACTCTTAAGCCACCAAACATAAACTTTTAACCACTAAAGCATGAATACTCTTAGCCATCAAAGTATAAAGCCCTTAGACACAAAAAAAAAAAAACATGAAACTCTTAGCCATCAAAAATATTGAACTCTTAGCCATCAAAAATATTGAACTCTTAGCCACCAAAAAGGTATGAAAAGAGCTTCCTAAACATCATATATAGCAAAAATTAATTTAGAACCCCATACATGGATTTTCGGCCAAGCATGGGGGATCCAAAAATACTCCATGAAATCTCAAAAAATGAATCGAACTCAAGACTTTCAAATCAGAAATTTTAAACTAAACATGAGGGGCAAAGGACATTCCGTCACACAATGAGAATAATCTATAACTTAAGTTATAAAGCATGTGATAAATTTCTACCAACATAAGGCACAAACCAGAAATGGTTGGAGCAAGCAAGAAGAATGAAGAGTGGAGAATCCGGAAGCACCTCCCCTGCAATTTTCAGCCTTTTTTTCTTGGAGTAAGAAGAAGGCTCTACTCTTATAGCAAAATGAAGATAGAAGAAAAAAAATAAATTAGGCCCTAGCATATCATCACAACCAAGTTAAGAAAAAAAACTTATCCTTAGAGCTAGGTCTTAGACTATGATGAGAAAACATGGATGGAATTCTAATGGCAGCCATGAACATCTCCAAATTTGCCACCCAAGCAAAGCTAGCTGCCATAGGATAGATTGAGGCATGGAGAGAGTCTCCTCCATGCCTCTCACGCCACATAAGAACAAGGAGGAGGAGGCAAGGGGGCAAGCATGGGGCGGGAGCAAGGAAGTTTCAGCCAAGCTTCCTATGGCCGAAACAAAATTTTTCATGGGGGGAAGAAGGGGCGACGACTACTATTGGGAGAAATAGGGAGGGAAAAGCTAAGTTAAATGGAGGGAAAAAAATGAAAATTTTGATTATTTTGACGTAAAACGCGCCGAATTTTGGACTTTTTCGACGTTCGTTGAACTATAACAAATTATATATCAATTCCAAATAATTTTGATGTTCTGGACGCAATGGCGAAGTTCGTTTGGCGATCCGAGGTCATTTAGACAACCTCGTCATCAAAATAATAAAAAACAGGCGAAATTGAGGATTTTGGCTTAAATTAAAATTGAGTAAGGTTTGGGCTTAAATTGAAGGCAATAAAATATTGCATTTAGTTTATAGGAGTGGTATGAAGAGTTTGAAATTCAAATTGGGTGGAAATTAATTGACATTGGGTCCAATTTGGGTCAAAACTGACTTTAGGTCAAAATTTGGGCTTTTGGTAAAATTGGGTGAAATTGATCAAATTGGGCAAAACTGATGGTTGCAAAGTGAAATTGGGTATATTTGGAGGATTTTGGGAATTTTTGGGAATTTTTGGAATTTATGGATTTTTTTTGCTAGCAGGGTCATTTTGGTAAATTGGGGGGTTTTTTGGGAAAATGGTCAAAAAACTGAACCGAAGGTTCCAGCTCGTTCCAAATGAAATTTAGAGTCAATATGGAGGATTTTACGAATCCCGGAGCACTTTTCAAGTATCAGCTACTTAAGTGTTGAGGGGTTCAAAAGTAGCTCGGAAGTATGACATGTTTACAGTCAAACTTCATCATTTGATGAGAAGAGTGTCCTTGAATGATTTTCGGGGAGTTCAGACAACTCTGGACAAACTTGAGATTTTGGGCTAAAAAGAGAATTTTAGAGATTTTGAAAACTTTGGATGGTTTTGGCTATTTTGAGTGGTGGGAAGTATTTTAGAATGATTTTCGGAGAATTTAGGTAGTTTTGGTCAATTTTGGGGTTTTGGGATTTTCAAGGGCAATTTGGTAATTTAGGCAAGTTTCAGGACCAGGGGGTTTAAAAAAAAATGAAAATTGGGTAAGCAGAAGTGGCTTTAGAGTGAAGAGAATGGGACCAATGGTAACCTTCTTTCGGTCCTCTATGTGTCGGTGCTTATCACCTTAGCTATGAGCTGAGGGTTAGGTGAGACCAACAATTGGGTGTCCGAAAGATAGGGGGAATCAAAATAAGATATGGTAGATTGAGATTTGTGAGTGGGTGATATGTGTGTGGGTGCAGAGTGTGAGCTCCAGAACTCCCAGGGTCACTCCTAAGTTTTTTTTACCTATGGGGAATCTTACTTGGTGTTCCTTATGTTTAGCCCCTTCCTTCTAAATGTTAGAGGTTAAGCTTTAACATATGAAAGCCATAAATAATGAAAACAAGCATGTGGAATTTCTATGTGGTGGGGTTTCCGTTGCTAGTCTTCTAAGAAAAGTCACTAGGAAATTCCTATGGCTATCTAAGGAAAGACTACACCTCAACCAAAAGTGAGGTCAACGACTCCTACAATGTTTAATGATTTATACATGATTAAGAATATTCTAATCTGCCACTATTCAAATTTTGCCCCGAGGAAGGAGAATATGAAAGATATATACACAGATCTGGTGGATGAAAGTGATGAAATGGGAGATAAGAGATAGCAGGTATCTAAGTTTCTCGACCACAGTGTTAAATCCTAAGTCGAAACACTTACATTATTTCATATGTGCAAAATTTCTCCCTACTATGAAAATTACTAAAGTAAGTAAGGAGTGTGCTATTCTGAACTACTGTATTCAAATGGGGATGCCTATTGATGTTGGTTCGATAATTGTCAAATCTATTTTGGGATTGATCGTTCACGAATCTAAGTATGGGCTTGGACATCCTTCCACCATATTTCTCCTCTGCAGTCAATCACAAGTGCCATATGAGAACTGGGAAAGAGTACTTCTACCTTGGAAGCCTGTAGACCTAGCAGATGCATATAGTAACCAGGCAATTGGTAATATGACTGACATGAGCATCATTGAAGATCAACTATCTCGGAGGTCAGCCCCTATCCCTCCTTACTTTCCTGAAAGTTAACAGATTATCTTGAAGAAAATTAAGAAATTGGAGAATGAAGTACAACATCTGATGAATACAATCAACAATCTATCTATTTTCTTTGATCATCTGGATTAGAGAATAAATGAGCACTTTGATCATTCTGGATATCTTCAAGGAAGTTTAACGCGATTGATGAGAAGGAAAGGTTGGATTAAAGAGGATTCCACTAAAGAATTTCTGTTTCATCCATTCTACAATCTATTTGTTCATGCTCAATCAATTGGAGATCTTAGAATTGTTGATAGTTCTGAGGAAGAATGAAGACTTACTTATTGTATTTGTGTATTTAAACTGATTGCTTTGCTTTTGCTTTGCTTTGTTTGGATGCTATAATTGGACATGCTTTCTTCTTTAGTTTTTAGAATTATTGTGTTGTGGTTGTGTGCGATGCTAAATTTAAGATTATATGGCTTGAAGATTGGTGATGTTTAATGTTGTGTGTATGTGTCTGACACTTGGATTTTATATATGAAAGTGATGTTTTGTATTATTTATGTTAAAAAATATTATTTACCATGGCATTGGGATGTTATTAAATGCTTAATTAGACAAATTAGACGTCAGAGCGGGCTTGAAAAGATTGAAATTGCAAAAGAAAGTCGGAAGACCAGTTTTTGAACTGGTGCTGAACGGCGCTGTCACCAGCACCGGACCCCACCAAAAGATAAAGAGTTTGGCCGTTAGAGTAGAATAATGCGCCGAACTGCGCTGCCGCTAGCGCTGAACAGCGCTTGACTAAGAAAAAGGCTCGAAACTCTAAATTTTCACGATTTAACCCTGGGACCTACCATTTTGCCAAAACCATAGTCTTCTACGTCTAGCCAAGGCTTATTTTTGCACCTAGGGCTCACTAGCATTTGAATTTAAAGCGATTTCATGGCTAGCAAAGTTCAGATTTCATCTTCTCTTGGTAAGAGCCACACTTTAACCTAAAATTTTTCGATTTTGACCATGGAAATCTCCTACATTAGGAAGATTTGAAATTTTGACGTTTTTGGTGAAACTTTGGAGATTTTTCATGGATTTTGATTTCTTATCTTTTTAAATTTATCTTGAAGTCCATTACTTGCAATTTTAAAATTGATTTGGATAAATTTGGTATTTTAGACAAATGACTACAAGAATTTCAAAGGGGAAGAGAAAATTTGCGTATGATGAAAACAAATTTGTAAATTTCAAGGCCTATTCTCGCTTTAGTACATTTCTTAGCAATAAGAAATGCATTCAAGAGAGAGCTTTTGAAAATGATGGAGATATGTAGGAAGAACTTATTGCAAATCGGCAATGGAAGATTTTCTGCTATTTCACTGCTGAAGCGATGCTTGGTACTGTTAGAGAGTTTTATGAAAATATGTATTTTTTTGAGAGTGAATACATTCTAGTTAGAGGCCAAATGGTTGAATTCACCCCTACCAATAGAAATGCATTTTATTAGTTAAGAGCACCTTTTTCTTGTGAATATGAAAATTTTCCTGTTATGAATGAAGCATTGGATATGATTGTAAACTTTTTGACTGATGGAAAAGGGGAGTGGAAGATTAAACAAATGCTAAAAGTTAACTTTCCCTTTTCTACTTTGAATCCTATGTCGAAAGCCTGACACTATTTCATTTCTGTATGACTTTTTCCTACCAACCATCACAGTGAGGTTACTATTGATAGAGCTGTCCAGAATTACTATATTCAGAACATGAAGAGTATAAATATTGAGCCTTTTATTCATAAAAGTATTTTGACAAGTTCAAAAGGAGAGACTACAGGTGGACTAGGACACCCTAGCCTGATTCATGCTTTATGTATTCAGTCAGGTGTAGTGATTGAAGATAATGATGAGGTGATCCAACCCTTGAAGCCCATTACTAAGTTGAATCTGAAAACATATGAAGACATGTAAGTTGGAAGTGGAGTAAGAAAGCTGATGAGCCTTCTTCTAGTCATGATAGAACATCTACATCTTCAGAGCCTACTCTGCATGATGTTATAGATCAGTTGGAAAGGTTGAACACCAAAGTAGAGGGACTAGAAGTAAGGAACAAGATAAATGATAATTATCAAGTGAGATGGAGAGAATATGAGATAGCTTATCATGACACACAAATGAGATTTTTCAGGGGAGACTCTAGCAATGTATTTCCTACTTACCCTGATTATACTTCATACCAGCCTGCAGAACCTGATGATGGTGGAGCTCCTGCAGAGGATGAAGATTGGTAGTTTGTGTATTTTTGCTTTTCAGTGTACTTTGTATTTGTATGTGTGATGAACCTGAGACTCTCTTTGATGTTTTTTTATATTACCTGATGTATTTGTGGTTTACTTGAGACTCTTTCTGATTAGTATCTGTGATTTAATCTGTATTTGGTTATATTTGTAGCAAACTTTATATTGATTTGTGATGTATGCGATGTTATAGTTGAGTTCTCATGTGTTTGGTTTGCTAATTTATGTTGTGATAGTAACAGTTGGATGTTAATGTTGTGTGCATGTTTATGTTTCATGTTTTTAAACTTCTTCTCTTATAAATTTCTAACCCATATTTGTGTATAGAAATGCTTCTAATTATTTCAGGCCTACTGTTCTACTTTATGGAGAAAAACCTGCTTAACTCAAAGGTATGAAAAGCCCAACATATTGAGGTATGAGTTATATGTTTATATCTTTTCTTTCTTCCCATATAAATTGTATTAATATTAAAAAAATCTAAGTTTGGGGGAGGGAAAGAATTAACTATTAATTGTTCTCATATAAAAATCATTATCAAAATTATTAACATGAGTTCCTGTAATAGAACTCAATTTCAGATAACTGTATTTTGATTTTATTTAAGTATTTTGTAAAGTTGAATGAAAGTATTTTGTAATGAAAAGTGATTTTGTAGGATAAGATATTTGGTATCAGAGAATAGGACTATAGTCAAATATTCAAAGTAAGAAAATATGTATGTTTGAAATATTAAGAATTTTAAAATTTTATGTGATAGGAAAGGATTGAGACTCTATAATGAATCATTAATAAGCTAAAGAAATGCCTATAAGGTAAAGGAATGTGGTAAGTTTTAAATTTAGGGTGAGAAGGGTGAAGTTCAAAATCATTAAAGGCTATCCAGATACAGTAATCCTCACATAAAAGAAAAAATGAAAAGAAAAGAAAAGAAAAGAATAGAATAGAGAAAGAAAAGAGAAGTGAGGATGTTGACATCACTTTTTGTTGAGGTCTAGTTTCTCTATAGATTGCTTAGTGTCTAGCCATTGAACTTCCTAGTGAATTTTCTTAGAGGACTAGCAATGGAACCCTCCCCATAGAAATTCAAACTTTACGTACTTCACTTGAATTTTCATGTGCTTAAGGCCTAACCTTTAGCTTTGGGAGGAAGAGACCAAGCATAAGGAAGTCTAAGTGAAATCCCAATAGGCGACTAAGCCTTAGGATTAGCCCTCGGGGAGTCCGTGTCACACACTGACATTCACATTCACACATTACATTCTACACTCACATCGTAAATCAAATACATTTCACTTCGATCTTTGGACCCTTTGGAAACTCATGTGAGTGGTCCCACTAGCCTTAAGTCTATGACCAAAAGAGCTAAGATCACCACATAGAAGACCAAAGGAGGCTTTCCATAGCCCGTAACCCATCCAGAATGATCCTATTCTTCATGGTCTGACAAACCTCACTTTTCCCAAATTTCAATTTTTACCCCGAAATTTGAAATTACCAAATTGCCCCTGAAAAGGGGCCCAAAATCCAAAATTCCACAAAGTCTCCCGGGGTTCCCGAAAACTGTTCTGGAGTGTTCCTCTCATCAAACTGAGAAGTTTAACTGTAAACATGCCATACTTTTGAACTACCGGTGGAACCCTCATGGCTTAAATAGTCGCTGCTTGAATGACATTACGGGCACGCAAAACTCTCCACAGTGGTCAGAAATGCCCGCGGATACTGCCGTTCAACTCCAAATTCAATTTTGAACCACTTTAGACCTTTAAATCACACTTTTGACCAAGTTCCCAAAAAATCCCAGAATTTACCAAAATGCCCCAACATGGCCAAAAATTCAAAAAATTCCAAAAATTCCCAGAATCTCCAAAAAAATTCCCAATTTCATTTTGTCCAACTATACCATTGCCCAATTTTGTCAATTTAAGTTAATTTCATCAAAAGCCCCAATTTTAAAGCGAGAACTAGGCTCTGGTTTGACACAAATTGACCCAATGTTAGCCAATTTCTTCCCGATTTGAATTTTCGACACTTCGACACATCCCCCTAAACTAAATGCAACATTCGATTGCCACCAATTTGGCTTTGAATTTCACCTAAATCCGATTTAATCGCAAAATCCCCAAATTTGACCTATTTTTGATTTGTTTTGACAACGAGGTTTTCTAAACGACCTCAGATTCACACACGGACTGCACCATTGTGTCTGGAGCATTGAAATTACTTGGGAAGCATATATAATTTGCTATATTCCGATGAACGATGAAATCGGCTAAAAAACGACACAATTTTTACTTAAAATTCGCATTCTGCCTCGACCCGGACCAAACCCATGCCTAACCTAGCCTGGCCGAAACCCCCCCATCTTCCCCTGTCATGATTCTTCTTCCCAAGCCCTAGGTGTAGCAAGCCTCATTTCCTCCATGCGCCTCTTCCTTGTGGCTTCTTCTCCCCCTCTTGTGCTTGGTGTGGCGGCCTCTTCTCCTCCATGTAAATTCTGCCATGGAGGGAATTTTTGCTCTCCATCACATCCATGACAGCCCTCTATCAAATCTTCCATGGTTTGTCACTTCTCTTTAGGTTTCTTTCACCTATGTCATTTCAAAAGAGGTTCAGTGGCTACATCTTCTTTGTTCCAATGGTCTTTGCCCATGGGTAAGTTAAGCTTCATCATCTTCTTATTTTGGCTATAAAGTAGCCTCTATTTTCCCTGTTTTGGGGTTGGCTAAAATTTACAATTTGAGGGGAGGCGCTGTCCAAATTTATTTGGATTCGATTGCTTCTTGCTTGGATTAGGTTTCTTACCTCTTTCACTTCTTCCTTTGGCATGGTTGGTGATCTTGGCCATTTAGGTACAAATTACCCTCTCATGGCTTAACTTTGTGTGGCTTTTGGCTAAGGTTTTACATGCCAAAAATGTGAAGTTTATGCTTATGTTTGATGCCATTTAACAAGATGAAAAAAATTTGGAATTTTATGTTTGGCTTTGAAACTATTTCACATGCCAAAACTTTAAGTTTTATGTTTAGATTTTGAAGCTATTTCACATGAAAAAAAAATTGGGATTTTTTTTTTATGTTTGGCTTTAAAGCTATTTTTTTTACATGCCAAAGATTTGAAATCTATGCTTGTGTTTGAAGCCATTTTTACATGCCAAAACTTTGAGTTTTATGTTTGGCTTTGAAGCTATTTTTACATACCAAAATGGTAAGCTCATGCTTAAGCTTTTGAAGTGCGTTTCCATGGTAAAATTACAAGTTTATGCTTGATTTTTAAAGTTCTTTTCCATCACAAAAGTTTCAAGTTTAGGCTTATGTCTCGAGGCCATTCTACAATGCAAAACTTTGAGTTTTATGCTTTGGATTTTGAAGCCATTTCACATGGCAACGCTTTAAGTTTTATGCTTAAGTTTTAGAGTCCTTCTACATGGCAAAACTTTAACTTCATGCTTGGCTTTTGAAATTATTCTATATGTCAAACATTTGAGTTTGTGGTTAGGCTTTGAGGTTATCTTACATGGAAAAATACTCATGATTCTCTAAGTTTGGCACATTTACTTGAAAGTTTTGTTATGCTCCATCACATGTTGGCAAGAGGCTGAAGGTTTGGGATATGTTATGTGAAAAAGATGGAATGTTTCACTTATGTTACCTAGCATGCTTTAGCTTTGGGGCTTTACATTTTGAAGCATGAAAAGACTTATTCATTATGTGCAATTTTCGGATTTGGAGATAGGCATATGCAAAACTATCAAAATTTGAATACACATTTATATATTTTTCATCTATTTCATCAAGTATTCATGTGCGTAACATCCAAACTTGTTTTCCAGCATACCTCACTCATTCCATGCATTTTGATGCTTTTCATTGGTTGGAATACACATAAAGCGATTTGGTGAAATATTTGCAACTTTTAGATTTAAACATGTTCATACATGGAACATCCAAATTTAAAGCTATGTGAGCTTATCTTTCATCTATTTCAACATGTATTCATATACATAACATCAAGGCTATGATTTCATATGTGTTTCATCTCATTTCATGCACAAAATGGTGTTTTACTTGTAGGAACTCAATGATCGCTTTTTCATGTAAGTCATTTCATGGTTTTGAAATTTTCACATGCACTTCACTTTGAAGTATTCACATCTACATACATGAAACCACACTATCACATACACTTTACCTACTTTCAAAACACCTACATGCTACATATATGAAACTTCACATTCATATTCATTTCACTCAATTTAAAGACACTCATATGTCACATACATGAAACTTCACATGTTACACCCGCTCCACTTTACTTTTGAAATGCCTAAATTTTTCGCTTATGAAAAGAGCCACTGATATCAAATGCTTGTTGGAAGGATGTGGTATTGTCACATACATGATTGTAGCACCTTTTTGGTTTATGTTCACTGCCTTTGGGAAGAAATGCCACCATCCTATGTATGCCAAATGTCAAAATCAGCACTTATACATTAATTTGGAATTGGTTTACATCAACCTTATGCACTCTAAGGATAAAAATCTGCACTTACACATTATTTTAGAGGTGCTTTGGATCATTCCTATGCATTCCTAAACAAAAAATCTGCACTTACATGTTTATGTGGAGTTGATTTAGGTCATCCTTATGCATGCCTAAACTAAAAATCTGCATTGTACATTTGTTTAGAGGTGCTTTGGATTATTCCAATGCATTCCTAAACTAAAAATCTGCACTTGTATGTTGTCTTGGAGTTGGTTTTGAACACCTACTTGCTGCCCCCACATGAAATATTACATTGGTAGCCTTTTTGCAAGTTGATTTAAAGCTTGTCTTTGCTGCCCTTATTTTAAATTTGCATTGCTAAGCATCATGTAAGTTGCTTTTAAGTGAGAAGAGGAAGAGAGGAGAAATGACATGCTTACCACATCAAAGAGAGAGCTTGGATATGCTATTCATGCTTGGTTTTCTTCAAACTTATATGCTTAATATGTTTGGGTACCTGAAATTTCATATGTTAGTAAGGAATTCTTCCTTATTTACATTGCTCTACTTGATTAAAATGCTTGGAATGGTGCTATATACATATAGGTTGGATGTTATGATTGTGGGAAACATGGAATTTGATGGAATTGTTGAATATTGCTACATATACATGGTTGTGTACTTCTTGGATTGCAAATTGCAGGTATGAAAATCAATTTTTTATGACGTTATGCTGCCAGATTTTTCTCTGATTGGATTTGAATTTTACTTTCCTTTTGGACATGCATTCTCCCCGCTTTCCTAGTTTTTGTTTTCTCGTTTCACATATCTCATCCTTTTTTCTCCACATACTTTACAGTTGCCCCCGCACTATGATGGGGGGATTTGTTTTCACTCCCTACCTTACATGTTACATCATCACACCACTTCACATATCACACTACCTCACTACAACACTCCCTACCTTACATGCTACATCATCACACTACCTCACATATCACACCACTTCATTACATCACTACATTACTCTACACATGTCACACTACTTCACATCTTACACTACTAGTCCACAACATTACACCTTTCATATTTCCTCACACTACCTCAATACTTTACTTTATTTCTTTACACCCGCTACATGATAACCCTTGGCACCATGTTCCAGGGGTTTGACCCTTTTACTCTACATGCTTTACACGATAACCTCTCACACCATGTTGGAGAGGTTTGACTCTTTGCAACACCCCTCACACCATGTTGGAGGGGTTTAACTCATTTTTTTTTGCATGTCTCACCGTCACCTCTCTACACCATGTTGGGAGAGGTTTAGCTGTTTTGACTCGTGTTTTCTATTTATTTCAATTATGAGAAAATAACTCACCTCCTTTCCGATGTTACGTAAGGTGGATTATTTTCTCCTCCCTCTTTTTCCTTGACCCCTTATCCTATGTTTTTCACATTTTTCCTTAGCTCAATTCACGTGCTTATGTAGGACACATATGCACACATGTATAGCTTTCTGCTATATGTGGCGCCATCAAACAAGGCTGTAAGTGCGATGGGGACGATGATAGAATTGCAGAAGAGAACCTACCCGAGAGAATCACAGAATAGTATCTCCTTTCTCCAAGACCTTGGAGAGGGTAGAGAAAGGAAATTGCCGATACTATTCACCCATCCTTGGGGTTTCTACCCCCGGCTGTCTAAAGATGTTAGTAGTCCTACTTCGATTAGGATAGTCAACCTGTGGATCAAATTATTTTACAAAAAAAAAGCATACATATTTTCAAAAAAAAATACAAAATTACCTCCACCACAAAATAGCCTACTTACCTACAACTTTTTACTTGCATGACATCCAAATTGAAATGAATGAAAAGTTTATAAAGGTCCATGGTTGGCTACTTGAGTCGGGTTAGGGCTACCTTCTGCAGAAAGTCGGTCTAGTAGTCAGTACCTAAGGTGGGACATACAACACAGCTTTGAGTCGTCGACGCCATCATGCTTACGGTCCTCTTAGACTTGTTGCCCTTTATTTTCTGTGGTTTTTCATACGTTTCCTTCTTGGCATTTACTATGGATTTTCTTTATATATTTGTTTTCTACGGATTTTTTTTACGAGTATGTTTTCTTGGATTTCCTACGAGACGTTACCTCTTGTGAACTTTTGGTTTTCTTTTGATTCCTTTTGGTCTACTAAACAGGTTTTACACTTAGTCTTTCTTTCACACACTGTGGCACATACAGACACCTATTTGTTAGGCTTTCGTGCTCTACTTTTAGTATATATGCTTAGCTTTCTTATTTTCCTTTTTTTTTTGGTACACATATACTTACTTGTCTTAGTTTTCCTACTTTACATTATTGTACATATACCTGCTTGGGGCAGTTTCCTGCTTTACATTCAGTACTTTATGTTATTGCACATATACCTGCTCGGGACAGTTTCCTGCTTTACTTTTCAGTACTTTACATTACTGCATATATAAATGCATGGGATGAAATAAATCACTTCACAACATTTCAAAATATAAGACAACTCAAGATTTAATCACAAACAAAATAAAATCTCAACTTCAACTAAATTAAATCACCCCTTTGGATGAATGGGAGTTCCCTGGATGATGAAACCTACATGTTGCTGATAAGGTTTCCCACGGTCTGAATGAAAGTACGGAATCCATTAAGTTGGATTTAGTAAATTCATCCAGACTAAGGGAATCCAATGAAATAATGTAACCGAAATAAGGGAGCTGTGGGGTCCTAACCGGTAGCGTTATAATCAACTTTAACATTTGTTTAAATAAAACACTGAGCCACCTCAATTTTCAACATTCTAAAATGCACTACTTCTCTCCCCCAACATTTGTCACCTCTAAAACTGAAACTTCTGCAACAACAACAAGGAGCTTGAGGCAACACACCGAGGGCAGCAGGACCGAGGATGTGGAAGGACATGTTCGAGAGAGCAAACAATGAGTCTACTCTTTCCTTAGTAATAACAACAAGCCATAGGACTTCAAGGTATTTGCCCAGTGTAATATAAATTCTCACCTCATCTTTTAGGCCTTTGCACCTCGTGCACTATAACCCCTAACTCTTTTAGGCTTCCGAGGTTGTCATTCCGATATGACATAAATCCTCACATATTCCAGGCTATTCACATGATTGACATCAAGTGAATGTAAGTCCTATCTAATTAAATTTGGCAGGATGAAACATAAATTAAATCTTTTCTTAAATTGAGCCAAACAATAGGAAAATTTGAGAAGTCACCAAGACTCCTTCTTGGATCCGTGCCTTCTCCTAGTCATTCCTCCTTTGGATTCCACAATAACTCTTTCTGAAGACATGACACCACTCACCTATTAGATTCCGACTATCACATTTCATTGAAGAGAACCTTAGCCTTTTGAAGTCGTAAGAACATATTTACTGATTTGTATCAGAAGTTTTCTTAGGTAATCCTGATTATCTGAGATGTAATAAACTATAGGGCTTGCCCTTATAGGAAACTTTTCCGAACCCAACTTAATATAAAACCTATTTAATTCTTTATATTAAATAGGGGAACTTGTCGGCAAATAAAATGGTTTCGCAGACCAAATGAATGTCATTTACTTCTTTAGTTTATTTGGTCGAGCCTCATCCTCAAATTTTGTGTTTATCCTACGGGATAGATACAAGGTTTGAGGTATAGTGCTCTTTCATTTCAACTTCAGCAAATATGAGATCAGTTTGACTTCATATTTTTCTAAACTTATATATATATATATTAAATTAAAACTGTCCTTCTGAAGTGGGCGATGAGATTTCGATTTCGGCTGTCGAAAGCTTCTACTGGGCGACCCACACATTTTAAAAATCCAAACTTTTTACACGCTGACAGCTTCTGGCGACTCCACTGGGGAATTAGTTTCTCTTTCCATACAAATCTAGAAACTTGTTCTTACACATCGATAATGTGTCTACCAGATTACCATTCTTCCGTCGATATGCTTCACTCATTTCTTTCTTGGGTAAGTGTCATTGACTCTCCTTGACTTCAGGACCACTTGTTTGAGCCACCTTTAAACAAAAGGGTGCAGGAGGCTTTAGACTTTTTCTTTGATCTATTTGTGGCGTCAGACCCCTAATAGGTGTGTCAGTGGGTAAGTTCCACCAGAGCAAGGTACGTCGAGAAGAGAGTCCCGGATTGGGTCCCATACCTCACCTATCCTTCTCACTCTACACATCCAATCTTTACTATTTCACAAAGTTGAACTTAAAATTCCTCAATCCAATCCTGAATGTTTTCTGAAAATTTAACCCCTTTAAATCAACAACAAAATTGAAAACACAAAACCAAAATGCCTACAACACAACAAAAATAGGAAAAGCAAAAAAACACAAAATAAAAAACACACTTTCCCAGTTCACAGATCGATGTTTGTTAATTTATATCTTTTTATATTACAAATATAAGGTTTTTGGTCATTTTGCTAATACTTGGAATTTCCTTTCTGATCAACAGTGACAATGTCGATCCCGACGTTTACGTTTTCTTGCAACCTGCCGACCTCCCATGGGGCTCGTCTCGTTGCTCCTACAATTCTATTTGGAGCCGGCTTTGACCTGTTCGAGGTCCTACTAGGAAAAGCTCCATTTGTCACAGTGAAGGTCGTAACTCCAGAAATTCAACAGTCTTCCACTGAGTTCGACCTGAAATCCCGTCACGACTTTCCCACTGTCAAGAGGGAACTTTTTTCCTACTCCTGTCAAGTCAGCTGTGTATGTACCCCAGAGGACCGTCGCTCCTACTCCTGCTGGATTCAGAGTGACCGCTCCTACCTTCCCATATGCAAAGGGAAAGGAAATACTATGCAAAGGTAATGAGGAAGACCATGTTTTACCGTCAGTCTTTGAGGTTGGTTCCTGCTCCAAGACTCAGAATAGGAATCACCAACGTAGAAGTTCAAGGGCCGCCAGGGCCAAAGTTACTAGTTTACCAGTTATAGATGAGATTCCTCATCAAGAGGAACTCGTTGTGCTTGAAGCCGCTCCTCTCCTCCGAGGAAGCAGGTTTCATCCGTTAATGGATACCACCGAAAATGAAAACCTCCACCACATTGCTACTGCGTTACTGCCAGTTACCCACAGACGGGGTGAGCTGAGAGAGGAACCCTCAGTTATCACTCAAGTTCATGCCATGGTTCACAGACTCGCGGACAGAGAGGGATGTTTTGTTTTTGAACTACTCAAGAGAACATGATGTGTAGTGTCCCCCAAGATGAGGAAGGAAGTTTTGAGAAAAGATAAGTCTGAGATACCATCAGCCCGTGTCCCAGTGAGATTCTGTCTGGCATAACGCATCACCAGTACCACCAATACTGATATAGCTGCTACCTCTTTAGTGCCCGTCAGACGCAGGATGGTCAAGTCTCGGCTGGGTCTGAGAGTACCACTTGTCACAAGTAAACGGAAACACCCGTCAGAAGAGAATGGAATAGGATTGCGATCCTCCACACCTGGTCCGCACCCTAGGGAGCAAACCTCCTCGTGCTATCCCGATGTCCCTACCAAGGCACTCTGCCCCAAGACATCAGGTTCAAAATGAAAGGTGTGGATACCAAAGGTTTCTACGATAGTACAGTCAAAAAAAGTCCACCGACCACAATACAGAACATGAGTCATACATTCCCATCGGCGCCACTCCTGTTGCTTCAGAGTCAATAGCAGAAAGAGGATCAATAGAAGACAAAATTTAGAAACTTCGCGAAGAGATTTCAGAGTTAGCTGGGGAGCGAGGATTGGAGGTCGATGATGAGGATCTCCATTGTCAGATTATATGGAAGAAGAAGAGTTCATGTAAATTAACGTGGTGGAAACTAAGGCCACCTTAGCTGCGCGTGAAACTCCTGCTTGCCTGGATGAACGAATACTCCAACTAGAGAAACAAATGGAAGAGGTGACTGCTGCAATGACAGCAATGACTATGGTACATGGACTGACACAGTCACGACCCACAACATCTCCGGAAGTTTATCAACCAGAAATTGTACACATTACAGATGAAAGAAGAGAAGTTGCCTCTGCCAGCGGAGGAGAACAACCAAAGAAGAACCCAACACCAGTTCCCCAGAGAAAGATGTTGATCAGATGATCGAGCAAAAGTTTCGGAAGGTCTTAGCTCAATCCAAAGGTGGTGCATCAATTTCTAAGGGTAGACCTTACGCAGAAGATTTTGATGCCGTGTCTTACCCTACGGGCTTCGTACCACCGACCTTCAAAACATTCGATGGCACCGGAAACCCTCGTTAACACATCGCTCACTTCAGGGCTAGTTGTTGCAACACAGGAGGGAGTGAAGCACTGCTTTTCAGACAGTTCGTCAGCAGTCTGTCAAGGATAGCCTTTGATTGGTACGTAGAACTTCCCAACGGATTAGTGAAGACATTTGCAGAAATGGAGAGATTATTTGTCAAAAGATTCACCTGCGCACAACACCACATCACCATTGGAGATCTCGTAGTAGAGTGGCAGAAGCCCCACGAGTCCTTGGTTGACTACATTCTCAGATAGAGAAACCTGAGTATGAAATGTGAACCTCAACTACAGGAGCAGCATGCGATCGAGATACTCCTCAAAAGTATCCACCGTCAGGTGGCCTTCATGCTCAAAGGTTTGACCATTAAATCCTTCATGAAGCTACTCAGAAAGACGAGCAGTCTTCAGGAGCAACTCAAGCACATGGAACCTACAGAGAAAACAGAGAAGTCAAGACTAGTCAAGGCTTGTGAGAAAAAGTCAAGTACGGTAGCGACAGTTGACAAAGGAAGGCAGTCAATGAGGATTCAGACAGAACCGTCTTGTCAGTACAGTCAACGGTCTTCTCAGTATAGTCAGCCATACAGTCAGCCGCCTTCTCAGTACAGTCAGCCATACAGACAGCCGTCTCCTAAGTACAACCAGCAGTACATCTAGCATCCTCCATAATACATCAAACCTCAGTAGTACAGTCAGCCCCGTCCACAGCAGTCTTCCTAGCAGTGACAACCAAGAGCATATATGCGCCAAACGATAACAAAACGACTGAACAAAAATTACTCATTTAAAGATGACACCGTGGCGAAGATGTTCCGGAGCTTAATGAAGAAGCCCAAGTTCAAATTGCCAGAGCCCAAGAAACCAGAAGAAGTTGGTAAGAGCAATGAACCCAACTACTGTCTGTATCACAGACTAGTCAGGCACACAATAGATGGATGCTTCGTCTTCAAGGATTGGCTTGAGAAGAACTGCAAAGAGGGGAATATCACTATCCTGAAAGAATATTTAAAAGAACCTGCAAGAGGTTTTACAAATATGATTTCGGCAGAACCACTCTCTCAGCTAGATCCCTACACTGGAGAAGGAGGATGAAGTATGACCTGAGACGACCTCAAGAGAGCTTTGGATCAAATTCGATCAGAACCAAAGCAAGTTGCCGTTCAGAGTTCTCCACCAGAACAGCCAAAGACAAAGACCGAGATAGGGGAGTCTTCACGACGACTGAAAACGAAGAAGAAGGATATTGTGCGAGAAACTAAGGACAATAGCGTGAAGTCTAGGATAGAGGCTACCCCAGTTAGATTGGTTGTTTCAGATTCGGGGATCAAATCGCTCAAACCCTTGATACTGTACCATTATGTTTGCGCCCTTCCGGGCTCTTTTGAATCTAATGATTTCGATTCAGGTTATGTTTTGGTTGTTTCTACTAATGACGTAACTAACCGCGACCAATCTATCCTCAATTTCAATTCCCAAACTGATCCTCAAATCACATTAACTTTCGAGGAGAACTTCAATAAAGAGGAAAACATCGACAGTACCATCTACGAACCTTTAGAGGACGAGGAACCAATACTCAAATGCAAAGGAAGTCCGATCAACCTGGATTATTCAGATATAGAGTTAACACAAGAAGAACCGATTACAATACCAGAAGAACCCCTGGGTCCAATAGAGGAGGAAATTACAGAGGTGAACCTCAGAAGTGGGAAAGTATTACCTCCAAGAACATCACCAACAGATAAAGGAAAACAAGTTATTACTCAAGAGCAACTGCCTCTAGCAGCGGAAGAGATACAAGTTTGAGAAGAAAATAGGAACCTAAATAAAGTGGATTACAATGTACTAGCACATCTTAGGAAGTTGCCGGCCAAGCTAAGTATCTACGACACTCTGATCCTGTCCAAAGAGATGAGAGAAAATTTGGTTAGAGCTTTGCTCGACCCAGAAATATGCTTAACTCACTTGGCCAGCTCATCCTCAGATGGAGTTTGTGCTTTGGGAGAACAGCCTGTTGTGACCTTCACCGACGATGACTTACTATATGGTATAGACGATCACAACCGACCGCTCTACATCTCCGTCAACATCGACAAGTAAGTGCTCTCCAGAGTTCTAGTTGATCAAGGTGCTTCTCTCAATTTAATGAGTTACGGACATTAACATACTTGGACATCGACGCTCGAGAACTTTCTACGGACAAGATGATGCTAAGAGGCTTCAATTAAAAAGGAAAAAGAGCATTGGGATCGATTACGCTACAGATGAAGGTTGGAGATATAATAAAAACAACAAAATTCCATATCATCGACGTGAAAACTTCGTTCAACACTCTGCTTGGTCGACTGTGGCTTCACGAGTACAACATGGCTCCATCGTCTCTACATCAGTGCATCAAATATTATATAAATGGATAAGAAAATTGCATCAGGGGATTTACAACCATTCTCGATGCATGAAATAGGCATCCACGAGGACACTGCCTACTACGCTCAGCCAAAAAAGACAGTCTTCTCCAGATATGTTGTGACAAACAAAATCACAGACCCGAAAAAGCCGCTAGAACAGAACTGTGTTGCTCCGCATCAAAAATCTCCCACCACCACTTTACCATGGGGCAGTGGAGGTTCTTCTAGCTCACGCATCCGAGGTCGAGGCTGGGGACGTGGATCAGGAAGAACTTATCAGGTTGTTGGACGGATGAAGCCAACAATCGACATTGACGTAGAAAGAAGCTCCGAAGAGGAAAAAGAAATGATGATAATCAACAAGAAGAAATCTTAGTTCGAGATCACTTTGGAAGATACAACAACAAAAGGTGAATACGAGTCAATGTATGATCGAGTCAACCATTATGTTCAAGCCATGACCTTGACTCCGATTAATTCTCAAAAGGTCGAGGGTCTGGAGGTCAAGAAAGTTCATAATGGTGGGATCAAACCGATCAAGTTCTACAGAGCTTCTTCTTCTACCTCTACACCTGTTGTAAACTTGGAGGAAAATGATAATGAATTAATGGATTTACCTTTTGGTTACATTTCATCATGTGTACAAAATTTAATTCAACAAGGACGCATACCAAAATAAATGCTGAAAGATAAGCTAGAACTTTTTGAAAAATTATGGAATACAAAAGGACAGAAAGTCAATTCAAAAGAGGGCCTTAGATTTGGAACAGTAGGACCAGTCGATGATTTAGGATTTTGCATGGTTGTTACTAGCCAGTCAGATGCAATTTGCTTCGACATACAAGAAGATTTTTAAGATTCTACAGTCGACGATGCTCCGCCAGAGTTTGGAGAAGAAATTAAGACAATGATGGATGAACAAAAAGAAATCAATCTCGGGACTGAGGAGTAGCCCCGACAAACTTTCATAAGTTCTCTACTCAACGAAGAACATGTTACAGACTTGGTCGAATTATTGATGGAATACAAAGATTTCTTCGCTTGGAGTTACGATGAAATGCCAGGGCTATCTCCAAAGGTCGCAGTACACCGCTTGGGGGTGGATAAAAATATGACACCAGTAAAACAATCACCTCTAAGAATGCGTCTTGATATAGAACAACAAGTTACAGCAGAAATAAAGAAATTAAAAGATGCTAATTTTGTCAAAGAAGAGCGGTATCTGACATGGTTAGCCAATGTTGTACCCGTTAAGAAGAAAAATGGATAAATTCGGGTATGCGTCGATTTCAGAGATTTAAACAAAGCATGTCCAAAAGACGAATTCCCGTTACCGATACCAGAATTAATGGTGGACATTGCGTCGTCACATGAAATCTTCTCTTTTATGGATGGATCTTTGGGATACAATCAAATCAAGATGGATCCAGAAGATGCAACACTTACAGCTTTCAGAACACCGATTGGAATTTACTGCTACACCGTAATGCCATTTGGTTTGAAGAACGCTGGTGCAAACTACCAATGGGCAATGACAAGAATCTTTGATGACCTCATCCATAACCAAGTGGAATGCTACGTGGAGGATTTGGTCATCAGAAGCAAAGTAAAGGGAGACCACCTATGTGATTTGAGGATCGTGTTCAAACGATTACGGTAATACAATATTAAAAAGAATCCATTAAAATGCACCTTCGGTTACCTCTGGGAAATTTCTAGGGTTCGTTGTCCATCATCGGGGAATCGAAATTGACCCAGAGAAGATTAAAGCCATCTTAGAAATGCCTCCACCTAAAACTTTGAAACAACTATGCTGCTTTCAAGGAAAACTGGCATACCTAAGACGCTTTATATCTAATCTGTCGAGGAGGTGTCGTCCTTTCTCGGCTCTAATTATAAAGGACGCCAAGTTTATTTGGGAAGAGAAATGCCAACAGGCCTTCGAAGATATTAAACGATACCTTATGAAACCACCCGTTCTGGCAGCCCTTATCCAGGGTAAACCGTTGATACTTTATACCACGGTCTTAGACGACTCCCTCGGAGCTCTCCTTGCACAAGTCAATGATGAGGATAAAGAAAATGCACTCTACTAGTTGAGTCAACTCTAATACCAGCGTAAATAAAGTATCCTCCTATTGAGAAGCATTGTCTAGCTTTAATTTTTGCCGCTCAGAAGCATAGACATTACATGTTATCTCGTAAGGTAAACCTGATCTTGAAAGTTAATCCATTGCAATATTTGATGACCCAACCTACTCTTTCCGGACGTCTTGCAAGATGGTTGATGATACTATTGCAATTTGACATAACTTTTGTGCCCCTTCGCTCTATCAAAGGGTAAATTTTAGCAGATTCCCTCGCTGCGCACCCACTATCAGCTGGGTCTCCACTTGACGACAAACTACCAGACGAGCAAATACTACAAGTAGAGGAATAGAATACACGACATTGGGAAATGTACTTCGACGGTGCTTCTTCAGCCAGAAAATATAAAGGATAACATAAAGTAATACCAGCAAGGGCAGTTATTGGTCTGATCTTCATGACACCGGATCGAGAAATGCTAAGCTTCTCCTACCATCTAACAGGACCATGCACTAATAATGAAGCAGAGTACGAAGCCTTGATTATAGGTCTGGAATTGGCAATTTTAATGGACATAACTGACATTGCCATTTACGGCGACTCACAGCTCGTCATCCAGCAAGTGGCAGGACAATACAAAATTTTGAAACCAAGATTATTGGATTACTACAAATACACAATGAAACTACTGGAGCGAATCCCCAGGGTAACCTTCTATAGAATTCCCCAAGCAGATAATGCTTACGCAGATGCTTTAGCTAAACTGGCTAAAGAATTTGCATGTCCACCGAAGGATTCTGTAGATATCACTATACGAGGATGCCAGATTCTCTCATAGATAGACCTCGACACTTTACACGAATTGGGAAATGAAAGACTAGCAGCTACAGTAATAGATGACACTTCAGACTGGCGTGGGCTGATAACAGAATATTTATAGACTAGAAAGTTACCAGAAGATAAGTCCACAATGCACTAAAAACAGAAAAGAGAAATGTCGTACACATTAATTAACAATGTTATATACAGAAGATCCTTCAACGAGATGTGGCTTAGGTGTCTCGGTAAAGCAGAAGCACAAAATATCATCAAAGAGATTCACACCGGATTGTGTTGAGCACACCAGTCAAGGCCTAAAATGAAAATAAAAATCAAGAGACTTAGATACTACTGACCGGCAATGATGATAGTTTGCATGGACATAGCTAAGAAATGTCATCAATGTCAAGTACATGGAGTGGTCCTGAACCAACCTCCGAATGTTCTACACCCCACAATTGCATCATGGCCATTCGAGTGTTGGGGTACATACATAGTGGGTCCGATAGACCCTCCTTTTTCTAAAGGACACATATTTATTCTCACCACTACAGACTACTTTTCAAAATGAGCAGAGGCAGTTCCGTTATGACAGGTCACATCACAACAAGTTCTACAGTTCTTCAAGGAGTGGTTTGTCTACCGATTTGGTGTGCCGCGCAAATCATTTCTGGTAATGAGTCTGCCATTAAGAGTACCAAGAACAACAATTTTGTCAGACGCCACGGGATAGATTGGAGATACTCTACAATTTATTACCCCAAAGCTAACAGACTGGCAAAAGCATTCAACAAAACACTGATACAGATTTTTAAGAAACCGCTCGATGATAACCAAAAAAAATGGCACCAGAAGTTTCTAAATGAGCTCTGGGCTTACAGAACGACAGTTAGAATTCCGACACAATCCACACCCTACACTCTAGTATACGGGTCTGAGGCATTCTTTCCATTGGAAGTACAACTACCGTCACTTAGAGTCGCCATTGCAGATCAAATCACTACAAAAGACATTGCCAGGCTCCGACTAGCAGAATTGGAAGGCCTCAAAGGAAAGAGATTACTCGCACAACAGAATTTAGAACTCTATCAAGTAAAGATGATCCAGCCCCGTGAAAAACTGGTCTGCCTGAGATCGTTCAAAGTTGGTGACCTCGTACTCGTACTCGGAGGGCCTATTCTTGCACATTGCAAGATAGGTGGGAAAGTCAAACCAACTTGGGAAGGACCATTCGTTGTGAGGGAGGTTTACTCCAGAGGAGCTTACCAGTTAGTGGATTAGCAAGGGGAAAAGCCTATGTTGCCGATAAATGGAAGGTACCCGAAGAGATACTATGTGACGTGAAAGTGTTAAAGAAGGACTTTTGTTCCGATGAAGCTATGTGTCCCGTATCTGTGACTGGGTCTAAAAATTTTGTAATAACTTAAAAATAAAATAAAATAAAATCTCCTTCCACAAAACATTCATGTGAAATTTTTTTAATTCTAAATTCCATGGGATTACATTAAATAACATAATCACATTGACATAATTTGAAACCACATAACTTAAAACTCATTAAAATAAATTTTGATATTGTTCTTATTTGCGCAAAATACCAACCACTGACATCTCTGCTATCGTTCTTGTGTAGGAAATGTCAGGACGCAAGTTGTTATTTGCTTCTAAGAGCGGCTTAAACCTCGCACTTCAGAAAGATGGACAGCCCTCGGGGTACTGTGGTACTAGAGGATTTGTTGATTCACACTTGCTTGATAGCAGACACGATCAGCTTTCATCCATGATCACCACTCCGAGAGGTGATCTAGTTGTAGCTTCAGTTGAGAGAGACCCGGATGTGCCATTGGCACGTACTAAGAGAAGGAATGCAAATCTCCGCAAACGCCGTCTCCTAAACAGGATAGAGAGGAGGCAGGCCCGACAACTAGCCACTGAGTTTCCACCAGTTCCAGAAGAAGTTCCCTACAAACCTGAGATGAAAGAGATAGAAGAAAGTCTGCCAAGGACTGACACATAACTGGAGCACGTCGAAGAACCAGAGCCAGTACATAACTTGATGGAGACAGTTGACTACTTCAGGGGCATTCTCAGTATGCCCGGACTGCAATGTGCTATGACTGGAGGAATATGGTACTTAAGAAGCATATACCGCCGCTACACTGAGGAGGCAGCTGGGAGAGCGACTTGACGTCAAGCCCTACATACCAGAGTACGTCTTGCTACCACTGCCACCACCGATACCAGATTACATTATGACAAAGATCAGGAAGGTTAGAAAAGACACATTCCAACACTACGACATCATCCAAGGAAAAGCATTTAACGTTTTGGAAGGCCTGGAGTTATACATGATTGTATTCTCAAAGAAAGATGAGCAAAAGATCCTGGCCTGTGTTTGGACTCTCCAAGATATGGCAGGGAAGGATTTTTGAAAAGAAAGACTTACTCGGAACCCAAAAAATAGAAAAGAAGCAAAGGCAGAGTCACGATACAGTGTGGCTGCTGCAACAACTTTGCAAAAGCTGGACAAGGCAATCCTCCAGGGATCCTACAGCTTGATGAGGTGGATGAAATGCTGCCAAAGATTAAATGGATGATCAAAAGGATGATTGAATGGCATATTCTGCCAGCAGACTATATTCCCAACAGCTGCATCATAAATATTTATGAGGATGGGGACTGCATCCCACCTCATATCGATCACCATGACTTTTTCAAATCATTCTGCACGGTTTCATTCATTAGTGAATGCGACATTTTGTTTGGTCAAGAGATAAAGATTGTTGGAGCAATAGAATTCAAAGGCATAGTGAAGATCGCCCTATCAATTAGATCAGTTTTGGTACTTCAGGGAAACGGAGCGAACCTAGCCAAGCACTGCATCCCAGGGGTTCAGGGACAAAGAGTTTCAGTCACATTCAGATGGATGGACGAAGACAAGACACCGTTTTACTACGAACCAGATCCAGAGTTAGAAAGCTACCGCCCATTACCACTGTGACGGCAGTACCTCTAGGTGATCGCGAGGAAACTTTTGTTCCGGAGCGTAGCCTTTGGGAGGTTGGCTTGTCCACGGGACGACATACCAGACATCGACAAATTTTTACCAGTTTCTACATCAGTTTACAACAGTTACTGCTACTCCAGCGTCAATTTGATGGATATTTCAACTTACTACATGCAGACGTCTGTACCTGATCAGTTTTTGTGATACTTATCAGCATTTGATCAGTTGTACCAAAATATTTCTTCAGCGAAATGAATGAAGATTTATGTTTTCAGATTGTCTCCTTTTGTGCACGATGGTTAATAAGCCGCAGGGTCATATTTGGATCCCAAATTAAAGCGAACAAAGAACGATAGAAATAATTATAAACGGACATGCACATGAAATTATAACATGAATTGAAGTTGAAAGAAAAAAAAACCGTGAATGAACTAAAGAAAAAAAATTGAAATTAAAACATCTATGAATGAATCAAAGTGAAACACATCAACGAAAGGAAAATAAATTATAAATTAAGAAAACTTAAGCAAACTCGAAACTTAGGTTCTCTCTTCAAAATTCTATGTCTCTCGTTCGTTCTGAACTTCTGCATTCCTAATAGAGCTCTTAACAAATTCTCATATCTCACGCATCCTCCCAGATTTTGAGTCTATTCAGATTCAAAGAATTCTACAAGTATCCATACCTCTTGCACAAGTTTCATGATATCTACTCAAATTCCACCAAAATTGATTACATTTTCCTACATTTCCATACAATTTTTGCACTTCATACAAGTCATACATTTCCATACAATTTCTGTATTTCCTACAAGTCATACATTTCCATACAATTTCTGCACTTCCTACAAGTCATACATTTCCATACAATTTCCGCATTTCATACAAGTCATACATTTCCCTACAATTTCCACATATCCTACAAGTCACACATTCTAGGATCGATACGTGATCGTCCGATTCCTTACCCTACAATTCACGCACTTCCTACAAGTCATACATTTCCATACAATTTCCGCATTTCCTACAAGTCACACATTCTAGGATCGGCACGTGACCGTCTGATTCTTTACTCTACTTTTCCGCATTTCCTACAAGTCACACATTCTAGGATCGGTACGTGATCGTCCGATTCCTTTCCCTACAATTCCCACATATCTTACAAGTCACACATTCTAGGATCGATTCGTTATTGGCCGATTCCTTACTCCACTTTTCCACATTTCCTACAAGTCATACATTTCCCTACAATTTTCCTGTTTCCTACAACTCACACATTCTAGGATCGGTACGTAATCGTCTGATTCTTTACAATTTCCATACTTTCCTACATGTCATAAATTCAAGATCGGCGCTGGATCGCTCGATTCCTTATATTTACTCTTTATTCTCTCTCACTTTCCCTACAATTTCCATAAATTTTCTACACGACACACTCTTTGGGAGCAAGGAGAGATCGCTCGGTTACCTTTAACCTTCAAAATCAAAATTTCAAAATTAAAAAAAATCAACAAGATTTAAAATTCAAAATCGAAATCTCAAAATTCCAAAATCAACAAGTTAAAACCTCAAAATCAAAATCTCAAACTTACTTCAAATCAGAACTCAAATTCTCAAACTCCAAATTTCCATCAAATTCTAAACCGTCGCTTGGACTGGGTCCCCTTCAAGATGTGGAGTCATGAACTCACATCTTTATTTTGAAGGATCTCCACCCACCTTTCCCCAGTGGAAGTTTAATCCCCAACGGATACTCCCTCATTGGATACTTCTTTTTATCTGCAGTTTACACTCAGATAGTCGTATTGGTTTGGTTGATCTCGTCGGTCAACACTAATACGTGCAGTGTGCACTTCTCGCACACCACACCTATTGGGGTTCCATTTGTTGACCTCACTTTTGGTTGAGGTCTAGTTTCTCTATAGATTGCCTAGGGTCTAGCCATAGGACTTTCTAGTGACTTTTTTTAGAGGACTAGCAATGGAACCCTCCCCATAAAAATTCAAACTTTTCATACTTCACTTGAATTTTCATGTACTTAAGGCCTAACCTCCAGCTTTGGGAGGAAGAGACCAAGGATAAGGAAGTCTAAGTGAAATCCCAATAGGTGACTAAGCCTTAGGATTAGCCCTCGGGGAGTCCGTGTCACACACTGGCATTCAAATTTACACATTACATTCTACACTCACATCCTAAATAAAATACATTTCACTTCGTTCTTCGGACCCTTTAGAAACTCATGTGAGTGGTCCCATTAGCTCAAAGCCTATGGAAAAAAAAGCTAAGATCATCACATAGAGGACCAAATGAGGGTTTCCTTAGCCCGTAACCCATCCAAACTGATCCCATTCTTCATGGTCTAACAATACCTCACTTTTCCCAAAATTTCAATTTTTACCCCGAAATTACCAAATTGCCCTGAAAAGGGGCCCAAAACTGAAAATTCCATAAAGTTACCTGGGGTTCCTGAAAATTGATTCGGAGTGTTCCTCTCATCAAACTGAGAAGTTTTACTGTAAACATGCCATACTTTTGAACTACCGGCGGACCCCTCGCGGCTTAAATAGTCGCTACTTGAACGACATTCCGGGCCCCGCAAAACTCTCCACAGTGGTAAAAAATGCCCGCGGACACTACTGTTCAACTCCCAATTCAATTTTGAACCACTTTGGACCTTTAAATCATACTTTTGACCAAGTTCCCAAAAATCCCCGAAATTATCAAAATGCCCCTACATGGCAAAAAATTCAAATAATTCCAAAAATTCCCAAAAATTCCCAGAATCTCCAAAAAATTTCTAATTTCATTTTTTCCAACTACACCTTAGCCCAATTTTATCAATTTAAGCCGAATTCAACAAAAGCCCTAACTTTGACTTATGCCCGACTTAGGCTCCGGTTTGACCCAAATTGACCCAATGTTAGCCAATTTCTTTCCGATTTGAATTTTAGATGCTTTGACACATCCCCATAAACTAAATGAAACATTCGATATCCACCAATTTGGCTTTGAATTTCACCCAAATCTGATTTAATCGCAAAATCCCCAAATTTGACCTATTTTTGACCTGTTTCGATGACGAGGTTGCCCAAACGACCTCGGATTCACAAATGGACTGCGCCATTGTGTCCGAAACTTCAAAATTGCTTAGAAGCATGTATAATTTGCTATATTATGATGCATGATGAAATTAGCTTGAAGACGACTCGATTTTTACTTAAAATTCGCATTCTGGCTCGACCCAGACCAAACCCACGCCTAACCGAGCCTGGCTGAACCCCCCCTCTCCCATCTTCCCCTGTTGTAATTCTTCTTCCCAAGCCCTAGGTGTCGCATGCATCCTCTCCTCCATGCGCTTCATCCTTGTGGCTTCTTCTCCCCCTCTTGTGCTTGGTGTGGTGGCCTCTTCTCCTCCATGTAAGTTCTGCCATGGAGGAAATTTCTGCTCTCCATTACATCCATGACAGTCCTCTATCAAATCTTCCATGTTTTGTCACTTCTCTTTGGGTTTTATTTCAACTACGTCATTTCAAAAGAGGTTCCGTGGCTGCATCTTCTTTGTACCAATGGTCTTTGTTCATGGGTAAGTTAAGGGCTTCATCTTCTTCTTCTTTTGGCTATAAAATAGTCCCTATTTTCCCTGTTTCTGGGTTGGCCGAAATTTACAATTTGAGGGGAGGTGCTGTCCAAATTTCTTTGTATTCGATTGCTTCTTGCTTGGATTAGGTTTCTTACCCCTTTCACTTCTTCCTTTGGCTTGGTTGGTGATCTTGTCCATTAAGGTACAAATTCCCCTCTCAGGACTTAACTTTGTGTGGCTTTTGGCTAAGCTTTTACATGCCAAAAATGTGAAGTTTATGCTTATGTTTGAAGCCATTTCACATGAAGAAAAAAATTTGGAATTTTATCTTTGGCTTTGACACTATTTCACATGCCAAAACTTTGAGTTTTTTGTTTAGCTTTTGAAGCTATTTCACATGACAAAAAAAAATTGGGATTTTTTTTTATGTTTGGCTTTGAAGCTATTTTTTTTACATGCCAAAGATTTGAAATCTATGCTTGTGTTTGAAGCTATTTTTACATGCCAAAACTTTGAGTTTTATGTTTGGCTTTGAAGCCAATTTTACATACCAAAATGGTAAGCTCATGCTTAAGCTTTTGAAGTGCTTTTCCTTGGTAAAATTACAAGTTTATGCTTGGATTTTTAAAGTTCTTTTCCATGGAAAAAGTTTCAAGTTTAGGCGTATGTCTCGAGGCCATTCTACAATGCAAAACTTTGAGTTTTATGCTTTGGCTTTTGAAGCCATTTCACATGGCATCACTTTAAGTTTTATGCTTAAGTTTTAGAATCCTTCTACATGACAAAACTTTAACTTAATGCTTGGCTTTTTAAGTCATTCTATATGTCAAACTTTTGAGTTTGTGGTTAGGCTTTGAGGTTATCTTACATGGCAAAATACTCATGATTCTCTAAGTTTGGCACATTTACTTGAAAGTTTTGTTATGCTCCATCACATGTTGGCAAGAGGATGAAGGTTTGGGATATGATATGTGAAAAAGATGTAATGTTTCACTTATGTTACCTAGCATGCTTTAGCTTTAGGGATTTACATTTTGAAGCATGAAAAGACTTATTCATTATGTGCAATTTTCGGATTTGGAGATAGGCATATGCAAAACTATCAAAGTTTGAATACACGTGATTATTTTTCATCTATTTCATCAAATATTTTTGTGCGTAACATCCAAACTTGTTTTCCATGCATACCTCACTTATTCCATGCATTTATGATGCTTTTCATTGGTTGGAATACACATAAAGCGATTTGGTGAAATATTTGTAATTTTTGGATTTAAACATGTTCATACATGGAACATCCGAATTTGAAGCTATGTGAGCTTGTCTTTCATCTATTTCAACATGTATTCAAATACATAACATCAAGGCTATAATTTCACATGTTTTTCATCTCATTTCATGCACAAAATGGTGTTTTACTTGTAGGAACTCAAAGCTCTCTTTTTCATGCAAGTCATTTCAGAGTTTTGAAATTTTTACAAGCACTTCACTAAATTTGAAGCATTCACATACTACATACATGAAACTCCACATTCACATACACTTCACCTACTTTCAAAACACCTACATGCTACATATATGAAACTTCACATTCATATTCATTTCACTCAATTTCAAGACACTCATATGTTACATACATGAAACTTCACATGTTACACCCGCTCCACTTTACTTTGGAAATGCCTACAAGTTTCGTTTATGAAAAGAGCTACTGATATCAAATGCTTTTTGGAAGGATGGGGTATTGTCACATACATGATTGTAGCACCTTTTTGGGTTATGTTCAGTGCTTTTTGGGAAGAAATACCACCATTCTATTTATCCCAAATGTCAAAATCAGCACTTATACATTAATTTGGAATTGGTTTACATCAACCTTATGCACTCCAAGAATAAAAATCTGCACTTGCACATTATTTTAGAGGTGTTTTGGATCATTCCTATGCATTCCTAAACAAAAAATCTGCACTTACATGTTTATGTGGATTTGATTTAGCCCATCCTTATGCATTCCTAAACAAAAAATCTACACTTACATGTTTATGTGGAGTTGATTTAGCTCATCCTTATGTATGCCTAAACTAAAAATCTGCACTTGAACATTTGTTTAGAGGTGCTTTGGACCATTCCAATACATTCCTAAACTAAAAATCTTCCCTTATATGTTGTCTTGGAGTTGGTTTTGAACACCTACTTGCTGCCCCCACATGAAATATTACATTGGTAGCCTTTTTGCAAGTTGATTTAAAGCTTGTCTTTGCTGCCCTTATTTTAAATTCGCATTGCTAAGCATCATGTGAGTTGCTTTTAAGTGAGAAGAGGAAGAGAGGAGAAATGACATGCTTACCATTTCAAAGAGAGAGCTTGGATATGCTATTGATGCTTGGTTTGCTTCAAACTTATATGCTTAATATGCTTGGGTGCCTTAAATTTCATATGTTAGTAAGGAATTCTTCCTTCTTTACATTGCTCTACTTGATTAAAATGCTTGGAAAGGTGCTATATACATATAGGTTGGATGTTGTGATTGTGGGAAACTTAGAATTTGATGGAAATGTTGAATATTGCTACATATATATGCTTGTGTACTTCTTAGATTGCAAATTACAGGTGTAAAAATCGAATTTTTATGCCGTTATGTTGCCAGATTTTTCTATGATCAGATTTGACTTTTCATTTCCTTTTGGACATGCTTTCTCCCCACTTTCCTAGTTTTTGTTTTCTCGTTTCACATATCTCAGCCTTTTTGCTCCACATACTTTACAGTTGTCCCCCGCACCATGATGGGGGGATTTGTTTTCACTCCCTACCTTACATGTTACATCATCACGCCACTTCACATATCACACTACCTCACTGCATCACTCCCTACCTTACATGCTACATCATCACACTACCTCACATATCACACCACTTCATTACATCACTACATTAACCTTCACATGTTACACCTTTCATATTTCCTCACACTACTTCACTACATGACTTTGTTTCTTTACATCCACTAAATGATAACCCTTGGCACCATGTTGTCGGGGTTTGACCCTTTTAGTCTACATGATTTACATGATAACCTCTTGCACCATGTTGGAGAGGTTTGACTCTTTGCAGCTATCCCTCACACCATGTTGGAGGGGTTTAGCTCATTTTCTTAGCATGTCTCACCGTCACCTCTCTACACCATGTTGGGAGAGGTTTAGCTGTTTTGACTTGTGTTTTCTATTTATTTTGATTTTGAGAAAATAACTCACCTCCTTTCCAATGTCATGTTAAGTGGATTATTTTCTCCTCTCTCTTTTTCCTTGACCCCTTGTCCTTTGTTTTTCACCTTGTTTCTTGGCTCAATTCACGTGCTTATGTAGGACACATAAGCACTCATGTATAACTATTCGCTATATGTGAGGCCATCAAATAAGGCTGTAAGTGCGATGGGGACGTTGATAGAATTTCAGTAGAGAACCGACCCGAGAGAATCACAGAATAATATCTCCTGACTCAGAGACCTTGGAGAGGGTAGAGAAAGGAAATTGCCGATACTATTCACCGTCCTTGGGGTTTCTACCCCCGGCAGTCTAAAGATGTTAGCATTCCTAGTTCGATTAGGGTAGTCAACCTGTGGATTGAATTATTTTACAAAAAATACACATAAATATTTTCAAAAAAAAAAATAAAAAATTACCTCCACCACAAAACAACCTACTTACCTTCAACCTTTTACTTGCATGACATCCAAATTGAAATGAATGAAAAGTTTACAAAGGTCTACGGTTGGCTACTCGAGTCGGGTTAGGGCTGTCTTCTACAGAAAGTCGGTCTAGTAGTCAGTACCTAAGGTGGGACATACAATACAGTTTTGAGTCCTCCGCACCATCGCGATTACGGTTCTCTTGGACTTGTTGTCCTTTATTTTCTGTGGTTTTTCCTAAGTTACCTTCTTCGGATTTACTACTGTTTTTCTTTATATATTTGTTTTCTACGAATTTTCTATTGATTTTTTTTTTACAAATTTGTTTTTCTGGATTTCTTACGAGACATTACCTCTTGCAAACTTTTGGTTTTCTTTTGATTCCTTTTGGTCTACTACACATGTTTTACACTTAGTCTTTCTTTCACACACTGTGGGACATACACACACCTATTTTTTAGGCTTTCATGCTCTAGTTTTAATACATGTGCTTGGCTTTCTTATTTTCCTTTTTTTGGTACAAATATACTTGCTTGGCTCAGTTTGCCTACCTTACATTGTTGTACATATACCTGCTTGGGACAGTTTCCTGCTTTACTTTTCAGTACCTTACATTATTGCACATATACCTGCTTGGGACAGTTTCCCGCTTTAGTTTTCAGTACTTTACATTATTGCATATATAAATGCTTGGGATGAAATAAATCACTTCACGACATTTCAAAATATAAGACAAATCAAGATTTAATCACAAACAAAATAAAATATCAAATTCAACTAAATAAAATCACCCCTTTGGATGAACGAGAGTTCCCTGGATGATGAAACCTACATGTTGCTGATATGGTTTCCCACGGTCTGAATGAAAGTAAGGAATCCATTAAGTTGGATTTAGTAAATTCATCCAGACTAAGGGAATCCGATGAAATAATGTAACCAAAATAAGGGAGCTGTGGGGTCCTAACCGGTAGCGTTATAATCAACTTTAACATTTGTTTAAATAAAACACTGAGCCACATCAATTTTCAACATTCTAAAATGCACTACTTCTCTCCCCCTACTTTTGTCACCTCTAAAACTGAAACTTCTGCAACAACAACAAGGAGCTTGAGGCAACACACCGAGGGCAGCAGGACCGAGGATGTGGAAGGACATGTTCGAGAGAGAGCAAACAATGAGTCTACAACAACAACCTTCTTTCCTTAGTAATAACAACAAGCCATAGGACCTCGAGGTATTTGCCCAGTGTAATATAGATTCTCACCTCATCTTTTAGGACTTTGCACCTCGTGCACTATAACCCCTAACTCTTTTAGGCTTCCGAGGTTGTCATTCCGATATGACATAAATCCTCACATCTTCCAGGCTATTCACATGATCGACATCAAGTGAATGTAAGTCCTATCTAATTAAATTTGGCAAGATGAAACATAAATTAAATATTTTCTTAAATTGAGCCAAACAATAGGAAAATTTGAGAAGTCACCAAGACTCCTTCTTGGATCCGTGCCTTCTCCTAGTCATTCCTCTTTTGGACTAAGGGAATTTGATGAAATAATGTAACCAAAATGAGGGAGCCGCGGGGTCCTAACCGGTGGCGTTATAATCAACTTTAACATTTGTTTAAATAAAACACTAAGCCACCTCAATTTCAACATTCTAAAACACACTACTTCTCTCCCCCTACATTTGTCACCTCTAAAACTGAAACTTCTGCAACAAGAACAAGGAGCTCGAGGCAACACACCGAGGGCAACACGACTGAGGATGTGGAAGGACATGTTCGAGAGAACAACAACGAGTCTACAACAACAACCTTCTTTCCTTAGTAATAACAACAAGTCATAGGACTTCAAGGTATTTGCCCAGTGCAATATAAATCCTCACCTCATCTTTTAGGCCTTTGCACTTCGTGCACTAAAAGCCCTAACTCGTATAGGCTTCCGAGGTTGTCATTCCGATACGAGTAAATCCTCACATCTTCCAGGTTATTCACATGATCAAAATCAAGTGAATGTAAGTCCTACTTAATTAAAAATGGCAGGATGAAACATAAATTAAATCTTTTCTTAAATTAAGCCAAATAATAGGATAGTTTGAGAAGTCACCATGACTCCTTCTTGGATCCGTGCCTTCTCCTAGTCATTCCTTTGGATTCCACAACAACTCTTTCTCAAGACATGACACCACTCACCTATTGGATTCCGACTATCACATTTCGTTGAAGAGAACCTTAGGCTTTTGAAGTCGTAAGAACATATTTCCTGATTTGTATCAAATGTTTTCTTAGGTAATCCCGATTATCTAAGATGTAATTAACTATAAGGGCTTGACCTTATAGGAAATGTTTCCAAACCCAGCTTAATATAAACCCTATTTAATTCGTCATATTAAATAGGGGAACTTGTCGGCAAATAAAATGGTTTTGCAGACCAAACAAATGTCATTTACTTCTTTAGTTTATTTGATCGAGCCTCATCCTCAAATTTTGTGCTTATCCTTCGGGATAGATACAAGGTTTGAGGTATAGTGCTCTTTCATTTGAACTTCAGAAAATATGAGATTGGTTTGACTTCATATTTTTCTAAAATTATATATATATATTAAATTAAAACTGTCCTTCTCAAGCAAATGACGAGATTTCGATTCCGGTGGCTAACAGCTTCTGCTGGGCGACCCACACATTTTAAAAATCCAAACTTTTTATGCGCCAACAGCTTCTAGAGACTCTACTGGGGAATTAGTTTCTCTTTCCATACAAATCAGGAAACTTATTCTTACACATCGGTAATGGGTCTATGTCCCTCATAGACCAGATTACCATTCTTCCATCGAAATGTTTCACTCATTTCTTTCTTGGGTAAGTATCATCAACTCTCATTGACTTCAGGACCGCTTGTTTGAGCCACCTTTAAATAAAAGGGTCCAAGAGGCTTTAGACTTTTTCTTTGATCTTTTTGTGGGGTCGGACCCCCAATAGGTGTGTCAGTGGGTAAGTTCCACCAGAGTAAGGTACGTCGAGAAGAGGGTCCCGGATTAGGTCCCATACCTCACCTATCCTTCTCACTCTACACATCCAATCTTTGCTATTTCGCAAAGTTGAACTTCAAATTCTTCTCCAATCTTGAAAGTTTTCTGAAAATTTAACCCCTTTAAATCAACAAAAAGATTGAAAACACAAAACCAAAATGCCTACAACACAACAAAATAAGGAAAAGCAAACAAAATAAAATAGAAAACACACTTACCCAGTTCACAGATCGACCTTTGTTAATTTGTAATTTTTTATATTACAAATACAAGGTTTTGGGTCCTTTTGCTAATACTTGGAATTTGCTTTCTGATCGACAGTGTCGATCCCGACGCTTATGTTTTCCTGCAACCTTCCCACCTCCCATGGGGCTCGTCTCGTTGCTCCTACAATTCGATTTGGAGCCGGCTTTGACCAGTTCGAGGTCATTCTGGGAAAAGCTCCATTTGTCACAGTGAAGGTCACGGCTCCTGAAATTCAAGAGCCTTTCAACCGAGTTTGACTTGAACTCCCATCACGACTTTCCCACTGTCAAGAGGGCAAAAATTGTTCATACTCCTATCAAGTCAGCTATGTATGTGTCCCGGAGGACCGTTGCTCCTAGTCCTGTTGGATTCAGAGTGACCGCTCCTACCTTCCCATCTGTAAAGGGAAAGGAAATCCTGTGCGAAGGTAATGAGGAAGACCAAGTTATCCCGCCCGTCTTTGAGGTTGGTTTCTGCTCCATGACTCAAAAGAGGAATCACTGACGCAGAAGTTCAAGGGCCGCCAGGGCCAAAGTTGCTAGTTTACCAGTTACAGATGAGATTACTCATTAAGAGGAACTTGTTGTGCTTGAAGCCGCTCCTCTCCTACGAGGAAGCAGGTTTCATTCGTTAATGGATACCACCGTAAATGAAAACCTCCACCAAATTGCTGTTACATTACTGCCACTTACCCACAGACGGGTTGAGCTGAGAGAGGAACCCTCAGTTATCACTCAAGTCCGTGCCATGGTTCACAGACTCACGGAAAGAGAGGGATGTTCCGTTTTTGAACTACTCAAGAGAACAGGATGTACAGTGTCCCCCAAGATGAGGAATGAAATTTTGAGAAAAGATAAGTCTGAGATACCGTCAGCCCATGTCCCAGTGAGATTACGTCTGGCATAACAAATCACCACTACCGCCAATACAGATACAGCTACTACTGCTTCAGTGCCCGTTAGACATAGGATGGTCAAGTCTCGGCTGGGTCTGAGAGTACCACTTGTCACAAGTAAACGGAAACACCTGTCAGAAGAGAATGGAATAGGATAAGGTCTCCCACGGTCTGATTGAAAGTACGAAATCCATTAAGTTGGGTTTAGTAAATTCATCCGGACTAAGGGAATCTGATGAAATAATGTAATCAGAATGAGGGAGCCGTGGGGTCCTAACCGGTGGGGTTATAATCAACTTTAACATTTGTTTAATTAAAACACCAAGCCACCTCAATTTTCAACATTCTAAAACACACTACTTCTCTCCCCCTACATTTGTCACCTCTAAAACTGAAACTTCTGCAACAACAACAAGGAGCTCGAGGCAACACACCGAGGGCAGCACGATCGAGGATGTGGAAGGACATGTTCGAGAGAGCAAACAATGAGTCTACAACAACAACCTTCTTTCCTTAGTAATAACAACAAGCCATAGAACTTCGAGGTATTTGCCCAGTGCAATATAAATCCTCACCTCATCTTTTAGGCCTTTACAACTGGTGCACTATAAGCCCTAACTCATCTAGGCGTCCAAGGTTGCCATTCTGATACGACATAAATCCTCACATCTTTCAGGCTATTCACATGATCGATATCAAGTGAATGTAAGTCCTACTTAATTAAAATTGACAGGATGAAACATAAATTAAATCTTTTTTAAATTGAGCCAAACAATAGGATAGTTTGAGAAGTCATCAAGACTCCTTCGATCCGTGCCTTCTCCTAGTCATTCCTCCTTTAGATTCCACATTAACTCTTTCTCAAGAGTTGACACCACTCAGCTATTGGATTATGACTATCACATTACGTTGAAGAGAACCTTAGCCTTTTGAAGTTGTAAGAATATATTTCATGATTTGTATCGAAAGTTTTCTTAGGTAATCCCAATTATATAAGATGTAATTAACTATAGGGGCTTGCCCTTATAGAAAAGTTTTTCGAACCCAGCTTCATATAAACCCTATTTAATTCTTCGTATTATAAAGGGGAACTTGTCGGCAAATAAAATGGTTTCGCAGACCAAACGGATGTCATTTACTTCTTTAGTTATTTGATCAAGCCTCATCCTCAAATTTTGTGTTTATCCTTCAGGATAGATACAAGGTTTGAGGTATAATGCTCTTTCTTTTGAACTTCAGAAAATATGAGATCGGTTTGACTTCATATTTTTTCTAAACTTATATATATATATATATATTAAATTAAAACTATCCTTCCGAAGCGGGTGACGGGATTTCGATTCCGGCGGCCGACAGCTTCTACTCGGTGACCCACATATTTTAAAAATCCATACTTTTTACGCGTCGATAGAGGAGAAGCTTATGATGCCTAATAAAAAATTAGCTTCACTTTGACCTAGTTAAATGGAAAAACATAATTACTTTCCTAAACTTATATGTGTGGATTAGCATCTATCGGCATATTTTTAGGTTGTGTGTTTTGAAAAGGAGGATGCCTACAGAAGTTGTCGACGAATTTTAAATTTAATTTAAATTTATATATAATTTGGAAAGTAGCATTTGATTTTGAAAATAATTTTAAATTTAAAATTATTTTAAGATATGAAATCAAAATCTCACATCCCAAATAGTTTATATAAACGAGCACCACACCACAAATCGTGTATCCACCTTGAAGAATAGACACACAACTTGATGATGGGGCTCAATTAAATAAACTAGAAGATTTGTGACATCCGTTTGGTCTGCGAACCAATTTTATAAGCCGACAAGTTCCCTCGTTTAATATAAAGAAATTAAACGGGGTTTATATTACTCGGGTTCTTAAAGTTCCCTATAAGGGCAAGCCCCTATAGTTAATTACCTCTTAAATGATGGGAATCATTTAAGAAAACTCTCGATAATGATCAGTGGTTTTGCTCTCAAGAATTTCAAAGTTTAAGGTTTTCAAAGGATTGAATTTTGGAATTTCAATAGGGAATTAATCAAATTTGGAACAGTTAATTTTAGGAGTCCAAAGGAAGAGAAGTAGGAGAAGCTGAGGATCCAAGAAGAATCTTGGCAACTTCCCAAACTATCCTATTGTTTGGCTTCAATTTGAGAATTTACTTAATGTTGTAATCTTGCCAATTTTAATTAATTTGGACTTATATTTGTATGATAAAATCATACAAACAACCTCGAAGATATGAATGTTTATGTCGTACCGAAAGACTACCTCGGAGTCCTAAGACCGGTTAGGGCTTAATATACATGACATGATCATGCAAATGCCTAACGAAGAGGTTGAGGATTTATGTTGCACTAAGAAAACTACCTCGGAATCCTATGGCTTGGTTATTTAATTCTAAGGAACGTTTTGCTGAAGTAGATCCGAGTTTTACTGATGATGATGGCCGAGCTGCCCACCATCCTCCGAGCTCCTTGTTGTTGCAGAGGTTTAGTTTTAGAAGTCATAATTCAGGAGATGAGAGAAGTGTTTTGGTTTAGAAAAAAAATCATAAAATCCAAGTGTCTTTAATCTTTTAATTAAAACAAATCTTAAAGTTGTTTAAACCGAACCGATTAAGATCCCACGATTCCGTCATCCCGACACCATTATTTTCATCGAATTCACTTAGTCCAGATGAATTTGCTAAACTCAACTGAATGAGTTCCACACTTTCATTTAGACCGTGGGAAATCCCGTTAGCAATACGTGGGTTACATCATCCGAAGTATTCCCGATCATTCAACGAGACGTTTTAATTCAGTTGCAATTGTAGTTTTGTTGTTTTGTTTGTGATTAAATTTTGAGTTGTTTTATATTTTGGAATGTTGTGGCGGTAAATTTTATCTTGCAATAACTTTTAATTTAGTTTTGGTTTCAATTTAGGGACTATCCTAAAGGTTTTGGTTTTCATGCAACAGTTTTATTTATCATGCAAGAAAAAGTAAAGTACAGTGCATGTAAGTAAATTGCAATAAAGTAAATTACAATAAAATAAAAACGTACCTGGAGGGTCTTCCCGTCATCTCAAGCTGCACTTAAAACACATGTTAATGCATTTAAATATACTTTTGCAGGAAATACCTAGGTAAAGCTAAGGGAAAGGGTTTTGGTTGTTTACCAGATTCCTAATCTTATAACTAGTCATTTCTTATGACATATAGGTTCTTGGTTTGGTTTAAGGATGATTTTCTTCATCAAAGGACAATTAAATTCAGTCATTCTTCTAAAACATCCCGTCGTATTGAGGAAGTGTTTAGGACGAATCCTAAACATCTTTTCAATACTTCTAGGATTATTTTAAGTCCAAGTAAATTTAATTGCACAGGTGAATTAATCATCCAGGAGTTTAGTTAAACTTTGTCTCTTGCTCAGTGAACTTGGGTATTTGATTACCTGGTGAATGAAGTGACATCTCACTTAATACTCTATTTAAGAGTTATAATAATTAAAACCTTTAAGGGCAAGTTGGTTTATCGAGAATTTTAATCATTCTTAATTAAAAGTTTGAATTAATGATTCAAAGTGTTTTAATTTAATTATGAGGTTTTAATTAATAATTTTAAGTTTGGAATAGTGTTCAAATTATTTTAGATTTAATTTAAATCTTTACACTTTCAATTATCTTAATATTTCAAGTTGATGTTCATGTTTTAAATTCACTTAGATAGAATGAGGTGTTGAAATTATTGATATGTTTTAATTTAACTCTTAACGATTTCATTTAGGTTTGTTGTTAAATGATTTTAATTTAATTTAATTTAATTTAACTTTATTTAATTTAAATTTATTTAATTTTTTAATTTAATTTTAATTTAATTTAATTTTAATTTAATTTTAATTTTAATTTAATTTTATTTTAATTTAATTTAATTTTATTTTAATTTTAATTTTAATTTCAATTGTTAATTTTAGTTTAACTTTAATTTTAATTTAATTTTAATTTAATTTAATTTAATTTTAATTTTAATTTTAGTTTTAATTTTTAATTTGGATTATTATTTTAATTTTTAATTAAGAACTAAATATTGTTAAAGTAATTTATTAGGGATTTTTAAATTAAAGAATAAATATCCTCTTAATAATATCCCCATTTTAATAATCCAAATTTAAATATATTCTTTCCAAAATTTAAATCATTTAATTAATTAAAGTTTCATTTTTATATTTTCAAAGTGTTTAATGGGTTTCTACCCTTTTAATCTCCCTAAGTTTCAATCATCCAAGAGAAAGTTAAAATCAAATATTTTACCCCCCATTTTGATTAAACCTAAAGTTTTAATTAAGGGTTAAAATTTTTAATTACCTTTATGCCCTTTTAGACTTATTTATTTCATAACTCACTAAATTGAGCTCAAATGAATTTGAAATTTTTATGTCACTTCACTCACATGTCAATTAAGAAATTAGAGGAGAAAATGTAATTTTTCTGAATTTAATTTATATATATAATTATTTTTAGTGAAAAATAAGGATTTTCAAAGGAAATTCAACAACATGACCAAAGAAAGGTTTCTATCCTTAAGAAAATTATGAGATGTTTCTAATGACTAGAGGACCACTTGGACCAAATTTTGTGATTTTTTGAATTATATTTTATTTATTATAATTATTTTGACTTTTAGAGTATTAATTAATTTTAAAATAAAATAAAAGTTGAAAAATAGATTTTATATTTTTCTTAAATTTCTCTTACCTCAAGGAGTTCAAAGAAACAAGTTTTATAATTTTTTGATTTTTTCTTTGATTTATTAGAATTATTTTAGTGAAAAAGGTTGAAAATTCATTCTTTAATATTAAAAATTACATTAAGCCTTTAAAATTCAATATCTTATCTTAGGGACTTAGAAAAAATATTTGGTTTGTTCCTAAATGATTAGGAGTCAAAATGTGACATTTTTATGATTTTTAATATTTTTATAATTTTTATTATTTTTTAATTATTAAAATATTAAAATATTGTGAAAAATCAACTTTTTTAGAAAATTCCAATTTTAATTTTTCTGAACTCCCATAATATCAGAGAAGCTCCAAAACTATTTTTGTGAATTTTTGAAAAGTAGTTTTGGAGTTATGAATTTTTAAATTTAATTTTAGTTATATGACTTAATTAATCCATTTAGTGGGGTTAAACATTTCCAATTGATTCCAAATTTTTATGTGAGGCCTCTCTGATCCTAAAGATCAGTGGTGAATTGTTTTCAAGTAATTTGATTTGTGGTTAACCCTAATTAATTCAATCTCAATTTTAGGGGTTTAGGCCAATTAAGGTTATTATGAATGAATTAACTCAAAATTTATTTTTCATAGGGTCCTCTGGTTCTAAGAAACATCACCAAATTTTCCTAGAATTTATTTTACAATATGCTAATTATTGGAATTAAAATACCTAAAACAGTGACATGAACTTGAAAAATCAATAACTCTTCACAGAGATGGCCTCTGACCTTGAAAAATTCAGGTAATGTTCCCAAGTTCAGAGGCTTCAAAAGCCCTATAGTCTCATGCTATGGTGAATTGTTCATGCAAATGAAGAATCAAAATACTGAAAATAGTAAATAAATTATTAAAAATAAAATACCTATCCAATTAACTTGATTTCTATTCCACATTATTCTCCTCTGTTCACTGAGCAAGAGGGTATTTTTATTTTATTTTTGTGATTTTTCTATGCAAAGATATGAATTTTTAAAGTTCAGGGCATTTAAATAATTCAAAAATACCCTAATTTCCTACTTATCCACGCGGCGCCGCGTCAACCTCGGCAGCTCCGAAGCCCCTACGTGTCGCGCTCCCATTCGACGCCGCCACTTGAGTCAGCAGCCACGCGTCCCGCGGTTCATGTACCATCGCGCCGTCCGACTTGATCTCGACCGTCCGCTCGATACATGCGCGATCCAATGGCTCCTGGTCATCATCTACGACTGGTGTGCACCCGTGACCGTCCACACTAAAACCCTAAGATCTCACTCAATTCTCAATGGATTCTTGTGTTCTTATGCTCTATGGATTCATCTTGAAGATACGAACACATCCATACGGTTTATAGGCTATGAAATTAACTTAAACAAAATGGAGAATCGCTGGAAGCTCGGGAGGAAGAGTGAGTTCATACCTTTGCTCGGAGAAGTGAAGCTTCGATCCGAGAGTTGTGTCACCTTCGATTGAGTCCGAGCAATCTCCAGATGAAGTCTCTGGCTCTGGGGAATTGTCTAGGTATGAAAGTGACCAAGGCCGATCACAAAGCTTGGAGGCTGGAAGCAATGGCTGGCCTGATGAGGGGGCTTTTGCTGGGGAACTTCTCCTCTTGGTCTGGTGAAGGTGTAGGACCAATCAATTTGGAGATTGGCTCACTGTGGTGAAGTGTCCTGTTTTTTGGGTGGATTTTCAACTCAGAAATTGAGCTCACAGAGAGGGTTTCAGGACTGGATTTCAGTGGGGATCAAGTTCTCTATGTCTAGGAAGGAGTCTGGAATGATTTTGGCAGAGTTTCCTTAAGGTGTGGTTCATCACCTTGTTTGGTAGAGAGGTGGTGGTATTTAAATAGGAATGGCTAGAGGGCTTCCTAGGAGGGTTTAAAGGTTGGGATCAGCTGCTCAGGGGAAGGGAAGAACAGCCATGGTGGCCATTTAGGTTGGGACAACTCAGCAAGGGGAATTGAATTTTTTGGCTCACATGGAGCTCTCGGCCATGGTGTTTTCCGGCGGCTGTGGTGGCTGGCTGGCCAGGGTCAGGTCACCATCCTGATCAGGAGGGTCAGGGCTTGAATTCGGTGAACTCAATTGGCTTTGGACATGTGTAAAGTGGTTTGATTTAAATGGTATGGGGAAAGGGCTATTTTAGGCTTGGTTTGGTCAACTCATGCAAATGGGTTGGGTGCACCCTCCCATGACCTGGTTTTGGGCTTAGGGTATCATTTGGGTCAGCTGAATTGGAGTGGTAAAGTCTCCATCCATGGTGAGGTGGCTAAGGATGGTTTAGAGTGTGACATGAATATGGTTAAAAGGGCTTAATGAAAGATTAGGAAAGGGTCCCCTCTTCTTGCCATTATGGCTTGGTGAGGTGGAAAGTGGCTTCCATGGCTTCCATGTGGCTTGTACATGGCTCAATGGCTCACATTTGGCTTGGAAAAAGTTTGGTCAATTTCATAAAAATAGATTTTAAGGATTTTGGATATTTTGGTGGAAATTTGGATGAAGCTTTATTTAGAATTATTTGATCATTGTTTTAGGGCTTAGGGATGATTTTGATTGAATGAATGATGAAGAAGAGTGACATATGGACTTTGGATGAATTTTTGGGCTTTTGAATTTGGTGGATGTGGGCTTTTAAAGGCTTCATGGAAGTGGGCTTTTGGATTTTAAAATGGGCTTTTGGATGAAAGTTTTGTGAAGGACTATGCCAAATAAATGTTGGGTTTAGTTTAGGGATGTGTCATGAGTGATTTGGAACAAATTTGAAGTGATTTTGAATTGAATTGGGTTTAATGTGGGTCTTTTGGTAAAGGGGCCAAGGTGGGCAAAATTGGGCTAACTTGGGTTAAGGTTGGGCTAAAGTTGGATTTGATGTAAAATTAATGTTGAGAAATGTTCATGGGAGTGTCAAAAAGAGTTTCCAACTTTGGTTGGGCTTTGATTTTGGGATTTGGGCCCATTTGGGTTAGGTTTGGGTGAAGTTTAGGTCCAAATTTTTGGCAAATCAAGTTAGTGTTTTGTTTATGGGGGTGTTAGGAAGGCTTTAGAAAAGATTTGGGGCCAATTGGGGTTGAATTGGGTTGGTTTGGGCTAGGTTTAGGTCATGGGCCAAAATTGGGCCTTAGGCCTCAAATTGAAATTGGGCTCAAATGTCAATCAAATTGGACTTAGATTTGGTCTAAATTGATGTTGGGGATATTGAATTGAAGTTTAGAATTGAATTGGACCAGAATTGAGATCAATGAGGTGGTTTGGTTTGACATTGGGTTCACTTGGGTTCAAAATGGGTCAAATTGGGGGTTTTGGTAAAAGTGGGGTAAATTGGCAAAATTGGCCCATGGTGTAGTTGAACACAATGAATTTGAGAATATTTGGGATTTTTTGGAATTTTCTGGGAAGTTTTGGAATTTATGGAATTTTGAGCTAAGAAGGGCATTTTGGGTATTTGGAGGGTATTGGGGGGTATTTTTGGAAAATTTTGGTATTTTTTGGCTATGGATGATCAATTTGAGTGGGGGGAAATTTTTAGGATTGATTTTGAGGAATTTTGGGTAATTTAAGTGATTTTGTAAATTTTGGGTAGTTTCAAGGGCTTTTGGTAGGTTTAGTAGGTCCGGGGCACCGGGGGTCAAAAATTGAAATTTTGGAAAAATGAAGATTGATCAAGTGTGAGTGAAATGGAATCACTTTGGTTGAGCCATGAAGCCACATTAAGCCCATATGAGCCATGAGAGGACTCATTTGAGGCATTCACTATGTTGTTCCTACCCTCTTAGTCAGGGGCTTAAGGATTAAGGACCATCCATATGAATTACCTACATGAGTCAGGAAGTCAAGTTGGGTGAGAATGTGGTCTTAGGACTTGGAATGTGTGTGAGAGTGTAGTGTATGTGCAAGTCAACTCTCACCAGAGCAGGCCAGCCAGGGTAATCCTAAGGCCAAAGAGTCCTATAGGGAACTCATCCTTTAGACCTCCACATTTGATTTCAACCCTCTAGGTGATTAGGGGTCTACAATCAAGCTTGTGGGGTTTGCAGGGAGTTAAGAAGTGTTTGAATTTCTAAAGGGTGGGTTCCACTTCTAGTCCTCTAAGATTAGTCAAAGGAAAAGCCTAAGGCTAGATCCTAAGTACTAAAGAGAGAAACAAAAGACCTCATCAGAAATGAGGTCAACATCATCCTAACTATTAGTGTTCTCATAAATTTGTCTTTATGTAATCCTTTTAAGTGCCTTAATAGGCAATCTATAGTCATTTTCAAAATGAATAGAAGGCTAGAACTCTTAGACTTGATTACTAGATAGTTTTACACTTGCAGAATTTACTTGAATTATTCAAAGATCTTTCTAAAAATTTTACTATTGTACTTATCTAAATCAAAATTCTGGTATTCTAGAAAGAAAGTTACTTGCAATGGATCATTATTTTATGTATTAACTAAAATTAATTGAACATAAGTAATAGTTAAGTTTGGGGGATCTTGATCCACTGAAAAATTTGATAGCTTTTTACTATCCATTTCATACCTATTTTTGATGATATGACACTTTAAAGGAAGATGTTTTACATGATTTCATGCAGGTATAATGATTTTAGGCATTCAGAGCAAAAGAAAGTGAAAAAGTGCAAATTTGGAGCAAAAATAGACTAAAGCGCATTTTTTTGAACTAGCGCCGATCGACGCTGTCACTAGAGCCAGATAGCGCCATTTTATAGAGAGTTGCGACCGTTTTGGTGGAATAATGCGCCGAACAATGCCCTATCCAGCGTCGAACAACACCCTATCCCAATTTTAAACTAGATTCAATGTATTTGGCCGGATTTTGAAGGTTGCTTTAGGAAACTCTTGGGAATTCAGTTTTGGCCGAATTTAACTCTTTTGGAGCCAAGTTTAGAAGGGGGAAGAAGAGAAGAGAAGAGTTTATAGAGTTTAGAGAGAGTTTCTTTCCATTTAGTTTAGGAAATTAGGTTTTGTGTTTTCTCTTCTAAGGAGTGTGAGAGGAGAGGGAAAGTGAGAGATTTCTTCTTCCATACTTATCTAAAGAGAGATGTGTGTGTTGTTGTGAAGAAAGAAGAGGAGTCAAAGGAATTCCTTGAGATTCTCTTAGGGAAGAGTTTGAGATAAGTTGTCTTTACTTTACTTTGTTTGTATGACGTTGTTTTTATATATAAAATCCATGTTTTGTCATCTTTTCCTCATGAGTCTTGAGTATATTTCTTTGTCTTTCTCTTTTTCATGTGATGTGTTGATATTGTGATATGGAAATGATGTGCAGCTTTATTATGGAGATTTTGTGATGACCTTTTCACTTTGAACTTCATTTACTTTTTGATTTGGCCAATTTAATTGTTAAAACTTATTGGGAAACACATTTTCCGAAAGGATTATGAGTTTCACAACAAAAGTGAAGGTCACATTCAATGTCCATGAATGTGAGACATAGTTCATGGGGATTGAGTGCAAATAAATAGGGAAATATACTTTGATGGGTGTAGAATTGGAGATTTTAGAGTGACAGGCTGAAATCCTCAATTTGGTCCTAATGTTTGGAAACTGAAGCGAGAGTTAGCCTTCAGGTGAAGGGAAGTGGGAGCTCTGGAGTGAAGGCCAGTATCCTCCCAGCCTAACCACAGATTTGGGGACTAAACTTAGGATTAACCAATGTTCTTTATATGCTGAAATATGGGTAAAGAATAGGAATGCTCTTATTTGGCACAATACATTAGCACCACTAATCTATGTCATAATAAGCATCACATTATGATTGGAAAAGAGGAATACTCTTTCTTCCAACTGAATTTTGTTATAAATTTAGTATTGTGTTAGTTTAACTTGCTAGAGTTTAAAACGTATTTTGGTAGAAATAGTAGCTACAACTGTTGTCTTTATTTTAAGAATTAAACTTACTTGTAATTGTGCTGTGATTCGATAAGTCTGTGCTACGCCATAAAATTGAAACCTCCCTATAGGATCGATATTCCATGAACTCCACTAGAGCCCTATATTACTTTAGTGATATGTATACTTGCATTTAATTGTGTGGCTCGTTATAAAACTAAATCAATATATAATTCTTAATCTGAGTTCATAAATTTTGACAAATTAAAAAAGTTGCACCAGTGTGCTCTAAACATCACATATGATAGATAGAAGTAAGTCTGCCTAATTGCTTTTTACTACTTTGAACACTTCCTTAATATATTTATGATTATTTTGTTGGTAGCCTATGCTTGTCTATTCGTCCAGGGGTGATGTACAAATACAAATTTTAGGTTAATTCTCTAACTTTACAGAAATCTTTCATCACATGATATGCGAATTGTGTTCCATTATTAGTGATAAGTATTGGAGGGGGGGGGGGTAAGCCATGCTGACAAATGTTATCTATCCAAATGAAGTTTTGGGTGATGTTTGTTGAATCTTGACAAGTCTGTTTGCTTCAATCCATTTTAAAAAGTAACCTAAAGTAACCAAAATGAACTTGAGCGACCCTTTGAAGGGATAACAACCCAAGGATATCAATAGCTAGATGGTGAAAGGCCAGAGGCTAAAATTTGGCTGTATCTTTAGAGCTGGCTGATGTTACAACGAGACATATTTCTACACCACTCACATATCATAGAGAACTCCTTTTTGTTTCTTCGTGAGTGTCAGCTTGAAGTACCCTTGCCTCAGAACATGATGCACCATGGACTTTCCTCTGGATTGAATTTCACATTTGCTAGAGTGTATTTTCTAGAGGATTTATTCTGTCTTGTTCTCTCTAATGTATCTTAGGAGCAATGAAGTGGTTGAACATCATAAAAGGGTTCCTTTGATGATGATATATTGTGTAACTTTGAATTTGAACCTCTTTTGATTCGTTATTTCTTCTAGCGTCTTTTTTCCTCTAGATATTGGATGAAGGAATCCATCCAACTCTTTGTGCCTTCAGCTTCCACCTCCATGATTTTTGGTTCCTTAATAATTGGCTAGATAAACCATTGGAGCATCCCCTCTTCAAAGCAAATGTTTTATTGATAGAAGGCCCATTGCTTGATTTTCTTCCTGATTAACATGCTCAATCTGAAAGTCTGTAAACTTCCTTATCTCAACCTTTGTCTTATTCAAATATTTGCTCATCATCTCAGATATAAATTCCATTACTATGTTGAATTGGTTTACCACTAAATATGAATTTAATTTTAATAACAGATGCTGGAAGCCCATTTCAAGGGCTAGGCATAGACGACCTATTAGTTCTTCGTATTTTGCTTGATTGTTGACGACCTTAAAATCAAGGGTGACAAGTGATAAAGATGTTCTTCAATCAGATTGTTCAACATCAGTCAGATTCTTTTTTATATCTGGCTCGATTTCCATCAATGCACAATGTTCGACTTGTGCTTATTCTTTTATACTTGGTTGCTGATGAAAGTGAATCTACTGACTCCATTGAGGACAAGTATCTCTCTCTCAATACTAGGAGTTTCACTTTTTTCAAGTTTTATATCATCTCTCTCTGTATTTGGGGTTTCACTCATATTAACGTGACCTGATCTCTTTCCCTCTGTATTTGGAGTCATGCATATCGATATAGTTTTGTTCCCATGGCTCATGTCACACTGGCTTCTTTTGTGAAAAAGAGGGCAACACCCGACAATGTTTCATCGCAACTCCCATCAGTCATTTTCGAACTATCGGATTGTCCATCCTTATTCTCAAAAATCTCCCAGCTAAAGGAAGGCGAGTTTTCTATCATTAGTAGGGTTATCGTTGCTGTCACTGGTGTAAATCTTGTCGTAGCTCTTTCTATTCTGATTTCCACAGAGGCTACACCTACCCCTAAATTAGCAAGAATGCCAGAAGGACTTGGAATAGATTGTTGTAAATTCAACAACACATCCAAAAATAGTTTCTATACCTGTTCTGACTCTAGTTCAGGAAGTGTCTTAGATTGTGAGTCATTTTGCTTTCTTGCCCAATTGTGTAGACCACATCCCCATCAGGCATTGGCCACATTCCTTCCTTTAAAAATGACGAGTTATGCATGCAACACTTCTTTTTTTGTAGCAGCTCTTATCAGTGCTACTTTCCCTTCAAGTAAGAGGTCAATACCAGATGAAGACGCACTACAAAAATATTTTATGTTTTCTTATCGCTTTTGTCGTCCTTCCATATTTTGGAGGATTTCTGTCCTTAAATATGTTACAATATTTAATAGCGCTAGAGTTACCTCTTATGGTACAGTGTCTGGTAGTGCAAACCACGTCCCTGCCATGACTCTATTTGGTTTCAGAATAGGATGATGCATAAATTCAGGCAGCTGAGAGCCACCTTTTCATCCTTTAGTGGTGCTGATCATGTTGCTGCCATGAATCATTTCAGAACTAGCTGGGGATAACTCTCAGGTCCCATCAGCGAAGAATCACCTTTTCTCATCCTCTAGTGGTGTGGACCATGTCCCCAGCATGACTTGTTCCAGTTCTAGCTTGGGATAAATATAGGTCTTATTGGTTAAGAATCAACTTATCTCATCCTCTTGCAATGCGGACCATGTGCTTCCCATGACTCATCTCAGTTCCAGCACGGGATGACACCCGTATCCCGATAATTGAGAATATTTTTTTTCTTTTTGTCTAGCTGTGTGGACTAAGTTCTAGCCAAGATTTCTTAGAGGTTCTTGTCTCCTTAAGGCATATATCACTATGAGTCAATAGTCTGTGTTGATGCTACTAGCATGAGTTCTCTGACCATGAAAATCATAGGAGCAAATTCCTCTTTAATAGGAAATGTTTCTGCTTGTTTGAAAACCATTCCAGACCCCTTTGTTTTGGGTTTCTCCGAGGTCTCACATGTCCCTACATTGGGCAAGGGTATCTTGAGCAATAAGAAAATATATCTACAATTGTAGCAGTTGACTTGATGCCTAGCCACTAGAAGCCTAGTGCCATGACATCAAACTGGTGCTGGGCACCAAGAACTAGGTACCAAGGCGCCGGTCACTTCCTAGGAGATGAAAAGTGGAAGTTTTGGTAAGCCATTTCGATGCTTGAGATAGTTGTTGTGATGATGAGCCTCGGGATGGGATACAGAAGGTGTGAAATGTCTATTTTATCCCTCTCCCTTTTAGAAGCTTCCAAGGCTTCTTTTGAGGGAATTTGCATCATTTGAAGAGGGAGCCAACCTTAACCATGCAGCCTCCCTCTTATTTTACACCCTGACCTCATTTTGCCAAGTGGGTTCTCCCTCCCTCTCCCAGGTTTGAGTCCCCTGAGTGATCTACCATTAATCTTCTTCCTCGGGGTGAGCTGAAAGGGAGAAGAGGAGGAGTGTGACCATTTTTTTGGGAGGCTAGAAGAGAGCTGATGAAGAATTTTTGGTGAGAATTGTATCCAACATGGAGGAAGCAGGGGAGGAGGAAAAAGCTCCTCCTCCTATGCTTCATCTTCCTCCTCATCTTCTCATCCTCCTCCACATTGCTTGAGTGTGTGTGCTGATATCTTTCTAGAGGAGGGACTTAGCCAGCTTGACATCCACTTTTTTACACCAGTGGAGGGCATTAACCAAGCTTAGGGAAGATCATCAAAAGAACATTGGAGTATGTCCTGGGCACAACTGGAATGTGGAAATCTCTCCAACGGATATGGGAGCTTCCTTCTAAGTGATGAAACACATCTCCAACCGTTGCAGTGATGAGAACCCTAACACTCGCCAGTTGGCCCAAGGTTAGATTGGGTTTTGCATTATGGGTTTGGCCGTCCACATGGGTGACCGTGGTCTACTAACAATAATAGGAAAGGCCACACCATCTTTTGTCAACCATTGGTTTCCTATAGCCAGCCTTAGGTTAGGATTTCTGTGATGGCCAAATTCCATGCAACTCCAAGAAACTTCGCAGCTGTGAGCCCTAGATCAAAATCCCAATGGGTTGGAATCCCAATTTTCCATGGCTTAGACGCTCCCATTCTTCCTTGAAGAGGTTGAATTGTCTAATTTTATGGATGGGAAAAGCTTTAGCTAGTCCTAGAATATCGTGGGAGTTAGTAGGAAGAAAAAACTTTGTCACTACTTTTCTCTATGAACAGTGTAGGACTTCCCCTACGACAAATTGGGGAGGGGGGGTGGGGGTGAATTCCTCCCTTTCCCATGCTAGAGCTAGAGGCATCTATGCTGTGGATCCAAAAGCATCAACCCTAGGTGCCAATGTGAGGTTTTTAGGACGAGTTCAATGTGCTGTTGAGCGCATTGTATTCTAATGATTAGGTTTGATGGACCTGTACTTGTCGATTGCTCGCTTAGGGTTCGATTAATCGTTTCTAGCCGATCACCTTATAAACAAGTTTTGATCTACCACTACGTGTTGACCACACACATTGTGTTTGGTTGGATACTCTGGGCTATTCAAACTATCTTTTGGGTCCGATCAATTACCCCAGATCAATCAATCCCTCTTCTTTGGTTAGACCGACCATGGTTAGGTCGAGTGATCACTTGTATGCTTGTGTGATTTTTGATCATATTACATGTTCCTTTGCATGAGCATGTGACTACTTGCTTGCATGGTGTGCCATATCTTGTATGCCCTTACCATTTGCATGTGTGTTTGGTCATTATTGGGGAAATGTGTAATTCTCCCCTTTGACGTCCTATACGCTAGGCGACAAAACACAATATCTTTTATTATATATGTCTTGCAAGCCAACTTGCATGTTTATCATCATTTGCTTGAGATTCATTTCAAGTGTCCATTCACACACTCATCCAATGGGTATGATTCTCATCAATGAGGATCACAATGTCCTTTTGGGTCACTGCTTCCACAGCATACTCATCTCATATGTCGTTGCCTTCATGGTATGCACGCCCTTTTGGGTCATGACTTCTATGTTATACTCATATATTGGGTCTTTGCCTCCATGACATGCCCACCCTTTCGGGTCACTTCCTCCATGTCACTCCCATCTTTGGTGCTGCCTCCTTCTTAGTATGTCTACTCTCTCAGGTCACTGTCACCACAACATTCCCATCCTTTAGATCTCTTCCTCTACACCATGCCTACCTTTTTAGGTCACTACCTCCATGACATACCCATCTTTTTAGTCGATGCCTTCATGAAATGTCCAATCTTCTAGGTCACTGCCTCTATGGAATACCTATCTGTTTGGCCGCTACCTTCATAACATGCTGATCCTTTTATTTCACTAACTTTATGTCATACTTATCCATCGGCTGCTGCCTTTAAGATGTGCCCACCCTTTTAGATCAGTGCTTCCATGGCATACCCATCTTTTGAGCTACTTCCCTCATGGTATGCCCACCCTCACTGGTCATTACCTCCATGGAAAAACCATCAATTGGGACACTACCTCCATGTCATGCACACGATTTTAAGTCCCTACCTACACGACATACCCATCTTTCAAGTCACAACCTCCATGGTATGCCCAAACTTCTGGGTGCTACATCCATGGCATACTCATCTTTTAGAACACTACCTCTATGACATGCCCCACCTATTGGGTCATTTCCTTCATGACATACCCATCTGCTAAGCCACTGCCTTCACGGCATACCCGCCCTTTCAGGGTCAATGCCTCCATGGAACACTTTTGCATCGTTGTATGCTTGTTACTTTTCTTACATGTTTTCATGAGTTATTGGTGAGCACCTCTCAGGTATGGTGTGAATGTTTTTTATAGGTATTTTTTATAGGTATCATTTTACTTAATGCTAACTCTATTGTTGCTTGTACCTGTTAGTCGCATGGCACCTCGGGTCCTCGGACAGGCATAATTCACCTTCATAGGTTGCCTGCCTTACCAATACATATTGTTCTTATGTTTCTTGTTGCATGTAGCATCCTTGCATTCATTTGTATGATTGTGTTTCTTTTTTTAATTGCCTTATATTTCTATTAAAAAAACACAATGTGGGCTTCTTGCATGGTTGTATGCTTGGAAATACACCTTGATGATTGTCCTAATCATAGGAGAGTGACCCATTTATTGGTTGAAACTCAAAAATGTGTTGTTCTTGAGGATACCTCAGTGAGCAACATGAGTTTCTTTATCATGAGCAATAAATAGTAAGACCGTACAAAAGATCCAAGGGCTTTAAAGTGCATCATATGTGTTATGAGCCTGCATTCTATGGTCTGTATCTTTAAGTATAAAAATGGATCTATTTACTGTTATAAGTATTATCCACTCTACTTTTAAAATTATATAAGTTCGGCCATATGTGAAGCCACTTATTTTAAAATGTCACCCCTTTCTTGTGACTAGCTTTAAATCACATGGATCATTAGGACGGGGCCAGTATGGTGACCCCATCAAAGTCAAATGGTAGCTGAAGACTTTACCCTGTACACTTGGATGATGGTTAGGATACACCGTTATTAGATGGTGTGATAGGCTAGGATTTAAGAAGCTTGGTAGTCTTCTGATGTTTGACTATTGTTATTTGCTGGTTTGGTTACCCTAGTAAGGCGTCATTCTTGTTTTGTGCTTTATTATGTGCCTAGATGCTTGATATGCATGGTAGTGTGTTAAGACATTCTTCTATAGCGATTCATGCTCCTATATATGCATAAATATAAGTACTAATAAAAGGGTGATCATGTAATGATTTATACTATCCCCTTGTTTTCATGTGCTACTTAACTCTCCCATCAGGCATGGCTCATTATATGTTGAATGGCTTTCCATGCTAACCTTATTTTCATGCAGGTTAAGGGTCTGCTTGGGGTAGCTACAACTTACCCATATAAGCATTTTACCCTAATAACTGCTGAACAGTAGGTTTTCTTGATAAGCTGGCTTGCTATTTGGGACAGCTATTTTGAAACAAGTGATTTGCGTACTGTTTGTTAATAAATGACTATTCTACCCATATTAAGTAATTTTGTTTGTAAAAAAACTGTCTTAGAAAAATATATGATACTACAGATGAAGAAAACTAATTCAAAACAATAAAGAAAAAAGATAAATCAGTTCTCACTTAACAGTGAGTATCAAGATTGATAAAAAAAGAAAGAAATTATTAAAATTATAATAAAAATTACAATTGCTGTAGTTCTCATGCATTGCAATTTACATTGCATTGATCCTAATATTTTGGAGAAAAAACACTACTTTTCTTTGAAGAAAAAGAAAATCCTTATTCAATAAATTTTCATTCGGAAGAACAAATTCTCAAAATAATCATCACTAACAACCAAAATTATAAATCATTTTTCATGAAGTATAATGTAAGAAAAGAAATAAAAAAAGAAAAATCTTTACTTGATTACAGTATAGTATCCACCAAGATCAATGATGGTCCATTCCTAAGAACTTGGAGGAGATTTGATACAAGATGTCTCTTAAAAGGCAAAATAAGGTTAGCAAGAATATGGCCAATGACATCCCTCAATATCACGAATATCAACATATATGGATGATAATGGCATGGTTTGTATTGTTTTATGATCTTGAATGTCATTAGATTTTTAAATTACAAATGATGGCATGATTATAGTCATCAAAAAGGGAGAGTCGAGAATCTTACCCTTCCATGAACTTGAGCTAATGCAAACAACCAATAACAACCTAGTAGTGGCTGCCACTAGTGATGCCTTCGATAACAATTAGGATAGACAAGTTGTAGATATTTATCTCATGAAAATTTTAACAGTGAAAGGTTTAAATTATGATGATTAGATTAACAAGAATATTTATGAGAAGACTCATCATATATGTTGACTTGGGTTGGTGAAAAATGTTGATAATTCCCTCATTTTTACACGAAAGAACTCCTATTAATGAATGACTGAAATTTTTTTATCAAGTATCAATTTCTCTCAATGCACTACTCATAAAATTATTGATTATTAAAAAATCACAATAACTTCAAAATCTCAAATTACTTGAAATAAAGTGGACATTAATAAGCACATACTATTGCCTACAAGTTGCTCAAGTTAAGTTAAATGTACTCTGCATTGATGCCCATTTTATCTTAAGCACATGCAACACAGGCCACCCAAGCCAGTTCAAATCATACACAAGAAAACTAATTCAAACCAATTCAAGGTTGAATTTTCACAGCTCAGCTGTCCATGTGCCTAACTTTTAATGTGAGTTTTCATGTCAGTTCTTCAATTTGATAAATCAGTAATTTTTGGCACCTATTTTATTTCTTTTACATCAATATTTTTATTCTTGCATTCATTCAATATTTATGCTAAAGAATATGCTCTGAATTGTAAAGATGTATTTATTTTTATTCCCTTTTGAAATTTAGTTAAGCAAAACAAACTATGTGGATCATGCTACTATGATAACTTTTTCCTTTATCACACCTCTACATCCTCTGAACATATCTTCCATGGTCAAGCCTTTTCAGCCTCCAGACCACTATGTTGGGTCACTCTTCTATGAAATCTGAATCTATTCCTTGATCATGCCTCCATGGCCTCTGAACCTATCGTCCATGGTCATGCCTTTGCGGCCTATGGAACACTATGTTGAGTCATGCCTCTGCGACCACTGGACCCATTAATTGTTCATGCCTCTATGGTCTCTAAACCAATCCTCTGCGGTCACACGTTTATTGCCTCAAGAACACTATGTTGGATCACACTACTATGGCCTTTTAACCTATTCCTTGGTCATGGCTTTACAACCAATAAACCTACCTGGTGGCATCTAGAGTTGTGGGATGCCTGCCCATCACCGACCCCTTGCTGCCGAGATTCTCTCGTGTCAATGTCAATGTCATTGTTTAGAGTCACCACTCCTTTTATCTATCATATCGCCCTAATCTTCAAGAAATCTTATTTCTTCAGATCATATAAAGGATACTCGGACGTTAAGAAATTTGAAGAAAATGAAGGGCTATTAAGATAGGAAATAGTAGAATAAGAAATGTTAGTGATAATCCATACATGAGGGAATTCTAGAATACATTATTCTAGAAATTTATATATAAGGAGGATCACATGTGATATTTTGATAACCAAAGATTTCTAGGTATGATACCTATTCTGAGTTTTTAAATCTCTTATAGGAGCGAGCTCCTACAGTTAATTAAACTTCTGATTAATGTTATATTTCAAGAACAAGGAAAGAAACATCAATGTTCAATTCTAGGATAGTATGTTTCTAAGTGTTACGTACTACCCCAAAGGTTTGATTTTGTCAGTGTCATTTGTTATGTCAATTTTTATTTTTGTTTTGTTGTTTGTCCCAACTTCAGAATGTCGCTCTGTAATATAGAGTAAGCACATTATAATAACATGCAAAGTAAATCTAAAGCGAAACTTGTATTCAACCTGCAAGAAAATAGAGTCAGAGTGATTTAAAAAAAATAATGTCGATTTTATTTCTTAAATTGTTGATTTGGTTGATTTGAATTGGATTTAGGAATTTAGATTCAATATCTTTTGAAAAATATTTTTACAATAAGTCTAACATAAATTAGACTTAGAGATAAAATCTAACATAAGTTAGATTTTGAAATTTTAGATTCGATGTATTTTGAATCTAAATTCCTTTGATTAAGTCTTAGTAGATTTAAAATTAAGTAGAATCATAAATCTAGTGTCATTTGGATCTAAAGTATTTAAGTTAAATCTTAGGTTCAGTGTCATTTGGATCTAAAAATTTTGACTAAGGCATATTGGACCTAAGTAAGATTAGGTTTAATGTTGGTTGAACCTAATTTAAGTTTGGATTAAGTTTAAGTTTTAGTTAGCTTCAATGTAGGTTGAACCTAAGTTTAGATTAGGTTTAATGTAGGTTGAATCTAAAAGGTTTAAGTTTTACTTAGGTTCAAGTTGGGTTAAACCTAAGTATAGGTTAAGGTTAGGTTGAATGTATGTTGAACCTAAAAGGTTTAAGTTTGACTTTGGTTGAAGTTGGGTTGAACCTAAGTATTGGTTAATGTTAGGTTCAATGTATATTGAACCTAAAAGTTTTATGTTTGACTTAGGTTCAAGTTGGGTTGAACCTAAGTATAGGTTAAGGTTAGTTTCAATGTATGTTGAACCTAAAAGGTTTAAGTTTAACTTAGGTTCAAGTTGGGTTGAACCTAAGTATAGGTCAAGGTTATGTTCAATGTATGTTAAACCTCAAAGGTTTAAGATTGACTTAGGTTCAAGTTGGGTTGAAACTAAGAATAGGTTAAGGTTAGGTTCAATGTATGGTGAACATATAAGGTTTAAATTTGACATAGGTTCAAGTTGGGTTGAACCTAAGTATAGGTTAAGGTTAGGTTCAATGTATGTTGAAACCAAAAGGTTTAAGTTTGACTTAGGTTTAGGTTGGGTTGAACTAAGTATAGGTTAAGGTTAGGTGCAATGTATGTTGATCCTTATGGTTTAAGTTTGATTTGGGTTCAAGTTAGGTTCAACATAAGTATAAGTTAAGGTTAGGTTCAACGTATGTTGAACCTAAAAGGTTTAAGTTTGACTTGGGTTCATGTTGGGTTGAACCAAAGTATAGGTTAAAATTAATTAATCATATTTGGGTAAGGTCTAATTGATTAATTAGACTTAGCTATGGTTAATTCTAATTAGATTAAGGTTAGTTAAACCTAATTTGGTAAGGTTTAATTGTTTAATTAGATTTAATTGTGGTTAAGTATAATTAGATTAAGGTTAATTAAACCTTAATTGAGTAAGATTTAATTGATTAATTAGAGTTAATCAATTAAACCTTATTTGGGTAAGGTTTAATTGATTAATTAGACTTAATTAGTGATTAAGTCTAATTGGGTTATGGTTACTTAAACCTAATTTAGGTAAGGTTTAATTGATTAATTAGGCCTAATTCTTGTTAAGTCTAATTAGATTAAGGTTAATTAAACCTTTTTTAGGCAAGGTTTAATTTATTAAATTGACTTAATTGTGGTTAAGTATAAATAGGTTAAGGTTAATTAAACCTTATTTAGGTAAGGTTCATTTGATTGACTAGACTTAATTATGGTTAAGTCTAGTTATGTTAAGGTTAATTAAACCTTATTTGGGTAAGGTTTAAGTGATTAATTAGACTTAACTATGGTTAAGTCTAATTAGGTTAAGGTTAATTAAACATTATTTGGGTAAGGTTTGATTGATTAATTAGACTTAATTGTGGTTAAGTCGAATTAGCTTAAAGTTAATTATACCATATGTAGGTAAGTTTTATTTTATTGATTTGACTTAATTACTGGTCAAGTCTAATTGGTTTATGGCTAATTAAACCATATTTAGGTAAGGTTTAATTGATTAATTAGACTTAATTAGGGGATAAGTGTAATTTGGTTATAATTAATTAAACCTAATTTTGGTAAGGTTTAATTGATTAATTAGACTTAATTGTGGTTAATTCTAATTGAGTTATGATTAACTAAACCTAATTTAAGTAAGGTTTATTTGATTAATTAGACTTAATAGTGGTTAAGTCTAATTGAATTATAGATAATTTAACCTAATTTAGGTAATGTTTAATTGATTAATTAGCTCTAATGTTGGGTAATACCTAATTACGTTTAGTTGGTATTTAACCTAATTTGAGTAAGGTTTAATAGGTTTAATTAGGCCTAATGATAGATTAGACCTAATTATGCTTTATTAAGCTAAACCTAATCTTACTAAGGGTTAACTTGAATTAATTAAGTCTAATTGGTGTGTTAGACCTAATTAGGGTTTGTTAAGTTAAACCTAATGTGGTTAAAACCTAACTTGGTTTAATTAGGTCTAATTGGTGTTTTAGAACTAATTAGCTCTATTAAGTTAAACATAATGCAGTCAGGGCATAACTTGGTTTAATTAGATCTAATTGGTGTCTTAGATCTAATTAGGGTTTGTTAAGTTAAACCTAATGTGGTTAAGGCTTAACTTGGTTTAATTAGGTGTAATTGGTGTCTTAGACCTAATTAATGTTTACTAGGTTAAACCTAATGTGGTTAAGGCTTAACTTGGTTTAATTAAGTTTAATTGGTGTCTTAGACCTAATTAGAGTTTATTAAGTTAAACCTAATGTGGTTAAGGTTTAACTTGGTTTAATTAAGTTTAATCTAATTATGTTTATTAAGTTAAATCTAATGTGATTAAGGTCTAACTTGGTTTAATTAGGTTTAATTGGTGTCTTAGACATAATTAGGATTTATTAAGTTAAAACTAATGTGGTTAAGGCTTAAATTGATTTATATAAGTCTAATTGGTATTTTAGACTTAATTAGGGTTTATTATGAGTTATCATGAGTTGGGGTTTGGGTTAGGTCCATTTGGACTTGGACCTAAAGGTGATGGTTTTAGATTGGTTTATTGTGTGGTGAACCAAGCTTAAGGTTCCTAGGCCAACACTTAAATATAAGGGTTTTAGGGTTTTAAATGTAATTTTTGAATATTCAATTTTAACCCCAAGTGATAGAAATGTCATTTTTTCTAAATTTCTTATTGGCTAAAGTTTTCATTTTAGAGTTTAGAAATGTCACTCTAAAATTCCTAACTATTTTAAAATTTAATTTCCAATTTCTTTAATCTTTATAATTATTGTTTGGAAATAATTACAAAGTTTGATAGAAATTAGGAAATTAGACCCCAAATAATTTTTCTATTCCTCGAAAAATCATAGAATGTCTTTAAAGATGGAATGAATATTTTGTGAAAATTTCAGAAATTTTGGAATTGTAAATAATTTTTAATAATTAAAATATTCAAAAGAGTAATTAATTAATTAAAAATTAAATATAACTCCTTAATTCATGATTTCATTTCAACATTATTCCTCTCATTATCCAGAGTTATTCTTATTTTATTTTTGTGATTTTTAGATATCAAAATATGAATTTTTGATTATTTTAAGGTTAACCTGGATTTACTTGAATCCAAATTAACCAGAAATTACCAGATGGCGCTGCCTGTCCTCGGATCCATCGAAACGCGGCTGATCCGCTGCGGGATTCAGAACAGTATTTCAACATAGATTAAATTAGAGTCGTCCATTTCCAAAACATGGAAATGGACGACATCCATTCATCTCCTTCCTCTGGTCTAAAGCCGCAAGTCGTCCATGGTTTATGGACAAGATCTCACTCAATTCTTGATGGATTCGAGTAATTTTTTTTTCCTATAGCTTCATTTGAAGATGAAGAACCCATCTATATGGTGGATGTTAGGGTTGTGAATTAGTTTCCTTCACAAAGTGCCAAATCTGAACCTAAGCTCGGTCGAATGAGCCATACCTTGGCCATAGTTCATGGAAGCTTGATTTGAATGGTTCACAAGCTTCTTCTTGAACTCAGAGAACTTGCCCCCAATTCAATTTTAGGTGAAATCGGGTCTAGGTATAAGTTTGATCAAATTGGTTGACGATTTGGAAAATAAAAGTGGAACAATGGGTTAGAGCCTACTGGGAGGGTCAATTTTGATTGGGCTTGTCTTCGTAAGGCTCTAGGAGGATTTTACAAGAGTTAATTTGAAGTTTTGAGAAACTTCATTTCAACCTAAAAAATGGGTAGGGAAATTAGGGAAAACCAGTGGGCTTCAGGACCTAATTTTACGGGGAATCAGTTGCATAGGTCCTATGGAAGAACTTTGATGTTCAAAGTTTTAGGAATTGGGTAGTGTAGATGGATCTTCTCTCTTAGGTGAAGTTCTCTGGTTTAGCCCTATTTATAACCATGGGGAGGCCATGGATGAGCTTAGGCTAGTTTGGGTTCATTTGGGGGAGTTGCTATTAGATGCTATGATGGCTGAGGATGAAGTTTCAGCTCAAGGATAAGCTTAATTCATCCTCCCAAGGCCAACCCATGTTAGTTCCAATTAAGTTGAAAGTTTAACTCAAGGCTTGGCTTCTCCTCATTGGATGACTCATGAGGTGATAGGCATCTCTAAGTTGAGCTGAATTTGCCTTCCCCATATGTATTCACAAAGCATTTCAATAGGGTGAAGAGATAATGACACATAGGCCCCCCCTTGTATAAGTTCCATGACTAGCTAATGATGAGTTCTCCATTTATTGAAATGGATTTGGCTCATGTCCATTGGGTGGGGATGAGGTGTATGGTGACTCATAATTGAATAAGTTAAGCTTCATCCACATAAGTTAACACATCATCCATGACATTGTGAAAGAATGACACATAAACTACCATTTTCTTAATTTCTAAAATATGTTGTTGGTGAGCTCATCCCATGATGTAAAAATGATTTAAGTCAAGCCTCTTCTCCATTGGTTAGTGTTTGAGGTGCCCTCCACCTAATCACACATGTCATTCTTCCTTTTAGGATGTCATGACACATACACCTTTCCTTCATGATGGTGTCATGATTAATTCTTAACCTTGGTTAAAGGTTATGATTAAAGGTTCGAGTGAAGTGTCATTTATTTTATGATGAGTTTAATGGGTCATGAGTGACCCATAGATGACTCTCCATAAATTGAATTTGATGTTAAAAATCAATTATGGATTTTTTTGATGTGATGGGTGATGTCATAATTTTAAATTCAGTTTAGGGTTATTTAATCATAATTTCATTTTTAATTAATTATGTAATTAATTAGAATGTAGAAAATTATAGTATTAACCCATAAATTAATCAAAATAATTTTGGAAGTTAATCATTTGATAAGTTTTTATTAATTTGGTTCAAAAAGGTGCATTTTAACCAAATTTGACCAATGTTAACCATGGTTGGCCATGGTTGACAATGGTTGACCAGTCTAGGTATAAGGTTGACCCACGTAATTTACTTAACCTTGTTATGGTTAATTTAATCGTAGGGTCATTAATTTTGGTAATGCAACCTAGGTTTAACTAGGGTTGACCAAATGATCAAGTTTGATCATTTTAATGTCTTTAATTGATCAAATGAGTCAGATTTGACCAATTTGGTGTTTAGGTTGAATTGGTTGTCAATGGGGTTGGCATTGGGTTAATGTGGTGGTCATTGGGTTATGAATTGACCATTTTGACCAAATTTGACCATTTGGGTCAAGGGTTAACTTGTTTGGTCAATGTGATGGCCATCAGGTCAAAAATTGATCATTTTGATCTAATTTGACCATTTGGGTCAAGGGTTGACCAGTTTGGTCAATGTGGTGGTCATTGGGTCGATGTGATGGTTTTGGGTCATGAATTGACCATTTTGACCTAATTTGACCATTTGGGTCAAAGGTTGACCAGTTTGATCCATGTGGTGGTCATGGGGTCATGGTTTGACTATTTTGACCTAATTTGCCTATTTAGGTCAAAGGTTGACCAGTTTGTTCAATGTGGTAATCATTGAGTCAGAGATTGACCATTTTGATGAAGTTTGACGATTTAGGTCAAAGGTTAATAAGTTTGGTCAATGGGGTGGTCATTGGGTCAAGGTCAAAGGTTGACCACTTGGTTAATAGGGTGGTCATTGGGTCAAGGTTTGACTATTTTGACCTAATTAGCCCATTTGGGTCAAAGTTTGACCAGTTTGGTCAATGTGGTGGTCATTGGGTCAAGGATTGACCATTTTGACAAAGTTTGACCATTTGGGTCAAAGGTTGATCAGTTTGGTCAATGTGGTGGTCATTGGGTCAAGGATTGAACATTTTGACCTAATTTGACTATTTGGGTCAAAGGTTGACCAGTTTGGTTAATAGGGTGGTCATTGGATCAAGGATAGACCATTTTGAGCTAGTTTGACCATTTGGGTCAAATGTTGGCCAGTTTGGTCAATGCGGTGGTCATTGGGTCAAGGATTGACCATTTTGACCTAATTTGACCATTTGGGTCAAAGGTTGACCAAATCAGGTTTTGTCATTGCTGATTTGAGCATTTTAGGATGTCATTAAGATTTGGATTAAAAATGCTTCATTAGGATTTTACCATAGACATTAGGGTGTTAATGACCATTAATAAGATTTAGAAGGTCAATTTTGGTAAACTTCCTTTTTCGGGATGATTTGTAAATGATCCTCACAAAAGAGAGGACAACAAATGGGCCCCCAATATGTGTGGAATACTGTACAAGTATGCCACACATATTGGCATTGACCTAAACGGCCTGGATAACCCAAAAGAATTGTCACTTTAAGAGTAATCTTTATGTCAAAGAAGTCTTATTTTCAATATTTAAAGAGAAGATGGATGCCATATTCCATTCAACAGGAATGCCATGTTTCTGTGTCAGGAAGGGTCCTATATCCAATTGCTGGAATTATGTGTGAAAAACACATGAATAAGAACATATTCGTTAGGGATTTGACCTTCATAGATCAAAGTATAAATCTCATGTTAATTATCATGAGTTGTTTTTATGTCATTTTTAATTTAAAGTGTTTATTTTGGCATTTTTTGACCTGCTGATATAATATTGACAGCTGGGGAATAACTTACCAAATTTTGTTCCACTATCAAAGATAATTGATCCACTATTACAATATTTATGCTTATGATATTTACTTATATACGTGAATTGCTACTCTATTTTAATGATATTATAACGTGTCTACTATGCAAGTATACATATCTTTTAATCAAGTAATATGAGACTTTCTGATTAATCCCCGAGATATCAAACCCGTAGGGAAAATGATAAACAAATGATAACAAGAAAATTAACTTTTCACTACTTAAAGAAAGAACTTACTCAAACTTAAATAATATTTTAGGAAATGAAATTTGTTTCTTTTAGTTAATTTTTATAATTTGAAATAGAAGAAAACAAAAACTTCAACTAAACTTTTAAAAGATATAAGCAAATGCAAATAAAATATCTTTTTCCTTTTTATGATTCAGTAACAAGTTATGAAATTTTGTTGTGGAAGTATACTAAATGTGTTTTGCCAAATAAGAGCAATTATATTATTTACCCTTAATAGAGATGCTATAAAGAAAATTGGTTAATCTATTATTTTATAGATTTGAAGACGGGTTAGACAACAATGATACTAGCTCTCACTCTAAAGATTTCTCGATTCCCTCAACCTGGGGCTAGCATCTCATATCAAAAAATAAAACAATAAATCAATTTGGGGGCTTTAGCCTATCACTCTAAAGTCCTTTAATCCTACACCCATAAAAATATATCTCCCTATTTATTTGCGCTCAATCATATGAATTACATTCTCATCCATATAATATCATGTAATTCTTTCCAATTGTTGACTGAGACAATACCAAACCAGTTCTTACATGTTCTCACAACATATTTTAACATCTTAATTGGCCAAAACAAGAAGTAAATGAAGTGAAAGGTTTTGAATCATCACAACTTCTTCCAACACTGAAATCCTATACTTCACACAACATACTTTCATATCTTTATTACTTCATCATATGAAGGAAAAAGATAAAGAAAACTATTCAGAATTCTTGAAGAAAATACAATCACAGTGAAAACACAAGAATTCTTAATTAAAAACCAAATGTAATAACAAAGATAAAGACTAATTTGATAATCCTCTCCACAACACTCTTGAAGTTCCTTTAAAAAATTGTTTTTCCTTACAAGACTCCTTAGAGGTTGGTGCCCAACTCTGAACTCTCCAATTTTCTAAGCAACTCTTAATACAAACCAAATTTAAATAAAAGTAGTGAAGTGGAGTAGTAGTTATGAAAGAGCACTCTTACACTACTTACACACTCTACAACAACACTAAAAACACTATCTTACTGACACTCTACTACTTTCTAAGACTCTAATTGGACTCTCTCTGATCTTCAATTCTTCTTTTTTTAATACATTTATAAAAGGTGCCTTTGTATCTCTTCAATTTGTGTCCCGATTCAATGTATCGCCCAAAATAGGCATCCATTCAAAATTATTTTTAATGAAATTTGGCGCTAATAGGAAGTTACCCACGTTCTCACCAAGAGATGCCTAAAAAACCTCTTCAAAATCGCACCAAATTTGAAATAAATCCTCTTTTATAACTGCCGCACGTAAGTGTGAGGTCTTGGCGCTTAGCCGCGGTCCATCTAGTGTGTAAGCTCCAAAAGTGCTGCATAGTTGCGGGGCCTTGGCACATAAGCGCGGGTTCTGGCGCTTAGCTGCCACAGATCACTTCTTCAATTTTCATCATTTTGCTCCAATTTTGATACTTTATCATTCCTTTCATCATATTCATCCATTTAATCATACCTGCAAGAAAATACACAAAATCCTTTCCATTAAAGTGCATTATCATAAAAAAAATAGGTATAAAAAAAGTGCATAAAAACACTATACATTTTAGGTGTACCAAAATTCCCTCAAACTTGAAATGTTACGTGTCTTCAAGTGACACTATAATCTCATAAAAATCATACATTTAAATTATGTAGATGTGTTTGTTTAGAAGTTTTTCAATTTTGTTGTAGAAATGTAGTAGTCTAATTAGAATAAAATTTAGTTAATGAGACCAATTTAATGTTTAGAAATCTCTTAAGTAAAGGTTCATGAAAAATATTAGTTCCTATCTTATTCAGAAATACTTGTAGAATTTTAAAAATATAGGATTTAGATCTTTTATTTTCTTTACTTAAAAATCCTTATTGAAAAATAATTATATTATCTTTTGTTATAATTTTAAGATTCAAGATTTTCTCAAATCTTATGCTCTAAAAAGATTAGGCGTGGAACCAATTTTTTATTAGGCCCTTAAATCCTCAAGCTTCTCCCCCTTATCTCATACTATATATATATATATATATATATATATATATATATATATATATATATATATATATATATATATATATATATATATATATATATATATATATAGCAAAATATAAAATGCATTAATGGGACAAAAGTTTAGTTACATCCGATAAAAGGAAGTGAAAGCAAATCACCAAAAGTAGTTGTTTTAGGTACCCGAAGAGAAATTGAAACATTTGAAAGTTGCGGTTTTTGAAGCCGTTTTTGCAAGCCGGTTGGTGGTTGATTTCCCTCCCTATGCGGATGACTCCGGTAGACTGTTACTTCCTTTGTTAAGTCCTTCAAGGATCCGTGAAGGTATATAAGCATCCATGGAACATCAGTAAAGCCATTCATTATATTGACTAGTTGAAGTGAATCGATTCCATCCGGATAAGAGAATGCCCAGCGAGCCTTAGCGAGACTTTAGAGCCCAAATGGCGACGAGTCATTTCAGAATGGAGAGGTGAATCAGAGACAATAGAAGTTTGAAATCCCCACAGTAGTTTACCTTGGTGGTTTCTACACACACCACCACAACCAGAAGAATAGGGAGAATAACTCCCATCTATGTTAAATTTGACCCAAGAAGTGGAGGGAGGGATCCAGTGAAATAATTTAATTTGGATCCTAGTTTTGTTCCTCAATTCATGTGTATTATAAGCCCTGTGTATGAAGGAGCAGCAGTTAGCAATGATTTGGTTTATAGAACATAAAGAGTTCTCATACTTATTTTTATTCCTTGCCATCCATACAAACCACCAAATGATCGAGTGGATACATTGAAAGCCTCGGTTCCAGCCCAATCGACCCAGCGAGTCCTCCACGGATATCCAGGTTCTCGAAGTGATGTGAAAGTTGAAAATGTTCCAGCACTCTATTCCATACCTCCCTAACCACAGGACATTGAAAAAGTATGTGGTCATATGATTCCTCCTGAGCACAGCAAGGATGGCATCTGGAAACCAGTCTAAGGCCCTTTAATTTCAGTATATCATCTGTAGGCAAGAATCTATGAAACAATCTCCAGCTGAAGAATGACATAGAGGGGGTCAAATATTTATTCCAAAGGTGACAACCCCAATTGTTTTGAGGCCAATGATGTATGGACTCGGTAGATGTAGGAGTTAATAGATTGAGAGGGAGGTTTCTTGAGAATTAGCCGATCGAGTTCTCCCGTACTCTATTGATGGGGATCTCCTTGATCTTTTGAATGGATGGAATATCCACAACCTCCTTCGATTTGTCTTCATCCCATTGATGATTAGTCCGGAAATCAGCAACTCTAGAGTTATAATTCAAAGAAATGTTAGGGATGGGATACGATCGATCATCCATAAGCCAGTTGTCAAGCCGAAATTGGCGTAACCATCTCTAATCTCCCGACGAGAAAAAATTATTAGCTTCGATCCCGATCTTCGGTAAACTTTTCCATTGTTGAGAATCTCCAATTTTCACCTTTACGAGCATCGGGATGGCTGGTTCTACGATATTTAGCTAATAAGAACCGAGCCCACGGGGTATCTAGTTTCTCGAATTTCATCCACGAGCTTACAAAGGAAAATTTTTCTAATGTGTTGAAAGCTCTTGAACCCCAGGCCACCAGATTTAATGGGTTTACAAAGCTTATTCCATGTGGCCCAATGTGCTTGTTTGTGCTGCCCCTCCCACAAGATTTTGTTAAAGGTAGTTTCCAACAGTCTTTGTATGCTTTTCTTCATTCTGACCATCCGCATAGTAAACAAAGGGAAGGTGGTGAGGATACTCTCGAGAAGAGTCACCCTTCCACCATTGGAAAGAAAGCTCGTTGGTCCAACTCGTTAATCCGAGTCGTAACCTTGTGAACCACTTCATCATAATGAGTTTGTTTCTTCCTGCCTTTGATTAACCGAACCCCCGGATATTTTAAAGGCTTATCGAAGTAGAAAAGCCAGTAGTATTCTTTATCCAATTTAGATTCCCGAAATATTTCCCGACCATGAATTGACATTTGTGTTTGTTGAGTTCCGACTCCGAGACTTGCTTGAAGATGTTTCAGAATATCCAAAGACTTCTTTATAGATTGTTTGCCGCCATTAGTGAAGAGGATCACATCATCGGCATAAGCAAGGTGACTTATGATAGGTTTAGAGTCTGTGATGATAACATAGATATGGAAAATTTACGTGAGCCTCGGTTAAGAAATCGAGAAAAGTAATCAAAAGCAAGTATAAAGATTGTTGGAGATAAGGGATCCCCCGCTTCGTGCCCCCGCCTAGTTTAAAGAACCCATAATTAGAGCCATTGAGTAGAATAGTGAAGGAAGTGTTATTTAACCATCTCTCGAATAAACCGACAAAAAGTCGGGCTAAAGCCTCTTGCCTGTAGCATGATATGGATGAAGTGCCAGCTAATAGAATCATAAGCCTTCCTTAGGTCCAACTTAAATATTACATTATGTCCTCTGCAAGGCTTGTCAATCTCCAGAAGTAATTCTTGAGCAAGCATTACATTATCCATTATATTTCTATTCTGGATGAAAGCAGATTGGTTCTCACTGAATAAAAGATGTAGAAATGGCTGTAGTCTTCTCACCATGATCTTACTAATAATTTTGTTGAGAGTATTAGTGATACTTATTGGCCTAAAATCATTCCAGGTACTTCTCTTCTCATCTTTAGCAATCAGAGCAATACTTGTGGCGAGCAAAATAGTTTGGTAAGTCGATCCCATCGAAAAAGCTTGGACAGACCTTCACCACATCTTTACCAAGAATTTCCCGTGCAATCGGGTAGAAAACAGGAGTAAACCCATCCGGACCTGCAGCCTTGTTCCCATCCATTGATTTCAAAGCATGAAGAATCTCGGCTTCATCGGGTAAATGAAGCAACCGTAGATTTTGCACGATATTCAGCTGGTCATTAAACAAATCCCCCCTAAAGACAGCAGGTTCTATAGGGGTTGCAGCAAGGAGGCTCTGAAAGTACTGAACAGCATTCTCCTTAATCAGGATAGGATCATCTAACCACATTCCATCCTGAGTTTTGATTTTGGTTATGGCATTAATTTGTCTCCTGTATTTAATCACTGCATGGAAATACTTGGAGATTCTATCCCCATATAGCTGTTTGTTAATAACAGCCTTCTGTGAAAGAAATTCTTCTTCAATAGTCAAAGCATGTAAATACTTATCTTGGGCATCCATGAGTTCATCAAGATTATCCAGCCCCTAGCTCTGTTCGGCCTCCGTAAATTGTACCTTATCGACCCATCGCTTAGCCTCGCTCAAATACATTACCAAAGACAGCTTTGTTCCAACTTTTTAAATGACTTGATAGATGTTTCGTAATCTCCACGACCTAATTAGAGGGTTACCAACAGAAGATGAGGGGATTTCCACCCAATCTTGACGAGCTTCCGGGAAGTTACGGTGTTTAGCCCAAACATTTTGAAATCGAAAGAAGGATGTCCATTATGCTCGAAAAAGTGATATCTTAATAATAATGGGAGAGTGATCGAACATGTTCTATTTAAGTGGTGCACTCTAGTGATTGGGAAGGTATTCATCCAATTATCGTTGACCGAAATCTGTCTAGTCTCTCTAAAATTTTTCCTCTTTGCCAAGTGAATGGAGTACCAATATAGCTCAAGTCAAATAATTGAGCACTTTGGATTACGGAAGTGAATTGCAACATATTCCGAAGGTTTGGGGTTCTCCCACCAAATTTCTCACTAGGGTCAGCAATACTGTTAAAATCACCACCAACTAACCAATTTTCCTGGATAACACTCGCTAATATTAATAAGCTTATCCCAAAGCATAGATCTATCTAGGGAAGAGCAACCGAGCATAGATGAAAGTAGCCGGACCGGAGAAATGATCAATGTTGAAGTGCGGTGGAGGAACTGGAAGTCATCGGCAAGAATCGGAAAGTAATCTCATGTCTAATGTAGAGCCGGATTTTATTATTACGGTTAGCATAGAAATTATAACCCTTATACTTTTTGTTGAATCTGAGAGTGTTGCTATTAACCATAGGTTCCAGCAAGGCAATGATCCAAGGCCTATAAGTCCTGATAAGGTTTTTGATTATGTTAAGGGTGCGAGGACTTTTCACACCCCTAACATTCCAGCACAATAAGTTAATCATGGTGAGTAGCCTTACCAGCCCTAGTCAACCTAGGGGGAGGGGCCTTGGAAGTATCAGGATCCAGAGCATCAATGATATTAGTGTGAGACGAGTATTTAAGTTCCATGACATCTTTCCTCTTTTTTCTACTTTTCCGAATTGTCCGAGCTCCTTCCATTTCGAAGGCAAATGATCTAAAGAGGACTGCTCAGGAGCTTGTGGTACAGGATGCTCATTATACACTGCTTGGAGCTACGATGGAATGCCAGGTTTAGCTCCAGGAGGTCGCGGTCCATGGCTTAAAGGGTAGATCTTTGCTTCTATTCCGTCGGACAAGGTCCCGAAGAATGCGTCTAGAAATCGAACAACAAGTCATAGTTGAAGTTAAGAAACTGGCAGGCGCTAAATTTGTCGAAGTGAAGAACAATACCCGACTTGGTTAGCCAACGTGGTACCGGTCGGGGAAAGAATGGTCAGATCGGGAATTTGTGTAGATTTCGAGAGATTTAAACAAGGCATGCCGAGAAAAGATGAATTCCTCCTACCGATCCCAAAATTAATGATCGACATTGCTTCGACACATGAAATATTCTCGTTCATGGATGGATCTTCAGTTGTAGGATAAAAATGGCTCCGGAAGATGAAAAACTTACGGCATTCAGAACGCCGATCGGAGTATATTGCTACACGGTGATGCCATTCGGATTGAAGAACGCGGAACAACCTACCAAAGAGCAATGACAAGAATTTTTGATGATCTCATCCATAATCAGAGTCGAATGCTACGTGGACGATGTGGTCATCGACGAAGTAAAGGACAACCACTTGTATGATTTGAGAATTGTTTTCGAACGATTAAGACAATTTAACCTTAAGATGAATCCCTTAAAATGCGCCTTCGGCGTCACCTCGGGAAATTCTTGGGATTCGTTGTCAGACATCGTGGAATCGAAATCGACCCGGGAAAAAAGATTAAAGCCATCTTAAATGCCGCCTCCCGAAAACCTTAAAACAACTACGATCTTTTCAAGGGAAGGCGGCATATCTTCGACGCTTTATGCGAGCACATCGAGGGTAGGTGTCGGCCTTTCTCGGCACTAGTTAAAAAGGACGCGGAATTTATTTGGGAAGAGAAATACCCGAGCGGGGCCTTCGAGGACATTAAATAATACTTAATGACACCTCACGTCTTGCGGCCCGAGTCTCGGGTAGACCGCTAATACTTTATGTAGCGGCTTTAGACGACTCTCGAATACGTTGTAGAATTGATGATGAGGGTAAAAGAAATGCTCTTTATTACCTAAGTCGTCGTTCTTGCCGACGGAAATAAGGTATCCCGCAATTGAAAAGCATTGTTTGTACGATCTTCGCCGCTCGAAAGCTCGGGCATTACATGCTTTTTCTCATGAGTCAACCCCCGATCTCGAAGTTTAATCCATTGCAATACTTGATGACCCGCCCAACGCTTTAAATGAGACTTGCCGAGATGGTCGATGATATTATTGCAATTCGATATAACTTTTCGTGCCTCTCCGTGCCGTAAAGGACAAGTCTGTGACTTCCTCGCGGCACCCTTTGCGGCGGAGTCTCCTCTCGGTAATGATGCGGATGAACAAATAATGAACCTAGAAGACCTTGATGATCGACGTTGGGAATTATATTTCGACGGAGCATCTTAAAGGCACTTATAAAGACGAAGAATCGCAAGTGATAGTGCCGTGAAACGGGGATCGGACTAATCTTTATAACACGGAGCGGGGGGATGTTAAGATACTCCATCCAATATTCGGTGGAAGTCAAAAGCCTTGGGAGGCGAGTGCAAATAAATAGGGAAATATTAATTATCGGGCGTAGAATCGGATATTTTAGTGTGACGTGACTAAAATACTCAATTCGATCCTACTATTCGAGAGTCGAAGTGTAGATGTTAGCCCTCGGGTGAGGGGAACGTGGGAGCTCGAAGTGGCAGCCGGTATCCTCCCAGCTAACCGCAGATTCGGTAATCAAACGTAGGATTAGTCAATGTTCTTCGCACTCTGACCAAAGGGTAAAGAACGGGAATGCTTCTTATTTGTCACAATACAATTTAAAAATTCTATTTAAATTCATCATTTCACTTAATTTTCTAAAAACAAGGAGAAGGATACTTTTTCTGAATTAATTAAATCAACTTATTTCAAGCATTAGTTTACTTTAGTTTATTATAGTTACTTTAAATATCTGTTCACTTTATTAGTAAGTAATTCCTTTAAATTTAGCTGATAACAATTCTGTTAAAAACTTCCCTGTGAGATCGATAACCAGGACTCCACTATAGCCCTGTATTACTTGATACGATATGTATACTTGCGTAGAATCCACATTATACATTAAATCATATACCTATATTTAAAGCGGGATCTAGTTTTTGGTTCCTTTGATATAAACATAAATTACATACATACAAAAAGTGGGTCACACTGTCGGGACTTAGTGAACTTTTCCATTAGCTGAGGGCCCCTTGTGGGCCAGTGGAGGGAATCACTACTTTAGAATCTCATAATTGAGGGTCAAGGTGGAGATTTGTTGTTTTGACCCCCAATTAGTCACTAAGGCAAGTGGCACTCTTGTAAATTCCTCCTTACTTTAAGCCTCCATTGTTTTAGATGAGGACACATGATTCTAGAAGGTGCCACCTCATTATGGAAGACCCTAGAAGAGGACATGTGGAAGGACATGTGGAGGCCATGCGATGGAAGGAAGACATGTGAAAGTACATCTGGAAGTCATGAGATGGAGGACTCTAAAAGGGGGACATGTGGAAGGACATGTGGAAGCCATGTGATCCACGAAGGTTCCACCTCATCTTTATTCTAGAATTTTATAATGTAATCTAATCTATTATAAATAGATGAGAGGAGATGAGGCTTTGGTGTGGGTTTTGTAAGAGTAAAAGAACTCAAGGAGTGGGGGCTAGCTTGTAGAGAGTGAGGAGTGCATCTTGGAGGCCTTGAATTTGAAGGGAGGCCATGGAAGATGAGGGCTCATCTATTTAAAGCTAAGTACTACTTTTGTTTCTTGCCTTAGTGGATTATTTCGATTCCCTCCCGTGGACGTAGGTCAAAAGACCGAACCACGTAATCTTCTTGTGTTCTTGTGGTTGCATTTCTTTGTATTTTTCTTCCTCTCTCTTGCAAGTAACTTATCCAAGCCATTTTTCCCACAACACTTAACCATGTTTTACTCATAAGGCTTCCTACATTCATAAAGAAAAATGAGATGGAGAGAAGAGAAAGAAAAAAGGAAAAAGAGAAAGTTCTCATAATGGAGAATGGAGAAGGGAAGTGAAGTGAAGGTTATGCATCATTATTGTTTTTTTCCACTGTTGGCCCACATCCTTCTAATAAGTGGTTGTGTTCTATTTAAACTTTGCATGCATAAAATGGTATCGTCACATTTACTCATATGAAGTGTAATATTTTTCTTATTATCCCTTTTATATTCTAGTGAAATATTTGATTTTTTTTGCTTTTATGGATGTAGGTGAATCTCACAGAACAATACGAATTTGTGTCATCTATTGAGATCATTGACGTGCTTAATCTCTCATCTTCACTTATTTTTTGTTCAAACTTTTACTATTATCCTGGTTAAACTATATAACAAATTACTTAACTCATTTTTAAATCGTATCACGAGAATTTTAAAGATACAGTCTTATCATAAAATTCATATGTCAATTTGAAACAGTGCACTTCTATGAGCGAATTTCAGTGTGAGGATCAGATCAGGTATTCCTAATATCTGCATTGTTTTCTGCTTTCAAATACCCCCTTTGCAATCTCTCTAAATTCCACAAAACTATAGTTTCATATATTAAGTATGTAGCTGTTATTAGTAGCAGAAGTAGACTGAACTATAATTTATCTAAAATAAAAAAAATCTTCTGCGTAATTATTACTTGTAATGTTAAACAATAAAAATATTTTTTTATTATATTATTTTCTTTTTCTTTCCTGATGATTTCTACTTTAGTTCGAAGACCGTTTTGATCGTTATATTTTCATGAACTGAATTAACAGAATTCAGCTTCTCCTGATCTTCATCAAGCTCGCTCAGTGGTTTGTGTGTCGTCGGATCGATTCCTCTTTGTCGAAGTTTCTTTTTCAAGGCCGAGTTCCAGAAATTCTTGATCTCGTTGTCTGTCCTTCCGGGTAGCTGAGACGCAATTTGAGACCACCTGAAGCAATTCAGCATCATATTAGAATTTTCTGATGGGATTCCATCATGAAGAAACTATCCATATTTTCCACATAATCGTTTTGATCAGAAATTACAAGCATTGCTTAAAAATTAAATTTTGGCCAGAATACCTATTTCCTAGGACTTCATGGAGGCCAATGATCAGATTCTCTTCCTCTTGTGAGAAGGATCCTCTCTTCAGGTCCGGCCGAAGATAGTTAATCCATCTAAGTCTGCAACTTTTCCCACATCTCTGCAACCCTGCCCGAGATTCACAGAGAGTAAGTCATGAGAGATGAAAATAGACTTCTGGAGTAAGAAAGCGAACAAGCCTGCTAGCTTAGGCACTGAGCTCCAGCAACCCACACCAAATCTGATGATATGATTGTAGAGCTTCTCGTCTTCTTCAGGAGACCACAGCCCCTTCCTAAGTTTCTGCTTCAGACAACACGAATGCCTTCCCATTTTTAGCCAAATCCTTCTGAACGAGCTAAGGCTGCAGAGAGCTGCTGAGAAAGCTATGGGGTTTAAGAGGGGAAAATAAGCTTAAGTTTCAAGTTACGTTAAGCCAGAGAGAGAGAGAGAGAGAACTGGGAGGGCATAGGAAGGTGAAGCAATCAAGTGGGTTTCAAGCAAGTCTTTGTTGTCCCAGCAATGTAATCGATTGTTATTTAAGGCATCCATAGCTATAGCAGTGGAATCAAATTAAAGGCATAAAAAAGTTTTGCAAAGCGATTAGCACTAAGCAATGGTTAGTTAAGGAAAAGACCTCCAGATTTCTAACTTTTCAGATAACTTTTCTATTGTCAGGTAAGTCATCGTCGTCGGCGTCTTTTCCTTCGTCTAAGTGCACATGCAGAAAAGAGTACAGCTACCAAAATGAGCAGAATATTGTATGAGTTGAATGGCACCGACAATATGCGATGTGTCGGTATGAATGGATCACTTTTGTTCAATCTTACTTTTGTATTTGTATGTTAGTTCCTTTGGCAGCAGCTTTGGAGAGCCAAGTAGTAGTTGATGTTAATTATGAGAATGTATTGCATTCGGTTGTATTTTGGATTTCAATAAAATTATATCATGTTTAAGTATGGACCCATGAAATAAAAAATAAAAAGCTCTTTATTTTAAGACATGACCCGGCTCGATATAGTTCATTTATTCCAAAACAAAACTCTTGGCGCCGAATCAATCTTCGTTTTCTTATATCATCATTGGGTAGGGTTTTGCAGAGCGTTGTTCACCTGCGATTTGGGTAGCTAGGGCTTGATTCATGTCAAAACTCTTGAATTGTCGGTCGCATGATGCATATCTGCCGCAGGACATCTCTCTCGCCAGACGAGAAATATTGATGATGGATTCTAAAAATAATGCCGAGAAGTTTGAAATGACGGTGAGTTTAGCTGCACTTGAAATGCCGGCATTAATTTATGTTTTCCTTTGTACTCTGAATCCATGGAATTATTTTACATTTATGGTGTCTTTTGTGATGATTTTGAGGAGTTAAAGTTATGCTTGTGGTATTATTTAGCTATTTTTTAGGTGTTATTGAGGTAATATTGTGGCGGTATTGTGGCCACACTGTAGTGTGGTAATTCTCGATTGACATTATTATGATGTTTTTGCAGTATTATTATAATGTTATTTAAGTGGTATTGCTGCAGCTTTTGGTGGTATTCTCAACTGGTGTTATTTCAGTATTATTACAGTATTATTGCAGTTTGATTGTGGTGTCACTGAAGTGCTATTATTCATTTACTATGGAGTTATTACGGTGATATTGCGGTGTAATTTTTTTCTATTGTGGTATTATTGAGGTGTTATTTGAGTGGAATTATGGTAGCTCTGTGTTGCATTATTGACTGTTATAACTCTGATATTAATGCAGTTTTTTTGTGGGGTTTTAAGGTGTTATTTAAGTGGTATTGTGTCGGCTTTGGTGATATTCACAACTGTTGTTATTTCTATTTATTATAGTGTTATCGCGGTGTTATTAAGCTGCTATTGAGGTGTTATTGTGGTGTTATTTGAGTGATATTGCAATGACTTTGTCGTGATATTCTCAACTAGTGTCATTATGGTGTTATTGCAGTATTATTGTGAGGTTTTGTGGTGTTAATGAAGTATTCTTATAATGTTATTTGAGTGGTGCTACATCGGTTTTAGTGATATTCTTGACTGGTGCTATTTCATTATTATTGTTGTATTACTGTTGTGTTATTGCAATATTATTGCGGTGTTATTGCTGTGTTATTGTACAGTTATTATGGTCTTAATTGAGTGGTAATGCAATTACTCTGTGGTGGTATTCTCGACTAGTGTTATTATGGTATTATTATAATGCTATTGAGGTATTATTATAGTTTTATTATTACTGAGGCGTTATTATGGTGTCATTAGAGTGATATTGCGACAGCTTTAATGATATTCTTAACTAGTGTGATTTCAGAGTTATTGTGATGTTATTAAGGTATTATTTTGGTGTTATTTGAGTGGAATTGTGGTATCGTTGTGGTAGTATTCTTGACTGGTTTTATTATATTGTTTTTGTGATATTATTGTGTGGTTATTGAGTTGTTACTGAGGTGTTAGTATGGCGTTATTCGATTGGTATTATGGCGGCTGTGGTGGTATTCTTGACTAGTGTTATTTGAGTGTTATTATTGTGTTGTTGTGGTGTTATTGAGGTGTTATTGTGCAGTTATTGTGGCTTTATATGAGTGGTATTGCGGCGACTTTGGTGGTATTCTTGACTGAAGTTATTTCAGTTTAATGTGATATTATTTTGGTCTTATTATGGTTTTATTATATGTTTTTATTGTGGTGTTAATATGGTGTTATTTTGATATTATTGAGGAGTTATTTGAATAGTATTGTGAAGGCTCTTTGGTGGTAGTCTCGACTGGTGTTAACATGGTGTTATTATGATGTTATTATGGTGTTATTCTGATATTACAATGGTGTTATTAGGTGTATTTAAGTGGTATTGTGGCTGCATTGGTGGTATTTTTTACTGGTGTTATTTTTGTGTTATTATGAAGTTATTACGGTGTTATTGTGATGTTATCGAGATTTTATTGTGGTTTTATTTGAGTGATATTGCGGGGGCTCTGTGGTGGTATTCTCGACTGATGTTATTATGGTGTTATAACAATATTATTGTGGGGTCATTGAGGTGTTATTATGACATTATTTGGTAGTATTGCGGCAGCTCTATGGTATTCTCGATTGTTGTTATTTTAGTGTTATTATGATGTTATTGCAGTGTCATTATGATGTTATTGAGGTGTTATTGTGATAATATTGCGTAGTTATTGCGGTGTTTATTGAGTGGTACTGCAGCTGTTTTTGTGGTATTTTCGATTTAGTGTTATTTCAGTTTTATTATGGTGTTATTGCAATATTATTGTGGTTCTATTATGCGGTTTTATTGTGGTGTTAATATAGTATTATTGTGGTATTATTGAGGTGTTATTTGAGTAGTATTGCATCAGCTCTGCGGTGCTATCTCGACTGGTATTATTATAGTGTTATTGTGGTGTTATTGTGGTGTTAGTATGGTGTTACTGTGGTGTTGTTGTGGTGTTATTACGATATTATTGAAGTGTTATTCTGATGTTATTATATAGTTATTGCGATCTTATTCGAGTAATATTGTGACAGCTCTGTGGTGTTATTCTGACTAGTGTTTTTATGGTGTTACTGATTTGTTATCGTAGTCTTATTGAGGTGTTATTTAGGTGATATTTGAATGGTGTTATTTCGGTGTTATTAGAGTGATAATGATTTGGTTCTGTGATGGCATTCAACTAGTGTTATTGTGAAGTTCTTATTATTTTTGGCATGGTGATTTCCACACAATCATTTTTTAACTATTTTATAAAATTTTAGTTCTGTGAGCTATTTTACAAATTTTCAATTTTGTGAGCTTGGAAATGTTTGTAATGATCAAATTGTGGAAAGTTTTCTTCACACCATTGTCCATAATGAAAAGGAAGCATACAAGCTATTTTGTGCTTATTCACATCAAATTGAATTTACTATTCGCAAGAGCCATAGTTGTTTTTTGTTGAATTTGAGGAAAATTAAGACGAAGGATTTTTTATGTGGAGAATTTGGTTTCAAGAAAGGAAGTTCGCCTCCAACACGGTGATGTTCCAAAAAGTGGACACAAACAAACAATGATTCGATATGTTGTAGATGTTAAAGGCAACTAGATAGCTAAAAAATTTATAAAAATTCATAAGCAACCCTAAGTGAACCTAGGTAACAAGCGTCTTATGAGTTCTAGCAGAAAGATAAGTGAAATTAATGCATATGTACTCAGATCGCTGACTGAATCAGGGATTAGAGCTATGGATGCATTTAACTTGCTTGATACAGAAGTTGGAGGAGTACAGAACCTTGAATGTATGAATATAAATGCCTTCAATTTCATTCAAAAGTGAGAAGAGCTAGAATTGAAAATGATGATGCCAATTCTGTATTACAATTGTTCATCGAGATGTAAGCTGAGGATAACATGTTTGAGTAGGACTTCCAAATTAAAGAGTGCGGTAGATTGATTAGCATTTTTTGGAGTGATGTCACATCCAAGTTTGAATATGACAACTTTGGAGATCTCATTATTTTTTATACAAGTTATAGACTATATAAATATAATTTATGTTGTGCTTAATTTATTGGAGGCTGATCCCAAATATTTATGCTTACGTTTTATTTCCTTTTAATTATATCTCTTTCTTTATAATGATGCCAAAAACTTGATGTCGATGCAAATGAAAGTTTAATTGATACTATCATAAAATGGGATTTTACGCAAGTATACGTCTCACGGAGATCGCGGTTAATCACAATGGCTTTCAAGAGAAGTTCTAGTCTATAATAACACGCCCTAGCATGAAAAGTCGATAAAGGTTTGGTTTTGATTATATACTACAATTATCACTACAATACTACTTCTAATGCTAAACTACTTAATGAAAATCAGAAAGTAGGGTTTATTTATATTAAAGTACTCTTTCTCATACAATGAAATTAGTGACATGTGTAAAAGTAAAACAAGTTGCGAGAGAGATTGTGACAAATATGAGCAATTATATTCTTTACCCTCACTTGGTTCTATAAAGAACATACGTTAATTTGATGATTTGAAATTTTGTTGATGGGTTAAGCAGGGAAGATACTAGCTCTCACTCTAGAGTTCCCTCTTCTCCCTCCACCTGGAAGCTAACATATCATAACAAAACTTTTCATATGAAACCAAATTAGGGGCTTTAGTTTGTCACCCTAAAGTCCTCTAATTCTACACCTCTTAAACATGCATATCTCCTTATTTATTTGCACTCAATTATATAGACTACATTCTCACCCATATAATATATTGTGATTCTTACTATTTGTTGACTGACAAAATACCACATTGGTTCTTGCATGTTCTCACAACATTTTTTAACATGCAAGTTGATCAATTTTACATGTAAATTAAGAACAAAGTAAAATAATCACAATATATTCTCACTCTACTCAATTCTATATCCTACACATGCATACTAATTCATTGTAAGAGGAAAGAGCAAAGAAAACTACTCATTACACATGGAGAAACAACAAGAACTTTTCATTGAAAAAGTCTTTAAAACCATACAAACAAACTACTAAATTCAAATCAAAATACAATGAAAATACTTATCTTTGATGAAAATCAAACTTTCCTTGTATAGCAAAAGTAATCTCCTTGCAATCTGAACCGACCTTTACGAATGCATGAATTTATGATATTACCTTTAAATATTTATAATAATTTTTGTAAAAGTCACAATTTCAACTGCAAGTATACGTATCATTTCAAGTAATACAGGGCTCTATTGGAGCCTGGTTATCAATCCTACAGGGAAGATTAAGTGAAAAATTAATTTAAGAAATATATTAGATTTTCAAATTAAAAGTAAATATTTTGTTTTATTTCTTTTCAAAATTCAGATTTTTAAGTTTAATTAAATTTCTACTAAATGCAAATAAAGCAACAATAAAATAAAATGTTAATGCAAGTATAAGTAAAACAACTTTCTCCATTTTCAACTAATTGATCCAACTAAAAATTACATATTTTTAATGTTGGTTTTATGCTCACTTTATGCACAATTTTTATGATATACACTTTAAAGTAATGTATTTTGCATATTTTTGTCTTCAAGTATAAAAATATAAGATTTTAGAGAAATGAGACAAAAACAATGTAATTTGGAGCCAAAATGAGCAAAGAAGAAAATTCTGACCTAGTGCATATCAATATTTTTTTCTATGCTTAATCTATTTTACATTTCTCACATGTTTTTGAATGAAATTATACTTTTGTAAAATGTTGTTTTTATGTTTATCTTGTAGGTGAAGATGTTAGGAACGCAACGCTATTGAAATGGGGCGAAACGGAGTTGAAACGGAGTCAAACGGAGCAAAACAGTCGAGCTGCAGACAGGGTGGCGCCGAGGCTCTAGAGACGACGAGAAAACGACGCCTAGGTGTCAGAATCAAGGCCTAGGCACCATAACCCGTCTAGGGACGATTATGGACGGTTATGGACGACTTTGGATGGTTATTTTGACAGTGTTAAGTAGTTTTCAGACTTTCTAGAAAATTGGAAGTTACTTCTAATATATAGGCATGTGATACAATGCATCTTGACTCATTGGAACGGTTTTAATCGCGAAGAGGTGCAACCCAAAGTGATGGGCTGCGAAGATTTGGTCACAGAAGTCTGGTGCCTAGGCGTCAGATCCCGGCGCCTAGGCGCCACAGTTGGTTTCTAGAAGATTCAATGAATGTGGATGAATTTTGAAGAGGTGCCTTAAGCAACCCCTGGTCATTTTCAAAGCTCTATAAATAGGAACTAATTTTACAGCAAAAGGGCCTCTCTCGCGCGCGCGATATATATATATATATATATATATATATATATATATATATATATATATATATATATATATATATATATATATATATATATATATATATATATATCTCTCTCTCTCTCTCTCTCTTCTCCTTTAGTCATTTTAGAGTCATTTTAGAGTCATGAAGATGTAGATTTCTACATCTTATGGAGAGATTGGTGAGAGATTTTGAGATATTTATGTAAGGGATGTACGAGCGGCGCATGGATCGGTGGGAGACTTTGGCGGAGAGATCTTCTTCTTTCCTTCAGAGGGAAAAAGCTAAGTATTGTGTTCTTCATTCTCTTGTAATTGTTATAAACACTTTCTAGTATATTTTCTTTATTTTAAACTGAGTTTTCTGTCGTGATTTATCCATGCTTCGTAAATGATTTTCTTTACTCTTTCTTTTAATATGAAGTAGTGGCATGTGTAGGAAAATCATTTATATGATAAAATTATCTTTTAAATGCTTCTAGGTGACATATAGTTTCATAAATATAATAGAATACTAATGAAATAAGTTCCTTGTTGGTACTTAATTTGTTACATAATTTTATCAATTCTTTTACTTCATTTGCAATTAGTTTCATTTACTTTTGTTTTGTAATGAAATAGATGCATGTTTAGGAATTAAGATTTACTTAGATATTCTCTTATTAAATTATGGTGATGATATTCATACCGGATCTTCATTTACTTTACAAATTGATAACTTGTATTGTTAAAACCAGTTGAAGAATTCTGAGACCTAACCGGAGATGAGTTCTTAACTAGTAGATATCACATGGATCTTTGGGTAATCGAAGGCCTTGAGCGGGTTATTCAAAGTGAAGTGCAAATAAATAGGGAGATATTGTTTATTGGGCGTAGAATTGATTAGTTTTTAGAGTGACAGACTAAATTCTAATAATTTGGTTTATAGAAAGGGAATGGGTAACTAGTAGGGCCGGCCATTGCCACACTTGGACATCTAGAGGTGTGAGCCTAGATTAATCCATTCTACTAATAATACATCCTGAACCAATCTATAGATTAGCCAATGTTCTTTATACTATCAAGTGAAGGTAAAGAATAGGATTGCTTCTATTTGGCACTACTACATAAAATTCTAAGCATCTCTCTACTACACATTATCTTTGTAATTGCAAGAGAAAGGTAGTTTTTAATATCTCGAAATTCTCCAAACCAATTTATCCATAAGTTATATTTTTATTTAAGAATTTTATTTAGGATTAGTTATTAGAAAAATCATTTTAATCGACATTCCAAATTTTGGCCTTATAGAAATAGACTAGAATTAGCCTAAAGAATTTCTTACCTCGCTTCTATGTGGGATCAATACTGGGGTTATAAAAGAAAACTCTATATTACTTGAAACAATACGTTACTTGTGTAAGACCCCTAGTGTGTAAAATATTTTCTAAAATTTTAAAACATTTTAATTTTATACACTAGCCGCTATTTATAAATTGGGTCAAGTTTTTGGCCATCTTTTGGAAGCAAAAATTACTGCGTTATTGCGGGTCGGGTCACTAATCAAAGATTTTTCAGAATAATTATATTCGTTGAGAACTTGAAATTATGGTATTGCGCTAAATAGAAGAATTCATATTCTTTACCTTTGCTTGATAGTATAAAGAACATTGGCTAATCTATAGATCCGTTCAGGATGTATTATTAGTATAACGGGTTAATCTAGGCTCACACTTCTAGATGTCCAAGGGAGGCTATGGTCGGCCCTACTAGCGACCTGTTCCCATTCTATAAACCTAATTATTAGAATTTAGTCTGTCACTCTAAAAACTAATCAATTCTACGTCCAATAAACAATATCTCCCTATTTATTTGCATTTCACCTTGAATAACCCGCATATAGACTTTGATTACCAATGATTCATGTGATATCTACTAGCTAAGAACTCATCTCCGGATAGGTCTCAAAATTCTTCAACAGGTTTTAACAATTCAAATGACCAATTTAAAAAGTAAATTAAGATCAGGTATTAATATCATCGCAATAATTAAAAATTTTAAGTTAAGTTCTATAACGAAATTATATTATCTTATTATCTCTTCATAGTTGAAAGGAGAAAGAAAACTTACTACTCATAACACATTAAATTAACACAACAAAACATATTTATTAAACTTTGAACCAAGTTACAAATACTTATATGGAATGTTTCTTCAAGTGATCCGTTGACTTCTACTGACTCTAATGCAAAATGAAAGACTTCAACAGCACCAACACTTACAAACTCACACTTACTACTCAAGGAATTGAGTAGTAACACTCAAAATAACAAAAATAAACTCACTAATTACTTAAGAAGGTGGCTCCCTAAAATTATTTTCAAGCGTGAGAGAACTCTAGGGTGCTTGGGAGGCACTTTTCTCTGTAGAATTGACTCCTATTTATAGAGCTTCAGAAATGACCAGGGTTGCTTAAGGCACCTCTTCAAAATTCATCCAAATATAATGTATCTTCTAGAAGTAACTGTGACGCCTAGGTGCTGGAATCTGGCGCCTAGGTGCTGGAATTTGGCGCCTAGGCGCCGGAGTCCGTGACAAAGTCTTCGCACCTCTTCACTTTGGATCGCACCTCTTCGCGATTAAAACTGTTTTCCCGTGTCCAGATACATTGTATCACATGTCCTATGTATTAGGAGTAACTTCCAGTCTTCTAGAAGGTCTGATAACCGCTTAACACCGTCAAAAAAACTGCCCAAAGTTGTTAAAAATTCTTCACTGCTTTAGTATCGAACTGGTGCTTAGGCGCGAGACCTAAAATTTTGGCAACTTTGCTTTTAAGCTCTATTTTTGCTCATTTTTGCTCCTTTTTCCTTCTTGAAATATTTTTTTATCACCTACATCCAAAAACATAAAAATATCTTTCATTAAAGCATAATATCCTTATGAATTGAATAATATATAAGACATAAAAATAGGTATTTTTTGAAGTGGATCAAATTTCCCCAAACTTAAACGTTACATAAAATGTATGACATTTGGAATGAAGTTTAAATATTTAAGATTCCTTGCAATTTTTGGTTCTATAAAAGCTTTAGCAAAACATTAACCAAATTTCACTAATTAAAGTTAATTTTAAGAATTTAAAGAATACTTAACTACCAAATTATAAGATTTAAAAATTTACATTTATTTCAAGAATAATTGTAATTTATCATATTAAGGTCACATAGAATATTTACAAGAAAAAGACTTTCATTAGATAATTTCTAGTAAAAATATTTGTACATAAAAATTAAATTAAAAATGTAATTAGTTTTCTTCCTATAAGATAATTCAAGTGAAGCCAATTTTTGATTAGGCATCTCCTCAAGCTTTTCCTCACATTTCTTTTTTTTTGTTTTTTTCTTATTTTTTTTCTTCTTCTTCTTCTTCTTTTTTTCTTTTTTTTTAAGGATATTTTTCATTCCTCCATTTTTTTAATTTGTGAAGATTACTATATATGGATAGCCTGTTAATGATTTTGAACTTAACTATCCTTTACTTATATTTAAAAACTTATACATTTTCATTTAATATATATGACATTTTTAATAAGTATTTTTTCAAAAATTATTTCAGTCTTTTCTTTTTCAAGTAATAATTTTGATTCCTTAGTATTTCAAAAATACATTTCTCTTTACTAGAAATAGAAAAAAAAATTTAATCTTATTATTTTTTAAGTTAAATAATTCTATTCTTATAATCAATCAAAATTATTGGAATTTTAGTTAAGTCTACTAAATTATTTAGAAATTAAAAAATTTAAGTAATCTTAAATAAAATTTTTCATTCCTTATGTTATTTTAATAATCTTTTTATAGAAAATGTTAGTACATTGAGAACAAGTAATATTTAATATTTGAAAATGTTTTCCCTTCCCCCAAACTTCAGCTTTAGTATAAAAATGAATCATAAAATTTTCTAAAGCATGAGAGAAAGAATAAAATAGGAATTTATCTAGGTATAATGATGATGTAGTAAGGAAAAACTCATTTCTACTTCTACACATGCTTTAATATGTATGTAACAGAAATGATTAAGCATATATAGAAAAGTTTGCGAAGCAGGAGTTAATTTCTACAATTTTTCCAAATATATATATATATATATATATATATATATATATATATATATATATATATATATATATATTATTCTCTTTTTTTATTTAAAACATGCAAAATTACTAACTATTCAAGAATACTAAACTGTAAGCTGAAACAGAAACAAACATTTATCATAGAAAATAAAAATTCATCCATACTTCAGTCTTTAATACATAACACAATAGATGATCTAAAACAGTTTAAACATCAAAGTCCACACAAAGTTAATTAAACAAATCAACACTAACAAATAACAATAAAATCAGACTTATCAGTACTAACATACTAGAAATAAAATACTAAAAATAGAATCAATACATCTCAGGAGGTAAATTAAAATACTAACGACTAGCTGTAGCCTCGTTGTCGTCGTCGCCAAAAGAAAATTCTACATCCTTCGGATCTACATAGGGTGAGAATCTAGGACAGGTAGGGAACTGAACATCATGATCACCCTTCAAGAGACTCAGAACACTCAGCATTATAATCACTCTTCCTTTGGGTGTACTCAGAAAGATGATCGATCTTTTTATCGATCGTATATACTCAACAATGAGTTAGAAATAACTCATTCTGCTGCTCCATAAACTTATCATGTATAGATTCCCAGAAACTAGATGGTAGCTTAGCAGCAGAAGTAGAGGGTCCAAAAGTAGAAGGTCTACCAGAAGTAGGTAATGAACTAGAAGGTGCGGTAGAACTCTTACCTCGGAGTCGATCATAGATACTGACACTTTCTCATCCAATGGGCTTTGTAGACTTGAGCTTCTCCTCTAAAAGCTCAGCAACAACTCCAGCATTCTCACACACAGAATAAATAATAGTTGGAAATCCTAGTCCTACAGAAGTTCTACAAAGAGTAGTGGCCTCTATAGAATTATAAATGATACTCCCAACATCAATCGGCTTCCTCTCCTGTATGCAGTAGTTGAAGATAGCTCTGTCCTTGGTAACCTCACTCAAATGATTAGATAGAAGGAGGCGAGCAGAAATATAGTAATGCCATGCCTTAGAAACACCATTTAGCTTAGAAGATGAAAAATTTACCCGTTTTCCGTTTTGGATCTTCCAAGCTTTAGTACAATCAGTCAAATAAGCAATAATAATCTCCAGATCTCCCTCAGATGGAGATAATCTAGAGTAATAACACTCAATGTTTGATGGCAGGCTGTAGAAAATATTGATTCGCTCTGGAGTAAATCCTACTCCAACTTCTCTTACGAAGATCTTGTACTCTTCAGCATCCAAGAAATTTGCATAAAAGTCCCTAACGACAGGGATAACAGCAACAACAGTGAAATAACAGAGTCGTTGCCAGTTGAGTGCAACGATCGTATCTTCTATCCTTCCTCTAGGATTGTAAAAACTTTGTTCCGAGATAAACTTTCTTGACGTAGAAAAACCTTTGTAAAGAAAATGTACCGTGGTAGTGGAAAACTTGCTACGATCTAAAATTTCTCATTCCTTTCCTCGCTTAGAGTTAGGTGTTATCTAAACGTGGAATAAAAATGTAAAATAAATTCATAGGATCAAAGGAAATGAACTAATTTAAGCTTTTCAAACTTGAAAGAGCTTAAAAATCCGTGGATTTAATTCTAAAAATTAATTTTTTTCTCAAAATATAAGTTCTCTTCAAAGAGAGCAAAATCCATTGTGAAATTCGAAATAAATGGATTAGAAGGTAGATCTGACCTCGAGATGAAGAGATCGAGTGATTCCAAGCTTAAAAACATGAAAATCCGGCCTAAACAATGGATCCTAAGGCTCTATTTTCGCGTAAATGGGATGAACAAGAAGCTTAGGCGTCGACAATGGTGCTGGGGGGGGGGGGTTTAAGAAGATGAAGTTTTGGGTTCAGGCCGAACCGGCGCTTAGGAGCCTAGGCGCCAGACTCGCCTTCCCCAAAATTCATTTTAAATATTATAATTTCCACCAAAACTTAACAAAGTCGACTTCTAATTACTCACATGAGAGTATTACTGCAATTTCTAACTTCTAAACATTTCCACAATCAATTAGAATGATAAATTAGATCCACATTTCAAACACAAGATATAACCAAAATCTTCAATTCCATTTCATATTTTTCATTCCAAGCTCCATAAATTCCATAAAAAAGACTATAACAAGGTTCATCATTGTATAAACAACACAAAAAACACCAAATCAAAGCAAATTCTTAATCCAAAAACACACATTGAACAATTAAGTAAACACACAATCGAAATCTTCGACTCATTAAAACTTGACTCAATCACACATAGAACACACAAAAGATCTATTCAACACCGAACTTTAATTTCCATCCCTCTCGCAACGAAGATTGCTAGGCCCAAATGGATAGAAAACCACCGCCATTGGAAATTCCAAAGCTGTCTTCTCATCAATCCACTTGTTCTTCGCATACATTGCGACTTAAGCATCTTGATAGGCCGCCATATGATCGAATTGAAGTTTTGACTACCATTCTAAATGCTCAATTTGATGATACATCTCATGCAGACAATTCCCAATGCTTTGAAGTTCTGCCTCAATCTTTTCTAAATGACTAAATAACCTCTTCATACTAACTGCAATAAAACCATTAAAATAAGGTTGAGGATCTTTGGAAGATTTGTCTCTTACCTCATTGCCATGATTTCCTCTCTCCATTGCTTCCAAACTTCTCTTTTCTCCTCCAAAATGAATTGTTCTGGTCGACAATAGGGTTGCTTAGGGATTGGGGACAAAGATAGGGAAATTTATATGAAGAATTTGTGTAAAAAACTGAAGATTTTTTATTTTTACACGAACAGTAACTAAGGCGCTTAGGCGCAGAAATCTGGCACTTAGGCGCCGGGCTATCGATACCATTGGTTATACTGGCGCTTAGGCGCCGACTTTGGGCACCTAGGCACCGACTTTGGGTGCCTAGGCACCCGAACCACGTTCGACTCCATTTCGCCTATCGTCAAGTTTACAAAGTTTTGATCTTAAAAATAGGTCTATTAAAAGGGTTTGATCAACACACAAACATCGATAAGAATAAATTCAAATCACAAACAATCACAATGATAATATATGGGTTGCCTCCCACAAAGTGCTTGGTTTAGCATCGTCAGCCTAACCTAATCAATTGTATTAATCGGATAGACTTAGTTCGTAAGCCTCCTTGTAATTTGGTATCATTTCTCCCATATAAGGCTTCAGTATTAATCCTTTAACTTTAAATATTTTTCCCGTCTTGGGATCTTTAATATCCACAGCTCATAAGGGTATACTTTCTCAATTATAAATTGTCCCATCCATTTAGATCTTAATTTTCCAGGAAAAAGTTTTAAAGGAGCATTAAATAATAATACTTCTTGTCCATGCTCAAATATTTTTCTTGAAATCTTTTTATCATGCAAATTCTTCATTCTTTCCTTATAAATCTTTGCATTTTCATAGGACTCATTTCTTATCTCTTCCATTTCATTCAGTTGTAACAGTCGTTTCTCTCCTGCAGCATTCAAATCATAATTGAACTCCTTTATCGCCCAGTAAGCTTTATGTTCCAATTCAACAGGTAAGTGACAATGTTTACCATAAACTAACCGATAAGGTGACATTCTGATAGGTGTCTTATAAGCTGTTCTATAAGCCCATAATGCAGAATCAAGTCTATCAACCCAGTCAGTTCTTTTAGGATTAACAGTCTTCTCTAATATTCTTTTAATTTCTCTGTTTGATACTTCAGCCATTCTACTTATTTGTGAGTGATAAGCAGTTGCAATTCTATGTTTAATTCCAAATTTTTCTAGTAATGATTGAATTCATACATTTCTGAAATGACTTCCCCCATCTGTGATAATTACCCTTGGCATTCCAAATTTTGTAAAAATCATTTTCTTTAAAAATTTCGAAACACTTTTGGAATCACAGTTAGGTAAAGTTACTGCTTCAATCCACTTTGAAATATGATCAACTGCTAATAAAATATAAATCTTTCCAGATGATGGTACAAAAGGTCCCATAAATTCTAAACCCCATACATCAAAAATATAAATTTCTAATATATAGTTTAGAGGCATTTCATCTTTTCTGGATATATTCCCCATTCTTTGACATTGATCACAAGTTTTCACATAATGTCCAACATCTTTGAATAATGAAGGCCAATAAAATCTAGAATTTAAAATTTTAAAAGCAGTTTTATCCACTCCAAAGTTTCCTCCAAATTCAGAATCGTGACATTTTTGAATAATTGCAAAAGTCTCTTCATAAGGTACACAACTTCGAATCACAGAATCTCTGCCTATTTTAAATAAATAAGGATCTTCCTAAATATATTACTTAGAATCATTCTTGAATTTCTTATTATATTTGTTATTCAATCCATATGGTAAAATATTGCTAACGAAATAGTTAACTATATCTGCATACCAAGGCATTTGTAATCCTTGAATAAAACATAAATGTTCAGAAGAGAATTTCTCATTTAAGTTTTCTTCAGGAATCTTTTCAATATTATTTTTAATTCTTGATAAATGATCATTAATTTGGTTGTCAGCTCCTTTTCTGTCCACTATTTGAAAATCAAATTCTTGTAAAAGTAAAACCCATCTGATCAATCTAAGTTTAGCATCCTTTCTAGACATTAAATACTTAATAACAGAATGATCAGTATGTACTATACATTTGGTTCCAAGAAGATAAGGTCTAAATTTATCAAAGGCATATACTATTGCTAAAAGCTCTTTCTTAGTAGTAGTATAATTTATTTGAGTTTCATTAAGAGTTTTACTAGCATAATATATAACTTTGAAAATTTTCTCATATTTTTGTCCCAATACAGCTCCAATTACATAATCACTTGCATCACACATTAATTCAAAAGATTTACTCCAATCAGGTGCAACAATGACAGGTGTAGTGATTAATTTTTCTTGTTAAATATTGAACGCATTCAGATAATCTTCATTAATTCAAACTTAGCTTCTTTTTCTAATAAATGACAAAGAGTTTTAGAAATTTTAGAAAAATCCTTTATATATCATCTATAAATTCCAGCATGACCCAAAAAACTTCTCACATCAGTAACAATAATAGGTGATTGAAGTTCATCAATAATTTTCACTTTTGCCTGATCAACTTCCATACCTATTTGTGAAATTTTATGTCCAAGTACAATTCCTTCTATGACCATAAATTGACATTTTTCCCAATTTAGAACCAAATCTGTTTCTTTACATCTTTTCAGAACTTTTGTTATATTTTCCAAGCAAGACTCAAAAGAAGTTCCAAAAACTGAAAAATCGTCCATAAATAATTCAATTCCTTTATCAATTAAATCACAAAATATTGACATCATACATCTTTGAAAAGTTGCAAGTGCATTACATAAACCGAAAGGCATTCTTATAAAGGCAAATGTTCCATAAGGACTTGTAAATGTTGTTTTCTCTTGGTCCTCAGGAGCAACGGGTAATTGATGATAACCAGAATATCTATCCAAAAAATAGAAATATGAGTGTTCATCTAATTTATCCAGCATTTGATCTAAGAAAGGTAAAGGAAAATGATCCTTTCTAGTGATGTTGTTTAATTTTTGATAATCAAAGCAAATTCATCATCCATTAACTTGTCTTGTAGGGATTAATTCATTTTTCTCATTAACAATGAAATTGACTCCTCCTTTCTTCAGAACACAATGAATAGGACTTACCCATTGACTATCTGAAATAGGATAAATAATTCCAGCTTCTAACCATTTCAAAATCTCTTTTTTAACAACCTCTTTCATAATTGGGTTCAATCTTCTTTGAGGTTCAATAGTGGGTTTACAATTTTCTTCCATTAAAATCATATGTATACATATTGAAGGGCTTATTCCTTTTATATCTACAATAGTCTAACCAAAAGCTTTCTTATAATTCTTCAGAACTCCTATTAATTTTCTTCTTAATCTTTGCTTAGTTCTGAAGATATAATCACAGGTAACGTTAATGAATTTCCAAGAAATGAATACTTTAAATGTGCAGGTAACATTTTTAATTCCAGTTCAGGGGCTTTTTCAACTGTGAGTAAAAGTATATCATTTTTAGTTGTGTTTAAAATTTCCCATATATCATGGATATAATGAGTTTCTTCAGATAAATTTTCTTCATTCACTTCATCAATTTCTTCAGTTAATGAATCATTATATATTATGGATTAATCATTTTTTTATTCAGAAAAGACCTTACATTTTTCTTGATAATGCTTTTTAATTATATAATAAAGAATATCCATCTGATAGCATTTTTCTTTGTCAGGATACCTCATTGATTTCAGAACATTAAATGTTATCTCTTGATCATTAACTCTCATTGTTAATTCTCTTTTTTGCACATCAATCAAAGCACGTCCAGTAGCTAGAAAAGGTCTCCCTAAAAAAATAGGTATTTCTTTATCTTCTTCCATATCCAGTACAATGAAATCCACAGGGAAGATAAATTTATCCACCTTAACAAGAACATCCTCTATAACTCCTTTAGGATAGGTAATCGATCGATCAGCTAACTGAAGGGTTACAGTGGTGGGAGAAATCTCTCCAAAATCTAACATTCGAAAGATAGAAAATGACATGAGATTAATACTTGCTCCAAAATCACATAAGGCTTTTCCACAAAATTTTTATCCAATAGCACATGGTATAGTGAAACTTCCAGGATCTTTAAGTTTCTGAGGTAATTTCTTTTGAATTATTTCACTACATTCTTCACTTAATGCAATAGTTTCATAAGCTTCAAATTTTCGTTTCTTGCTTAAAATATCCTTCATAAATTTTGCATAGCTCGGCATTTGTTCCAAAGCTTCAGCAAAAGGAATGTTGATGGTATGTTTCTTAAAAATTTCAAAGAACATAGAAAATTGATGGTCAAGCTTCTGTTGTTTTAGTCTTTGAGGAAAAGGTGGTGGTGGTCTTTCAACTTTGACTTTAATAGGAATTACAATATGATCTTTACTTGGAGAAAGAGTTTCTTTAGGTTTTTCAATCTCTTCAACTTCTCTCTCTTTTTCAATTTCATTCTGAATTTTCTCTTTTAATTCCTTTCCACTTCTAAGTTGTACAGCTTTTGCTTGTTCATGTATTTTCCAGTTTGTTTTGGATTAATTTCGACGTTGCTAGGCAGTGTTCCTTGAGGTCTGTAATTAATAAAATTAGCAATTTGACCCATCAGATTCTCAATATTTCGAATAGCAGTGTTTTGACTTTGTAGCTGATTACCTAGTTGCAAGATCAATTCTTCTACAAATAACTTTTTCTGCTGATTGTTAAAACCAGGAGGATAAGTTGGTCAAAAGTTTGAATTTCCTTGATTATTCCAATTTTCGGTTGGATTAACTTGATTAGTACTCCATTGTTGATGTCTATTATTCCAATTAAAATTAGGGTGATTTTTCCAACCTGGATTATAATAATTCGAATAAGGGTTATTAGTTTTACTAGCAATAGCTTTTAAAGTTTCCATTGTTTGAGAATCATTAGTATTTGCAGAATTATCATTACTTACATGCAAAATGTTAATAGCAAAATTATCCAATTTCATAGATATCACAGCCTCTTGTGAAGCTAAAATAGAAAAGGCTTTATTATCTTGAATACTTGCCACTCTTTTAGGATTAACCCTTTCAGAAGGCCATTGAAATTTATTATTAGTCATTTCTTCAATTAAGGTATAAGCTTCATCAAATGTCAAAGCCATTAAAGAACCACCACCAGCAGCATCTATAATAGATCTAAGTGATCCAATAAGTCCGTTATAAAATGTTTGAATAATTAACCAATCTTGTAAATTAATAGTTCTTTAAATCTTTCCCATGCTTCATAAATCATTTCTCCATCAAATTGCATAAATGAAGTAATATCATTTCTTAATTTAGCAGTTTTAGAAGGAAGAAAATATTTAGCAAGGAATTTTTGTGCCATATCTACCCAAGTTTTAATAGAACAAGATACTAATGAGTTAAGCCACATCTTTGCTATATCTTTTAAAGAAAAAGGAAAGAGTCTAAGCCTAATAGCATCATCAGAAACAATATCATATTTAAAGGTAGCACAAAGTTCTAAGAAACTAGTAAGGTGTAAATTTGGATCGTCATTTGGTGTTCCTCCAAATTGATTATTTTGAACCATTTGAATAATATAAGGTTTAAGCTCAAAAGAATTAGCATCTACAGCAGGCATTTGCATACTAATATGAAGTTCATCAGCTGTAGGGTTTGCATAATCCATTAATGGTTTATAAACATTTTGTTCATTATGTTCTATTGGATTTTGATTATTGTTATGTAAGTAAGCTATTTCCTGTTATTTTTGAATTTGTATTCCTTTTCTAATTCTTTTAACAGTTCTTTTTAATTCAGAATCAAAAGGTAACAATCCTTCATATCCAGAACTACGTATAAAAAATAAAATTTTTTTGGTATTTCTATTTTCATATATTTTTTTTTATATTTTTGTTTTTATTTATTTATTTTATATCTTTTAAAGAAATAAAAGTGTATATATATTTTGATTTGAAAAATCTAGAAATTGTCTTTTCACTTTCTTAATATTCTTTCTTTCACTTCTTTTCTATCTTCCCCGGCAATGGCTCCAAAAACTTGAACCGACCTTTACGAATGCACGAATTTATGATTTTATATTTAAATATTTATAATAATTTTTGTAAAAGTCACAATTTCAAACGCAAGTATAGGTATCGTTTCAAGTAATACAGAGCTCTATTGGAGTTTTGGTTATGATCCCACAGGGAAGATTAAGTGAAATATTAATTTAAGAAATATATTAGATTTTCAAATTAAATGTAAGTTTTATTTTTATTTCTTTTCAAAATTCAGATTTTTAAGTTTAATTAAATTTCTACTAAATGAAAATAAGCAACAATAATGTAAAATGTTAATGCAAATATAAGTAAAACAACTTTCTCTTTTTTCAACTAATCCAAGATTTTTCAGAATAATTATCATTCGTTGAGAACTTGAAATTATGGTATTGCGCCAAATAGAAGCATTCCTATTCTTTACCTTTGCTCGATAGTATAAAGAACATTGGCTAATCTATAGATCGATTCAGGATGTATTATTAGTAGAATGGGTTAATCTAGGCTCACACTTCTAGATGTCCAAGGGTGGCTATGGTCAGCCCTACGAGTAACCCGTTCCCTTTCTATAAACCAAATTATTAGAATTTAGTCTGTCACACTAAAAACTAATCAATTCTACACCCAATAAACAGTATCTCCCTATTTATTTGCACTTCACCTTGAATAACCCACATATAGTCTTCGATTACCCAAGGATTGATGTGATATCTACTAGTTAAGAACTCATCTCTAGATAGGTGTCAGAATTCTTTAATAGGTTTTAACAATTCAAATGGCCAGTTTAAAAAGTAAATTAAGATCAGGTATTAATATCATCGCAATAATTAAAAATTTCAAGTTAAGTTCTCTAACAAAATTAAATTATCTTATTATCTCTTCATAGTTGAAAGGAGAAAGAATACTAGCTACTCAGAACACATTGAATTAACACAAAAAAATATATTTATAAAACTTTGAACCAAGTTACAAATACTTATTTGAAATGTTCCTTCAAGTGATCTGCTGACTCCTACTGTCTCCAATACAAAATGAAGGACTTCAACAACACCAACACTTGCAAACTCACACTTACTACTTACGGAATTAAGTAGTAACACTGAAAATAACTAAAATAAACTCACTAATTACTTAAGAAGGTGGCTCACTAAAATTATTTTCAAGAGTGAGAGAACTCTAGGGCGCTTGAGGGGCACTTTTCTCTGTAGAATTGACTCCTATTTATAGAGCATCGAAAATGACCAGCGGTGGCTTAAGGTTCCTCTTCAAAATTCATCCAAATACAATGTATCTTCTAGAAAGTAACCATGACGCCTAGGCGTCAGAATCTAGCACCTAGGCGCCGGAGTTCGTGACCAAGTCTTCTCACCTCTTCACTTTGGATCGTACCTCTTCACGATTAAAACTGTTTTCCCGTGTCTAGATGCATTGTATCACATGTCCTATCTATTAGGAGTAACTTCTAGTCTTCTAGAAGGTCTGATAACTGCTTAACACCGTCAAAATAACTGCCCAAAGTTGTCAAAAATTCTTCACTGCTTCAGTATCGAACTGGTGCTTAGGAGCCAGACCTAAAATTTCAGCAAATTTGCTTTTATGCTCTATTTTTTCTCATTTTTGCTCCTTTTTCCTTCTTGAACTCTTTTTTTATCACCTACATCCAAAAACATAAAAATACCTTTGATTAAAGCATAATATCCTTAAGATTTGAATCATAAATAAGGCATAAAAATATGTATTTTTTAATGTGGATCACAATCCTCTCCAAGAATAAAGTGAAAAGAGAAGAAGAAATTCTCATACTCTCTCTTTCTCTCTCACCTTGTCGCCCCACTTGGGGCTCACGCTCAAGTGATCTTCTTTTCCTCCAAGTCTTCTTCTCTTCTAATCATTCTAAATCTTTTTCCTCTCAAGAGTCAAGAGATTTCAAGAGTTTTCTTAAATATCTCAAATCCATATTTATAATATCTTAAGAGATGCTTAAGTGTCTCTTCAAAATAGTCCAGGTTCAACGAATCTTCTAAAGGGTGCCTCAAGTGTCTCTTCAATCCAAAATACACATCTCTTCAATAATAACTCCTCATAACCGCCCCCTACTCTTCTAGAAAGTCCATGTTATCATTTCCAGTGAATTCCCCTTGAAATAAGCTTCACAACGCTTCAAAAATCGTCAAAATTCGAATTATATTGAAGAAATTACGCCCAAAACCGTCACTGGCGCCTAAGCACCGTTGGTTTGGCGCTTAGGCGCTAGTGTTTGGTAGCTAAGTGCCAAATTTGGCACTTAAGCACCAGACACATGTACATAAGTGTCCAATTCGACCCATTTTATCCCGGTATGCTCCGGTATGCTCCATTTTGGTCCCTTTTTGTTCCTTTTGCTCAAATTACTCCAAATTATACAATTTTATGCACCTGTAACAAAAAACACAAGAAAACATACCTTTAAAGTGCAATATCATTATAAAATATGGCATAAAAAGTAGTACATTTTTAGCTGTATCAATATCCCCCAAACTTAAATATTACTAGTCCTCAAGTGATAGTTATAGTTAGAACTCCTTCTAGTGAATTAGACTAGCCCAGGGTCTAAAATATTTATCATCAAACTTGGGAATTTGTTTTCCTATCTAATTTAGAAAAATATGCAGATGTTTCAAACTTCGGATCCTATGAACTTTACTTTCTCGACATAAGAACTCTCTTAAAAATAATTTAACGAATATATGTATAAAAAGCAAGCTTAGGATTGTTATAAGTTCTTTACTATAGAAAGACTCAAGTGAAACCAATTTTTGGTTAGGACCTCTCCTCAAGCTTCTCCTCACATTTTTTTTCTCTCTCTCTCTCTTTTTTTTATGTGAGGATTACTATATCTAGAGAGTCCTTAAATGATTTTGAATTCCACTATCCTCCTTTAAAGCTAAAACTTATTACTTTCCTTTACTTAAGAAGATATACATATTTTTTTTTAAATACTTTCTAAAAGGGCCTTAAATATTTGAAAAAAAAAATCTAAGAATCCTTAATTTTTCAAAAATAAATTTCTTCCTACTAAAGATAGTTATTCATTTTCCCATGTTCTCCACTAAATATCCTTTACTCTAGATTTACCCTTTTCACTAAAAATATCAACTAAGTTTTTACTCGATTTCTGTACTTAAAATTCTAACATTCTTAAGATGACTCCAGATAACAACAATCATTAGAAATAAAATACAAATTTATTTGTATTATTTTTGAAAACAAGTAAGGTTTAAATTTAAAACATTTTTCTTTCCCCCCCAAACTTAAGCTCAAACATGTTTAACAATAAAATACAAAATATACGGCAGGGAAAGATCACTTTTACAATTTACTACATAATCCTACAAAAATATCAACAAATAACACATGGTAGAATATTGCAGTAGAAAGTAAATCTAGCCTAAACATGCTTGACATATCACTATGAAGGAATTTTAAATAGTAGAGCATGTACAAACTGAATATTAAACAGGAACTCTTTTTAAACTTTATAAAGGAATTGCTGGATGCTAACAAGTTTAAATATTAAGATAAGTTTTGTTATCTCCAATGACTCATTCAACTTGACTCCCAAACATAAACACATAAACTCCAATACATAGACTCACATATTTCATAAATAAACAATAATTGAGATTAATTTGATCTTCCTTTTACTCACATTTCCACTCCTTACTTTCAATTTCTAACGAAAGAAACTACACTAAAAAAATGGGTGTATTATAAAATTTTTAATATGGTTATCTCCCTTGGACCAGAATTCCCCTATTATAAAAACTCATGTGTTTTCAATTTCAGGTTTACTCTAAGTCTAAGGTATATAGAATTTGGTAAATAAAAGTAGTGCAGTTTATCCATATGTTGTTCACTAAGTAAGTTCATGACCTTACTGAGTAAAGACAAACTTAGATAAAGGAAGTAATAGAGTTGACATGGAGTGTTCCAAGTCTAAACTCTACATGCTTCAAGGTAAAGCCCAACTCCAGAAACTAAGTCGTAACAAACTCGTTAGTCTGCTACTACCAGAAGTCATAAACAAATTTGGTCAAGACCAAGGCATAACCTCACAACATTAACCCAAACCACTAACAATGCAAACATCCATCAAACATCAATCAATTCGATCAATCCATACTAAAGAAAACACAATACAACACTAATGATCATAACTCTCAAGCACACTAAATCAAACCACACTAATAACTATGGGTTACTGATCCATGAAAAAAAGTACCTATTTTTAGTGTTGATTTCATGCTCACTTTATGCATATTTTTAATGATATTACACTATAAAGGAAGGTATTGTGCATAATTTTGCATATTTTTGTTTTCAAGTATAAAAATATGATTTTATAGAAAATGAAGCAAAAACTATGCAATTTTGAGCCAAAATGAGCAAGAAAAACAAATTCTAACTTAGCACATATTGATATGTCTTTCTATGCTTAATATCTTTTATATTTCTCACAGGTTTTTGAATGAAATTATACTTTTAAGAAAAGTTGTTTTTATTTCTATCTTGTAGGTGAAGATGTTAGGAACGCAATGCAACTGAAATGGGGCGAAACGGAGTTGAAACAGAGCCAAATGGAGCAAAATGGTGGAGCTACGCACATGGTGGCACCTAGGCGCCAAAACCCAGCGCCTAGGCGCCAAAATAATCCAGAAACGGTTATTGGACAGATTTTTGATGACTTTGGGAGTTATTTTGACGGTGTTAAGCAGTTTTTAGACCTTCTAGAAGCGTGGAAGTTATTCCTAATATATAGGACATGTAATACAATGTATCTAGACACTTTGGAACGGTTTTAATCGCGAAGAGGTGCGACCCAAAGTGAAGGGGTGCGAAGACTTGGTCACAGGAGTCTGGCGCCTAGGCTCCAGATCCCGGCGCCCAGGCGCCAGAGTCGTTTTCTAGAATATTCAATGAATGTGGAATAATTTTGAAGAGGTGCCTTAAGCAACCCTTGGCCATTTTCAGAACTCTATAAATAGGAGATATTTCTACAGGAATGAGTGCCTCTCTTGCCTCTCTCTCTCTCTCTCGTGTCTATTCTCTCTCTCTCTCTCTCTCTCTCTCTCTCTCTTTCCCCTTAGTCATTTAGAGTCATGAAGATGTAGATTTCTACATCTTATGGAGAGATTGGTGAGGAATTTTGAGATATTTATGTAAGGGATGTACGAGCGGTGCATGGATCGGTGAGAGACTTTGGTGGAGAGATCTTCTTCTTTCCTTCAGAGAGAAAAAGCTAAGTATTGTGTTCTTCATTCTCTTGTAATTGTTGTAAACATTTTCTAGTGGATTTTTTATGTTTTAAACCAAGTTTTCTGTCGTGATTTATCCATGCTTCGTAAGCGATTTTTTTTGCTCTTTCTTTTAAATGAAGTAGTGGCAATAGGAAAATCCTTTTTATGATAGAATTAACTATTAAATGCTTCTAGGTGACAGATAGTTACATAAATATAATAGAATACTAATGAAATAAGTTCCTTGTTGGCACTTAATTTATTACATAATTCTATCAATGCTTTTACTTCTTATGCCATTAATTTCATTTACTTTTGTTTTGTAATAAAATAGATGCATGTTTAGGAATTAAGATTTGCTTAGATATCATCATATCAAATTATGGTGATGATATTCATACCGGATCTTCATTTACTTTACAAATTGATCACTTGTATTGTTAAAATCTATTGAAGAATTCTGAGACCTAGAAGGAGATGAATTATTAACTAGTAGATACCACATGAATCCTTGGGTAGTCGAAGGCCTTGTGCGGGTTATTCAAGTTGAAGTGCAAATAAATAGGGAGATATTGTTTATTGGGCATAGAATTAATTATTTTTTAGAGTGACAGACTAAATTCTAATAATTTGGTTTATAGAAAGGGAACGGGTCACTGGTAGGGCCGACCATAGCCACCCTTGGACATCTAGAAGTGTTAGCCTAGATTAATCCATTCTACTAATAAAACATCCTGAACCGATCTATAGATTAGCCAATGTTCTTTATGCCTGGACCAAAGAGTAAAGAATAAGATTGCTTCTATTTGGCACTACTACATAAAATTCTAAGCATCTCTTTCCTACACATTATATATGTAATTGGAAAAGAAAGGTAGTCTTTAATATCTCAAAATTCTCCAAACCAATTTATCCATAAGTTATTTATTTATTTAAGAACTTTATTTAGAATTAGTTATTAAAAAAAATATTTTTAATCAAAATTCCAAATTTAGGCCTTATAGAAATAGACTGGAATTAACCTAAAGGATTGCTTACCTCGCTTCTCTGTGGGATTGATACTGGGGTTATAAAAGAAAACCCTATATTACTTGAAACGATACGTATACTTGCGTAGTATCCCTAGTGTGTAAAATATTTTCTAAAATTTTACAATATTTTGATTTTATACACTAGTCGCTATTTAAAAATTAGGTCAAGTTTTTTGCCATCTTTTGGAAGCAAAAATTACTGCGTTATTTGCAGTCGGGTCAAGTTTTTTGCGCTGTTGCCGGGGAAGCTTCGATAAGAACTTTAGTAGAAATTTAGTTAAAATAATTAGGTTTAGACTTGGAAAACTATAGTGTAGTAAAAACTATTTTTGTGTGAAAATGTGTTTTGTTATATGAAAAAGAGTTGTAAGAAAAAAAGAAGAAAAAAATTGTTTGTATGAAAAGTAAGGTGTTCGTGAAAATGTTTTGTTGTCTTGAATATATTTCATCTATTATTTGTCTAATTGTTAATGTATTGTTTGTTGTGCTATGTATGCGAAACAAAGGATCTGCAAGACTTATGCCTTATGATCCCGAGTTTGAAAAAAATAAAAAAGTAAAAATACAAAAATGACTCGAAAAACTAGAAATGGAAATGGAAAACATTCAAGATAATAACTGGGAAAATCATCATACTTCATTGAGGGATTACGTAAATCCTACGACAGATGAAATTCACTCAAGTATACAAAACCCTATCATAGAAGCTGACTCGTTTGAAATAAATCCTGAGATTATCCAACTAGTGCAGAACAATCAGTTTGGGGAACTCGTTTGGTGGATCCCTATTTACACTTATCTAGTTTTCTAGAACTTTGTGCTACATTTCGTTATAACGGTATGTCAGACGATGTTGTTAGGCTAAGGCTTTTTCCTTTCTCACTAAGGGATAAGGCTAAAATATGGTTATACTCATTAGCACCTGGCTCTATTAAAAATTGGGAGGATTTAATTCAGAAATTCCTAGCTAAGTATTTTCTACTTTCAAGGACTACTAAACTTAGAAACAATATTATCTCCTTTTGTCAATATGAAGGAGAAACAATATACAAAGCCTGGGAAAGATTTAAGGAACTCCTAAGAAAGTGTCCACATCATGCTCTGCTCGATTGGTTAATCATTCAAACTATTTATAATGGGTTAGTACGATCCCTTAGGTCTATAATTGATGCTACTGATGGTGGTTCATTAATGTCAAAATCAATTAATGAAGCATATGCATTAATTGAAAAAATAGCTACAAATGAATTTCAATGGCCCTCTACAAGGGTAAATCATTAAAATGTAGCTAGTGTTCATGATACAGATGTGATTACAATTCTTGCATCTCAGGTTGCTGTAATATCAAGGAAGTTGTACCAATTTGGAATGAACCTGCCTCAATTTACTTCTGCAAGTGAGGAAATTTCATTAGGGCATATAATTGATTTTAACTTATCATATGACGCTTTAAATACCATAAACAACCCATATTCTAATTTTACAACCCGTGTTGGGAGAACCATCCTAAATTTAACTGGAATCATACAACTGATGGTGGAAACCAAAAATGGGAAAATAATCATGTGAATCTTAATGGAAGTTTGAATAATCAGGGGAACACAAACTATAGACCTTCATATCCACCGGACTCTAACAATGATCAATAATTTGAGGATAAGAAGATGTCTATGGAAGAAGTGGTATTGAAAATGGGAAACCAGTTGCAAAGTCAAAAAACTGCAATTAAAAATATAGAGAATCAACTGGGACAAATGGCTAATTCACTTAGCAGTAGACCCCCAGGAACACTTCCTAGCAACATTGAGATCAACCCTAAAGAGAACACTAATGAAAAAGTAGAAGTGTCCGATTAAAAAGTGGAAGAGAGATAGAGGATGTGGTTAGCAAAGATAAAGAAGTTGTGAGAGACACAAAGGAAACTAAAAGACCTGAAAAACATGTTTCGAAGTATCTGGAAAAATTAATTTCTCCAACTAAAATCAGTTTGGAAAGACCACCACCTCCATTTCCTCAAAGACTTAGACAACATGAGTTGGATAAGAAATTTTCAAAGTTCATCAAAGTACTTAAGAAGTTAACGATAAATATTCCTTTCACTGAAGCTTTGGAACATATGCCAAGATATGTGACCCGACCACAAATAACGTAGTAATGTTTGCTTCCAAAAGATAGCCAAAAGCTTTGACTCAATTTATAAATAGCGGCTAGTGTATAAAATTAATAATTAGAAAATATTTTTACACACTAGAGGTACTACGCAAGTATACGTATCGTTTCAAGTAATATAGGGTTTTCAACAAAGACCCCAATATCGATCCCACAGGGATGATTTATAGTAATAAATTTTCTATAAAGAGAAATAAAATAGTAAAAATATTTTTATTATATCTTTTAATTTGATTATAAATTACTATTAATTTACTAGATGCAAATAAAGAAAACAATAATAAGAAAATGATTTTATGAATTCTATATAAAATAAACAACTTTCTTTCCTTCAATTAATCTAAGATTTTTAAGATAATTTAATATTCATTGGAGAATTTGATTTATGGTATTGTGCCAAATAGAAGCATTCCTATTCTTTACCCTTTGATCCATGAGCAAAGAACATTGGCTAATTTACAGAATATGTTCGGATGTATTGTTAGTAGAATGGGTTAATCTAGGCTCACACTTCTAGATGTCCAAGGGTGGCTATGGTCGGCCCTACTAGTGACCCTTTTCTAGTCTATAAATCAAATTATAAGAATTTAGTCTGTCACTCTAAAAACTTATCAATTCTACGCCCTTTAAGTCTTATCTTCCTATTTATTTGCACTTCACCTTGAATAGCCCGCACATGGCCTTCGACTACCCAAGGATTCATGTGACATTTACAAGTTGAGAGTTCTTCTCCTTCAAGGTCTCAAAACTCTTCAACAGGTTTTAACAATTCAAATGGCCAATTTAAAAAGTAAAGTAAGATCGAGTATTAATGTCATCACAATGTTTTGAAAATATTTTGAATTTTAATTCTCCATCGAATCTTTATATTATCTTATCTATCTCTACATAATTGAAGGAAGAAAGTAAACTAACTACTCAGAACACACAAAATAAATAACAAAACATGATAATTAAACTTTGAATCAAATGTAAAAATACTTATCTCAAATATTTCTTCTACAGATCTTCTGATTCCTACTGACTCCATAGTGTAATGAACTCCAGATACAATAACTTGAAAATAAACTCACTAAACTAAAAAAAAGTGGCCTTAAATTTCTCTCTCTATTTCTCTCTCTAAGGATGAGAGGTCCTAAAGTGGATAAGAGAAAGGGGTACAATGGGAGGGGCACGTTTTCTGAAGAAATGGATCTCTATTTATAGGCTTCAAGGGTTGCCTTGAGGCACCTCTTCAAAACATGTCCACATTCAATGAATCATCTAGAAGGTCGGTCTGGCGCCTAGGCGCCAGAATCTGGCGGCTAGGTGCCGGACACCGCGTCCAGTTCTTCGCACCTCTTCACTTTGGCTCGCACCTCTTCGATATTAAAACCATTTTGGAGCGTCCAAATGCAATGTATCACATGTCTTATTATCAAGGAACAACTGCCAACCTTTTAGAATGTCCAATAACCATTTACTCCGTCAAAATAACTGATCAAACGTTGTCAAAAACTTGATAGTTTTTGTATCGAGTCTGGCGCCTAGGCACCAGGCCATATTTTTTTTATACTTTTTTGTATTTTTGCTCCATTTTTGCTCCTTTTTGCTCCTTTTTCCTTCTTAGACCTTTTTACATTACCTACATCCAAAAACAAAAAAAATACCTTTCATTAAAGCATAATATCCTTAGAAATTAATAAGAATTAAGACATAAAGATATAGGTATTTTTTTTATAGATCAAAAATCCCCCAAACTTATATGTTACTTGTCCTCAAGTAACTCTTTTTTCTATATAAAATATAGCCTTTGGAAATAAAGATAAATATTTAAGATTCCTTATAATTTTTTATTTTATAAAGTCTTTAGTAAATTATTAACCCAATTTCACTAACTAGGTTTAATTTTAAGAATTTAAAGAATATTTAACTACCAAATCATAAGATTTCAAACTTTTCATTCATTTTGAAAATAATAGAAGTCTATTATATTAAGTTTTCATTGATTATTTACAAGAAAAAGATTTTTTTGAAAAATCTTTTCTAAATAAATATTTATGTATAAAAATTAAGTAAAGTATGTAACTTGTTTTCTTCCTATAAGATAATTCAAGTGAGGCCAATTTTTGATTAGGCATTTCCTCAAGCTTCTCCTCTCTACCTTTTTCTTTTCTTTTTCTTTTTTTTTATTTTTTTTTTAGAGAGGATTACTATATCAGGATAGCCTGTTAATTGTTTTGAACTTCACTATCCTTAACTTATATTTTCAAAACTTATACATTTCTACTTAATTATTATAACATAAATAAAAATTCAAAAAGAATTCCAATCTTTTCATTTTCAAGTGATAACTTTTGATTACTTAATCATACTAAAATTCTATTATTTCTACCATGAATAGAAAAATTCTTTATCTCATTCTTCTTTAAGTTAAATAATTCTATTGTTAAAATCAATCAAAGTTAGTAAAATTTTGGTTAATTTCACTAAATTGTTTATAATTTCAAAAATAAAAGTGATCTCAAATAAATTCTTCATTCCTTAAGTTATGTTAAAAAGTTTTTATTTTTATGAAAATATTAGCTCTTTAAGGACAAATAAAATTTAATTTTGAATGGATTTTCCCTTCCCCCAAACTTAAGTTTTGGTATTCTATGATAATTTGAAAGTATGAGAGAAAGAAAATCATAAGAATTTTTAATAAGTATGTAAAAACAATCTTAAAAAGAAAAATTAACTTCTAATCATGCTTTTGTGAATAATTAAGATAAAATTGAAGCATGTATATAAAAAGTAAGCAGGCTAATTTTATGATGATATTAAATTTGAAACGGAATTAAAACGAGCAAAATAATTAATTACTAAACATTAAACTAAAACAACATATAAATTAATTCTAACTTCGGTCTCAACACAACGGAATCCTAACACTAAACGATCAACATACAACAAATACAAAACTAACAAACAATCCAAATAAAACAAACTAACAGAGTAACACATCATAGAAATCTATAACTACTAGTCACTAGCTGTAGCCTCATCATCATCTTCATCACCAAAGGAAAATTCTACATCCTTAGGATCAACAAATGGTGTGAAACTAAATAAAGAAGGAAAACTAACATCATGTTCACCCTTCAAAAATCTGACTAAGGCTTCATCATATTCAACATCATAACTACTCTTCCTCTGGGTATAATCAGATAAATGATCTAGTTTTCTATCAATAGTATCAATCCTGCAGTAAGTTTGAAATAACTCCTGCTGCTGCTCTAAAAACCGATCATGCATTGATTCCCAGAAATCTGATGGTGGCTCAGCAGAAGTAGAGGGTCTAGAAGTAGAAGTTCTACCTGAAGTATGTGCAGAAGTAGAAGGAGCGGTTGATCTCTTCCCTCGAAGAATATCATAGATACTAACACTCTCTTGCCCAATTGGCTTGGTAGACTTCAGCTTCTCCTCAGAAATATCAGCTGTGACTCCATTACTAACACATAGTGAGTAGATCAGAGATGGAAATCCCAATCCAACAAAAGTGCTGGACTTCGTAGTAGACTCCACAGAATCATAAATAATGCTCCCGACATCAATAGGCTTCCTCTCCTGAATGCAGTAATTTAAGATCGCTCGATCTCTAGTCACTTCACTCAGGTGGTTGGAAGGTAACAATCTTGTAGAAATAAAATAGTGTCATGCTTTAGATATTAATTCAGAGGATTTGAAGTTTAGCCTTTTTCCGTTCCTGATCTTTCAAGATCCAGTACCGTTAGTCAGATAAGCAATAATCATATCCAAATCTACCTCAGATGGTGATAATCCAGAATAATAGCACTCAATAGTCGGTAGCAGGCCGTAAAATATGTTGATTCTTTCTGGACTAAATCCTACTCCGATTCCTCTGACAAAGACTTCATAATCCTCAGCATCCAAAAAATTTGCATAAAATTCTCGAACAATCGGGATAACGACAACGACAGTAAAATAACAAAATCGTTGCCAGTTGTGCGCAACAATAGTGTTTTCGATCATTTCTCCAGGATGATAGAAACTTCGTTCAGAAATGAACTTTCTGGACGTCGCAAATTCATGAAATCAAAAATGCGCAGCCGCAGTAGAAAATTTGCTGCTATCAAAGTTATCTCGTGCCTTCCCGCGTTTATATTTTGGAGCCATCTAAATGTGAATGAAAACAAGAACAAATTTAGGAATCAAAGACTTAAACTCTTTCTAAGTTTATAAAACTTAAAATAAGTTTAGAAATCCAAAGAAATCACTAAAAATCGAATATTTTTTCAAAATTTTCGGTTCTTAGTAAAACTTAGGGAAATCTATGGTGAAAATCGAAAATAAATGGTTTAAAGTGTAGATCTGACCTTGAGACGAATAAATCGAGTGGTTTCGCGCTAAAATCCTTGATTTTTTGACCTCAAAATGGATCTAGAGAATGTATTTTAGCGAAAATGGGGAAGGAGATGAAGCTTAGGCATAAAAAATGGCTTTTGGGGGTTATTTAAGTAAATTTTCGGGTACAGGCTGAACTGGCGCTTAGGCGTCGAATTCTGGCGCCTAGGCGCCAGACTCGCCTTTCCCAAAAAAATTTTTTAAAATTTATTTTTCCACCAAAATTCATAAATTCAACTTCCAATTACTCATATCGAGTAGAGCTTCGGTTTCTAACTTCCACAACATTTTTCAAAAATTTATAAAAATTAAATATTAAATCCACCAATCAAACATAAGGTTTTCAATCAAACTCACTAAATTCCATTTATAATTTTTAATATTGACTCAATACATTCCAGATAAGTACTATATTTGATTCAAGTTCCTAATACACACTCAAACATAACAATTTCAAAGCAAAAACAACACACATTGAACATGAAAGCAAATACACAAACAAACACAATCGATTCTCTAAATCGATACAACGACTCAACAAACCATAATAACTATCTCATTACCAAAATATTCTAATCTTCACAAGGGAAATTGTGTTTTCCACTTGGAAGGAACACTAACGCTCTCGGGAAATCCGTAGTCATCTTTTCGTCAATCCACTTGTTCTTCGCATACATTTCAACTTGAGCATCTTAATAAGCCGCATCAAATTGAAGTTTCATTTGCCATTCTAGATGTTCAACTTGATGAAACATCTCATGAAGGCGATCTCCAATCCTTTTAAAATCATCTTCAAACTTATCCAAACGACTATAAATTTTCTCTAAACTTACAGCAATGAAACCAGTGAAGTAGGGTTGAGGATCCCTTGAGACTTTGTCCCTAGCCTCTTCTCCATGATTTCTTCTTTCCATTTATTCAAAAATTTCTCAAATCTCTCAAGAAAGAAGTGTAAGGGACGTAATTTTGATTGCTTGATGGTTAGGGAAGAAGATGGGTTGATTTAAAGGGGAAAATTGTGTGAAAAACTGAAAATTTTCGGTTTTTGCACGACCCGATAACCGTGGCGCTTAGGCGCCGAATCTGGCGCCTAGGCGCCAGACCTATTGATACATAGTTGATTCTGGCGCTTAGGTGCCGAATTCTGGCGCCTAGGCGCCGGAACTATGTTCATCTCCGTTTCGCCTAATCGTCAAATTTTCAAAATTTCGTTCTCCAATATAGGTAAATTATACTGGTAAGAGTAATTTAGACTCGATAACTCACATTGTAAACTATCATAATGAAGGTTAACTTGATCTCCTTTTTACTCATATTCAAAATAGAGTGATCCTATTTTTAAATCTTACATACTTCAAAATAATTTTCAGCTTAAGTCAATAAAGACTTATAAGCATCAAATTTTTCTAAAGTAATATAAAATTAATCAAGATCGAGGCATAACCTTACATTAAAACAAAAAAACACAAGATAATTATGGGTTGCCTCCCACAAAGCGCTTGGTTTAACGTCTTCAGCCCGACTTAAGTAAATCTTTAATCAGGTTGATTAAATTCATAAGCCTCTTTATAAATCTTCTTAATATCTCCCAAATAAGGCTTCAATCTTAATCCATTTACTTTAAAAATTTTTCCTATTTTGGGATCTTTAATATCCACAGCTACATAATGGTATACTTTCTCAACTAAATAAGGTCCAATCCATTTAGATCTTAATTTTCCAGGAAAAAGTCTTAAACGAGAATTAAACAGTAATACTTTTTGTCCAAGCTCAAAATTTTTTCCTGAAATTGTCTTATCATGCAACATCTTCATTTTCTCTTTATAAATTCTCGCATTTTCATACGATTTGTTTCTAATTTCTTCCATTTCATTTAGTTGAAATAATCGTTTTTCTCCTGTTTTATTCAACTTAAAAGTAAACTCCTTTATCGCCCAATAAGCTTTATGTTCAAGTTCTACAGGTAAGTGACAATGTTTACCATAAATTAACCGGTAAGGTGACATTCCGATTAATGTCTTATAAGTCGTTCTATAAGCCCATAATGCGGAATCAAGTCTATCAACCCAATCAGTTCTTTTAGGATTAACGAGTCTTTTCTAAAATTCTTTTAATTTCTCTATTTGATACTTCGACCATTCCACTAGTTTGAGGGTGATAAGCGATTTGCAATTCTATGTTTGATTCCAAATTTTTGTAGTAATGATTAAATTCTTATATTCCTGAAATGACTTCCACCATCAGTGATAATTACCTTAGGCAATCCAAATCTTGAAAATATCATTTTCTTTAAAAATTTTGAAATACTTTTGGAATCACAGTTTAGTAAAGCAACAGCTTCAATCCACTTTGAAAGATAATCAACTGCTAATAAAATATAAATTTTTCCAGATGATGGAACAAATGGTCCCAAAAAGTCTAATCCCCATATATCAAAAATTTCAACTTCCAATATATAGTTTAGAGGCATTTAATCTTTCCTAGATATATTTCCCATCCTTTAACATCGATCACATGTTTTCACATATTGTCTCACATCTTTAAATAAGGTAGGCCAATAAAATCCAAAATTTAAAATTTTAAATGCAGTTTTATCTATGCCAAAGTGTCCTCCAAAATCAGAATCATGACATTTTTGAATAATAGCAAAAGTTTCCTCATAAGGTACACATCTTCGAATCATAGAATCTTTACCAATTTTAAATAAATGAGGTTCTTCCCAAATATAAGACTTAGCATCATATTTAAATTTCTTAAAAAATTTGTTATCCAAGTCATAAGGCAAAATATTGCTAACTAAATAATTAACAATATCAACATACCAAGGTGTTTTGTATCTTTGAATAACATATAAAGATTCATCAGGGAATTTCTCATTTATATTTTATTCCGAAATAATATCATTTTTAATTCTAGACAAATGACCAGCAATTTGGTTTTCAGTTCCTTTTCTATCTACTATTTGAAAATCAAATTCTTGTAGAAGTAAAACCCATCTTATAAGTCTAGGTTTAGAATCCTTCTTAGATAATAGATATTTAATAGTAGAATGATCATTATGAACTATGCATTTAAAACCAAGAAGATAAGGTCTAAATTTATCAAAGGCATATACTATAGCTAGAAGCTCTTTCTCAGTGGTAGTGTAATTTCTTTGTGTTTCGGTGAGAGTTTTACTAGCATAATATACAACTTTGAAAATTTTCTCATATTTTTGTCCTAATACAGCTCCAATTGCAAAATCACTTGCATCACACATTAATTCAAAAGATTTATTCCACTCAGGTGCAACAATGATAGGTGTAGTTATTAATTTTTCTTTGAGAATATTAAAAGCATTAATACATTCTTTATTAAATTCAAATTGTGCATCTTTTTCTAATAAATTATAAAGAGGTTTAGCAATTTTAGAAAAATTATTTATATATTATCTATAAAATCCAGCATGACCTAGAAAACTTCTCACATCAGTAACAGTAGTAGGTGGTTGCAATTCAGCAATAATTTTTACTTTTACTTGATCAACTTCCATTCCTTTTCGTGATACTTTGTGACCAAGTACAATGCCTTTTGTGACCATGAATTAACATTTTTCCCAGTTAAGAACTAAATTTGTTTCTTCGCATCTTTTCAGTACTTTGGCTATGTTTTCCAAACAAGATTCAAAAGAAGTTCCAAAGACTGAAAAATCGTCCATGAATATTTCGATTCTTTTATCAATCAAATCAAAAAATATTGACATCATACATCTTTGAAAAGTTGCAGGTGTATTACATAAACCAAAAGACATTCTTTTAAAAGAAAATTTTCCATAAGGACTTGTAAATGTTGTCTTTTCTTGGTCCTCAGGAGCAATAAGTAATTGATGATAACCAGAATATCCATCCAGAAAATAGAAATATGAGTGTCCAGCTAATTTATCGAGCATTTGATCCAAGAAAGGTAAAGGAAAATGATCCTTTCTAGTGGCTTTATTTAGTTTCCTATAGTTAATACAAATTTGTCATCCAGTAACTTGTCTTGTAGGAATAAGTTCATTTTTATCATTAACAATGATAGTTACACCTCCTTTTTTCGGAACACAATGAATAGGACTTACCCATTGACTATCCGAAATAGGATAAATAATACCAGCATCTAACTACTTAATAATTTCTTTTTTAACAACCTCTTTCATGATAGGATTTAATCTTCTTTGCGATTCTATCGTAGGTTTAAAATTTTCTTCCATTAAAATACTATGCATGCAAATGGAAGGGCTTATTCCTCTTATATCAGCAATAGTCCAACCAAAAGCTTTCTTATAATTCTTTAACACACCTAGTAATTTTTCTTCTTGATCTTTACTCGGTTCGAAGAAATAATAACGAGTAAAGTTAACGAATTTCCAAGAAACGCATATTTTAAATGGGAAGGTAACATTTTTAATTCCAGTTCAGGTGCTTTTTTAATTGAAGGTAAAAGTATATCATTTTGAGTTATGTCTAAAGTTTCCCAATTATCTTCAATAAAATGAGTTTCTTCTTCTACTACTTCATCTTCATCAGTTAAAAATTCAAAATTTTCTTGATAATGTTTTTCAATTAAATAATCAATTATATCCATTCGATAACATTTCTCTTTATCAGGGTACTTCATTGATTTAAGAACATTGAATTTAATTTCTTGATCATTAACTCTCATGGTTAATTCTCCTTTTTGCACATCAATCGTAGCTCGTCCGGTAGCTAGAAAAGGTCTTCCTAAAACAAAGGTATCTCTTTATCTTCTTCCATATCAAGTACTATGAAATCTATAGGGAAGATAAATTTATCCACTTTAACAAGGACATCCTCTATAACTCCTTTAGGATAAGTGATAGATCTATCGACTAACCGAAGAGTTACGAGTGGTGGGAGTAATATCTCCTAAATCCAATCTTCGAAAGATAGAAAATGGCATGAGATTAATACTTGCTCCTAAATCACATAAAGCTTTTCCGCAAAATTTTTCTCCAATAGCACAGGGTATAGTGAAACTTCTAAGATCCTTAAGCTTTTCAAGTAATTTCTTTTGAATTATTTCACTGCATTCTTCACTTAATGCAACAGTTTCAAAAGCTTCAAATTTTCGATTTTTGCTTAAAATATCCTTCATAAATTTTGCGTAAGTTGGCATTTGTTCCAAAGCTTCAGCAAAAGGTATGTTAATAGTAAGTTTCTTAAAAATTTCAAAGAACTTAGAAAATTGATGATCTAATTTCTGCTGTTTAAGTCTTTGAGGAAAAGGTGGTGGTGGTTTTTCAACTTCGACATTAACAGGTATAACAGTCTGATCTTGACTAGGAGAGAGAGTTTCTTTAGGTTTTTTAATCTCTTCAACCTCAATCTCTTTTTCAATTTCATTCTGCAATCTTTATTTTAATTCCTTTCATCTTCTAAGTTGCACGCTTTAACTTGTTCATGTTCTTTTCCAGTTTCCTTTGGATTGATTTCAATATTACTAGGAAGTGTTCCTACAGGTCTGTTATTAATTAAAGTAGCAATTTGCCCCATTTGATTTTCAATGTTACGAATAGCAGTATTTTGATTTTGTAATTGATTATTCATTTGCATAATTAATTCTTCTATTGATAACTTTTTCGTTGATTATTAAATCTAGGAGGTTTATAATTTGAATTAACTTGATTAGTCCAATTTCCAGTGGGATGAGATTGATTATTACCCCATTGTTGTTGTGAATTATTCCAGTTAAAATTAGGATGATTTTTCTACCCAGGATTATAATAATTTGAATAAGGATTATTTTTACTTGCAATAGCTTGTAAAGTTTCAATAGTTTGAGAATCTTCAATATTAGCAGAGTTATTATGCGAAATATTAATTGCGAAATTATCTAATTTCTTAGACGTTGCTGCAACTTGTGAAGCTAAGATAGAAAAGGCTTCATTATCTTGAATACTGGCCATCTTTTTAGGATTAATCCTTTTGGAAGGCCATTGAAATTTGTTATTAGCCATTTCTTCAATTAAAGTGTAAGCTTCTTCAAATGATTTAGACATTAAAGAACCTCCAAGATGACAGCATCAATAATTGATTTTAAAGATCCAATTAATCCATTATAAAATGTTTGAATAATCAACCAATCAGATAAAAGATGATGAGGACATTTTCTTAATAGTTCTTTAAATCTTTCCCAAGTTTCATATATTGTTTCCCCGTCAAATTGACTAAACGAGGTAATATCATTTCTTAATTTAGCAGTTTTAGAAGGAGGAAAATATTTAGCAAGGAATTTTTGTGCCATTTCAGTCCATGTTTTAATAGAACCGATCGCTAATGAGTTTAACCACATCTTTGCTTTATCTCTTAAAGAAAAAGGAAAACGTCTAAGTCTAATAGCATCATCAGAAACATTGTTATATTTAAAGGTAGCACAAAGTTCTAAAAAACTAACAAGATGTAAATTTGGATCCTCATTTGGCGATCCACCAAATTGATTGTTTTGCACCATTTGAATAATAGACGGTTTAAGTTCAAAAGAATTAACATCTACAGTGGGTATTTGAATACTACTGTGAAGTTCATCAACTGTAGAGTTAGCATAATCCCTTAATGGTTTATAAACATTTTGATCATTACATTCAATTGGATTTTGTAAAGTAGCCATTTCTTGAAATTTTTAAATTTGTTTTCCCTTTTTAATTTTTCTAATTTTTCTTTCCAATTCAGAATCTAAAGGTATTAATCCTTCAGAACCAAATCATCGCATAAAACAAACAATAAAATATATATCTTTTTTTTATAATAATATATTTATTATGATTTTTTTTTTTAAGAAAATTTATACTATTTTATTTCTTTCTTTTCCGGCAACGGTGCCAAAAACTTGACCCGACCGCAAATAACACAGAAATGTTTGCTTCCAAAAGATAGCCAAAAGCTTTGACTCAATTTATAAATAGCGGCTAGTGTATAAAATTAATAATTAGAAAATATTTTTACACACTAGAAGTACTACACAAGTATACGTATCGTTTCAAGTAATATAGGGTTTTTAAACAAAGACCCCAGTATCGATCCCATAGGGAAGATTTATAGTAATAAATTTTCTATAAAGCGAAATAAAATAGTAAAAATATTTTTATTATATCTTTTAATTTGATTATAAATTACTATTAATTTACTAGATGCAAATAAAGAAAACAATAATAAGAAAATGATTTTATGAATTCTATATAAAATAAACAACTTTCTTTCCTTCAATTAATCTAAGATTTTTAAGATAATTTAATATTCATTGGAGAATTTGATTTATGGTATTATGCCAAATAGAAGCATTCCTATTCTTTACCCTTTGATCCAGGCGCAAAGAACATTGGCTAATTTACAGAATATGTCCGGATGTATTGTTAGTAGAATGGGTTAATCTAGGCTCACACATCTAGATGTCCAAGGGTGGCTATGGTCGGCCCTACTAGTGACCCTTTTCTAGTCTATAAATCAAATTATAAGAATTTAGTCTGTCACTCTAAAAACTTATCAATTTTACGCCCTTTAAATCTTATCTTCCTATTTATTTGCACTTCACCTTGAATAGCCCGCACATGGCCTTCGACTACCCAAGAATTCATGTGACATTTACAAGTTGAGAGTTCTTCTCCTTCAAGGTCTTAAAACTCTTCAACAGGTTTTAACAATTCAAATGGCCAATTTAGAAAGTAAAGTAAGATCAGGTATTAATGTCATCACAATGTTTTGAAAATATTTTAAATTTTAATTCTCCATCGAATCTTTATATTATCTTATCTATCTCTTCATAATTGAAGGAAGAAAGTAAACTAACTACTCAGATCACATTAAAAATAAATAGCAAAACATGATAATTAAACTTTGAATCAAATGTAAAAATACTTATCTCAAATATTTCTTCTACAGATCTTCTGATTCCTACTGACTCCATAGTGTAATGAACTCCAGATGAAATAACTTGAAAATAAACTCACTAAACTAAACAAAAGTGGCCCTAAATTTCTCTCTCACTTTCTCTCTCTAAGGATGAGAGGTCCTAAAGTGGATAAGAGAAAGGGGTATAATGGGAGGGGCACGTTTTCTGAAGAACTGGATCTCTATTTATACGCTTCAAGGGTTGCCTTCAGGCACCTCTTCAAAACATGTCCACATTCAATGAATCTTCTAGAAGGTCGGTCTGGCGCCTAGGTACCGGAATCTGGCGCCTAGGCGCCGGACACCGCGTCCAGTTCTTCGCACCTCTTCACTTAGGCTCGCACCTCTTCGCGATTAAAACCATTTTGGAGCGTCCAAATGCAATGTATCACATGTCCTATTATCAAAGAACAACTGTCAGCCTTCTAGAATGTCTAATAACCGCTTACTCCGTCAAAATAACTGATCTAACGTTGTCAAAAACTTGACAGTTTTTGTATCGAGTCTGGCGCTTAGGCGCCAATTTCTAGCGCCTAGGCGCCAGGCTATATTTTTTTATACTTTATGTATTTTGCTCCATTTTTGCTCCTTTTTGCTCCTTTTTCCTTCTTAGACCTTTTTACATTACCTACATCCAAAAACACAAAAAATACCTTTCATTAAAGCATAATATCCTTAGAAATTAATAAGAATTAAGACATAAAGATATAGGTATTTTTTTATAAATCAATATGCAAAGTTTATGAAGGATATATTAAATAAGAAAAGGAAATTTGGGGATAACGAGACAGTTCCACTAAGTGAGGAGTGCAGCGCTATACTTCAGAAAAATTTTTCTCAGAAATTTAAAGATCCTTGTAGCTTTACAATTCCTTGTGCAATTGGAAAAAGATTATGTGGAAAAGCTTTATGTGATTTAGGAGTAAGCATTAATGTGATGCCTCTATCTATATTTAGAAGGTTAGGTTCAGTTGATATTTCTCCCACTACTGTAATCCTTATGTTAGCTGATCGATCTATCATTTATCCAAAAGGAGTTATAGAAGACGTGCTTATTAAAGTGGATAAATTTATCTTTACTTTGGACTTTATTATATTAGATATGGAGGAAGATTAAAAAAATCAAATTATTTTAGGGAGACCTTTCCTTGTTACTGGACAAGCTATGATAGATGTGCAAAAAGGAAAGTTGACTATGAATATTAATGACCAGGAAGTAACTTTTGATATATTAAAGACTATGAAATATCCAGCTGAGAGAAAAAATAATGATTGTTTTTGGATAGATGAAATTGATTATCTAACTAAAGACCATTTCCAAGAAAGTTTTGACAGTAAGTTAACAGATGAGATTGAAATGGATTTTCATGATGATTCAAAAACTTTATTTAAAGAAGACTGTATGTATGTTCAGGAGAGGTGTGAAATGATGGATGCTACCAAAAATAGTAAACTTTTAATTCCATTTGTTGAAAAATCTCATTAACTTAAGATGAATGTACCCCATACAATTTTAAAGCCTGCCTATTTAGGGAATTCATCTACACAACCAGTCTTTATATCTTTAGATGTGACTCAATCACAAGAAAAACCCAAATTGAATGGTGAACATGATAAAATTATTGAACTAGGACTTGGAAGAGAATTTGAGGATAAATTTCAAATTAAATTTAAGTTGAGAAAGGAGGATAAGGATATTGGAAGACCATTGGAAGAAATTCCTAAGGAATTAGAAAAACCTATTTCCTCAACTATGAGAGATCCTCCATCATTTAATAAATATAAAGGGGAAGAATTGGAAGATAATTTGAAACAAAAGAGTAACATAAAGGATACTGATCCAGAATCTGAATTATTTAAAGAGAATCTGATCCAAAATTTGGGAGACCTTGAAGTATCTTATAAAGATCCATTTCTTATAAATTTCAAGGATGATATTAATATGCAAATTCAGAAAATCAATAGAAGAATATTGGATCTAGAAGGAAATATGTGGAACAATGATATAAATCAAACTAAAAATGTAGAACTGAATGAAAAATTAAAATTTGAGGACTTTATAGGAATCCCTGGATCTGGAAATGATTGGGCGATTGATCGAGGATTACTTAATTGGAATTTTGATCCAGGAGGAATCATATGTCGGGCCCGCGACGTTAAAACCAAGCGCTTTATGGGAGGCAACCCATAGTTATCAGTGTGCTTTGATTTAGTGTGCTTGCGAGTCATGATTGTTTATGTGTTGTTTTGTGTTTTCTTTAGTGCGTATTAGATTAATGTTGTGAGGTTATGCCTTGGTCTTGACTAAATTTTTATATGAATTCTGGTAGTAGAAGGCTGACGAGTCTATTATAACTCAGTTCTCAACCGGAGCTGAGCGTTACCTTGAAGCATGTAGAGTTTGGACTGGACCACTCCATGTCAGTTCTATTACTTCCTTTATCTAACTTTGTTTTCACTAAGTAAGGTCATGAAATTGCTTAATGAACAACATATGAATGAATTGCACTACTTTTATTTATCAGATTATCATTATTAGTGTAGTTTCTTTCGTTAGAAATTGAAAGAAGGAGGGAAAATGTGAGTAGAAAGGAGATCAAATTAACCTCAATTGATATTTCTTTATGAATCTGCGAGTCTAGGTATTTAGTTTGTATGTTTGTGTTTGTGTTTTTGTTACAGCAATTTAGAGATTTGAAGAACACTTAAATATATTCCCATGCCAATGTTTGTCTTGCTTGTTAGACCTTTCTTTAGTTTAATTTTATTCTAGCATGTTTTAGTTTAGATTTAATTTCTATTGCAAATTGTTATGTCTTGATGAATATTTGTAGATGTTTTTGAAAAACCTTTGTGGTAGATATAATTTCTGAACTATTTTTCTTCCTGCTTATATATTCTGTGTTGAATGTCATACATGTTCAAATTCAAGTTAGAAGGAAGGAAGAAAAATATATTTTAAATTTAATATACTTCCTTTAAGTTTAATATTATAAGAAGCATGTTTTAGGCTAGGTTTACTTTCTTCTGCAATCATTCTATCCTGATTATGCATGTATATAAATTTGATAGGATGTTGCAGTAGTTAGTAGATTTATCTTTTATTTTTCTTCCTCCTACATTTTATGGAATTAATTGCAAAATATTTTAAAATTCAAGTTTGTGGGGATGAAAAATGAATTTTTAACAACTTAAATTTTATTTGTCCTAAAAAATGCTATAAATAAATTTGATTTTTGATTGAAAAATAATTATGTGTATGAAGTTATATTAGGGAAATAAAATTTTGAATATAGAAATGAGTAAGAGAATTTAGTTAAAATTTATAGTAGTGATGAAAAATTTAAAGTTAAATTTTTCTTAGTGAAGAAATGATAAGTATTGTGTAACCATCTTTAGTAAGAAATGTTGTATTTTTAGAAAAATAGAAGGATTAGACTTTTGTTTTCAATGTTTAAATTTCTATTATTGAAAAATAATTTTCAAAACTGTTATTATATTTCTAAGTAAAAGATATATATCTACCTTATGCTTTAGGAAAGGAAGGGTGGAATTCAAAATTATTAAAGGCCTATCTAGATATAGTAATCATTGCCTTAAAAAAAAGAGAGAAAAAAGAAGAAGAAGAAAGAAAAGAAAAAGAAAAAGAAAAAGAAAAGATAAGTATAGTATGTGAAAAAGGAAGGAGAAGCTTGAGGATTAAAGGGCCTAATCAAAAATTGGTTCCACACCTGAGCTTTTTAATGTTTAAGATTTAAGAAAATCTTAAGCTTAAAAATATAATATAGTTAGTATAATTATTTTTAATAAAGGTTTTTAAGTAAAAAAAATAAAATGCCTAACCCTTATATTTTGAAAAAATTACAAGTACTTCTGAATTAGATAACAATACATATTTTCATACTCTTTCATCTAAGAGATTTCTAAACTTCAAAATGGTCTCATTTACTAAAATTTTTTCTAAATTTGACTACTACATTTGTAGAACAAAATTTTAGAAACTCCTAAAGAAACTCATACACATGATTTGCTTATGTGGTTTTACATGATTATAGTGTTACTTGAGGACAAGTAACGTTTAAGTTTGGAGGATTTTGATCCAAGATAAAAAGTACCTATTTTTAGTGTTCATTTCATGCCCACTATATGCATATTTTTTAATGATATTACACTATAAAGGAAGGTATTTTGCATAATTTTGCATATTTTTGTTTTCAAGTATAAAAATATGATTTTAGAGAAAATGAAGCAAAAACTATGCAATTTTGAGCCAAAATGAGCAAGAAAAAAAATTCTAACTTAGCACATATTGATATGTCTTTCTATGCTTAATATCTTTTATTTTTCTCACATGTTTTTGAATGAAATTATACTTTTGAGAAGGTTGTTTTTATGTCTATCTTGTAGGTGAAGATGTTAGGAATGCAACACAAATGAAATGAGGCGAAACGGAGTTGAAACGGAGCCAAACGGAGCAAAATGGTGGAGCTGCGCACAGGGTGGCGCCTAGGAGCCAAAACGCAGCGCCTAGGCGCCAGAATCATCCAGAAACGGTTATTGGACGGATTTTTGACGACTTTGGGAGTTATTTTGATGGTGTTAAGTAGTTTTTAGACATTCTAGAAGCGTAGAAGTTATTCCTAATATATATGACATGTGATACAATGTATCTGGACACTTTGGAACTGTTTTAATCGCAAAGAGGTGCGACCCAAAGTGAAGGGGTGTGAAGACTTGGTCAGAGGAGTCTGGCACCTAGGTGCCAGATCCCGGCGCTTAGGCGCCAGAGTCAGTTTCTAGAAGATTCAATGAATGTGGACTACTTTTGAAGAGGTGCCTTAAGAAACCCTTGGCCATTTTAAGAACTCTATAAATAGGAGATATATCTACAGGAAAGAGTGCCTCTCTTGCCTCTCTCTCTCTCTCATGTCTCTTCTCTTTCTCTCTCTCTCTCTCTCTCTCTCTCTCTCTCTCTCTCTCTCTTTCCCTTTAGTCATTTAGAGTCATGAAGATGTAGATTTCTACATCTTATGGAGAGATTGGTGAGGAATTTTGAGATATTTATGTAAGGGATGTACGAGCGGCGAATGGATCGGTGGGAGACTTTGGTGGAGAGATCTTCTTCTTTCCTTCAGAGGGAAAAAGCTAAGTATTGTGTTCTTCATTCTCTTTTAATTGTTGTAAACATTTTCTAGTGGATTTTCTATATTTTAAACGAAGTTTTCTGTCGTGATTTATCCATGCTACGTAAGTGATTTTCTTTACTCTTTCTTTTAAATGAAGAAGTGGCATGTGTAGGAAAATCATTTTTATGATAGAATTAACTATTAAATGCTTCTAGGTGACAGATGGTTGCATAAATATAATAGAATACTAATGAAATAAGTTCCTTGTTGGCACTTAATTTATTACATAATTCTATCAATGGTTTTACTTCTTATGCCATTAATTTCATTTATTTTTGTTTTGTAATAAAATAGATGCATGTTTAGGAATTAAGATTTGCTTAGATATTTTCTTATCAAATTATTGTGATGATATTCATACCGGATCTTCATTTACTTTACAAATTGACCACTTGTATTGTTAAAATCTGTTGAAGAATTCTGAGACCTAGAAGGAGATGAATTATTAACTAGTAGATATCACATGAATCCTTGGGTAGTCGAAGGCCTTGTGCGGGTTATTTAAGGTGAAGTGCAAATAAATAGGGAGATATTGTTTATTGGGCGAAGAATTAATTAGTTTTTAGAGTGACAGACTAAATTCTAATAATTTGGTTTATAGAAAAGGAACGGGTCACTGGTAGGGCCGACCATAGCCACCCTTGGACATCTAGAAGTGTGAGCCTAGATTAACCCATTCTACTAATAAAACATCCTGAACCGATCTATAGATTAGCCAATGTTCTTTATGCCTGGACCAAAGGGTAAAGAATAGGATTGCTTCTATTTGACACTACTACATAAAATTCTAAGCATCTCTTTCCTACACATTATATATATAATTGCAAAAGAAAGGTAGTTTTTAATATCTCGAAATTCTCTAAACCAATTTATCCATAAGTTATCTTTTTATTTAAGAACTTTATTTAGGATTAGTTATTAAAAAAACCTTTTTAATCAAAATTCCAAATTTAGGCCTTATAGAAATAGACTGGAATTAACATAAAGGATTACTTACCTCGCTTCTCACGTGGGATCGATGTCGGGGTTACAAAAGAAAACCCTATATTACTTAAAACGATACGTATACTTGCGTAGTACCCCTAGTGTGTAAAATATTTTCTAAAATTTTACAACATTTTGATTTTATACACTAGCTGCTATTTAAAAATTGGGTCAAGTTTTTGGTCATCTTTTGGAAGAAAAAATTACTGCGTTGTTTGCGGTCGGGTCAGTTACCTCCCATAAAGCACTAGGTTTAACGTCGCCAGCCCGAGAAATGATTCCTCCTGGATCAAAATTTCATTTAAGTAATCCTTCATCAATCGCCCAATCTTTTTTAGATCCAGCGATTCCTACAACATCCTCAAATTGTAATTTTTCTTTCAGCTCTTCCTTTTTGGATTGATTCATATCATTGTTCCACATATTTCTTTATAGATCCAATATTCTTCTAATGATTTTCTCAATTTGCATATTAATATCTTCCTTGAAACTCATAAGAAATGGATCTCTATAAGATACTTCAAGATCTCCCAAATTTTGGACTGGATTCTCTTTAGATAATTCAGATTCTGGATCAAATTTTCTGGGATATTCTCATACCTCATGTTATCTTCTAACGGTCTTTCAAAATCCTTATCCTCTTTTCTCAAGTCAAAGTTCTATTGAAATATATCCTCAAATTTCTATTCCAAGCCTTAATTCAATAACTTTATCATGTTCATCATTCAATTCAAGTTCTTCTTATGATTGAATCAAATCTGAAGATATAAAGACTGGTGGTGTAGATAAATTCCTTAAATAGGTAGGCTTTAAAATTGTATCAGGTACATTATCTTAAGTTCATGAGCTTTTTCAACAGATGGAACTAAAAGTTTACTATTTTCGGTAACGTCCATCATTTTACACCTCTCCTGAACATACATACATTCTTCTTTAAGTAACGTTTTCAACTCATCATGAAAGTCCATTTTCGATCTCATTTGTTAACTTACTCTCAAAACTCTATTAGAAATAATTTTTACTTAGATAATCAATTCCATCCATCCAAAAATAATCATCATCTTTTCTCTCAGTTGGATATTTCATAGTATTTAATACATCAAAAGTTACTTCCTGGTCATTAATATTTAAAGTCAACTCTCCCTTTTGCACATCTATCATAGCCTGTCGAGTAACAAGGAAAGGTCTCCCCAAAATAATTGGATTATCTTTATCATCCTCCATATCTAATACAATAAAGTTTAAAGGAAAGATAAATTTATCTACTTTAACAAGCACTTCTTCTATAACCCATTTTGGATAAATGATAGATCAATCAGTTAACTGAAGGGTTACAGTAGTTGGAGAAATATCGACTAAACCTGACCTTTTAAATATAGATAGAGGCATCACATTAATGGTCACTCCTAAATCAAATAAAGCTTTTCCATAAAATTTTTCTCCAATTACACAAGGAATTGTAAAGCTATAAGGATCTTTAAGTTTTTAAGGAAGCTTTTTTTTAATTACGGTGATGCACCAAAAATATATACTATTTTTGTTATATAATTTTACCTATTTTTGGTGATATTGCACTTTAAAGAAAGTTATTTTTCATGATTTGTTGCAGGTATGATGATTTAGGTGATTGGAGTGAAAATAAGCGAAAAGGAACGAATTCGGAGCTAAAAGGAGCAAAAAGGAGGAAAACAGGTTCTGGTGCTGCAAGCGCCATTTTCCAGAGACTTAACAATTAATTCAACGATAGAGCACCGCCGGCACCCAATGTCGGTGGAATTCAAATTTGAGGAGTTTTGGCGACTTTTTTAAGTGATGCCTACGGAAACATTTGGGATTTCCTTTCTAACTTATAAGTAACTATTTTTGGATGAAAATGGTGTGGTTTTGTGTGTGTGTTCTGAGGTTCTAGAGAGGGAGAGTGTGTGTTAAGTGTTAGGGCTTAGAAGAAAAGTGTGTAAAAGTTAGAATTTGAGAGGAATTCTTCTTGAAGGAGTGAAGGAGAAGAAGTAAAGTTAGAGATTGCTTCTTCCTCTCCATTCTAAGAAGGGAATTAAGTGTTGGAAAGAAGAGAGAAAAAAATTCAAAGGAACTTCAAGGGAATTGCATTGGGGAAGAGAAAGAGATAAGTTGTATTTTCTTCTGTGGTTTGTATGAATTTTCTTTTATATATAAAATCCTGAGTAGTGTCCTGTATCTTTCTTCTTGCATAGAGATGTGATGATGGATTGATGTGGATTTGAAGTGCTTTTAATGTATTGAAGAAATTGCGATGGTTTTCATTTTAAATTTAAATTACTTTTTTTGATCTGGCCAATTGAATTGTTAAAATATCTTGTTGAACATTAATTCTTAAAGGATTTAGTGTCCTATAATAATAATGAAGAATACATTCAACTTACATGGATGAATTGCATAGTTCATGGGAATTGAGTGCAAATAAATAGGGAAATGTGTTTTGATGGACTTCAATTTGGAGGTTTAAGGGTGACAGGCTGAGATCCCTAATTTGGTCCTAAGATTAGTAACTAAACTCGAAGGTTAGCCTTCAGGTGAAGGGTGAGTGGGTATCCTCCTAGTCTAGCCTTAGATTTAGTGACTAAACTTAGGATATGTCCAAGTTCTTTTCATGCTTGGAAGAGGGGGTACTCTTTTAAGGGTAAAGAAACATTTATGCTCATATTTGGCACAATAACATAGATAATCGTTCCATATCATCCCCATATCATATTCTCATTGCAAGAGGAAAGATACTTTTCTCATATATCAAAAACTTTTCAAATATATAGCTTAGTGTGTGCCTCTTAGTTAATTCTGTTTTCAAAGTTATTAGAAGTATTTGTAGTTTGATTAATTGTTACTGTTTTCTGCATAGTGGTAGTAGAAGTAAGCATTAAACTTTAAGTTCAATTTGAGTATCAGATTTCAGTGTTACATTACCTATTATGAAACACATTCTTCTACTTCGTAGCTTCCCTGTGGGATCAATAACCAGGACTTCATTAGAGCTCTGTATTACTTGATACGATACGTATACTTACGTTGAGTGCTTGGACTTTACAAAATCATTATAAACATATATAAATTTGAGTTCATAAATTCTTACAAAATAAAAGTCTGTAAATTGTCCGGTCAAGTTTTTGGCATTGTTGCCGGGGAGGTAACGAAGTAACTAAATAAGTAAGGAAGGAAGTATAAACAATATTTATTGATAATATAATAACTGAAAGCCTTTACTTTGTAGTGTGTAATTGTGTGTTGTTTACTTTTTAAAAGTATTTGTGTAATTGTATATGCGTCGTAGTGGATCTATAGGTTTAGTGCCTTACGATTCACAGTTAGAGTGTACTGTCAGAAAAATTAGAAAATAACAAAAACAAATTAAAAATCCTTATGAAATGGTAAATAATCAAGTTAATCAGAGAAATGATATTGGAAATTTTTCAAGACCTTTAAGAGACTATGCTAACCTAACAGCAGACGAAATTCACACAAATATTCATAATCCTGATGTTGCTGCCAATTCATTTGAACTTAAACCTTCTATTATCCAAATGGTAAAAAATAATCAATTCGGAGGAACACCTAATGAGAATCTAAACTTACATCTCGCTAGTTTTTTAGAACTGTGTGCTACTTTTAAATATGACAGAGTGTCTAGTGATGCTGTCAGACTTAGAATTTTTCCTTTTTCAATAAGGGATAAATCTAAGCCATGGTTAAACTCGTTAGCACATGGATCTATTAGAACTTGGGGAGAATTATCTCAGAAGTTTCTATCAAAATATTTCCCTCCATCAAAGACTGCTAAAATAAGAAATGATATTATATCTTTTTGTCAGTTTGAAGGAGAGTTAATATATGAAGCTTGGGATAGATTTGAAGATCTTCTTAGGAAGTGCTCACATCATGCTTTACCAGATTGGTTAATAATTCAAACATTTTATAATGGTTAGTGGGATCATTGAGATCTATTATAGATGCTACTGCTGGTGGATCATTAATGTCAAAACATTTTGATGAAGCATACGCATTAATTGAATAAATGACTACTAATAATTTTCAATGGCCCTCTGAATGGGTAAATCCTAAGTGAGTAGCTAGTGTTCATGATTCAGATATGATGATTATGATAGTTTCTTAAATTGCAGTCATTTCTAAGAAAATAGATCAATATGGAATGATTTATTCTCAACCACCTCAAGTGTTGGAGGAAAATTCATTTAGACAGATAACAGAATCTCAAACAACTTATGGGGTTTTAAATGTTATTAATATACCTAACAATCCTTATTCGAATTATTATAGCAATGCCAATGTTAACCCACATTAGGGGAACAGTTCTATAAATCCAATTGGAAATTCGAACAATCAAGGAAATACCAATTTTAGAACATCTTATCCTCTTAGATTCAATAGTAACCCACAAATTAAGGATAAGAAGTTGTATACTGAAGAAATGTTTCTGAATATGGGAAATCAATTACAAGCTCAAGGTGTTGCTATGAAAAATATTGAAAATCAATTGGGGCATATTTTCACTGCACTTAATAATAGACCTTCTAGAGCACTTCCAAGTAATGTTGAGATCAATCAAAAGGTAAAAACAAGGAACAACTTAAGGCTATTCAATTAAGGAGTGGAAAAGAATTGGAAACTAGAGTGCAAAAAGAAGTTGAAATAGAAAAGGAGAAGGTGGAAGTCAAAAAAGGTTCAAACAAGATTTATCCAGACCTGGATTATCCTCTTGAGCCAATGAAGATAACTGTTGAAAAACCACCACCAGCATTTCCTAAAGATTGAAGAAACAAAACAGGGATAACAGATTTGGAAAATTTTTAGAGATCCTTAATAAATTAATGATAAATATTTCATTTGTTGAAGCATTAGAATGGATTCCTGAATATGTCAATTTTATGAAGGATATCTTGAGAAAGAAAAGAAAGTTTACAGATCATGAAACTGTTGCACTTAGCGGAGAGTGTAGTGCAATTATTCAGAAGAAGCTTCCAGAAAAACTTAAAGATACTGGTAGTTTCACTATTCCGTCTGCTATAGGTGAAAAAATTTTTGGAAAAGCCTAATGTGATCTGAGAACTAGTATTAATCTTATGCCTTTATCAACTTTCAAAAGGTTGGAAATAGGAGAAATTTCTCCTACAACCGTGACTCTTCAGTTGGCCGACCGTTCCATTACTTACCCTAAAGGAGTGGTGAAGGATGTGTTAGTGAAAGTGGATAAATTTATCTTTCCTGTGGATTTTATTGTACTTGATATGGAGGAAGATAAATAAATTTCAATCATTTTAGGAAGATCATTCCTTGCTACTGGAAGAGTAGTGATTGATGTTCAAAAAGGAGAATTAACTATGAGAGTTAATGATCAAGAGGTGACTTTAATATTTTGAAATCTATGAAGTATCCTTCAATGGAATAAGATAATGAATGATTTAGGATGTAGGTCTGTGAATATTTGAGAAATGATCATTTTGAAGATCTATTTGAAAAAGAAGTAGAGTATGAACATATGTTTGAAGAAGAAATTGAAAATGAAGAAAATTCAGATAGTAAGAAGAATGAAGATTTTGAGTATGTTCAGGAGAGATTCAAAGTATTAGACACTATGGAATGTGGAAATAAAAGCTTAATATCATCTATAATAAAACCTCCTGAACTAGAGATGAAAACTCTCCCTAATCATTTAAAGTATATGTTTTTAGGAGAATCATCTACCCTGCCAGCTATTGTATCTTCGGTGTTAAATGATTATCAAGAATAGAAGTTGTTGGAAATTTTAAGAAGATACAAGAAAGCTTTTGGATGGACTTTGGCAGATATTAAAGGAGTTAGTCATTCGATTTGTATGCACAGAATTTTATTAGATGAAGAACATAAACTGAGAGTTGATCCGCAAAGGAGATTGAATCCAATAATGAAAGAAGTAGTTAAGCAAGAGATTTTAAAATGGCTGGATGCTGGAATTATTTATCCTATTTCGAATAGTGCTTGGGTGAGTCGAATACATTGTGTACCGAAAAAGGTAGGAGTGACTGTTGAAGTGAATGAATGTAATAAAATTATATCCACAAGACAAATTAATGGATGCCGAATTGGTATTGCCTATAGGAAATTAAATGCCGCCACCAGAAAAGATCACTTTCCTCTTCCTTTTCTCGATCAAATGCTAGATAGAATTGCTTGACATAAGTACTACTACTTTCTGAATGGATATACTAGTTACCATTAAATACCTATTGCTCCTGAGGATCAAGAAAAGACAACATTTACTAGCCCTTATGGAACCTTTGCTTTTTGAATAATGCCTTTTGGACTGTGTAATGCACCTACAACATTTCAAAGTTGTATGATGTCTGTTTTCAGTAGTATGATAGATAATGGAATAAAAGTTTTTATGAATGATTTCTCTGTATTTGGGACTTCATTTGAAATTTGCTTGGAAAACTTAGCAAAAATTTTGGAGCTCTGCGAGAAAACAAATCTAGTTATAAATTAGGAGAAATGTCAATTTATGATTGCAGGAGGAATTGTGCTTGGACATAAAATTTCTGAATATGGTATGGAGGTCGATCCTGCTAAAATTAGAGTGATTGAGAGATTGCCACCACCCACTACTGTGAGAGAGGTGGGGAGTTCCTTAGGACGCTGTATTTTACAGGCGATATATTAAGGATTTTTCTAAAATTACCATACCTTTGTGCCGACTTTTAGAAAATGATAGAAAATTTGATTTTAATGATGAATGGTTGAGTGCTTTGGAATTATTGAAAGAAAAATTAATCATTGAACCTATAATTATTTCACTAGATTGGAGAAACCATTTGAACTTATGTGTGATGCGAGTGATTATGCAATCAGAGTAGCATTGGGGCAAAGGCATGATAAAGTTTTCATAGTCATTTACTATGCTAGTAAAACTCTTAATGATGCTCAAATTAATTATACCACTACTGAAAGAGAGTTATTAGCCATAATATTTGCTTTTGAAAATTTTAGACCTTATTTAATTGGAGCAAAAAGTATTGTGCATAGAGACCATTCAACTATCAAATATTTAATGCAAAAGAAGGATGTGAAACCTAGACTAATTAGATGGATACTTCTTCTGCAAGAATTTGATTTTATGATAGTTGATAGGAAGGGAGATGATAACCAAATAGCTGATCATCTGTCAAGATTAGAGTATGATAAATTATCTGAATTTGAGAAGAAATTTACAAAAACTTTCTCTGATGAACAACTTTATACTATTATGGGAAGCAATTTGCCTTGCTATGCTGATATTGTGAATTATATTGTAAATGATATTGTACCATCTGATTTAATAAGGCAACAATAAAAGAAGTTTAAATACGATGCAATATTTTATTTTTGGGATGAGCCCTATCTATATAAACAGTGTAAGGATCTGATTATTAGGAAATGTGTGCCATAAGAAGAAATGAATTTTATTATTCAACGATGTCATGATTCTGAATTTGGAGGTCATTTTGGTGCTGATAAAACTGCCTTTAAGATTTTACAATCTGGATTTTATTGGCCTACTCTTTTTAGAGATGTTTTTAAATATATTAAATAATGAGATCGATGTTAAAGAGTAGGTAATTGTCGGCATATTTTAGGGTTATGTTGTATTTTTGAAAAGAGGTCACCTACAGAAATTCTCGGCGAATTTTTAATTTAATTTAAATAAATAATTTGAAAAGTAGTATTTGATTTTGAAAATAATTTTAAATTTGAAAATTTTAAGATATGAAATCAAACTGATCTCACATCCCGAATAGTTTATATAAACGAGCACCATACCACAAACTGTATATCTATCCCGGAGAGTAGACACACTGCTTGATGATAGGGCTCGGTTAAATAAACTAGAAGATTTGTGACATCCGTTTGGTCTACGAACCAATTTTATAAGCCGACAAGTTCCCCTACTTAATATAAATGAATTAAGCAGGGTTTATATTACACGGGTTCTTAAAGTTCCCTATAAGGGCAAGCCCCTATAGTTAATTACATCTTAAGTGACGAGAATCACCTAAGAAAACTCTCGATAATAATCGGTAGTTCTGCTCTCAAGAATTTCAAAGTTTAAGTTTTCAAAGGATTGAATTTTGGAATTTCAATAGGGAATGGATCAAATTTGGAACATTTTATTTTGGGAATCCAAAGGAAGAAAGGTAGGAGAAATCACAGATTCAAAGCGAACTCCGGTAATTTCCCGACTATCCTATTGTTTGGCTTGGATTTAGGAAAGCCCTAATGTTTATTTAGTATTTTGATCTTGCCAATTTTAATTAGTTAGGACTTGTATTCGTACGATAAAATCATACAAATAGCCTCGAAGATGTGAGGGTTTATGTCGTATCAGACGACTACCTCGGAGTCCTAAGACCGGTTAGGGCTTAATTTACATGATATGATCATGCAGATGCCTAACGAAGAGTTGAGGATTTATGTTGCACTAGGCAAACTTCCTCGAAGTCCTATGGCTTGGTTATTTAATTCTAAGAAAGTTTCTGTTGAAGTAGACTCGAGTTTTGCTCGATGACGATGGCCGTCTTGCCTGCCATGCTCCGAGCTCCTTGTTGCGGAGGTTTAGTTTTAGAAGTCATAAATCAGGAGATGAGAGAAGTGTTTTGGTTTAGAGAAAATCTTAAAATCCAGGTGTTTTTTAATATTTTAATCAAACAAATCTTAAAGTTGATTATAACAACACCGGTTAAGATCCCACGGTTCCATCCTTCCGGCATCGTTATTTTTATCGGATTCACTTAGTCGAGATGAATTTACTAAACTCAACTGAATGAGTTCCACACTTTCATTTAGACCGTGAGAAATCCCGTTAGCAACACGTAGGTTACATCATCCGAGGTATTCCCGATCATCCAACAAGACGTTTTAATTTAGTTGTAGTTGTAGTTTTGTTGTTCTCGTTTGTGATTAGATTTTGAGTTGTTTTATATTTTGAAATGTTGTGGCGGTGAATTTTATCTTGTAATGACTTTTAATTTAGTTTTGGTTTCGGTTTTAGGGACTATCCTAAAGGTGTGGGTTTTCATGCAACAGTTGTTTATCATGCAAGAAAAGTAAAGTGCATTTGCAATAAAGTAAATTGCAAGAAGGTAAATTGCAATAAGATAAAAGCGTACCTGGAGGGTCTTCCCATCATCCCAGGCTTCACTTAAACACAATTCAGAATATTTAAGCATTTAAAGCAAGTTCCTAGGTAAAGCTAAGGGAAGGGTTATGGTTTTCTACCAAGTTCCTAATCCTATAGCTAGTCATTTCCTATGACGTCTAGGTTCTTGTGTTTTGGTTTGAGGATGATTTTCTTCATTAAAGAACAATTAAGTCCAGTTGTTCTTATAAACATCCTATCGTACTGAGGAAGTGCTTAAGACGAATCTTAAACATCTTTTCAATACTTTCAGGGTTGTTTTAAGTCCGGGAGAATTTAATCATACAAATGAATTAATCGTCCGGGAGTTCAGGTTTTGTTATCTTGCTCAGTGAACTAGGACATTTGAATATTCTATGAGTGAAGTAACACTTCACTTAATACTCCATTTAGGAGTTGTGACATCAAAAGCTTTCGAGGGCAAATTGATATTCAAGTGATTTATGATTTAATTTAATTTCAGTTAATGGATTTAAGTTTGGAATAGTGTTCAAGTTGTTTTAGATTCTTTATGTCTTTGGTGATGTTATATTTAATTCAACTTAATTTAATTTTAGTTTAATTTAATTTGGTTTAGTTTTACTTTCAATTTAATTTTTATTTAATTTAATTTAGTTTAATACATTTTAATTTAATTTAATTTAATTTAATTTAATATGTTTTAATTTAATTTAATTTAATGTTAATTTAATTTAATGTGATTTAATTTAATTTGATTTAATTTGATTTAATTTAAAATGTTTTTAATTTAATTTAATTTAATTTAATTTGATTTAATTTGATTTAATTTAATATGTTTTTAATTTAATTTAATTTAATTTAATTTAATTTAATTTAATTTAAATTTTAATTTAATTTTATTTTTTAATTTTAATTTAATATTTTATATTTTTTTTTGTTTTAAAGATGATTTAAATTTAATTGTTAAAGTATTAATTTAATTGAAATTTTAAAAAAGATTTAAATAATTTAACTTTAATTTAATTTAATGATTAAGTCTTTTAGCATTTTAAATTTTAAATTTGGATTATCATTTTAATTAGGAATTAAATATTATTGAGATGATTAATTTAGGGATTCTTAAATTAAAGAACAAATCTCTTCCTAATAATATCCCTATTTTAATAATTCCAATTTTATTATTCTTCCAAATTTAATTAATTATTTGATTAAGGTTTATTTTAATTATTTTTAAATTGTTTAGTAGGTTTCTACCCTTTAATTATTTAAATTTCAATCATCCAAATCAGATTAAGATCAAATATTTTACTTTTTCATTTTATTAAGCCTAAAGTTTTAATTAATGGTTAAAATTTTAATTACCATTTTGCCCTTCAAGCTTACTAATTCCATAACTCACTAAATTGAGCTTAAATGAATTTGAAATTTTTATGTGACTTCACTCATATGTCAATAGAGACATTAGAGGAGAAAATGTGATTTTTCTGTATTTAATTTATTTATGTAATTATTTTTGGTGGAAAATAGGGATTTTCAAGGAAAATTTAATAATATGACCAAGGGAAAGTTTCTGTCCTTAAGAAAATTATGGGACTTTCCTAATGACCAGAGGACCACTTGGACCAATTTTGGTGAATTTTCGAATTATATTCTTTTTATTATAATTATTTTGAGTTTTTGAGTATTAATTAATTTAAAAATAAAATAAAGGTTGAAAAATGAATTTTATATTTTTCAAAAATCTCTCTGATATCAAGGAAATCAGAGAACCAATTTTTACAATTTTTTGATTTTTCTTTGATTTATTAGAATTGTTTTAGTGGGAATGCTAAAAAAAAATACATTTTTTTTATTTTTAAAATTACCCTAGGGCTTTAAAATTTAATATCTCATCATATAGACTTAAGAAAAATATGGGGTTTGTTCCTAAGTGATTAAAATTCAAAATTTGACATTTTTGTGAATTTTATTATTTTTGTGATTTTTATTATTTTTTAATTATTAAAAATATTAAAATAATGCAAAAAATCAACTTTTTTAGAAAATTGAAATTTTAATTTTCTTAAATTCCCCTGATATCAGAGAGGCTCCACAACTAATTTGGTGAATTTTTGAAAATCATTTTGAAAGTTATGAATTTTTTAAGTTTAATTTTGGCTAAATGGCTTAATCAACTCAGTTGATAGGGCTAACCAAGTCCAATTGACTTCAAAATTTTATGGTGGGTTCCTCTGATCCTAAAGGTCAGTGATTTCAAGTCAATTTGATGTATGATTAGCTCTAATTAATTAAAACTTCATTTTGGGTGTTTAAGCCAATTAGGGTTATTCCAAGTGAGTTAACTCAAAACCTATTTTTCCTAGGGTCCTCTAGTCATAATAAACATCACCAAATTTTCCTAGAATTTATTTCACAATATGCTAATTATTGGAATTAAAATACTCAAACTAGCAACCTAGAGTTGAAAAATCAATAACTCTTCATAGGGATGGCCTCTGACTTTGGAAAATTCAGGGAATGTTCCCAAATTTAGAGGCTTCAAAAGCCCTATGGTCTCATGTCATCGTGAATTGTATACATGCATGGAGAATTGAAAATGTACAGAGAGTAAATAAATTATTAAAAATCAAATACTTAATGAAATTAAATGATTTCTTTTCCACATTATTCTCCTCTGTTCACTGAGCAAGAGGGTATTTTTATTTTATTTTTATAATTTTTCTACACAAAGTTATGTATTTTTGAAGTTTAGGGAATTAAATAAATAGGAAAATAACCTAATTTCCTACTTATCCGCGCGGTGCCACGCCATCCTCGGTAGCTCCGAAATGCCGCGTGTCGTGCTGCCATTCGACGCCGCCGTTTGAGTCAGCAGCCCGGGTCCGGCCTTCCGCGTATCATCTGCCGATCCGACCCAATCTGAGCCGTCCGTCTGCGTGTGTATTGAATGAACGGCATCCGTTCATCGTCCCCAAGCCTCCTAGCCCGAGAACCGTCCATCTTATAGGCTTAAGATCTTACTCGATACTTGACCAAATTAAACATTCTTATGCTCTATGGATTCATCTCGAGAAGACGAACACATCCATACGGTTTATGTGGCATGAAATGGACTCAATAAAAATGGAGAATGTTCAGAAGCTCGGGAAGAAGAGTGAGACCATACCTTTGCTCAGAGAAGTGTGGCTTCGATCTGAGGGTTGTGTCACCTTCGATTGAGTCTAAGCAAGCTCCAGATGAAGTCTCCCGGCTCAGTGAATTGCCTAGGTATGATTTCGACCACGACCGATTACAAAGCTTGGAGTCCGGAACGGATGGGTGACCCGGAGAGGGGCTTTCACCTGGGAACTTCTCCTCTTGACCTTGTGCGGGTGTGGGTGAGTTTAATTTGATTTTGGTGGAAGATTTGGGAGTGTCTCGTTACGGCTCGAGAATTGAGCTCCAAAATTGAGTTCGATCGGTGGGGATTAGGGCAGGAGGACAGTAGGGATCAAATGCTCTAGGTGTGGGGAGGGTCTGGAGTGATTTTGGCAGAGTTTCCTTAAGGTTGATTCAGCACCACCCTCATGGCCGAGAGAGGTGGGGTTTAAATAGAGCTGGCTGGAGGGCCTTCCAGGGGGAGTTAGGGACTGGGATCAGCTGCTCTGGTGAGGAGAAGAATATCCATGGTGGCCATTGGGCATGGGGCAACTCAGCAGGTGAGAATTACAAGCTTGGGCTCACATGATGCTCTCGGGTGTGGTGTTTTCCGGCGGCCCGAGTGGTCGGCCGGCGAGCAAGGGTCACCATCTTGACCGGGGAGGTCAGGGCTTGGCAATGGTGAAGTCAATTGGGCTTGGACATGTGTAAAGTGCTTGGATTAAAATGGTATGGGGTAGAGGCCATTTTGGCTTGATTTGGATCAACCCATCCTTTTGGGCTAGGTGCACCACCCAAGGCCTAGGTTTGGGCTGAAAAGAGTCACTTGGGTCAGCTAGGAGAAAATGGTGTGGTCTCCATCAAAATACTTTAAGTTAATTTTGGGTTATGGTGTTGCATTAAAGAGGTTAAAATGGCTTAAGGAAGGCTTAGGAAAGGACTCCCTCCTCTTGCCATTAATGGCTTGGTGACAAGTCAAACCCTCCATGGCTTCATGTGGCTTGTCCATGGCTTGCATGTGGCTTCATTTGGCTCATCCTTGGCTTAGGAAAAGTGGATCCATTTATATGAAAAAGGAATTTGGGAATTTTGGCAATTTAGTGAAAAATTTAGATGGTGCTTAATTTAGGTTGATTTGATGATTGATTTGGGACTTAGGAATTGATTCCAATTAAAGGGATGATGAGAAGGAATTGTCATGTGGGCTTTGGGCTTTTGGATTTCACTTTGGATGGGCTTTCAAGATGGTTTAGAGAGTGGGCTTTTAGATTTCAAAACAAATTTTAGGATGAAAATTTTGCAAAGGATTGGATCCAATAAGTGTTGAATTTAATTTAGGAATGTTTCATGAATGATTTGAAATCAATTTGAAGTAGTTTGGGCTTGAATTGGGTTGGATTTGGACTTCTTTGGTAAATGGGCCAATGTAGGTCAAATTGGACTAACTTGGGCCAATGTTGGGCTAGGGTTGAAATTGATGTAAAATAAATGTTGTGAAATATTTATGGGAGTGTTTCAAAGAGATTTTGGCTTTGGTTGGGTTTTGATTTTGGGGTTTGGGCTTATTTGGGTTAGGTTTGGGTTTAGGTCAAAATTGGGACTTTTAGCTTTGGGTTGAATTTGAGTGGGGTTTGGGTTCAAATTTTGGGCAAATCATGTTAGTATTTTGTTTTTGGGGATGTTAAGGAAGGTTTAGAAAAGGTTTGGGGTTAATTGGAGTTGAATTGGGTTGGTTTGGGCTAACTTTGGGTCATGGGTCCAAATTGGGCTTTAAGGTTAAAAGTGAAATTGGATTCAAATGCCAATTAAATTGGACTTGGATTTGGTCTAGATTGGTGTTGGGGATGTTGAATTGAAGTTTAGAATTGAATTGGACCAGAATTTGGGTCAATTGGGTAGGTTTGGTTTGACATTGGGTTCATTTTGGGTTAAAATGGGTCAAATTGGGGATTTTGACAAAAGTGGGGTAAATTGACAAAATTGGCCCATGGTGTAGTTGGACAAAATGAAATTGGGAATATTTGGGATTTTCCGAAATTTTCTGGGAATTTTCTGAATTTTTGGATTTTTTGGCTAAGAAGGGCATTTTGGGTATTTGGAGGGTATTGGGGGGTATTTTTGGAATTTTTGGTATTTTTGGCTATGGATGATCAATTTGATTGGTGAGGAAATGTTTAGGAATGGTTTTGGGGAATTTTGGGTGATTTGGAAATTTTGGAGGATTTGGGTAATTTCGAGGGTTTTGGGTAAGTTAGGCGGGTGTAGGGTCCACTGGATCAAAAATTAAAAATTTAGAAAATTGAAGATTGGGTAATTGTAAGTGGAATGAAATCATTTTGGTTGAGCCATGAAGCCATATCAAGCCCACATGAGCCATGAAGGGACTCATTTGAGGCATCCACTATGTTGTTCCTAACCCTCTTAGCCAAGGGCTTAGGGGTTAAGGACCATCCATGTGAATTACCTTCATGAGTCAGGAGGTCAAGTTAGGTATGGGTGTGTTTTTAGGAGGTGTGTGAAAGTGTAGTGTATAGGTGTAATGTGTGTGTAAGTCAGCCCTTCACCAGACCAGGCCACCCGAGGCGGTCCCAAGGCCTAAGAGTGCTTATAGAACTCATCCTTTAAACTTCCACATTCGATTTCAACCCTCTAGGTGATTAGGGGTTTACAATCAAGTTTGTGGAGTTTGCGAGGAGTTAAGAAGTGGTTTGAATTTCTAAGTGGTGGGTCCCAATTCTAATCCTCTAGGATAATCAAAGGAAAAGCCTAAGGCTAGATCCTAAGTACTAAAGAGAAGAAGAGAAGACCTCATCAAAAATGAGGTCAACAATTAAAGTTGTAGCAGCATCCACATTGTATTGTAATTCTCCCTTTCCCTGGCATCCATCTCCGGGGTTCTGAGTAAGTGTTTTCTCTTAGGCGACTCGCTCGACCCATTCTTTTCAAATCCGGATGCGATCCACGATTTGTTGTTGTTTGTATTCGAGAACACGTTTGTATGTAGCTCGAGGCCTTCTAGTATATTGATCCTCCCGCCTCTAATTCTCTCGAAGTATTCAAAAGTTTGCTTCTCGACATTCCGCATTCTTTCTAGCTCGTATTCCGGAATAATCCGCAAATGGCAAGGCCTGGTGACGTACTGTGGGATATATGGCTCAATCCTTTCGCGTTCTCCTGCATACCTCAGCTCCTCAGGGATGGTGTCCGTCGGGACATCCTCCGGGGTTGCTTTTGCAACAAGGTTATGCATTACTGGTGGCTTTATCTGGTGGCGTGGTAGCCTCCCTTCTTTTGATTTTCTTGAGATTTCCCTGGTCTCTTCGTTATCCTCGGAGTCGGCCTCCTTTCTTCGAGTTCTCGGCGAACCGGTATCCTCGAAGTATATGTCTTGGTAGTAGCGACCGCCTCGTCGTGTCTGGTCCGCTTGCTAGTTTAGTTAACATCTTGCGGATACGGCGATTTTTATTTCTCCGCCGAGTTGTTGTGAGAGTAGCTCTTCGTACTTCCTGAATTTCTGTGGGCGCGGCGCTGACAAGCCTGCCCTCTGCTGTAGCAACTACAGACTTGATTTTCTTGTCCTCCTCAGTGTTTGTTTTCCTTTTCTTGCTGCCGGGTTGGTGCTTGGGCCACCACTTCGGTCAACTGGGACCCAGTCACTTTCCTCATATTGCAGGCCTGCTGGTGCGAAGTCTGAGTCAATCTCTATTATCGCTCCATCTTTCACCCTCTTTTCGTCGAGTGCAAGGCTTACGCCATTTCTAAAGTTCAGGACCAACCGCCCGTTCGACATTTCCCTGCGAAAAGACAAGGAAAAGGATCAGGGGCTGTACTAAGAACAAGAACATTAAGAAAATGTTTATTAGAGACGAAGTTTTTTTTATTATTATTACTTTTGTACTTTTAAATTCAACAGGAATGAAGTGGGAAAAGATCAAGAAAAAGATTTTGATTTGGAAGATAAAACAAGGAAAACATATTATCATGATTTTATTTATTTTAGCACATTTTTATTATTTTTGGGTTCAGACCCAGTCATAAGTAATTACTTCGCCCGTGCTTCTAGGGATGAAGAATTCATTCCTTCCAAAACATCAGGTAGCGTAATACTTTTTCAAGTATCGTCCGTTGATCGGAAGCATGTGTCGTTCTCCTAGGCAATTCACTAGTTGGTAAGAGCCTCCTGAGTAGACTGCCTCAACCACAAATGGCCCTTCCCAAGTGGGTTCAAATTTTCCTCCTATCTTGCGGTGTGCAAGGATAGGTCTCTTGAGAACGAGAACTAAGTCACCAACTTTGAAGGTTCTTGGGCGGACCAGTCTGTCATGGGCTTAAAACCATCTTAGCTTGGTATAGTTCTAAATTCTGCTGCGCTGCAAGTCTTTTCCCTTCCAGGCTTTCCAATTCCTCTAGTCGTAATTTGGCATTCTCTTCTGTCGTGATTTTGTTTGTAACTCGCAATTCCGAGTGAAGGAAGATTCGGACCTCTAAGGGTAACACTGCCTTGGACCCATACACCAGAGCGTAAGGTGTCGCTTGAGTAGGAGTTCTGAAGGTTGTCCGGTAGGCCCATAAGGCTTCTAATAACTTCTCGTGCCAATTTCTCTTATTATCGTCCAAAGTTTTCTTTAAAATTTGAACAAGAGTTTTATTAAAAGCCTCGACCAAGCCGTTTGCTCTTGGGTAGTAGATCGTTGAATACCGCGGCCGATTCCGTGTCTCCCGACAAAATTGTTGATTTGCGTGCTTCGAATGCCGACCCATTATCCGAGATGATCTCGCGCGGCACTCGAAACGGTAGACAACTTGGTTCTTGAAAAGCCGTAGCACGTGGTGTGCTTTCACTTCTCTGAGTGGAACTGCCTCTGCCCACTTGGAAAAATAATCTGTAGCCGCAAGAATGAAGCGATGTCCTTTTGAAGATGGTGGTTCTATCGGACCCACTATAATTGTGCCCCAACACTCAAATGACCACGATGCAATTGTCGGATGTAGCACATTTGGAGGTTGGTGTAGAACCACTCCGTGCACTTGGCACTGGAGACAGCTCTTGGCGACTTTCATACAGTCGGTTATCATTGAGGGCCAGTAGTACCCTAGTCTTTTAATTTTCATTTTCATTTTCGGACCCGACCGGTGAGCGCCACGAGTCCCGAATGCACCTCTTTAACAATTTCACGGGCCTCGGACCCACTTAGGCACCTTAGCCACATTTGATCGAAAGACCTTCCGTATAACGTGTTGTTTATTAATGCGTAGGACGAGTTCTTTTCTTGATCGGATGGGCTAACGACCTATCGTCCGGTAGTTTTCCTGTTTGCGGTGTAGTTCATTAATGGCCGCCGCCAATCTTCGTGTTTTCACGTCACTTCGTTGCAATTGATTCTTCTTCTTTTTCTGATTTGTGTATTGTGTCTATGTCGAGCTGTGATAGGACCTGACGTCCGCGAACTGACACTCCCACTGATTCACCTTGCAAGCATGCAAATTCTTTTGCGAGGCGGGCTAACGCATCTGCTAAAGCGTTTTCTTTTCTGAGAATTTTGTAAATCGTCACATTCGGAATCTGTTCCAACAACTGTATGGCATACTAGAAGTATTGCTCGAGTCTTGGCTTTAAAATTCTGTACTGTCCGGCGATTTGTTGAATGATCAACTGTGAATCCCCGTAGATGTTTATGTTTGTTATCCCCATTTGAATAGCTAGTTCCAGTCCTGTTATGAGGGCTTCGTATTCTGCTTCGTTGTTTGTACATGGCTCTGTCAAGTGGTAGGAGTATCTTAACATCCCCAGCTCCGGTGTTATAAAGGTTAGTCCGATTCCTGCCTTACCGGGCACTATCACTTGCGATTCTTCGTCTTTGTGTGTCGAAGATGCTCCGTCGAAATATAATTCCCAACGTTGATCAACGGGGTCTTCTAAGTTCATTATTTGTTCATCTGGCAAGTCATCATTGAGAGGAGATTCTGCCAGCAAAGGGTGTCTTGCGAGGAAGTCTGCTAGGACTTGTCCCTTTACGGCACGAAGAGGCACGAAAGTTATATCGAATTGCAATAATATCATTGACCACCTGGCAAGTCTGCTAGAAAGCGTTGAACGGGTCATCAAGTATTGCAATGGATTAAATTTCGAGATCAGGTTGACCTTATGAGAAAGCATGTAGTGCCTGAGCTTTTGAGCGGCGAAGATCAGGGCCAAACAATGCTTTTCAATTGTGGGATACTTTATTTCCGTCGGATATAAACGACGGCTTAGGTAGTAAAGAGCATTTTCTTTACCCTCATCATTGACCTGGGCTAACAGGGCTCCGAGAGAGTCGTCTAAAGCCGCGGTAAAAAGTATCAACGGTCTACCTGAGGTCGGGTCTGCTAAGACAGGAGGTGTCATTAAATATTATTTAATGTCCTCAAAGGTCCTCTGGCATTTCTCTTCCCAAATAAATTTGGCGTCCTTTTTAACTAATGCCGAGAAAGGCTGACACCTACCTGACAAGTTCGAGATAAAGCGTCGAAGATATGCCAACTTCCCTTGAAAAGATCGTAGTTGTTTTAAGGTTACGGGAGGTGGCATTTCTAAGATATCTTTAATCTTTTCCGGGTCGATTTCAATTCCACGATGTCGGACAACGAATCCTAAGAATTTCCGGAGGTGACGCCGAAGGCTCATTTTAAGGGATTCATCTTAAGGTTAAATTGTCTTAATCGTTCGAAAATAATTCTCAAATCATACAGGTGGTTTTCCTTTACTTTGCTTTTGATGACTACGTCATCCACGTAGCATTCAACTTGATTGTGGATGAGATCATCAAAAATTCTTGTCATCGCTCTCTGGTAGGTCGCTCCTGCGTTCTTTAGTCCGAATGGCATCACTGTGTAGCAATATACTCCGATCGGCATTCTGAATGCTGTAAGTTTTTCATCTTCCGGAGCCATTTTTATCCGGTTGTATCCCGAAGATCCATCCATGAATGAGAATATTTCATGTGTTGAAGCAATGTCGATCATTAATTCCGGGATCGGTAGAGGGAATTCATCTTTTGGACATGCCTTGTTTAAATCTCCGAAATCCACACAAATTCCGATCCGACCATTCTTCTTCCCGACTGGTACCACATTGGCTAACCAAGTCAGGTATTGTTCTTCACGGACAAATTTAGCGTCTATTAGCTTTTTAACTTCAGCTATGACTTGCTGTTCAATTTCTAGACGCATTCTCTTGGAACCTTGTCTGACTGGAACAGAAGTAGGATCCACTCCTAGCTTATGGACTGCGACCTCTGGAGCTAATCCTGGCATCTCATCGTAGCTCCAAGCAAAACAGTCTTTAAATTCCATTAATAACTTGATTATTTCTTCGGAGTCTTCTTTATTGAGTAAGGAGCTAACAAAGGTAGGTCTAGGCTCTTTGCTAGTATGATCACTGAAAAATTTATTAAGAAATTCATACCTATTTTTGATGAAATTGCACTTTAAAGATTGGTATTTTCTTTATTTTATTGCAGGAATGGAGAATTTAGGTGATAAAAGCAAAAATCATAAAAAAGAGCGGATTTGGAGCAAAAAGGAAGAAAATAATGCAATTTGTACTGAGTCGCCGACGGCGAGATCGAGTCCGCCGACGGCGAGGTTACGAGGAGACATTTCTGAAGGATTTATAACTGTCTCGCTGACAGCGAGCCCGAGCCCGCCGACGGCGAGATAGCGCGGTTTGAAGATCTTCAGAAGCCTCGCCGACGGCGAGGTAGTTCGTCGCCGACGGCGAGCTAGTTCAAATGGCACGGATACATTGAACCCGGACACTTTTTGAAGAGATGCTTACACACCTCTTGGACCTTTGCTTACCTCTATATATAGAGGCCGAAAATCAGTCTTTTGTGTGTTATTTTTTTGTGTTGTGTGCAATATTTTAGTCTTTTGTCTAGTTTTGTGTGCAGTTGTGTGTCTTTAGTGAGTCTTTAGTGAGTTTAGTGAGTAATTAGTGAGTCGTGCTGTACTGGAAGGAAGAGTCAAAGGAACTACGAGGAGTCCGTCAGGGATAAATCAAGATAAGTATTTGTATTTATTGTTTTTTAACTTTAAATGAAATCCATGCTTAGTTTAGTTCCCATGCATTCTGAGTAGTTTATTTAGTCTTTCTCCCTGTTTATGAAATTAAGTGACTTGATGAAATTAAGTTCCCATGCTCCACGACAAAAACGTCGAGTAGAATTCGACGAAGACCGATTCATCAATGCACGAGCACAGGCTAAATATTTTGAAAACATACAAGGAAGAAAGTGCATTGCGGATCGGGTTTTCAAAAATCCGGGAGGAGAAGTAGAGCGGATTATTAAGGAACGAGGTTGGGAGAATTTCTGTTACGTTCAATATAGAGCAGCTGTAGAAGTGGTTAAAGAATTTATGCCAATTTGACTGCCGCTGAAGATGCACCAGTAAAGGTACGAGGGTTTTTTGTAGATTTCAATGTTGCAAGAATTAACGCGTTCTATGAAGTTCATGACTCGCACTTTAGCGAGTATGAAACTTTTGGAACGATGGAAGGACCACTGGAGGAAGTCATTAACTTTCTCACTGATGGAACCGGAGTTTGGAAAATTAAGCGACAGGAAAGAGTGAATTTTCCTCTTTCTAAATTAAATGCGATCTCAAAGCTCGACATTACTTTATTTGTTCTACTCGTTACCCACATATCACCACGGTGAGGTAACACGAGATAGAGCAATCCGAATTTCTATATTCGGAATAACGGGAGCATCAACATCGGGAGAATTATTTATCAAAACATCCCGGCCACTCCTCGAAATGAGAGTGGAGCTGGATCGGGACACCTCTGGATTAATTTTTACACTCGCCAACTCTGCGAGTTGAGGCTAGAGATAATGAAGAATGGGTAGAACCAATGAAACCACTCACAAACTGCTAATATTAAGAAGTATGAATCTCATGAAGGGTGGAGAGCAGGAGTAAGAAGTTATTTCACTCGGTCAGTAGAGATATACCCTCTACTATCCATGAACCTCCCGAGCCTACCACCCCTACCCTACAAGATCCGATGAATGAATTGACACTCTGCATAGGAGAAGTTTTGAGCGGTTTGGAGAGACAATGGGGAGAAGATTTGATCATTTTGATCAAAGAATTGATAATCTGGAGAGGAGACATGATTATGATAGCGAATATCTCCAGCGACATTCGGAATACGAGATTGCATACTATGAAGCTAAACGTCGTTATAGGAGTGGTGATTTAGATGTTGTCTTTCCCGAGTGCCCCCGATATTCACGATATCATCCTCGCTTCGGTCTTCTCGACCTACGGATCGGGGAGGAGATGATATAGCACGGGACTTTGGTCTTGAAGATTAGGACTTTATTTGTTTTATTTGTTTGATGTTAAGTTATTTTGAAGACTTTATATATTTGTAATATTCAGTACTTTATGTTTTGAGACATTGGATGTTTGTTAGATTATTTGCTTGAATTGTGATAATAGTTTAGTTATTGTTTTTGTGTTAGTTAATTGCATTTGTTTTTATGTTAAATAGGATGTTAATTTTCTTTAATATGTTTTTATTTTATTCTGTATTGTTTTAAGTTGTAAAATTGTTAATCTGTTAGTTCAATGTTTTTAATATATTAGTAATTCATATGTGTAGTGTAGAGTTAATTTTAATTGTTATATTTAATACTTATCTTAGATTTTATCCCTGCATTTTCTTTAAATTGTTATATATATATGGAGAATACTAACAGTACAGGTTCAATGAAAAATGAAAAAGCCCGCAAAAATTTCAAAGAAAAAGAAATACCTAAACTTCAAAGGTATGATTTATTTACTTTCCCTTTTTCATTATTTAGAATAGATATAAAAATTTAAGTTTGGGGGGAGTAAAATACAAATTTAGTTATTAACTTGTTCTCAATTTCTATTTTCAAATTATTATAAAATGATTTTTATAGCAAATTTTTCAATTTAATTAATATGAATTATTTTATTTAATTATTATAAAAGGTTAAATGAAATATTTCTAGTGCTTTAATTAATTAAATAGAATAAAATATTTGGTTAAAGGGAATGAGAATATAGTAAACTATTTTTAGTAAGGAAAACTATATTCTAAAATTAAAATTTTTAAGTATTCAAGTGAAAAAGAAAAGATTGAAAATCAATAAAGTAAAAACTATGAAGTATATATAAGCTAAGAAATATTCCTAAGTTTCAAATTTAGGAAGATGAAAATGAAGTTCAAAATTATTAACAGGCTCTCCAGATACAGTAAACCTCATTAGAAAAAAGAAAAAGAAAATAAAAGAAAAAGAAAAAGAGAAAGAAAAAAAGAAAAAGAAAAAGAAAAAGAAAAATGAGGAGAAGCTTGAGGAGATGCCTTATCAAAAATTGGCTTCATTTGAATTAACCTAAAAGAAAAAAAAAAAAACTTAGATATTTCCAAACTTGTATTTATGGATTAGAATTTTACCTAATAGTGTTTTCTTGAATTTCTTATCATATGAATATCTTAAGTAGTTATTCTTTTAAATATAGTCATTCCCGAAATGAATAGTAAGCTAGAAATCTTAGACCTGATAACTAATTTATTTCTATAAGATTAATTAAATTACATGAATTATTTTTATTTAACTTTATTATATTAATTAATCTAATTCATAGTTTATTTGAATTGAAAAATCTTACTATAGAAATCATTATTTTTTATGTAGTACTAAAATTACTTGAGGACAAGTAATAAGTAAGTTTGGGGGATTTTGATCACTGAAAATTTATTAAGAAATTCATACCTATTTTTGATGACATTGCACTTTAAAGAAGGGTATTTTCTTTATTTTATTGCAGGAATGGAGATTTTAGGTGATAAAAGCAAAAATCATAAAAAAGAGCGGATTTGGAGCAAAAAGGAAGAAAATAATGCAATTTGTACTTAGTCGCCGACGGCGAGATCGAGCCCGCTGACAGCGAGGTTACGAGGAGACATTTCTGAAGGATTTATAACTGTCTCGCTGACAGCGAGCCCGAGCCCGTCGACAGCGAGATAGCGCGGTTTGAAGATCTTCTAGAAGCCTCGCCGACAGCGAGGTAGTTCGTCGCCGACGGCGAGCTAGTTCAAATGGCACAGATACATTGAACACTGGACACTTTTTGGAGAGATGCTTACACACCTCTTGGACCTTTGCTTACCTCTATATATAGAGGCCGAAAATCGATCTTTTGTGTGTTATTTTTTTGTGTTGTGTGCAATATTTTAGTCTTTTGTCTAGTTTTGTGTGCGGTTGTGTGTCTTTAGTGAGTCTTTAGTGAGTTTAGTGAGTAATTAGTGAGTCGTCTCTGTCTTGGAAGGAAGAGTCGAAGGAACTACGAGGAGTACGCAGGGATAAATCAAGATAAGTATTTGTATTTATTGTTTTTTAACTTTAAATGAAATCCATGCTTAGTTTAGTTCCCATGCATTCTGAGTAGTTTATTTAGTCTTTCTCCCTATTTATGAAATTAAGTGACTTGATGAAATTAGAATAGAGATACTTTTATATATTAATAAATTGTGATAATTTTTACTTAAAACTTAATTTACTTTTCAATCGGCCATTTGATTTGTTAAAATGTGTTGATTTACAACTATAGTAAAAATTACATCTGATATTCGGGAATTCAAAAGCCTTGGAAGGAAGGTGCAAATAAATAGGGAAATAATATCACTGGGCGTAGAATTGAGCATTTTAGTGTGACAGACTAAAATTTTCAATTCGGTCCTATTGTTTGAGAGCTGAAGTGTAGATGTTAGCCCTCAGGCGAGGGGAACGTGGGAGCTACGAAGTGGCGGTCGGTATCCTCCCGGCCTAGCCGCGGATTCGGTAATCAAACATAGGATTGAGTCAATATTCTTTACACCTGACCAAAGGGTAAAGAATAGGAATGCTCCTATTTGTCACAATACCTTAAAATTATCTATTTAAATTCATCAATCACTTAAATTTCTAAACAAGGGGAAAGATACTTTTTCTAAATAGTTAAGACTTATTTAGTTTAATTTCCTGCACTTTTAATACGTATTAATTCTCTACTTAGTTAAGTTACTCGATTAGAATACTTAGTTTACTTTATTGCGCTTAAATTTAGAATTCCAAATTTTCGTATACTAGTTTTATTATTATTATTATTTTAAAATTAGTTGTTATTTAATTTTCTCTTTCCCCGTGGGATCGATAACCGAGGACTCCACTAGAGCCCCGTATTACTTGATACGATACGTATACTTGCGTAGCATCCACAACATAAATAATTACAATTCTATACATATAATATAGCGGGGTCAAGTTTTTGGCGTCGTTGCAATTAAATTAAAAATATCATAATATAAAATTGTGGGTCATAGTACCTAAGTTAACTTCCATTAACTTATCTATTGTAGATTTGATCTCTTCTTCGAACTCTGGTGGAGCGTTTCCAATTTGTAAATCTTCAAGTTCTTCTATAGCTTCCATGCAGTTTTCATTAGACTCGCAAGTGACAACCAAGCAAAATTCGGTATCGTCAGTCGATCCTACCGTGCCGAATCCGAGACCATGCCTTGAATTAGGTGGACGACCGGAGTTATTCCATAAATTTTCAAAATGTTGTGATTGACCTTTTGTCCATTGTCGAGGTAAGAAACCACGCTGAATTAAATTTTGCACACAGGGAGAGTACCACCCAAAAGGTAATTCCATTAATTCTGATGAAGTAGCATCTTCAAATTGTACATCATTTTCAGTTTTGGACGAAGGAGCACCACGGTAGAATTTGATTGGCTTTGCACCGCCGCTACGTACCTCTTTGACCACCATACCCTCGATCTTATTAGAATGGATCGGGGTCAGGGTCATAGTATGTACATAGTGGTTAATCTTCTCGTACATCGATTTATATTCCTCGTCCTTTTCATCTTCGAGAGGGATCCTGAATTGCGGCTTCTTCCGACTTATTGTCGCTGCTTCTCGCTTGATCTCTTTTTCTTCTTCAGCACTTCTTCCCAATCAACATTGATGGCTGGTTTCCTCTGTCCAACTGTCCTAACGTCTCTGCCACGACCTCGTCCCCGGCCTCGACCTCGGATGCGAGTTGTGGAGAAACCTTCACCATCTCGCTGTAAGGGAGTGGTGAGTGACTGTTGGACTAGAACTTCAGGTTCTTCGTCGTCCCGAACTTCCTTTGCTTCATTTGTTATGGTATCTCTGGAGAAGATTGTTTTCTTCAGCGGTGCATAATAAGCTGCATCTTCATAGATTCCAATTTCATGTATGGAGAATGGTTGTAAGTCACCTTTGATGCACTGTTCCCCTTCATCGTAGTATTTGATGCACTGATCTAGAGACGATGGTACCATCCGGTTTTCATGTATCCATGGTCGGCCCAGTAGAGCGTTGAATGACGTTTCTGAATCAATTATGTGAAATTTCGCGATTGTCTTTGCTAAGTCACCGGTCTTCATTAGCAGTGTTATTGATCCGAGGGCTCTTTCTCCTTTCTGGTTGAATCCTCTTAATAACATTTTGTCCGCTTCGAGCTCGCGAGCATCAATCTCCAAGTATGCTAGCGTTTGAAGGTTCATTATATTGATTGATGCTCCTGGATCCACCAATACTCTGGAGAGTGTAAACTTCCCAATTGTAACTGAATTGTACAACGGTCGGTTGTGATCTGCTGTCCCAAGTAATAGGTCATTGTCCATGAAGGTAACACCTCGTTGTTCCTTTAACGAGCAAACCTCATCTAAGGAATCTCCGATCATTTGAGCTAAGCAAATTTCGGATCAAGTAAGGCCTTGATCGAGCTTCTCTCATCTCCTTTGATAAGATGAGAGCGTCGTAGATGCTCGGTTTGGCCGGTAGTTTCCTAAGATGGGCTAGCACGTTGTAGTCCACTTTATTTCCATGTGTCTCGATTTCTTCCCGAATGGGTATTCCTTCTCTAGGGTTGGTTCTTCCCGAACAACCACACGCTTTCCTTTGTCTTTTGGACCCATTCTCGGAGGTAGAACTCTTCCACTTCTTAAGTTGACTTCGTAATTTCTCCCGAATCCGAGTATTGAGTTTCTTGGTGTTTCCTCTCGAATCGGAATGACGAGTTCTTCGGATTAGCTTCGAGTGCCGAAGGCTCTAACTCTATTGTGATCGGAGTTCCTCGAAACTCGCAAATAGATTCATTGCTTGTTGAACTCTCGTAGCCTCCTTGGTGGGTGTCTTCTTTGTCATTGTGATCGTCGAGATTGTGTATGATTTGAGAATTGTTACTTGTATCGGAATCGATGTCCGGATTAGGTTGATTGTCGCTAGTTACATAATCGTTAGAAATAGTCAAAACGTAGCCAACGCCATAACCCTTTTCATTAAAGGATCCCACCAGAGTGAGCAGATAATCATACAGAGTCAGAGGTTCGAGGGATTTCTCCCCCGAATCGGAAACAACTATCCTAGGATAAGCAGCCCCTAGTCTAGCCTTAAGAGACTCGGTCTTCTCTTCTTCATCAATTTTCTTCTTTTCTTCAATTGTCTCTTGTTGAGGTGGTTCTTCTATCGCAAGTGATAGTGCCGACTTGACGGGTTTCGAACTCGAATTGAGGCTCGCATCGAAGCGGTTTGGATGTGATCCAAAATTTTCTTCGAAGACTTTGTCCAAGCGGTAGTCCATCCATCATCAGTCGCATAGGGATCTATCGGAACAATGGGATCCGTCGAGATAACATTGACGGAACCTCCTTTCTGGGGTTCCTTCATGTACTCCTTCGTGATCGTTATATTCCCTTTTCGAATATTGTCGTTCAGCCAACATTTGAAGGTAATACAATCTTCTATATTGTGTCCAAGCATTCGGTGGTAAGGGCAAAAGTTGGGATCACCTTTCTTGTTGACTTCTTCTGGTCTCTTAGGTTCTGGCAGTTGGAAGTCTGGAGTCTTCATCAGACTGCGGAACATTTTCGGCACTGCCTCATTCTTGAACGGATATTCCCAGCTCAGAAGCTCCTTTAGCGTACGTTGTGGATGAGGCGGTTGTTCATACTTCGCTGAGATGACTGATAGCTGGGTCGGGATTGCTGGTGATTCTGTTGAGTTTGTTGTGACCGTTCTGGCGGTATTTGTATTGGCTGCTTGCCTTTATCGACTGCTGCGACGATCCCGGACTTATTTTCAAAAGTTTTCACGGGTTTCTGTTTGTCTGTTTTATCGGTGAAACTTAATTGCTTCGCCTCCTCCTGCAAGCTTCCAGCCTTGCTTAACAACTTCTCGAAAGTCTTAATAGTAAATCCCTTGAGGAGAAGTGTTATCGGGCCATGAATGCTCTTAAGTAAAATGCCGATCGCGTCTTCGTTCTTGTAGCTGTGGCTCACACTTCATGCTTAGATTCCTCCATCGAAGTATGTAATCCACCAAAGTTTCGTTCGGCTTACGCTTCTCTACCACTAAATCACCTATAGTGATGTGGTGCTCGAGCTCCGCAAATTGCTTGATGAAGAGGTTCTCTAATTCGAAAATGTCTTCACCGAACCGTTTGGTAATTCCGCATACCAATCAAAGGCGATCCACGATAAAGTCGTCGACAAATTGTACGAAGAGTAAAGCATCGCTTCCGCCGCATTGCAACAAGCGGCACGAAAATGTGCAACATGCTGCTCGAGGGTTTCCGGTTCCATCGAAGGTCTTGAACGGAGGTGGTACGAAGCCTTTCGGATATTGGACAGCATCGAATTCTTCGGGGTAAGGTCTACCCGTCCGAATGGATGTCCCGCTCTTTGATTGTGCCAAGGCTTCTCGCACCTGCTGTTCCACCATGCTCTTGATATCCTTTTCCGGAATCATGTTTTGTGTTGCGTCCTTTTTTAATTGATCATCCCCGTTGACGGATGTAATCTCCTTTCCTCCGTCTACAATGTGAATAACTTCTGGGGGTGTTTCTCTTTGAGGTTGAACCTGACTCTGGAGAGTGGCTAGGGCTACAGCCATCTCTTCCATCATTTTTGCCATTTGGGCAATTGTATCATCTTTCTCTTGAAGCTGCATCCTCATTACTTCCGGCTCCTCTCTTTCTGCGGCTGCAGGAGCACCTTGTGAAGCTGACGAAGCTCGTGTTTCAACCATGTTAATTTCTTCATATTCATCATCCATGAATTCTGACGAGTCAACTTCATCTCCGAATTTCTCTTCTCTTTCTTTTGCTAATCGCCGAATATCGGTCCTTAGCTTTTCCATAGCATCTTCTAGTGGTCTTTTTTGTACATCTTTGCAGTTGTCTTGCGATAACTGTCGGGTTTCCTTCTCATGAGTCCCCTTTACTGCGGTAGCGCTTTCTTCGGACTCAAGTCTCCTGACGAGACTTTCTTTCTCAGGTTGTTGTTTTAATCTTAATTGTCCGGTAGTGGGACGCCATACCATCCTTCTAGCGAGCGGAAGGTCTAGGACCGGATGGTCCGTCGGCCAAATGCTGGAAGGTGGTATCCTCCCTAATTTGTAGTCCTGAAATAACGACAGGTGGACTAGCTTTCATTCTCTTACTTGGCTTTTCCGCAGCGATAGCAGGTTCTACTCGCGGCCCAAGACGAGATTTGGCCGGTACCCGCCCCATCCTTCTTAAAATATCTGACACACGGCATTTTTCTTTCTTTGCTAACTTTTCTATCAGGGTTTGCAGTCGAGCAAACAGCGTAACTCTAGCCCTTTTCTTACGGCTATCGTTGTAATATGTGGGCTGAGGCAATGCAGCGGCGATCTTGCAGACATTTTCCTCATCCTCTGCGGCGGAGAGGGGATGGAACCTACTTCCTCCCAAAAGTGGTATGTATTCAGTCAGCAGTGTATACTCGGGCGATCCCGGGATTTCCTCCGGAAAGCAACTTCGGCGGCTACGGCTTCTCTAGCAATCCTTCTACTTCGTTCCTTCTCTGAGTTCATGTCAGTGATGGAATTCTCGAGCTGGACCCGATTTCAAAAACAGAAGGTCTTGTACGGAAATCTATACCCTCCACGGTAACATGCTCGTTACAAATTTGAACTTCCTTCCCCTTCAGTTTGGCGGAAGCCGGGGTAGGTGCGAGAGACGACTAGACCGGTGGGGGTAGAGATAACGGTCCTCCTATGGACGGTAGTATTCCTCTCGACTGGAACCCTTTGCGGGGAGGAAACTCTCGAGTCGACTTAAGGTTGAACTCGATCGAAGGTCTCTCGGTTTCGGATACTTTGTTTGTCGGCGCGAAAAGGGTAATGTCGGTGATCTTGACATTTGTGTTCTCGAATCCTTGTCCAGACCGGATGATCCCATTGTCGGGCGGCTCATCCTTGTAAACGAGTGAAGTCCAGTCCATTGGTGAAGGAGAAAATCAGCTTTGGGGCTTCCATTTCTGCAGGGCAGATCACAAGTGTTAGTCCCCGAATCGTGCTTCTTCTTGTCGTAAAACTTATGACGAAAAAGAAAGAGTCTGAACACATTTCCGTTTACCTTAGTGTATTTGTGGTATTAAAAGAAAATTGTTTTTCGAAAAAGATCTGTTCGTTAGGACAGAGAATTATTAAAAGAAGGAGAGTTGTAGGAAGGATAAAAGGAATTGATTAGGAACTAGAAAAGGAAGAGAAAGTTTGGTAGAAACTTCTCGACCCTCAAGATCGCTCCTAAACTAAAACCTATTGGGGGTCCACCCCACCTCAGAAACGAGGTAAAAGGATCTCGGAACCTCTCTGTTTAGGGGTGTCTAAACAGTGGCTCCTAAATCCGAGAGAATGTTGGTTGTACTTGTTCAAGGTAGAAATGAACATAGTATTCCAACGGAAAGAAGGGTAGTTTGATCCACTAGGGACATGGATTCACTACCGATTTTTGAAAGCAGAACTATTTGATTAAAATGGAAAGAGGAACTATTCCCCAGCGGAGTCGCCAGAAATTGTCGGCATATTTTAGGGTTATGTTGTATTTTTGAAAAGAGGTCGCCTACAGAAATTGTCGGCGAATTTTTAATTTAATTTAAATAAATAATTTGAAAAGTAGTATTTGATTTTGAAAATAATTTTAAATTTGAAAATTTTAAGATATGGAATCAAACTGATCTCACATCCCGAATAGTTTATATAAACGAGCACCACACCACAAGCTGTATATCTATCCCGGGGGGTAGACACACTGCTTGATGATAGGGCTCGGTTAAATAAACTAGAAGATTTGTGACATCTGTTTGGTCTGCGAACCAATTTTATAAGCTCACAAGTTCCCATGCTTAATATAAATGAATTAGGCAGGGGTTTATATTACACGGGTTCTTAAAGTTCCTATAAGGGCAAGCCCCTATAGTTAATTACATCTTAAGTGACGGGAATCACCTAAGAAAACTCTCGATAATAATCGGTAGTTCTCGCTCTCAAGAATTTCAAAGTTTAAGTTTTCAAAGGATTTAATTTTGGAATTTCAATAGGGAATGGATCAAATTTGGAACATTTTATTTTGGGAATCCAAAGGAAGAAAGGTAGGAGAAATCACAGATTCAAAGCGAACTCCGGTAATTTCCCGACTATCCTATTGTTTGGCTTGGATTTAGGAAAGCCCTAATGTTTATTTAGTATTTTGATCTTGCCAATTTTAATTAGTTAGGACTTATATTCGTATGATAAAATCATACAAATAGCCTCGAAGATGTGAGGGTTTATGTCGTATCGGACGACTACCTCGGAGTCCTAAGACCGGTTAGGGCTTAATTTACATGATATGATCATGCAGATGCCTAACGAAGAGTTGAGGATTTATGTTGCACTAGGCAAACTTCCTCGAAGTCCTATGGCTTAGTTATTTAATTCTAAGAAAGTTTTGTCGAGTAGACTCAGGTTTTGCTGATGATGATGGCCGTGCTGCCCGCCATGCTCCGAGCTCCTTGTTGCAGAGGTTTAGTTTTAGAAGTCATAAATCAGGAGATGAGAGAAGTGTTTTGGTTTAGAGAAAATCTTAAAATCCAGGTGTTTTTTAATATTTTAATCAAACAAATCTTAAAGTTGATTATAACAACACCGGTTAAGATCCCACGGTTCCATCCTTCCGGCATCATTATTTTTATTGGATTCACTTAGTCGAGATGAATTTGCTAAACTCAACTGAATGAGTTCCACACTTTCATTTAGATCGTGGGAAATCCCCTTAGCAACACGTAGGTTACATCATCCGAGGTATTCCCGATCATCCAACAAGACGTTTTAATTTAGTTGTAGTTGTAGTTTTGTTGTTCCGTTTGTGATTAGATTTTGAGTTGTTTTATATTTTGAAATGTTGTGGCGGTGAATTTTATCTTGTAATGACTTTTAATTTAGTTTTGGTTTCGGTTTTAGGGACTATCCTAAAGGTGTGGGTTTTCATGCAACGATTGTTTATCATGCAAGAAAAGTAAAGTGCATTTGCAATAAAGTAAATTGCAAGAAGGTAAATTGCAATAAGATAAAAGCGTACCTGGAGGGTCTTCCCATCATCCCAGGCTGCACTTAAACACAATTTAGAATATTTAAGCATTTAAAGCAAGTTCCTAGGTAAAGCTAAGGGAAGGGTTATGGTTTTCTACCAAGTTCCTAATCCTATAGCTAGTCATTTCCTATGACGTCTAGGTTCTTGTGTTTTGGTTTGAGGACGATTTTCTTCATCAAAGAACAATTAAGTCCAGTTGTTCTTATAAACATCCTATCGTACTGAGGAAGTGCTTAAGACGAATCTTAAACATCTTTTCAATACTTTCAGGGTTGTTTTAAGTCCGGGAGAATTTAATCATACAAATGAATTAATCGTCCGGGAGTTCAGGTTTTGTTATCTTGCTCAGTGAACTAGGACATTTGAATATCCTATGAGTGAAGTAACACTTCACTTAATACTCCATTTAGGAGTTGTGACATCAAAAGCTTTCGAGGGCAAATTGATATTCAAGTGATTTATGATTTAATTTAATTTCAGTTAATGGATTTAAGTTTGGAATAGTGTTCAAGTTGTTTTAGATTCTTTATGTCTTTGGTGATGTTATATTTAATTCAACTTAATTTAATTTTAGTTTAATTTAATTTGGTTTAGTTTTACTTTCAATTTAATTTTTATTTAATTTAATTTAGTTTAATACATTTTAATTTAATTTAATTTAATTTAATATGTTTTAATTTAATTTAATTTAATGTTAATTTAATTTAATGTGATTTAATTTAATTTCATTTAATTTAATTTGATTTAATTTGATTTAATTTAATATGTTTTTAATTTAATTTAATTTAATTTAATTTGATTTAATTTGATTTAATTTAATATGTTTTTAATTTAATTTAATTTAATTTAATTTAAATTTAAATTTAATTTATTTTTTAATTTTAATTTAATATATTATATTTTTTTTTTCAAAGATGATTTAAATTTAATTGTTAAAGTATTAATTTAATTGAAATTTTAAAAAAGATTTAAATAATTTAACTTTAATTTAATTTAATCATTAAGTCTTTTAGCATTTTAAATTTTAAATTTGGATTATCATTTTAATTAGGAATTAAATATTATTGAGATGATTAATTTAGGGATTCTTAAATTAAAGAACAAATCTCTTCCTAATAATATCCCTATTTTAATAATTCCAATTTTATTATTCTTCCAAATTTAATTAATTATTTGATTAAGGTTTATTTTAATTATTTTTAAATTATTTAGTAGGTTTCTACCCTTTAATTATTTAAATTTCAATCATCCAAATTAGATTAAGATCAAATATTTTACTTTTTCATTTTATTAAGCCTAAAGTTTTAATTAATGGTTAAAATTTTAATTACCATTTTGCCCTTCAAGCTTACTAATTCCATAACTCACTAAATTGAGCTTAAATGAATTTGAAATTTTTATGTGACTTCACTCATATGTCAATAGAGACATTAGAGGAGAAAATGTGATTTTTCTGTATTTAATTTATTTATGTAATTATTATTGGTGGAAAATAGGGATTTTCAAGGAAAATTTAATAATATGACCAAGGGAAAGTTTCTGTCCTTAAGAAAATTATGGGACATTCCTAATGACCAGAGGACCACTTGGACCAATTTTGGTGATTTTTCGAATTATATTCTTTTTATTATAATTATTTTGAGTTTTTGAGTATTAATTAATTTAAAAATAAAATAAAGGTTGAAAAATGAATTTTATATTTTTCAAAAATCTCTCTGATATCAAAGAAATCAGAGAACTAATTTTTATAATTTTCTGATTTTTCTTTGATTTATTAGAATTATTTTAGTGGGAATGCTAAAAAAATACATTTTTTTTATTTTTAAAATTACCCTAGGGCTTTAAAATTTAATATCTCATCATATAGACTTAAGAAAAATATGGGGTTTGTTCCTAAGTGATTAAAATTTAAAATGTGACATTTTGGTGAATTTTATTATTTTTGTGATTTTTATTATTTTTTAATTATTAAAAATATTAAAATAATGCAAAAAATCAACTTTTTTAGAAAATTAAAATTTTAGTTTTCTTAAATTCCCCTGATATCAGAGAGGCTCCAAAACCAATTTGGTGAATTTTTGAAAGCATTTTGAAAGTTATGAATTTTTTAAGTTTAATTTTGGCTAAATGGCTTAATCAACCCAGTTGATAGGGCTAACCAAGTCCAATTGACTTCAAAATTTTATGGTGGGTTCCTCTGATCCTAAAGGTCAGTGGAGGATTGATTTCAAGTCAATTTGATGTATGATTAGCTCTAATTAATTAAAACTCTATTTTGGGTTTTTAAGCCAATTAGGGTTATTCCAAGTGAGTTAACTCAAAACCTATTTTTCCTAGGGTCCTCTGGTCATAATAAACATCACCAAATTTTCCTAGAATTTATTTCACAATATGCTAATTATTGGAATTAAAATACTTAAACTAGCAACCTAGAGTTGAAAAATCAATAACTCTTCATAGGGATGGCCTCGACTTTGGAAAATTCGGGAATGTTCCCAAATTCGGAGGCTTCAAAAGCCCTATGGTCTCATGTCATCGTGAATTGTATACATGCATGGAGAATTGAAAATGTGCAGAGAGTAAATAAATTATTAAAAATCAAATACTTAATGAAATTAAATGATTTCTTTCCACATTATTCTCCTCTGTTCACTGAGCAAGAGGGTATTTTTATTTTATTTTTATGATTTTTCTACACAAAGTTATGTATTTTTGAAGTTTAGGGAATTAAATAAATAGGAAAATAACCTAATTTCCTACTTATCCACGCGGCGCCACGCCATCCTCGGCAGCTTCGAAATGCCGCGTGTCGCGCTGCCATTCGACGCCGCCGTTTGAGTCAGCAGCCCAGGTCCCGCCTTCCACGTATCATCTGCCGATCCGACACAATCTGAGCCGTCTGTCTGCGCGTGTATTGAATGAATGGCATCCGTTCATCGTCCCCAAGCCTCCTAGCCCGAGAACCGTCGATCTTCTAGGCTTAAGATCTTACTCGATACTTGACCAAATTAAACGTTCTTATGCTCTATGGATTCATCTCGAGAAGACGAACACATCGATACAGTTTATGTGGCATGAAATGGACTCAATAAAAATGGAGAATGTTCAGAAGCTCGGGAAGAAGAGTGAGACCATACCTTTGCTCAGAGAAGTGTGGCTTCGATCTGAGGGTTGTGTCACCTTCGATTGAGTCCAAGCAAGCTCCAGATGAAGTCTCCCGGCCTGGTGAATTGCCTAGATATGATTTCGACCACAGCCGATTACAAAGCTTGGAGTCTGGAACAGATGGGTGACCTGGAGAGGGGCTTTCACTGGGGAACTTCACCTCTTGACCTTGTGCAGGTGTGGGTGAGTTTAATTTGATTTTGGTGGAAGATTTGGGAGTGTCCTGTTCTGGCCTGAGAATTGAGCTCCAAAATTGAGCTCAATTGGTGGGGATTAGGGCAGGAGGACAGTAGGGATCAAATGCTCTAGGTGTGGGGAGGGTCTGGAGTGATTTTGGCAGAGTTTCCTTAAGGTTGATTCAGCACCACTCTCATGGCCGAGAGAGGTGGGGTTTAAATAGAGCTGTCTGGAGGGCCTTCCAGGGGGAGTTAGGGACTGGGATCAACTGCTCTGGTGAGGAGAAGAACAGCCATGGTGGCCATTGGGCATGGGGCAACTCGGCGAGTGAGAATTCCAAGCTTGGGCTCACATGATGCTCTCGGGTGTGGTGTTTTCCGGCGGCCTGGTGGCTGGCCGAGCAGCAAGGGTCACCATCTTGACCAGGGAGGTCAGGGCTTGGCAATGGTGAAGTCAATTGGGCTTGGACATGTGTAAAGTGCTTGAATTAAAATGGTATGGGGGAGTGGCCATTTTGGCTTGATTTGGGTCAACCCATCCTTTTGGGCTAGGTGCACCACCCAAGGCCGGGTTTTGGGCTGAAAAGAGTCACTTGGGTCAGCTAGGAGAAAATGGTGTGGTCTCCATCAAAATAGTTTAAGTTAATTTTGGGTTTTGGTGTTGCATTAAAGAGGTTAAAATGGCTTAAGGAAGGCTTAGGAAAGGACTCCCTCCTCTTGCCATTAATGGCTTGGTGACAAGTCAAACCCCCCATGGCTTCATGTGGCTTGTCCATGGCTTGCATGTGGCTTCATTTGGCTCATCCTTGGCTTAGGAAAAGTGGATCCATTTATATGAAAAAGGAATTTGGGGATTTTGGCAATTTAGTGAAAAATTTAGATGGTGCTTAATTTAGGTTGATTTGATGATTGATTTGGGACTTAGGAATTGATTCCAATTAAAGGGATGATGAGAAGGAATTGTCATGTGGGCTTTGGGCTTTTGGATTTCACTTTGGATGGGCTTTCAAGATGGTTTAGAGAGTGGGCTTTTAGATTTCAAAACAAATTTTAGGATGAAAATTTTGCAAAGGATTGGATCCAATAAGTGTTGAATTTAATTTAGGAATGTTTCATGAATGATTTGGAATCAATTTGAAGTAGTTTGGGCTTGAATTGGGTTGGATTTGGACTTCTTTGGTAAATGGGCCAATGTAGGTCAAATTGGGCTAACTTGGGCCAATGTTGGGCTAGGGTTGAAATTGATGTAAAATAAATGTTGGGAAATGTTTATGGGAGTGTTTCAAAGAGGTTTTGGCTTTGGTTGGGTTTTGATTTTGGGGTTTGGGCTTATTTGGGTTAGGTTTGGGTTTAGGTCAAAATTGGGCCTTTTAGCTTTGGGTTGAATTTGAGTGGGGTTTGGGTTCAAATTTTGGGCAAATCATGTTAGTATTTTGTTTGTGGGGATGTTAAGGAAGGTTTAGAAAAGGTTTGGGGTTAATTGGAGTTGAATTGGGTTGGTTTGGGCTAAGTTTGGGTCATGGGTCTAAATTGGGCTTTAAGGTCAAAAGTGAAATTGGATTCAAATGCCAATTAAATTGGACTTAGATTTAGTCTAGATTGGTGTTGGGGATATTGAATTGATGTTTAGAATTGAATTGGACCAGAATTTGGGTCAATTGGGTAGGTTTGGTTTGACATTAGGTTCATTTTGGGTTAAAATGGGTCAAATTGGGGATTTTGACAAAAGTGGGGTAAATTGACAAAATTGGCCCATGGTGTAGTTGGACAAAATGAAATTGGGAATATTTGGGAGTTTTTGGAATTTTCTGGGAATTTTTTGAATTTTTGGATTTTTTGGCTAAGAGGGGCATTTTGGGTATTTGGAGGGTATTGGGGGGTATTTTTGGAATTTTTGGTATTTTTGGCTATGGATGATCAATTTGATTGGTGAGGAAATGTTTAGGAATGGTTTTGGGGAATTTTGGGTGATTTGGAAATTTTGGAGGATTTGGGTAATTTCGAGGGTTTTGGGTAGAGCTAGGCGGGTGTAGGGTCCCCGGGATCAAAAATTAAAAATTTGGAAAATTGAAGATCGGGTAATTGTAAGTGGAATGAAATCATTTTGGTTGAGCCATGAAGCCATATCAAGCCCACATGAGCCATGAAGGGACTCATTTGAGGCATCCATCTATGTTGTTCCTAACCCTCTTAGCCGAGGGTCGAGGGGTTAAGGACCATCCATGTGAATCACCTTCATGAGTCAGGAGGTCAAGTTAGGTATGGGTGTGTTTTTAGGAGGTGTGTGAAAGTGTAGTGTATAGGTGTAATGTGTGTGTAAGTCAGCCCTTCACCAGACCAGGCCACCCAGGGCAGTCCTAAGGCCTAAGAGTCCTATAGGAACTCATCCTTTAAACTTCCACATTTGATTTCAACCCTCTAGGTGATTAGGGGTTTACAATCAAGTTTGTGGAGTTTGCAGGGAGTTAAGAAGTGGTTTGAATTTCTAAGTGGTGGGTCCAAATTCTAATCCTCTAGGATAGTCAAAGGAAAAGCCTAAGGCTAGATCCTAAGTACTAAAGAGAAGAAGAGAAGACCTCGTCAAAAATGAGGTCAACAGTAATGTCTCTAAAAGAAATGAGATGCCTCTAAATTATAATTTGAAAGTTGAAATTTTTTATTTATGGGGATTAGATTTTATGGGAGCATTTAATCCTTCATTTGGAAATTTATATATATTGGTTGTTGTTGATTATGTCTCGAAATGGATTGAAGCTATTGCTTTACTTAAATGTGATGCTCGGAGTGTTTTAAAATTTTTAAAGAAAAATATATTTACAAGATATGGAATGCCGAGAGTGATCATAACTGATGGTGGATCCCATTTCAGGAATAATCAAATTAAGAGATTGATTGAGAAATATAATATTATTCATAGAATCTTTACTGCTTATCATCTGCAGACTAGTGGTTTAGCAGAAGTGTCTAATCGTGAAATTAAAAGAATTTTGGAGAAAACTGTGGATAATCATAAATTATGATTGGTCTGCTCGATTAGGTACTACTCTATGGGCTTATAGGACCGCTTTTAAAACCCTTATTGGAATAACTCCTTATAGATTAGTGTTTGGCAAGACTTGTCATTTACTGGTTGAATTGGAGCATAAAGCATATTGGGCGATAAAATATATGAATTTTAATTTGAAAAATACTGGAGAAAAAAGATTTATGCAATTCAATGAATTAGAGGAGATTAGAAATGCATCTTATCACAATGAGGATCTATAAAAAGAAAATGAAATTGTGACATGATCGGAAGATATTGAGAAAGAAATTGGTATTTGGATGAAAAGTTTTGTTATACAACACAAAATTGAAGTTATTTCCTAGAAAGCTCAAGTCTAGATGGTTAGGAACTTTTACAGTTGTAAAAGTTCATTCTTTTGGATCTGCTGATATTAAAGATACTGATATTGGAAAGATTTTTAAAGTTAATGGGCATCGATTAAAGCCTTAATTTGGTGGGGTTCAACCTGATTTCAAAGTGGTTTTAATGCTAAGTCATCTCGATTAACTGTATGGTTTGTCGGGCTGACGACGTTAAACCAAGCGCTTTATGGGAGACAACCCATATGTATCTTTGTGGTGTGTTTGCTTGTTTGATGTAGTTGTGCTTGTTAGATAGTTATTTTTGAATCCTAATTACTCCTAAATACTTTTAAAATTGATAAATGGTAGATCAAATTGAGATATTAGAATATCTTGGGCCAAACGAAGTTAGGTGAGAATTTTTTACCACTGGCACCGCCGGCGCCCTATTAAGCGCCGCAGGCGCCCAAAACCAGTTGACGGTTTTTGAAGTTTCAAAATACAAGTTTTGGCGGTTTTAAGAGGGATCTTCATCCTTATAACTCTCTGAACTCCATTTTAGACTTCCTAACTCTAGAGAAACGAAAACTACCATTCCCAATTCGTATCCCATGGATTCTTACTTTATAGAAACCCCTTGATTTTGAATTTTTAACTGAAGGAAGTTTATAAGTTTCGAGGCACAGCGATTGTTCAACAAAGTGATGATGAAGAGGAGGATTATCAAGGAAAGAGGCTTCATAAATCGAGGTATGGATAATCCTACTACTAGAATTGAATAGATAATTAAGGAGAGACGTTAGGAAGTGCTCTGCTACACTATCACTGCCGTAGTTGTTCCGGTCGTGAACGAAATCTATGCAAATCTTCACGGGATCAACCAAGGGTTTGTATTTGTTCGAGGTAGGTTTGTGCAATTCACTCATGTAAGAATTAACGATCTCTTTATGTTTGAGAATGTAACTATTTGCCATTATTCTAATTTTAATGCCACAAGTGATAATATGAATGATTTGTATCATTATTTGACGGATGATAATGAGGATTGGGAAATTAGAGAAAATGGATATATTAGTTTCCCATCTGCATCTCTAAATCCAGTGTCAAAGGAGTGGCATTACTTTATTTAGGCAAAGTTATTTCCAACATTGAAGATTAGCAAGGTAACCAAGGAAAGTGCTATTTTGAATTTCTGTATTCAAACTGGGAGGTCGATTGACACTGGTAATATAATTGTGAAACCAGTTTTGGGATTAATTGTTCATGGATCTAAATATGGTCTTGGACACCCGTCCACCATATTTCTGTTATGTAGTCAATCACAAGTTCCATATGAGAGTTGGGAAAATGATCTTCTTCCATGGAGACCTATTGATCCAACTAATCCTTATGACTACTAACCCACTTTTGATATTTATAATTACAAAAATATGTTATTGATATTGGAAACGACACCAAAAACTTAATCCCGCACCAAATATATGTATTTATACTGATGATTCTTTTATGAAAATTATGATTTGTAATGTGGATACTACGCAAGTATACGTATCGTTATCAAGTAATAAAGGTCTCTAATGGAGTCCAAGATATCGATCCCACAGGGAAGTTAGAGAATTTTAAAGATAAATTAAAGTAGACTTACTTACTAAGCTATTATACGGAAATTAAGAACACTTATACTAAAACTATTGCTCAAAAAGGTTTAAATGTAAGATTCTAATTTAGAAAAGCATCTTTCTCCTTGTTTAGAGAATTAAGTGAATGATGAATTAAAGTAGTTTAGAGTTTGTATTGTGCCGAATAGGAGCATTCCTATTCTTTACCCTTTCGTCCAGAGTGCAAAGAACATCGACTAGTCCTATGTTTGATTATCGAATCTGCGGCTAGGTCGGGAGGATACCACTCGCCACTTCAGAGCTCCCACGTTCCCCTCGCCTGAGGGCTAACATCTACACTTCAGTTCTGAAACAATAGGACCGAATTGAATATTTTAGTCTGTCACACTAAAATGTCCAATTTTACGCCCGATAGTTAATATTTCCCTATTTATTTGCACCCTCCTTCCAAGGCTTTTGGCTTCCTTGAATCTCGGATGTAATCTTTACTATAGTTGATAATTCAACATATGTTAACAAATCAATTGGCCAAATTGAAAGTAAATTAAGTTTTAAGTAAAAGATTATCACAATTTTTATTTAATAATTTTAGGCACAATTACTTTGATTCGTCACTTCACATAATCTCAACAACAAGGAAAAGACTAAGGAAACTACTCGTAAAGCATGGGAAAAATAACACAAAGCATGGATTTCATTAAAGTTAACAAACAATAACAAATATAATTATCTCAATTCGTCTCCCCAAGCAGACTCCTTGAAGTTCCTTTGACTCTTCCTTCCAGTACAGCACACTTAATTAAACTCACTAAGACTCTCTGATTTACACTCCAACACAAATGAACACTAATTGATTTTAAAATAACACCAACAGACACCAAAATTGACACTTAAATGACACTTAAATGACACTTAACGACACTTAACGACACACTAAAGGGACAGAAATCGTCTCTATTTATAGAAGGAGTCAAATCTTCAAAGGTTGCTTAAGCACCTCTTCAAAAAGCGTCCAGGTTCATTGTATCTGGCTCTTTTCAACTGTCTCACCGTCGACGAGCTCGATCTCGCCGTCGGCGGGCTTCTAGAAGGTGGCTAACCTCACCGATCTCGCTGTCGGCGGGCTCGATCTCGCCGTCGGCGGGCTCTTTATAAAATATTCAAAAACTCTCGGGAAAATCTCACCGTCGGCGGCTTAAATCTCACCGTCGGCGGGGCAGTTCAATTTTCATCATTTTTAGTTCTTTTTGCTCCAAATCCGCTTCTTTTGTGCTTTTCGCTTTCAGTACTTATAATTCTTCAGTCCTGCATTAAAACAAAGAAAATACCTTTCTTTAAAGTGCAATTTCATATAAAATTGGTATAAAATTTGCAATATATTTTCTTGTGGTCACTACCAAACAGTGGGAGATGAAGATGATATGAATTTGCTTGGTGATCAACCAACACAGACTTCACAACCGATTCAACCATATTTTCCTAAAAGTTTTAGAATTATATTGAAGAGGATCAAACAATTGGAGAAGGAAGTACAAAACGTTACGAACGCAATCAATAACATTCTGATTTATTCGATCATATAGATTGGAGGCTAAAGGAAAAATTTGATCACACTGGTCAAATTGAGATGGGCTTGATTAATCTGATGAAGAAGAACATGACGATTACTGAGGATTCATCTAACTAATTTCCATTTCGTCTATTCTATAATATGTTCGTGCATCAGGAATAAATTGGAGACATCAGAGGAGAAGATAGTTCTGAAACCGATGTGGAGTAATTATTGGATTCTACTTATGTTTGTTGTGGGTTTAGTTTACTTTGTTTAATTTTGCTTGGTGTGTGAGGTATTTACTTTGCTTTGCATTGTAATTTGAATGTGGATTTGGATATGCTTACTTTCATTGTGTGCTTAGATTTTAGTGATTGTTTATCGTAGCATTCTTGCAACACTAAACATCTAAAAGTTGTTGGTTTGGTTTGAATGAATGTATTTTGTGTTAAAATTGTAACTTGGATTTTATATATAAAAGTTTGTTGAGTATTGTTTGTGTAAAGAATTGTGTTAATTATTTCTTGTGAGATGAAGTAGATGCTTATTGATGTGTTAAACATCATTGTGGAAGTCGAAACGATCGAAATTACGAAAAAATTTTAGACTGGCGCCCAAATCCAGAGAGTTTGGCATTTTTATAAAATAGAGCGCCGCCAGCGCCCAAGTACAGAAAATCTTTGAAAACCTTACCCTGGGACCTGCGAATTTTTCCATTGCTTTTGTCTTCCTCCTCAATTTTCGTGATTTTGAAGACCTAGGGCTTGCTAGATCTCAGATTTGAAGTGATTTCAAAGCTTTTCGAGACCAGATCTATAATTCCCTTGGTAAGAGCTTCACTTTAAGTTAAAAATCTTTTATTTTCACCATAAAAATCTCTCACATTGCTTAGGCTGGAATTTTTGAATTTTTAAAGAGATTTTGAGATTTCCATGATGAAATTTGCTCTTACTTGTTTAGAATAGTATTTGGAGTTTGTTACATTGTGAATTTGGGATTTATTGAATTTTTTTTTGCAAATTTTAGAAATTCACATGTCTCCAAGGATGAGTAAAGGGAAGAAAAATTGGATTTTGATGAAGAAAAATTCGTTAATATTAAAGCGCAATTTCACTTTAACTATTACCTTTACAATAAGAAGTGTATCCAGGATCGAGCTTTTGATAGTTCTGGTGGATCTGTAGAACAGTTAATTGCAGAGCAGAACTGGGAACAATTTTGTTATTTTACTGCAAAAGTTGTTATGGGAGTTATTAGAGAGTTCTATGCTAGTGTGCCCTGGACTGAGACTGAGTATGTGTTAGTTAGAGGAAAAATGGTTGAGTTTACTCCTCAGCGTATTAATGCCTTCTATCAGACTCGGGAACCATTTTTTTGTGAATATGAAAACTTTGATACTCAAGAGAAAAATATGAAGAAGTGATTGCTTTTCTGACGGATTGAAGAGGGGAATGGAAAATAAGTCAAAAATAGATGATTAACTTCCCCGATTCCACATTGAATGTTACATCAAAAGTTTGGCACTATTTCATCTCTGTAAGACTATTACCTTCTTATCACAACAGCGAAGTTACAATGGATAGAGTAATTCTGAACTATTGTTTTCAGAAGATGAGAAAGATTAATATTGGAACTATTGTCTACAAGAACATTCAGACAATTGCTAGAGGCAAGACCACTAGTGGATTAGGGCATCCTGCCTTAGTTCATGCCCTGTGTGTTCAGTCTGGAGTCGAGTTCAACAGTTTTGAAGAAGTGGCTATACCGCCGAGACCAATTAGAAAGACTATTATCCGTACTTATGAGTCTCATGTGGGAGCCCGAGTTGAGAGTAGGAGTACTGATATTCCTACTACGAGTTATGACGTTCCATCTACATTTGAGCTGCCTACCTTATCTGATATTATGGAGCAACTGAGATTACAGAGTGCTACTGTGGATAGACTCCATGGTAGGATGGATGTGTTTGAGGCCAGGAGTGATGTGAATGAAGATTTTTTGAAGAGGAGAGTTGAGTTCGATATTGCCTATTATGATGCTCAGGTCAGATTTATGAGAGGGGAGTCTAATGTGATATTTCCTACTTACCCCAGCTATACACAGTATAGAGCTGACCCTGCTGATGACCCTGCTGATGATCCTGGTGATGGAGATTGGTAGATTGTTTGTTTCTATTTCTGTTGTTCTTATTGTGTTGTGTTGTACTGTTGTGATGTAGTAGTTATTTGCTTTTCATGTGATGTGTAACCCTGTTGGTGTACTGTTATGTTGTATTAAAAAATTGAAATTGTTAAATGGAATGTGTAGTGTTGTGATAGTTTGTTTAGTAGTTATGGTGTTTTGTTGGATGTTTAGATGTTTAAATTTAAAATCACTTTACCCTGCAAATATTTAAAATTTTATATCACTGTTACTAATTGTTTCATGCCGGCTAGTTGTAAATTTTGACTAATACCAGATAGTTGTTGATAATTTGAAAATCCCAGCACAAAAAGGTTAGTTTTCTTTTACTCTCTACTGTTTCAAATTTATTGAAAAATTTAAGTTTGGGGGAGGGTAGAGAAATATTAACTCTTATTTATTCTCAATTATTATATTTTCAAAAATTATTAGCATAACTTCTGCCAGTTGAACCTTACTGTAGGTAACTAAAACTTTTTATTTTAGTTGAATATATGGAAGGATTGGATGAAAGTTTTTAGTAATAAAGCTTAATTTTACAAGTGTCCAATTCGACCTGTTTTAGCCCGGTATGCTCCGGTTTAACCTGTTTTACTCCGGTATGCTCCATTTTGGTCCCTTTTTGTTCCTTTTGCTCAAATTACTCCAAATTATTCAATTTTATGCACCTACAACAAAAAACACAAGAAAACATACCTTTAAAGTGCAATATCATTATAAAATATGGCATAAAAAGTAGTTTATTTTAGGTGTATCAATATCCCCCAAACTTAAATATTACTTGTCCTCAAGTAATAGTACACTTTTAAAATAATTTTTATAGATTAGAGCTAATGGGTCACCCTTTAGAATTGCAAGAATTTTGTTCTAAAAATGTGATAGTTCAAGTTAGAAGACCTTCAAGTGAATTAGACTTGCCCAAGGTCTAAAATATTCATCATCAAAATTAGGAATTTCTTTTCCTATCAAATTCAGAAAAATATGCAGATTTTTCAAACTTTGGATCCTATGAACTTTAATTTATCGACTTAAGAACTCTCTTAAAAATAATTTAACGAATATAAGTATAAAAAGCAAGATTATGATTGTTATAAGTTCTTTAATATAGAAAGACTCAAGTGAAACCAATTTTTCATTAGGACCTCTCCTCAAGCTTCTCCTCACATTTTTTTTTCTCTCACTCTCTTTTTTTTCAGGATCTTTTTGATCCATTATTTTCTACTCTTTTCTCTCTTTTTTTTTATGTGAGGATTACTATACCTGGAGATTCCTTAAATAATTTTGAATTCCACAATCCTTCTCTAAAGTTAAAACTTATTACTTTCCTTTACTTAAAAAGATATACATATATTTTTTTAAATACTTTCTGTAAGAGCCTTCAATGTTTGAAAATAAAAATTCTAAGAATCCTTAATTTTTCAAAAATACATTTCTTCATACTAAAGATAGTTATTCATTTTCCCATGTTCTCCACTAAATATCCTTAACTCTAAGTTCACCCTTTTCACTAAAAATATCAACTAAGTTTTTCTACTCCATTCTATACTTAAATTATAACATTCTTAAGATGACTCCAGATAACAATAATCATTAGAAATAAAAAACAAATTTATTTGTAGTATATTTGAAAACATGTAAGGTTTAAATTTGAAACATTTTTCTTTCCCTCCCAAATTTAAGCTCAAACATGTTTAACAATAAAATACAAAAATATACGGTAGGGAAAGATCACTTTTACAATTTACTACACATCCTACAAAATATCAACAAATAGCACATGGTAGAATTTTGCAGTAGAAAGTAAATTTAGCCTAAACATGCTTGATATAATACTATAAAAGAATTTTAATTAGCAGAACATGTACAAACTGAAGATTAAACAGGAACATTTTTTAAACTTTATAAAGGAATTGCTGGATGCTAACAAGTTTAAAATATTAAGATAAGTTTTGTTATCTCTAATGACTCATTCAACTTGACTCCCAAACATAGACAAACAAACTCCAATACATAGACTCATATAATTCATAAAAAAAAATAATTGAGGTTAATTTGATCTCCCTTTTACTCACATTTCCCCTCCTTACTTTCAATTTCTAACGGAAGAAACTACACTAATAACATGGGTGTATTATAAAATTTTTAATATGGTTATCTCCCTTGGACCAGAATTCCCCAATTATAAAAACTCATGTGTTTCCAATTTCAAGTTTACTCTAAGTCTAAGGTATACACAATTTGGTAAATAAAAGAAGTGCAGTTTATCTAGATGTTGTTCACTAAGTAATTTCATGACCTTACTCAATAAAGAAAAAGTCAGATAAAGGAAGTAATAGAGTTGACATGGAGTGGTCCAAGTCTAAACTCTACATGCTTCAAGGTAAAACTCAGCTCCGGAAACTAAGTCGTAACAGACTTGTTAGTCTGCTACTACCATAAGTCATAAACAAATTTGGTCAAGAACAAGGCATAACCTCACAACATCCACCCAAACCACTAACAATCCAAACATCCATCAAACATCAATCAATCTAATAAATCCATACTAAAGCAAACACAATACAAAACTAAAAATCATAACTCTCAAGCACACTAAATTAAACCACACTAATAACTATGGGTTACCTCCCATAAAGCACTAGGTTTAACGTCGCAAGTTCGACAAATGATTCCTCCTGGATCAAAATTCCATTTAAGTAATCCTTGATCAATTGCCCAATCTTTTTTAAATCCAGGGATTCCTAATAATCCTCAAATTGTAATTTTTCTTTCAGCTCTTCCTTTTTGGATTGATTCATATCACTGTTCCACATATTTCTTTCTAGATCCAATATTATTTTAATGATTTTCTCAATTTGCATATTAATATCTTCCTTGAAACTTATAAGAAATGGATCTCTGCAAGATACTTTAAGATCTCCTAAATTTTGGATCGGATAGATAATTCAGATTCTGGATCAAATTCTTCTGGGATGTTTTCATGTCTCATGTTATCTTCTAATGGCCTTTCAAAATCCTTATTCTCTTTTCTTAACTCAAAGTTCTTTTGAAGTATATCCTCAAATTCTATTCCAAGTCTTAATTCGATAACTTTATCATGTTCATCATTCAATTCAAGTTCTTCTTATGATTGAGTCACATCTCAAGATATAAAGATTGGTGGTGTAGATAAATTCCCTAAATAGGTAAGCTTTAAAATGTATGGGGTACATTCATCTTAAGTTCATGAGATTTTTCAACAGATGGAACTAAAAGCTTACTATTTTCGGTAACGTCCATGATTTTACACCTCTCCAGAACATACATACATTCTTCTTTAAGTAACGTTTTTAACTCATCATGAAAGTTCATTTAAATCTCATATGTTAACTTACTCTCAAAACTCTTTTGGAAATTGTTTTTACATAGATAATCAATTTCATCTATCCAAAAATAATCATCATCTTTTCTCTCACTTGGATATTTCGTAGTCTTTAATACATCAAAAGTTACTTCCTAGTCATTAATATTCAAAGTCAACTCTCCTTTTTGCACATCTATCATATCCTGTTGAGTAACAAGGAAAGGTCTCTCCAAAATAATTGGATTAACTTTATCGTCCTCATGTCTAATACAATAAAGTCCAAAAGAAAGATAAATTTATCCACTTTAACAAGCACATCTTCTATAACCCCTTTTGGATAAATGATAGATCGATCAGCTAACTAAAGGGTTATAGTAGTGGGAGAAATATCATCTAAACCTAACCTTTTAAATATAGATAGAGGCATCACATTAATGCTCACTCCTAAATCACATAAAGCTTCTCCATAAAATTTTTCTCCAATTACACAAGGAATTGTAAATCTACAAGGTTCTTTAAGTTTTGAGGAAGCTTTTTCTGAAGTATAGTGATGCACCAAGAATATATACTGTTTTTGCTGTATAATTTTACCCATTTTTGGCGATATTGCACTTTAAAGAAAGGTATTTTTCATGATTTGTTGCAGGTATTATAATTTTAGGTGATTGGAGTGAAAAGAAGCAAAAAGGAACGAATTCGGAGCAAAAAGGAGCAAAAAGGAGGAAAACAGTTCTGGCGCCGCCGGCGCCAGAATAGGCGCCGGCGGTGCCATTTTTCAGAGACTCGGCAATTAATTCGACGATAGAGTGCCGTGAAATTCAAATTTGAGGGGTTTTGGTGACTTTTTGAAGGAATCTCTATGGAAACTCTTGGGATTTCGTTTCTGATTTATAAGTAACTGTTTTTGGATGAAAATGGTGTGGTTTTGTGTGTGTGTTCTGAAGTCCTAAAAAGGGAGAGTGTGTGTTGAGTGTTAAGGCCTAGGAGAAAAGTGTGTACAAGTTAGAATTTGAGAGGAATTCTTCTCTAAGGAGTGAAGGAGAAGAAGTAAAGTGAGAGATTGCTTCTTCCCTTCCATTCTAAAGAGGGTATTAAATGTTAAAAGGAAGGGAGAAAAGGATTCAAAGGAACTTCAAGGTAATTGTATTGGGGAAGAGAAAGGGATAAGTTGTATTTTCTTTTGTGGTTTGTATGATTTTTCTTTTATATATAAAATTATAATGTTTTATTGTATCTTCTTCATGAATTTTGAGTATTCTCCTTTATCTTTCTTCTTTCATAGAGATGTGATGATGGATTGATGTTGATTTGAAGTGTTTTATTGTATTGAAGAAATGGTGATGATTTTTCATTTTGAACTTAATTTACTTTTCAATCTGGCCAATTGAATTGTTAAAATATGTTGTTGAACATTAATTGTCCTACGACAATAATAAAGAATCCATTCAATTTCCATGGATGAATTGCGTAGATCATGAGAATTGAGTGCAAATAAATAGGGAAATGTGTTTTGATGGGCTTCAATTTGGAGGTTTCAGGGTGACAAGCTGAGATGCACAATTTGGTCCTAAGATTAGTAACTAAACTTAAAGGTTAGCCTTCAAGTGAAGGGTGAGTGGGAGATCCATAGTGAGAGCCGGTATCCTCCCAGCCTAACCTTAGGTTTAGTGACTAAACTTAGGATATGTCAATGTTCTTTTCAAGCTTGGAAGAGGGGGTACTCTTTTAAGGGTAAAGAAACATTTATGCTCCTATTTGGCACGATAACATAAATAATCGTTCCATATCATCCACGCATCACATTCTCATTACAAGAGGAAAGATACTTTTCTCATATATCAAAAACCTTTCAAATATATAGCTTAGTGTGTGTCTGTTAGTTAATTCTATTTTGAAAGTTATTAGAAGTAATTGTAGTTTGATTAATTGTTACTGTTTTCTGCATAGTGGTAGTAGAAGTAAGCATTAAACTTTAAGTGCAATTTGAGTATCAGATTTTGGTGCAACATTCCCTATTGTGAAACACTTTCTTCTACTTCGTAGCTTCCCTGTGGGATCGATAACTGACCCAACCCGCAATAACGCAATCATTTTTGCTTCGAAAAGATGGCCAAAAACTTAACCCAATTTATAAATAGCCGCTAGTGTATAAAATTAAAATGTTGTAAAATTTTAGAAAATATTTTACACACTAGGGGTACTACACAAGTATACGTATCGTTTCGAGTAATATAGGGTTTTCTTTTATAACCCCAGTATCGATCCCACAAAGAAGCGAGGTAAGCAATGCTTTAGGCTAATTCCAGTCTATTTCTATAAGGCCTAAATTAGGAATTTCGATTAAAATGGGTTTTTTTTAATAACTAATCCTAAATAAAGTTCTTAAATAAAAAGATAACTTAATAATAAATTGGTTTGGAGAATTTTGAGATGTTAAAGACTACCTTTCTCTTGAAATTACATAGATAATGTGTAGGAAAGAAATGCTTAGAATTTTATGTAGTGATGCCAAATAGAAGCAATCCTATTCTCTATCCTTTGGTCCAGGTGTAAAAAACATTGGCTAATCTATATATCGATTCAGGATGTTTTATTAGTATAATGGGTTATTCTAGGCTCACACTACTAGATGTCCAAGGGTGGCTATGGTCGGCCCTATTAGAATTAAGTCAGTCACTCTAAAAACTAATTAATTCTGCGCTCAATAAGCAATATCTCCATATTTATTTGCACTTCACCATGAATAACCCGCATATAGCCTTCGATTACCCAAGGATTCATGTCATATCTACTAGTTAAGAACTCATCTCCGGTTAGGTCTCAGAATTCTTCAACGGATTTTAATAATACAAGTGATCAATTTGTAAAGTAAATGAAGATCCGGTATGAATATCATCACCATAATTTAATAAGAGAATATCTAAGCAAATCTTAATTCCTAAACATACATCTATTTCTTTACAAAATAAAAATAAATGAAAATAATGACATAAGGAGTAAAAGAATTGATAGAATTATGTAATAAATTATGTGCCAGCAAGGAACTTATTTCATTAGTATTCTATTATTTTTATGCAACTATCTGTCACTAAGAAGCATCTAATAGATAATTCTATCATAAAAATAATTTTCCTACACATGCAACTACTTCATATTAAAAGAAAAAGTAAAGAAAATCACTTACGAAGCATGGATAAATCACGACAGAAAACTCGGTTTAAAACAAAGAAAATCCACTAAAAAGTGTTTACAACAATTATAAGAAAATAAAGAACACAATACTTAGCTTTTTCCCTCTGAAGGAAAGAAGACGATCTCTCCACCAAAGTCTCCCATCGATCCATGGGCCACTCGTATATCCCTTACATAAATATCTCAAAATCCCTCACCAATTTCTCCATAAGATGTAGAAATTTACATCTTCATGACTCTAAAATGAGTAAAATGACTAAGGGGGAAGAAAGTGAGGGAGAGAAAGAGAGAGAGAGAGAGAGAGACAAGAGATAGGCTTTTTCCTGTAGAAATATCTCATATTTATAGAGCTCTAAAAATGGCCAAGGATTGCTTAAGGCACCTCTTCAAAAGTAGTCAACATTCATTGAATCTTCTAGAAACCGATTTTGGCGCCTAGGCGCCGGGATCCTGTGACCAAGTCTTCGCACCCCTTCACTTTGGGTCGCACCTCTTCGTGATTAAAACTGTTCCAATGTGTCCAGATACATTGTATCACATGTCCTATATATTAGGAGTAACTTCCAGTGTTCTAGAAGGTCTAGAAACTACATAACACCATCAAAATAACTCCCGAAGTTGTCAAAAATCTGTCCAATAACCGTTTTTGGATGATTTTGGTGCCTAGGCCTTGATTCTGGCACCTAGGCACCGTTTTCTCATCGTCACTGGCGCCTAGGCGCCACCCTGTGCATAGCTCCACTGTTTTGCACCGTTTGGCTCCGTTTCAACTTTGTTTCGACCCATTTCAGTTGCGTTGCATTCCTAACATCTTCACCTACAAGATGGACATAAAAACAAGCTTTCTAAAAAGTATAATGTCATTCAAAAATATCTGAGAAATATAAAAGATATTAAGCATAAAAAGACATATCAATATGTGCTAAGTTAGAATTTTCTTCCTTGCTTATTTTGGCTCAAAATTGCATAGTGTTTGGTCGATTTTCTCTAAAATCATTTTTTTATACTTGAAGTCAAAATTATGCAAAATTCCTTCCTTTAAAGTGTAATATCTTTAAAAATGTTCATAAAGTTAGCAGGAAATCTACAAAAAAATAGATAATTTTTAAAGTGGATCAAATTCCCCCAAACTTAAACGTTACTTGTCCTCAAGTAACACTATAATTATGTAAAACCACATAAGCAAATCATGTGTATGAGTTTCTTTAGGAGTTTCTAAAATTTTGTTCTAGAAATGTAGGAGTCCAATTTAGACAAAATTTTAGTAAATAAGACCAATTTAAAGTTTAGAAATCTCTTAGATGAAAGAGTATGAAAATATGTGTTGATATCTAATTCAAAAATGCTTGTAAATTTTTCAAAATATAGGGGTTAGACATTTTTATTTTCTTTACATAAAAATCTCTATTAAAAATAATTATACTAACTATATTATATTTTTAAGCTTAAGATTTTCTCAAATCTTATACTTTAAAAAGCTTAGGTGTGGAACCAATTTTTGATTAGGCCCTTTAACCCTCAAGCTTCTCCTTCCTTCTTCACATACTATACTTTTTTTTTTTCTTTTCTTTTCTTTTCTTTTATTTTTAATTTTTTTTTAGGCAAGGATTACTATATCTGGATAGGCCTTTAATAATTTTGAATTCCACTCTTCCTTTCCTAAAGAATAAGGTAGATATATATCTTTTATTTAGAAATATAATAACAGTTTTGAATATTATTTTCCAATAAAAGAAATTTTAATATTGAAAACAAAAGTTTAATCATTCTATTTTTCTAAAAATACAACTTTTCTTACTAAAGATGGTTACACAATATTTATCATTTCTTCACTAAGAAAAATTTAACATTAAATTTTTCATCACTACTATAAATTTTAACTAAATTCTCTTACTCATTTCTATATTCAAAATTTTATTTCCCTAATATAACTTCATACACATTATTTTTCAGTCAAAAATCAAATTTATTTATAGCATTTTTTAGGACAAATAAAATTTATGTTTTTGAAAATTGTTTTTCATTCCCCCCGAACTTGAATTTTGAAATATTTTGCAATTAATTCCATAAAATGTAGGAGGAAGAAAAATAATAGATAAATCTACTAACTACTACAACATCCTATCAAATTTATATACATGCATAATAAGGATAGAATGATTGCTGAAGAAAGTAAATCTAGCCTAAAACATGCTTGTTATAATATTAAACTTAAAGGAAGTTTATTAACTTTAAAATATATTTTTCTTCCCACCTTCAAACTTGAATTTGAACATGTATAGCATTCAGCATAGAAAACATAAACAAGAAGAAAAATACTTCAAAAATTCTATCTACCACAAATGTTTGTCAAAAACATCTACAAATATTCATCATGACATAACAATTTGCAATAGAAAATAAATCTAAACTAAACATTCTAGAATAAAATTAAAATAAAGAAAGGTTAAATAAGCAGGACATGTATCAGCATAGGAATATATATTTAAGTGTTATTCAAATCTCTTAATTGTTGTAACACAAACACAAACACAAACACACAAACTAAAATACCTAGACTCGCGATTCATAAACACATATCAATTGAGGTTAATTTCATCTCCTTTCTACTCACATTTTCCCTCCTTACTTTCAATTTCTAACGGAAGAAACTACACTAAGAATGATAATCTGGTAAATAAAAATAATGCAGTTCATTCATATATTGTTCATTAGGCAATTTCATGACCTTACTTAGTGAAAAAAAGTCAGCTAAAGGAAGTAATAGAGTTGAAATGGAGTGGTCCAAGTCCAAACTCTACATGCTTCAAGGTAATGCTCAGCTCTGGTTGATAACTGAGTTATAACAGACTCGTTAGCCTGCTACTACCAAGAGTCATATACAAATTTAGTCAAGACCAAGGCATAATTTCACAACATTAATCTATTATGCACTAAAGAAAACACAAAACAACACATAAACAATCATGAATCGCAAGCACACTAAATCAAAGCACAATGATAACTATGGGTTGCCTCCCATAAAGCGCTTGGTTTTAACGTCGCAGGCCCGATAAATGATTCCTCCTGGATCAAAATTCCAATTAAGTAATCCTCGATAAATCGCCTAATCATTTCCAAATCAAGGGATTCCTATAAAATCCTCAAATTTTAAGTTTTCATTCAGCTCTTCATTTTTAGTTTGATTTATATCATTGTTCCTCATATTTCTTTCTAGATCCAATATTCTTCTATTGATTTTCTGAATTTGCATACTAATATCATCCTTGAAATTTATAAGAAATGGATCTTTATAAGATACTTCAATATCTCCAAAATTTTGGATTGGATTCTCTTTAGAGAATTCAGATTCTGGATCAATATCTTCTATCTTACTCTTCTGTTTCAAATTATCTTCAAATTCTTCTCCTTTATAATTATTAAATGATGGAGGATCTATCCTAGTTAAGGAAGTAGGTTTTTCTATTTCCTTAAGAATTTCTTCCAATGGTCTTCCAATATGCTTATCCTCTTTTCTCAACTTAAAGTTCTTTTTAAATATATCCTCAAATTCTCTTCCATGTCCTAGTTCAATAACTTTATCATGTTCATCATTCAATTCAGAGTTTTCCTTGTGATTGAGTCGCATCTAAAGATATAAAGACTGGTTGTGTAGATAAATTCCCTAAATTGGTAGGCTTTAAAATTGTATGGGGTACATCCATCTTATGTTAATGAGATTTTTCAACAAATGGAATTAAAAGTTTACTATTTTTGGTAGCGTCCATCATTTCACACCTCTATTGAACATACATACAGTCTTCTTTAAATAACGTTTTGAATCATCATGAAAATCCATTTCAATCTCATCTGTTAACTTACTCTTAAAACTTTCTTGGAAATGGTCTTTTCTTAGTTAATCAATTTTATCTATCCAAAAACAATCATCATCTTTTCTCTCAGCTGGATATTTCATAGTCTTTAATACATCAAAAGTGACTTTCTGGTCATTAATATTCATAGTTAACTCTCCTTTTTGCACATTTATCTTAGCTTGTCCAAGAATAAGGAAATGCCTCCCTAAAATAATTGGAATTTATTTATCTTCCTCCATATCTAATACAATAAAGTCCAAAGGAAAGATAAATTTATCTACTTTAACAAGCACGTCTTCTATAACTCCTTTTGGATAAATGATAGATCGATCAGCTAACATAAGGGTTACAGTAGTGGGAGAAATATCGACTAAACCTAATCTTCTAAATATAGATAGAGGCATCATATTAATGCTCACTCCTAAATCACATAAAGCTTTTCCACATAATCTTTCTTCAATTGCACAAGGAATTGTAAAGCTACAAGGATCTTTAAATTTCTGAGGAAAATTTTTCTGAAGTATAGCGTTGCACTCCTCACTTAGTGCAACTGTCTCGTAATCCCTAAATTTCCTTTTCTTGTTTAATATCTCCTTCATCAACTTTGCATAACTTGGCATATGTTCCAAAGCTTCAGTGAAAGGAATATTTATCGTTAACTTCTTAAGTACTTTCATGAACTTTAAAAATTTTTTATCCAACTCATGCTGTCTAAGTCTTTGAGAAAATGGAGGTGGTGGTCTTTCCAAACTGATTTTAGTTGGAGAAATTAATTTTTCCAGATCCTTATAAACATGTTTATCAGATATTTTAATTTCCATTGTTTTTCTCACAACATCTTTCTCTTTTCTAACCACATCCTCTGTCTCTCTTCCACTTTTTAATTGGACAACTTCTACTTGTTCATTAGGGTTTGCTTTAGGATTGATCTCAATGTTGCTAGGAAGTGTTCCTTAGGGTCTATTGCTAAGTGAATTAGCCATTTATCCCAGTTGATTCTCTATATTTTTAATCGCAAAGATTTTGACTTTGCAACTGGTTTCCCATTTTCAATACCACTTCTTCCATGGACATCTTCTTATCCTCAAATTGTTGATAATTGTTAGAGTTCGATGGATATGAAGGTCTATAGTTTGTGTTCCCTTGATTGTTCCAACTTCCATTAGGATTCCCATGATTATTTTCCCATTTTTGGTTTCCACCATCAGCAGTATGATTCCAATTAAATTTAGGATGGTTCTCCCAACACGGGTTGTAAAAGTTAGAATATGGGTTGTTTATGGTATTTAAAGCGTTATATGATAAGTTAGAATCAATTATACGCCCTAATGAACTTTCCTCGCGTACAAAAGTAAATTGAGGCCGGTTCATTCCAAATTGGTCCAACTTCCTTGATATTGTGGCAACCTGAGATGCAAGAATTGTAGTCACATCTGTATCATGAACACTAGCTACATTTTTATGATTTACCCTTGTAGAGGGCCATTGAAATTCATTTATAGCTATTTTTTCAATTAATGCATACGCTTCATTAATTGATTTTGACATTAATGAACTACCAGCAGTAGCATCAATTATAGACCTAAGGGATCCTACTAACCCATTATAAAAAGTTTGAATGATTAACCAATCAGGTAAAGCATGATGTGGACACTTTCTTAGGAGTTCCTTAAATCTTTCACAAGCATCGTATATTGTTTCTCCTTCATATTGACAAAATGAGGTAATATCGTTTCTAATTTTAGTAGTCCTTGAAGGTGGAAAATACTTAGCTAGGAATTTTTGAGTTAACTCCTCCCAATTTTTAATAGAGCCATGTGCTAATGAGTATGACCATATTTTAGCCTTATTCCTTAGTGAGAAAGGAAAAAGCCTTAGCCTAACAGCATCGTCTGACATACCGTTATAACGATATGTAGCACAAAGTTCTAGAAAACTAGCTAAGTGTAAATAGGGATCCTCCAAAGGAGTTTCCCCAAACAGATTGTTCTGCACCAGTTGGATAATCTCAGGATTTATTTCAAACGAGTTAGCTTCTATGACAGGGTTTTGTATACTTGAGTGAATTTCATCTTTCGTAGGATTTACGTAATCCCTCAATGAAGTATGATGATTTTCCAAGTTATTATCTTGAAAGTTTTCCATTTCCATTTCTAGTTTTTCGAGCCCTTTCTGTATTTTTATTTTTTTATTTTTTTCAAACTCGGTATCATAAGGCACAAGTCTTGCAGATCCTTTGTTTCACATACATAGCACAACAAAAAATACATTGACAATTAAACAAATAATAGATGAAATATATTCAGCACAACAAAACATTTTCACGAACACCTTATTTCTCACACAAACAATTTTTTTCTTTTTTTTTACAACACTTTTTCATATAAAAGAACACGTTTTCACACAAAAATAGTTTTTACTACACTACAGTTTTCCAAGTCTAAACCTAATTATTTCAACTAAAATTCTCCTAAAGTTCTTACCGAAGCTTCCCCGGCAACTGCGCCAAAAACTTGACCCGACCCACAATAACACAGTAATTTTTGCTTCCAAAAGATGGCAAAAAACTTGACCCAATTTATAAATAACAGCTAGTGTATAAAATTAAAATGTTGTAAAATTTTAGAAAATATTTTACACACTAGGGGTACTACTTAAGTATACGTATCGTTTCAAGTAATATAGGGTTTTCTTTTATAACCCCAAGTATCGATCCCATAGAGAAGCGAGGTAAGCTATCCTTTAGGCTAATTCCAGTCTATTTCTATAAGGCTTAAATTTGGAATTTCGATTAAAATGGGTTTTTTTAATAACTAATCGTAAATAATAACTTATGAATAAATTGGTTTGAAGAATTTTGAATTTAGTCTGTCACTCTAAAAACTAATCAATTATGCGCTCAATAAGCAATATCTCCATATTTATTTGCACTTCACCATGAATAACCCGCATAAAGCCTTCAATTACCCAAGGATTCATGTCATATCTACAAGTTAAGAACTCATCTTCGGTTAGGTCTCAGAATTCTTCAACAGATTTTAACAATACAAGTTATAAATTTGTAAAGTAAATGAAGATTCAGTATGAATATCATCACCATAATTTAATAAAAGAATATCTAAGAAAATTTAATACCTAAGCATGCATCTATTTCATTACAAAACAAAAGTAAATGAAAATAATGGCATAAGGAGTAAAAGAATCGATAGAATTATGTAATAAGTTAAGTGCCAACAAGGAACTTATTTCATTAGTATTCTATTATATTTATGCAACTATCTATCACCTAGAAGCATCTAATAGATAATTCTATCATAAAAATAATTTTCCTACACATGCAACTACTTCATATTAAAAGAAAGAGTAAAGAAAATCACTTAAGAAACATGGATAAATCACGACGAGAAAACTCGGTTTAAAACATAGAAAATCCACTAGAAAGTGTTGACACTAATTACAAGAGAATGAAGAACACAATACTTAGTTTTTTCCCTCTGATGGAAAGAAGAAGATCTCTCCACCAAAGTCTCCCATCGATCCATGCGCTGCTCGTACATTCCTTACATGAATATCTCAAAATCCCTCACCAATCTCTCCATAAGATGTAGAAATCTACATCTTCATGACTCTAAAATGACTAAAATCGACTAAGAGGGAAGAAAGAGAGGGAGAGAAAGAGAAACGAAACAAGAGAGAGGCTTTTTCCTGTAGATATATCTCATATTTATAGAGCTCGAAAATGGCCAAGGGTTGCTTAAGGCACCTCTTCAAAAGTAGTCCAAATTCATTGAATCTTCTAGAAACCGACTCTGGTACCTAGGCGCCAGACTCCTGTGACCAAGTCTTCGCACCTCTTCACTTTGGGTCGCACCTCTTCACAATTAAAACCGTTCCAATGTGTCCAGATACATTGTATCACATGTCCTATATATTTGGAGTAACTTCCAGTCTTCTAGAAGGTCTAGAAATAACTTAACACCGTCAAAATAACTCCCGAAGTTGTCAAAAATCCGTCCAATAACCGTTTTTTGATGATTCTGACACCTAGGCGCCGTTTTCTCGTCTTCACTGGCGCCTTAGAGCTGGGTTTGGCGCCTAGGCGCCACCCTGTGCGTAGCTCCACTGTTTTGCTCCGTTTGGCTCCATTTCAACTTCGTTTCGACCCATTTCAGTTGCGTTGTGTTCCTAACATCTTCACCTACAAGATAGACATAAAAACAACCTTTCTCAAAAGTATAATTTCATTCAAAAACATGTGAGAAATATAAAAGATATTAAGGATAGAAAGACATATCAATATGTGCTAAGTTAGAATTTTCTTCCTTGCTTATTTTGGCTCAAAATTGCATAGTTTTTGCTTGATTTTCTCTAAAAACATATTTTTATACTTGAAGACAAAAATATGCAAAATTCCTTCCTTTAAAGTGTAATATCTTTAAAAATGTGCATAAAGTTAGCATGAAATCTACACTAAAAATAAGTAATTTTTAAAGTGGATCAATAACCAGGACTCTATTAGAGCCCTGTATTACTTAATACGATACGTATACTTGTGTTGAGTACTTGGACTTTACAAAATCATTATAAACATATATAAATTTGAGTTCATAAATTCTTGCAAAATAAAAGTCTGTAAATCGTTCGGTCATATAGCGCTGCACTCCTCACTTAGTGCAACTGTCTCGAAATCCCTATGTTTTCTTTTCTTGTTTAATATCTCCTTCAAAAACTTTGCATAACTTAGCATCTATTCCAAAGCTTCAACGAAAAGAATATTTTTTGTTAACTTCTCAAGTAATTTCAAGAATTTTGAAAATTGTTTATTCAACTCATGTTGTCTAAGTCTTTGAGGAAACGGAGGTGGTGGTCTATCTAAATTGATTTTAGTTGAAGATATCAATTTTTCCGCATCATTAGAAACATGTTCTTCATGTCTTTTAGTTTCCTTTATCTTTCCACAACTTTCTCTTTTCTAACCACATCCTCTATCTCTCTTCCACTTCTTAATTGGACAACTTCTACTTGTTCATTTTTGTTCTCTTTAGAATTAATCTCAATGTTGCTAGAAAGTGTTCCTAGGGGTATTGATGTGATTGGTTTGAATACATGAATTTGGCACCACTACTAGGAGATATTTTTCCCCAAAGAACAGCGCCAAACTTGATGCAACCAGACTTTACTTCTATATTTTTAAATGCAAGATTTTGTTAACTTCAAATTTATATATTTATAATGATTTTGTAAAGTCCAAGCATTCAACGCAAGTATACATATCTCATCAAGTAATACAGGGCTCTAGTGAAGTCCTGGTTACCAATCCCACAGGAAGGTTTTAAGTTAAAGCAAAGTAAAAGTTTTAACAAGTTAGAATAAAGCACTAGAACTTTCTTCTAACACTACTATTAGTATGCAGAAAACATTAACAACCAACTAAACTACAATTACTTCTAATAACTTTGAAAATAGAATTAACTAACAGACACACTAAACAAAGTATTTGAAAGGTTTTTTATATATGAGAAAAGTAACTTTCTTCTTGCAATGAGAATATGATATGTGGATTGATATGGATTAATTATCTAATTTATTGTGCCAAATAGAAGGATAGATGATTCTTTACCTTTAGAAGAGTACCCCCTCCTCTAAATAAGAAAAGAACAATGACACATTCTAAGTTCAGCTTACAAATTCTAGGGCCAGGCTGGGAGGATACCGGTTCTCACTTCGAAACTCCCACTCACCCTTCACCCGAAGGCTAACCTTTGATATTAGTTACTAATCTTAGAAGCAATCTGGGGATTTCAGCCTGTCACCCTAAAATCTCCACATTGAAGTCCTTCAGAACACATTTCCCTATTTATTTGCATGCAATTCCCATGAACTATGCAATTCATCCATGGAAATTGAATGGATCTTTCATTATTGTTGTAGGACATTAAATCCTTTCAAACTTAATGTTCAACAACATATTTTAACATTTTTATTGGCCAGATCGAAAGTAAATTAAGTTCTAAATGAAAAACCACCATAATTTCTTCATCACATTAAAAGCACATCAAATCCACTTCAAACCAACATCACATCTCTAAGCAAGAAGAAAGACAAAGAAGACTACTCAGAATTCATGGAGAAGATACAATAAAACATGGATTTTATATATAAAAGAAAAGTCATGCAAACCACAAAAAGAAATACAACTTATCTCTTTCTCTTCCCCAATCCAAACTCCTTGAAGTTCCTTTGAATCTTCTTCTCTTCTTTACAACACTTGATTTTCTCTTTAAAATGGAAAGGAAGAAGCAATCTCTCACTTTAATCCTTCTCCTTCACTCTTTAGAGAAGAATCCCTCTTTTCTACACTAAACCCTAACTCTAAAAACTAAGAGAAAGTATTGGAATGCAAGAGAGCACACTTTGAAACTCTCTAGAACTCCTCTCTCCCCTCTTTTCCTTGTCTAAATTCAGTTATTTAAGAGTTAGGGAAGAAATCCCAAGAGTTTCCATAGGCATCCCTTTAAAATTTTGCCAAAACTCTCAAAATTTGAATTCCACTGACGTTGGGCGCCGGCGGCACTCTATCGTCCATAATATTTTCTGAGCTCTCTGGATTTGGGTGACAGCGGAACCCATTCTGGCGCCGACAGAGCCCATTCTGACACAGGCGGTGCCAGAGTACCTTTTCCACCATTTTGCTCCTTTTCGCTCTTTTTCGCTCCGAATTCATTCCTTTTTAATTCTTTTCGTGCCAATCACCTAAAATCATCATACCTGCAACAAATCATGAAAAATACCTTTCTTTAAGTTGCAATATCACAAAAAATAAGTAAAATTAGATAGCAAAAATAGTATATATTTTTGGTGCATCAGTGTATATTGCTAAGTGAATTAGCAATTTGTCCCAGCTGATTCTCTATGTTTATGATCGTAGCATTTCGACTTTGCATCTGGTTTCTCATTTGCAATACCACTTCTTCTATAGAAATCATCTTATCCTCAAATTGTTGATCATTGTTAGAGCCCAGAGGATATGAAGGTCTATAGTTTGTGTTCCCCTGATTATTCCAACTTCCAATAAGATTTGCATGATTATTTTCCCATTGTTGGTATCCTCCCCCAGTAGTATGATTCCGATTGAATTAGGATGGCTCTTCCAACCTGGGTTGTAAAAGTTAGAATACGGGTTATTTATGGTATTTAAAGTCTCATATGATAAGTTAGAATCTATCATATGCTCTAATGAATTTTCCTCACTTACTGGAGTAAGTTGAGGCCGGTTCATTCCAAATTGGTCCAAACTTTCTCGATATCGCAACAACCCGAGATTGAAAAATTGCAATCGCATTTGTATCATGAACACTCGGCTACCTTTTTAGGATTTACCCTTGAAGAGGGCCATTGAAATTCATTTGTAGTCATTTCTTCAATTAATGCATGCGCTTCATCGAATGGTTTTGACATTAACGATTCACCAGTGGCAGCATCAATTATAGACCTAAGGGATCCTACTAACCCATTGCAAAAAAGTTTGAATGATTAACCAATCGGGCAGAGCATGGTGTGGACACTTTCTTAAGAGTTTCTTAAATCTTTCCGAAGCTTCGTATATTGATTCCCCTTCATACTGATAAAATGAAATAATATCGTTTCTAAGTTTAGTAGTCCTTGAAGGTGGAAAATACTTAGCTAGGAAATTCTGAGTTAACTCCTCCCAATTTTTAATAGAACTAGCTGCTAATGTGTATAACCACATTTTAGCCTTATCCCTTAGTGAGAAAAGAAAAAGCCTTAGCCTAGCAAAGATCGTCTGACATGCCTTTATAACGAAATGTAGCATAAAGATTCTAGAAAACTCGATAAGTGTAAATAGGGATCCTTCGAAGGAATTCCCCAAGTTAATTGTTTAGCACTAGTTGGATAAACTCGGATTTAATTCAAATGAGTCGCCTTCTACGAGAGGGTTTCGTATACTTAAGTGAATTTCACTTATCGTAGGATTTATATAATCCCTCAATAATTTATGATGATTTTCCAAGTTATTATTTTAAATGTTTTCCAATTCCATTTCTAGTTTTTCAAGTCCTTTTTGTTTTTTGATTTTTGTTTTCTAACTCGGGATCATAAGGCGCATGTCCCGCGATCCTTTAGTTCACATACATAACACAACATACCAAACATTAACAATTAAACAAATAATATTTTCAACACAAAAAAAATATTTTCACAAACACCTTATTTTTCACACAAACCGTTTCTTCACAATAATTTTTCATACAAAAACAAAAACACCTTCCACACAAATATAGTTTTTACGACACTATAGTTTTCCAAGTCAAAGACTAAATACATCAACTAAAATCCTCCTAAAAATCAAGATCAATCGTTGCAATTCCCCTGTAACGACGCTAAAAACTTGATTCCAGATACTTATGCTTACGTTTTATTTCATTTTATTTATCTCTTTCTTTACAACAACGCCAAAAACTTGATGTCGATGCAAATGAGAGTTTAATTGATATTATTATAAATTAGGATTTTACGCAAGTATATGTATCGTTATCAAGTAATATAGAGCTTTCTAATTCAACCCCGAATATCGATCCTACGGAGATCAAGGTTAATCACAATGGCTTTCAAGAGAAGTTCTAGTCTATAATAACACGCCCTATCATGGAAAGTCAATAAAGGTTTGATTTTGATTGAATACTACAATTATCACTACAATACTACTTCTAATGCTAAACTACTTAATGAAAATTAGAAAGTGGGGTTAAATTATATTAAAAGTACTCTTCCTCATACAATGAAATTAGTAACATGTGTAAAAGTAAAACAAGTAGCGAGAGAGATTGTAACAAATATGATCAATTATATTCTTTACCCACACTTGGTTCTATAAAGAACATGGGTTAATTTGATGATTTGAAATTTTGTAGATGGGTTAAGCAGGGAAGATACTAGCTCTCACTCGATAGTTCCCTCTTCTCTCTCCACCTGGCGGCTAACATCTCATAACAAAACTTTTCACATCAAACCAAACTAGGGGCTTTAGTCTGTCACCCTAAAGTCCTCTAATTCTACACCTCATAAACATGCATATCTCCCTATTTATTTGCACTCAATTATATGGACTACATTCTCATCCATAAAATATCATGTGATTGTTACAAATTGTTGACTCGTACAATACAGTATTGGTTCTTACATGTTCTCACAACTTATTTTAACATGCAAGTTGATCAATGTTGACCTCATTTTTGGTGAGGTCTTTTCTCTCCTTAGTGCTTCTTAGGATCTAGCCATAAGGTTTCTGATTGACTATCCTAGAGGACTAGAATTGCGACCCACCCTTTAGCAATTCAGCTACTTCTTGCTCCTCTTGGGATCCCACTTGGATGGTTGCAAACCTCTAAATCACCTTGGAAGGTTAAAATCACCATATGGGCAATCAATAGTGAGTTCCTATAGGATTGTTTGGATTTAGGGTGACCCTGGGTGCCCTGAGATTCTCTTGCACACACACACACTCCTAAGCCATTTTACCCTTTAACCCTAAACTTTGAACTTTGCCCCTTTCACAATTTAAGAAACTCACATAATTGAACTAAATCCACTGATCTTTGAATAAGATGGCTAAGGTCAATATGCGAAGAATCATAAAGTGGTTACCATTTGGCTAAGCTTGGTCCCAAAGTGGTTCGACTTAGTCGAGATCCATAAGCTTACCCCTATAGCCATGAGACTACCCCAAAACTCTCCAAAAACTTCCAAAAATTATCCAAAATTTCCAAAATTCCTAAAAATCATTTCAAAATAACCCCCACTTTTTAAATTCACCAAAATACCCCACTACCCTCCAAATAACCTCTTGATACCCTAAAATACCCTTTCGGCCCAAAATTCCAAAAAATCCAAAAATTCCTAGAAAATTCCAGAAAATCCCAAATATTCCCAATTTCATTTTGTTCAACTACACCATGGGCCAATTTTGTCAATTTAGCCCACTTTTGTCAAAGTCCCCAATTTGACCCAATCTTAACCCAAATGGACCCAATGTCAAGCCAAACTAGCCCAATTGATCCCAATTTTGATAAAATTCAATCCTAAACTTCAATTCAATATTCCTAATACCATTTTTAACCAAAAAAAAGCCCAATTTGGTTCACATTTGAATTCAATACCCAAGATCCCAACTTTTGCCCTAAATTACCCATAAACCCAAACGTACCCAAATCCAATCCAATTCAACTCAATTTTCCTTCAAAATTGTTCCAAAACTTGCCTAACAGATCTTTATACCAAAACCAACATTAATTTGATCAAAATTTTGGCCTAAAACCCTTTTAAAATTCACTTGGGCCAAAAAGCCCAATTTTGGCCCATAAGCCCAAACCCTCTTCAAATTGAATCCTATGGCCCATGGAAAATTTCCAAACCAATTTTCAATCAAATTTCAACATATCCAAATCCAATTTAAATCAATTCCAATTCAATTTGGTCATTTCCTAATTAATTTCAAAATTCCAAATCTTCACATGCATATTAAAGGCCCATTCCCCATAAGCATATTTAATGCCCATGAAATCAAATTTTAAAAGCCCAAAATTGAGCCCCAGTCATAATTTCCTATTAATATCATCCCATGGCATTTTAATCATCACACCATGGCATTACATGAAGCATTCCATACATGTACATGACTCTTTACCTAAATTAAGTATTATGGCATAATTTCCAAAATTCATAAAAAACCATTAATTCCTTTTGCATGAAACCATCTCATGGCCTCATACATAGCATGGCATGACCCATGGACTCTTCCATGACATGCCAAAGTCAACATTTGCCAAATTTGACAAGGGGAAGTGACCTCTCCTCACCCCTTTCACTTCCATCCTCCCTTCTTCCAAACCATCAAATCCAACTCCCAAACTCCCAAACCAGCCACCAAACCTCACCCAAACCTACTTAAGGACCTTGAGACCAGCTCGAACCACTTTGGGCAAAGACTTAGCCAAGGGACAAAGGGGCTTACCTAAGTTTAGCCCATTTAACCCAAACTCCAAATATCCACTAAATCTCCACCCCAAAGCCATCAAATACTCAAATTGATTCCACCACTCAACCTCTCTGGCATCACTTGACTTTTGCCTGACCTGACCTTGGCCGGCCGGCCATCCCAGTCGCCGGAAAACACCAGGCCGAGAGGCTTAGGTGGATTCAAAAATTCAAAATCAATTTGCTGAGCTGTCCCATTCCAATTGGACTCCATGGCTCTTCTTCTTCTCCCCAGTGCACTCGATCCTGACTCTTAATTGCCCCTGGAAAGCTCTCCAGCCCAGTCTATTTAAACAGCACACCTCTCAACCATGAAGAGGGCTGAACCTAACCTTAGGGAAACTCTGCCAAAATCACTCCAGAACTCCTCCTAGCCAAGAGAAGCTCATCCCCACTGTTCTCATGCCCTGAATTCCTCTAGCTGAGCCCAATTTCTCAGCTAAAAATCAGGCCAGAAACAGAACACTCCCCAATTCTTCACCAAATCCAAATTAACTCCTCTCACACCTTCACCAGAGGTAGAGAAGGAGTTCCCCAGTGAAAGCCCCCTCTCCAAGCCACCCAGTTGTTCCAGCCTCCAAGCTTTGTGATCGGCCTCGGTGGAAATCAAGTCTCGGCATTTCACCACAGCCTCCAGTGTTTCATCCCTAGCCTCCTCGGACTCCAACGAATGTGCCGAGCATCTCTAATTGAGGCTTCACCTCTCATAGCCAAGGTATGGACTCTTCCTTCCTCCCGAGCTTCTGTGAATTCTCCATTTAGTTTAGCTTAATTTCATGGCATGTTTACCATGAAAATGTGTTCGTCTTCTCAAGATGAATCCATAGAGCATAAGAACTCGAAAATCCATTAAGAATCGAGGGAGATATTAGGGTTAGAAGGTCAACGGTCACGGGTGCACACCAGTCGGAGACGATGATCGACCGCCGTCGGATTGCGCGTGTATCGAACGAAAGGCTCGCAGGGCGTCGCACGAGGAGATGGAACATGAACCGCGGAACGCGTGGCAGCCGAGTTGGATGGCGCCGCCAACCGCAAGACGACGTGTGGAGTTCGATCTGCCGTAGTTTGACGTGGCGCCGACGTGGATAAGTAGGAAAATAGGATTTTCTGATTTAATTAAATAGCCATAACTTAAAAAATTCATATCTTTGCATAGAAAAATCACAAAAATAAAAGAAAAATACCCTCTTGCTCAGTGAATAGAGGAGAATAATGTGAAAAAAGAATTGAGTTAATTTGATGAGTATTTTATTTTTAATTAATTATTTACTCATTTTGGTATTTTAATTCTCCATTTGCATAGACATTTCACCATGGCATGAGACCATAGTAGCTTTCAAGCCTCTGACTTGGGGAACATTCCTTGAATTTTTCAAGGTCAGAGGCCATCCCTATGACAAGTTATGTATTTTTCAAGTTCATGACACTGTTTTTGATATTTTAATTCCAAAAATTAGCATGTTTCTTAGAAAATTCTAGGAAAATTTGGTGAAGTTCCTTAGGACCAAAGGACCCTAGGATAATTATGATTTGAGTTAATTCATTAAGGATAATCTTAACTGGCCTAATCACTCTAAATTGAACTTTAATTAATTAGAGATAATCACACATTAAAATGACTTGAAAATAATTCTCCACTGATCTTTAGGATCAGGGGAACCTCACATAAAATTTAAAGTCAATTGGAAATGTTTAACCCTATTAAATGGATCAATTAAGCCACATAATCAAAATTAAACTTTAAAAATTCATAACTCCAAAAATACATTTCAAAAATTCACCAAATTGATTTTGGGACTTCTCTGATATCAGAGGAGTCTAAAAAAATAAAATTGAAATTTTCTAAAAATTTTTATTTTTAAGTATATTTTAATATTTTTAATAATTAAAAAATAATAAAAATCACAAAAATAATAAAAATTATAAAAATGTCATATTTGGTCCCCTAATCACTTAGGAACCAATCAAATATTATTCCTAAGTCTCTAGGTTAAGATATTTAATTTCAAAGCCTTAAAACAATTTTTGAATAAAAATATGTATTTTTTAGCCTTCCCACTAAATTAATTCTAATAAATCAAAGAAAAATCATAAAAATATAAAATTTATTTCTCTGAACTCCTTGAGGTCAGAGAGATTTAAGAAAAATATAAAATCCATTTTTCAACTTTTATTTTATTTTATAATTAATTAACACTCCAAAATTTAAAATAATTATAATAAATAAAATATAATTCAAAAAAATCACCAAAATTGGTCCAAGTGGTCCTCTGGTCATTAGGAACATCCCATAATTTTCTTAAGGACAAAAACTTTACCTTGGTCATGTTGGTGAATTTTCTTTGAAAACCCCTATTTTCCATTAAAAATAATTATATAAATAAATTGAATTCAAAAAAATCACATTTTATCCTCTAATGTCTTAATTGACATGTGAGTGAAGTGGTATAAAAATTTTAAGTTCATTTAAGCTTAATTTAATGAGTTATAAAATAAATAGGCTTAAAGGGGCATAAAGGTAATTAAAAGATTTTAACCCCTAATTAAAACTTTAGGTTTAATGAAAATGGGGGTAAAATATCTGATTTTAATTTTCTCTTAGATGATTGAAACTTTGGGAAATCAAAGGGTAGGAACCCATTAATCACTTTAATAAACCAAAAATGAAACTTTAATTAATTAAATAATTTAAATTTTGGAAGATTAATTAAAATTGGATTATTAAAATGGGGATATAATTTAAGAGGACACTCGATTCTTTAATTTAAAAATCCCTAAATAAATCACTTAATAATATTTAACTCTTAAACTTAAGAGGATAAGTGGAATTAATAATTAAATGATTAAAAGTAAATAATTCTTAATTTAATTAAAACCTACATCATTAAATAATTTAATAATTGATTAAAGCCTAAAATGTTAAATAATTAAAAATTAAATTAAATTATTTAAAACTAATTTAAAATCATTTCAAAACAAACTTAAATCAAATTTAGAAATTTTAAATAATTTTAAGACAACTTACCTTAAAACATAATGTAAAAATTAAATTAATTAATATAATTAATCTAAATTAAATCATTAAAATTTAATAAATAATTTGAACACCTCTTTTGACCTAAGTTAATCTAAAAAATTAAATTAACATAAAATATTGATATCATTTATAAAAGGTTTAACTTAAATGAATCAAACTCTATTCCAAACTTAAAATCATCGATTAAAATTTCATAATTAAATCACATTAAAGTAAATCATCAACTTTAACTTCAAATCATTAAAATCTTTAGCAAATTAACTCGCACTCGAAAGCTTTAAATTATAATAACTTTTAAATGAAGCGTTAAGTGAAATGACACTTCACTCATAGGATAATCAAACATCCTAGTTCACTGAGCAAGGGAACAAAACTTAACTAAACCCTTGGATGATTAATTCAACTGTGTAATTAAATTCACTTGGACTCAAAATCGTCCCGCAGGTATTGAAAAGATGTTTAGGATTTGTTCTAAGCACTTCCTCAATACGATGGGTAGTTTTAAAGAACAATTGAACTTAATTGTTCTTTGGTGAAGAAAATCATCCTTAACCATAATCAAGAACCTAGACATCATAGGAAATGACTAGCTATAGGATTAGGATTCTGGTAGACAACCAATACCCTTCCTTTAGTCTTTACCTAGGTACTTGTTGAAATATTTAAATGCTTTAATATGTGTTTTAAAGTGTAGCTTGGAATGACGGGAAGACCCTCCAGGTACGCTTTTATGTTTTTGCAATTTACTTCATCGCATTTTCTTTACCTACACTGCGCTTTACTTTTCTTGCATGTTAAACAAGACTGTTGCATGAAAACTAAAACCTTTAGGATAGTCCCTGAACTGAAACCAAAACTAAATTAAAAGTCAGTACAAGATAAAATCCACCGTCACAACATTCAATATATAAAGCAACTCAAAAATTAATCACAAACAGAACAACAAAACTACAACTTTAACTAAATTAAAACGACTTGTTGGATGATCGGGAATACCTCGGATGATGTAACCTACATGTTGCTAATGGGATTTCCCATGGTCTAAATGAAAGTGTGAAACTCATTCAGTTGAGTTTAGCAAATTCATCTGGACTAAGTGAATCCGATAAAAATAACGATGCCGGAAGGATGGAACCGTGGGATCTTAACCGGTGTTGTTATAATCAACTTTAAGATTTCCCTAATAAAACATTAAAGACATTTGGATTTTAAGATTTCTCTAAACCAAAACACTTCTCTCATCCTTTGATTTATGACTTCTAAAACTAAACCTCTGCAACAACAAGGAGCTTCGAGCACAGTGGGCAGCGCGACCATCTTCGTCAGGAAAACCTGAGTCTACTTCAGTAAAACCTTTCTTAGAATTAAATAACCAAGCCATAGGATTCCGAGGTAGATTTCCTAGTGCAACATAAATCCTCAACTTTTCGTTAGGCATTTGCAGGATCATATTATGCAAATTAAGCCCTAACCAGTCTTAGGACTCCGAGGTAGTTGTTCGATACGACATAAACCATCACATCTTCGAGGCTACTTGTGTGATTATATCATACAAGCATAAGTCCTAATTAATTAAAATTGGTGAGATTGAAACATTAAATAAACTCCCAAATTGAAGCCAAACAATAGGATAGTTTGGGAAGTTGTCAAGATTCTTCTTGGATCTCCAGCTTCTCCTACCTCTCTTCCATTTGACTCCAAAATAAACTGTGCCAAATTTGAGCTAACCCCTTTTGAAATTCCAAAATTCAATCCTTTGAAAACCTTAAACTTTGAAATTCATGAGAGCAAAACCACTGATCATTATCGAGAGTTTTCTTAAATGATTCCCGTCATTTAAGATGTAATTAACTATAGGGGCATGCCCTTATAGGGAACTTTAAGAACCCAGGTAATATAAACCCTGCTTGATTCCTTTATATTAAGCAGGGAAACTTGTTGGTTTATAAAATTGGTTCGCAGACCAAACGGATGTCACAAATCTTCTAGTTTATTTACTCGAGCCCCATCGTCAAGTAGTGTGTCTATTCTTCGGGATAGATAACACGGTTTGTGATGTGGTGCTCGTTTATATAAACTATTTGGGATGTGAGATCGGTTTGATTTTATATTATAAAATTTTCAAACTTAAAATTATTTTTAAAATCAAATGTTATTTTATAAATTACATGTACATTTAAATTAAACTTAAAATTTAAAAATTCACCGACAATTTCTGTTTGGCGACCCCTTTTCAAAATATCACACAACCTAAAAATATGTCGACAACTTCTGGCGACTCCGCTGGGGAATATTTCCTCTCTCCATTTTGATCGGATGGTTTTGCTTTCATAAATCGGTAGTAAGTCCACGCCCCTAGTGGATCAAACTACCATTCTTCCGTTGACATATCATGTTCATTTCTGTCTTGAACAAGTATGATCAACTCCTCTTGGATTTTGGAGCCATTGTTTAGACACTCCTAAAAGAGAGGTTCCGAAATCCTCCTTTTGATACCTCTCCGAATAGGCGAGGTAGACCCCCAATAAGTGTTAGCTTAGGAGCGGTCCTTATAGTTGAGAAATCCTACGAGATTTTCCTTTCCTTTCTAAGCTCTGGATTGGGTCCTTTACCCTCTCTAATCTCCTCTCGTTTTTAACGAATAAACTAATCTCCTAACAAACAAACTCTTTTCTAAATTGTAAATGCATAAATAAAACTTAAATAAATTGTGTTCGGACTCTTATCAATTTCTTTCTTTTCATCCTGACGAAGGAAGCATAATTCAGGACTGATAATTGAAACTTGCCTTGCAGAAGATGTCAGCCCCGAAGCTGATTTTCTCCTTTACCAATGGACTTGACTTAGCTATCTACAAGGATGAACTGCCTGATAATGGGATTATCCATTTTGGATAAGGGTTCGATAACACGGACGTTAAGTTTCGTTGATGTTACTCTTTTGAACCGATGAACAAAGTGCCCGAGATCGAGGAGCCTATGATTGAGTTTAACCTCGAAGTTGACTCAAGAGTTCCCTCCTTGCGAGAGGGCCCCAGTTGAAAGGAACACTGCTGTTCACAGGAGGTTGACTGCTACCCCCAAAACTGTCGTCTCTACTCCCACCGGTCTGGTCATTACTGCACCTACCCCGGTTCCCGCCAAACTGAAAGGAAAGGAAGTACAAGTCAGTTATGAGCCTGTCACCGTGGAGGGTTCAGACTTCGCTGCGATACCGTCTGTTTTTGAGATAGGGTCCGGTTCGAAGTATAGGCCCTTAACCCGGACACAGAGGAGGAATAAGAACAGGAAGTTTGCTAAGATCAGGGAGGTCAGAGAAGCTGAAGCCGCCTGTCTTGAAGAAATCCCTGAAGAGAAAGAGGAAGAACTGCCATATTACTCACCACTGTTGGAAGGAAATAGATTCCACCCTCTCTCTACTACATCTGATGAAATAGGTGCCAGAAAGATCGCCACTACGTTACCCCGGCCTGCATATTACAGTGACAGCAAGAAGAAGAAGAGCAAGGCTACACCTCTTACCCGATTGTGTGCGGTAGTCGAGAAATTAGCCAGAAAAGAAGGATGTCTTGTATCAGAGATTCTGAGAAGAATGGGACAAGTGCTAGTTAAGTCCCGCCTCGGTCCGCGAGTAGAGCCTGCTACTGTCCCTGAAAGACTGAAGAAAAAGGTGCGAGCTAGCGAGGGAGGCTCACCTGTTGTTGTATCGGGTCTCCATATTAGGTAGGACACCACCTACTTACGCACCGCCGACAGACCAGCCGGTCCTAGGCCTTCTGCTACAAGAAGGATGGTGTGGCAACCTATTATTGCCGAACCAATACCAACAGAACGTTCTGGAAAGAGAAGTCTCGCTGAAAATCCCAGATCTGAAGAAAGTGCCGCAGTAAAAGAAACTCTTGAAAGAGAGGTTCAACAGTCGTCTCCTGACAACCATGAGATCGTTTAGAAAAGGCCACTTGAGGATGCCATAGGGCAACTAAGAATGGACATCCAACGGCTAGCAAGAGAAAGAGGAGAAGAATTAAGGGACGAAGTGGATTCGTCAGAATTCATGGATGATGAGTATGCTGAAGTCAACATGGTTGAGACACGAGCATCGTCAGCTTTGTAGGGAGTTCCACCAGCTTTAGAAAGAGGTGAGCCGTAGTTAATGAGAGCACGGCTTTGGGAAAGAGATGATACAATTTCCCGGATGGCAAAAAGGATGGAAGAGATGGCCGCCGCCTTAGCCACTCTCCGAGTCGAGCCCGACCTCGAAAAGAAATGCCCCGGAGGTCATCCATATTACGGATGCGGGAAAAGAGATTACATCTATTAATGGAGATGATCAGTCGAAGAAAGATTACGCACAAAACATGATTCCCGAAAAGAATATTAAGAGCATGGTAGAACGACGAAGTGCGAGAAGCCTTAGCTCGGTCCAAGAGTGGAGCATCTATTCGGACGGGTAGACCTTACCCCGAAGAATTTGATGCGATCCAATACCCGAAGGGCTTTGTACCACCTTTGTTTAAGACTTTCGATGGAACGGGAAACCCCCGACAACATGTCGCTCATTTTCGTGCCAGTTGATCCAATGCCGGCGTGAGCGACGCTTTGCTTTTCCGACAGTTCGTCAGTAGTTTGTCAGGGATCTCCTTCGACTGGTATGCAGAATTGCCGAATGGATCGACCGAAGACTTTTGCGGAATTGGAAAATATCTTCGTTAAGCGGTTTGTCGAGCTCGAGCACCACATCACTATCGGTGATCTAGTGTTGGAGCGACGAAACCGAACGAAACTTTGGTGGATTACATACTTCGATGGAGGAACTCGAGCATGAAGTGTGAACCACGGCTTCGGGAACGAGCATGCGGTCGGTATCTTGCTTAAGAGTATTGTCGGCATTATTTTTAGGTTGAGTGTTGTATTTTTGAAAAGGGATCGCCTACAGAAATTGTAGACGAATTTTAGGTTTTAAATTTAATTTAAATATATATATTTTAGAAAGTAGCATTTAATTTTGAAAATAATTTTAAATTTGAAAATTTTTAAGATATGAAATCAAACTGATCTCACATCCTAAATAGTTTATATAAACGAGCACCGCACCATAAACTGTATATCTATCCCGAAGAATAGACACACTGCTTGATAATGGGGCTCAATTAAATAAACTAGAAGATCTGGGACATCCATTTGGTCTGCGAACCAATTTCATAAGCCGACAAGTTCCCCTGCTTAATATAAATGAATTAAGCAGGGTTTATATTACCTGGGTTCTTAAAGTTCCCTATAAGGGCAAGCCCCTATAGTTAATTACATCATAAATGATGGGAATCATTTAAGAAAACTCTCGATAATGATTAGTGGTTTTGCTCTCAAGAATCTCAAAGTTTAAGGTTTTCAAAGAATTGAGTTTTGGAAATTTCAATAGGGAATGGATCAAATTTGGAACAGTTAATTTTAGGAATCGAAAGGAAGAGAAGTAGGAGAAGCTGAGGATCCAAGAAGAAATCTTGGCAACTTCCCAAACTATCCTATTGTTTGGCTTAGATTTGGGAGAATATTTAATGTTGCAATCCTGCCAATTTTAATTAGTTAGGACATATATTTGTATGATATAATCATACAAATAGCCTCGAAGTTGTGAGGGTTTATGTCGTACCAAACGACTACCTCAGAGTCCTAAAATAGGTTAGGGCTTAATTTGCATGACATGATCATGCAAATGCCTAACGAAGAGTTGGGGATTTATGCTGCACTAGGCAAACTATCTCGAAATCCTATGGCTTGGTTATTTAATTCTAAAAAAGGTTTGGCTGAAGTAGACCCGAGTTTTGCTGATGACGATGGCCGTGCTGCCCACTGTGTTCCAAGCACCTTGTTGTTGCAGAGGTTTAGTTTTAGAATTCATAAATCAGGAGATGAGAGAAGTTTTTTGGTTTAGAGAAAATCTTAAAATCCAAGTGTTTTTAATATTTTAATTAAAACAAATCCTAAAGTTTATTAAACAGAACCGATTAAGATCCCACGGTTCCGTCATCCCGACACCGTTATTTTCATCGAATTCACTTAGTCCAGATGAATTTGCTAAACTCAACTGAATGAGTTCCACACTTTCATTTAGACCGTGGGAAATCCCGTTAGGAACACGTGGGTTACATCATCCGAGGTATTCCCGATCATTCAACGAGACGTTTTAATTTAGTTGCAATTGTAGTTTTGTTGTTCTGTTTGTGATTAAATTTTGAGTTGTTTTATATTTTGAATGTTGTGGCGGTGAATTTTATCTTGCAATGACTTTTAATTTAGTTTTGGTTTCAGTTTAGGGACTATCCTAAAGGTTTTAGTTTTCATGCAACAGTCTTATTTAACTTGTAAGAAAAGTAAAGTACAGTGCATGTAAGTAAATTGCAATAAAGTAAATTGCAATAAAATAAAGGCGTACCTAGAAGGTCTTCCCGTCATCCCAAGCTGCACTTGAAACACATGTTAAGGCATTTAAATATTTCAACAGATACCTAGGTAAAGCTAAGGAAAGGGTTTTGGTTGTCTACCAAATTCATAATCCTATTGCTAGTCATCTCCTATGACGTCTAGGTTCTTGGTTTGGTTTAAGGATGATTTTCTTCATCAAAGAACAATTAAATTCAGTTGTTCTTCTAAAACATCTCGTCATATTGAGGAAGTGTTTAGGACGAGTCCTAAACATCTTTTCAATATTTCTGGGATTGTTTTTTGAGTCCAAGTGAATTTAGTTGCACAGGTGAATTAATCATCCAGGGGTTTAAGTTTTTTTCCCTTGCTCAGTGAACTAGAATATTTGAATATCCTATAAGTGAAGCAACACTTCACTTGATACTTCATTTAAGAGTTATAATAATAATAAGTGCTTTAAAAGGGCAAATTTATTAGGTATTTTGATGATTTAAACTTAATGATTTAATTTAAATTTTGACTTAATTATAGAAATTAGTTTAAGTTTGGAATAGTGTTCGAGTTATTTTAGATTTAATTCTTAATGATTTCATTTAGGTTTGTTATTAAATGATTTTGATTTAATTTAATTCAACTTTGATTTTAATTTAATTTAACTTTATTTAATTAAATTTTAATTTAATTTTAATTTAACTTAACTTTAATTTTATTTAATTTAATTTAATTTTAATTTAATTTAATTTAATTTAATATTAATTTTAATTAAATTTAATTTAATTTTAATTTTAATTTAGTTTAATTTTAACTTTAATTTAATTTTTAATTTAATTTTTTTAATTTAATTTAATTTAGTTTAGTTTTAATTTAATTTTAATTTAATTTAATTTTAATTTAATTTAATTTTAATTTATTTTAATTTTAATTTAATTTAATTTTAATTTAGTTTTAATTTTAATTTAATTTTACTTTACTTTAATTTAGTTTAGTTTAATTTTAATTTGATTTAATTTTTAATTTAGTTTAAATTTAATTTTAATTTAATTTTAGTTTAATTTTAGTTTTATTTATTAATTTGGATTATTATTTTAATTTTTTAATTAAGAATTAAGTATTATTGAAGTGATTTATTTAGGGATTTTTAAATTAAAGAATAAATATCTTCTTAATAATATCCCTACTTTAATAATTCCAATTTTTATTATTCTTCCAAAATTTCAATTAATTAACTAATTAAAGTTTTATTTTAATTATATTAGAAATGGTTAGTAGGTTTCTACCCTCAATCATTTAAGTTTCAATCATCCAAAATCAGTTTAAAATCAAATATCTTACCCTCCCCTTTTTTATTAACCCTAAAATTTTAATTAAGGGTTGAAATTTTTTTAATTACCCTTCTCCCTTCAAGCTTAATAATTCTATAACTCACTAAACTAAGCTCAAATGAACTTGAAATTTTTATGTGACCTCACTCACGTCAATTAAGACATTAGAGGAGAAAATGTGATTTCTTTGTATTTAATTTATTTATGTAATTATTTTTAATGGAAAATAGGAGTTTCCAAGGAAAATTCAATAACATGACCAAGAAAATGTTTCTGTCCTTATGGGATGTTCCTAATGACCAGAGGACCATTTGGACCAATTTTGGGGATTTTTTTTTGAATTATATTTTGTTTATTAGAATTATTTTGAGTTTTGGAGTATTAATTTATTTAAAAAATAAAATTGAAGTTAAAAATTGGATTTTATATATTTCAAAAATCTCTATGATATCAAGGAAGTCAGAGAACAAAATTTTATAATTTTCTGATTTTTCTTTGATTTATAGGAATTATTTTAGTGGAAATGTTAAAGAAAATCATTTTTTAATTCAAAAATTGTTTTAAGCCTTTAAAAATCAATATCTTACCCTAGAGACTTAGGAAAAATATTTGGTTTATTCCTAGGTGATTAGAATTTAAAATGTGACATTTTGGTGATTTTTAATATTTTTATGATTTTTATTATTTTTTTAATTATTAAAAATATTAAAATATGGTGGAAAATCAACTTTTTTAGAAAATTTCAATTTTAATTTTTCCTAAACTCCCCTGATATCAGGGAAGCCCCAAAACCATTTTTGTGAATTTTTGAAAAGTATTTTGTGAGTTATGAATTTTTAAAGTTTAATTTTGGTTATGTGGCTTAATTAATCCATTTGCTGGGGTTAATCAAATCCAATTGACTTCAAATTTTTATGTGATGTTCCTTTTCATCCTGACGAAGGAAGCATAATTCAGGACTGATAATTGAAACTTGCCTTGCAGAAGATGTCAGCCCCGAAGCTGATTTTCTCCTTTACCAATGGACTTGACTTAGCTATCTACAAGGATGAACTGCCTGATAATGGGATTATCCGTTTTGGATAAGGGTTAGATAACACAGACGTTAAGTTTGCTGATGTTACTCTTTTTGAACTGATGAACAAAGTGCCTGAGCCTGAGGAGCCTATGATTGAGTTTAACCTGAAGTTGACTCAAGAGTTCCCTCCCTTGCAGAGGGCCCCAGTTGAAAGGAACACTGCTGTTCACAGGAGGTTGACTGCTACCCCCAAAACTGTCGTCTCTACTCCCACCGGTCTGGTCATTACTGCACCTACCCCGGTTCCCGCCAAACTGAAAGGAAAGGAAGTACAAGTCAGTTATGAGCACTGTCACCGTGGAGGGTTCGGACTTCGTCTACGATACCGTCTGTTTTTGAGATAGGGTCCGGTTCGAAGTATAGGCCCTTAACCGGACACGAGAGGAGGAATAAGAACGGGAAGTTTGCTAAGATCGGGGAGGTCGAGAAGCTGAAGCCGCCTGTCTTGAAGAAATCCCTGAAGAGAAAGAGGAAGAACTGCCAGATTACTCACCACTGTTGGAAGGAAATAGATTCCACCCTCTCTCTGCTACATCTGATGAAGTAGATGCCAGAAAGATCGCCACTGCGTTACCCCGGCCTGCATATTACAGTGACAGCAAGAAGAAGAAGAGCAAGGCTACACCTCTTACCCGATTGTGTGCGGTAGTCGAGAAATTAGCCAGAAAAGAAGGATGTCTTGTATCAGAGATTCTGAGAAGAATGGGACAAGTGCTAGTTAAGTCCCGCCTCGGTCCGCGAGTAGAGCCTGCTACTGTCCCTGAAAGACTGAAGAAAAAGGTGCGAGCTAGCGAGGAGGCTCACTTCGTTGTTGTATCGGGTCTCCATATTAGGTAGGACACCACCTACTTACGCACCGCCGACGGACCAGCCCGGTCCTGGGCCTTCTGCTACAAGAAGGATGGTGTGGCAACCTATTATCGCCGAACCAATACCAACGAACGTTCGGAAAGAGAAGTCTCGCCGAAAATCCCGGATACGAAGAAAGTCTTCGCGATAAAAGAAACTCTTGAAAGAGAGGTTCAACAGTCGTCTCCTGACAACCATGAGATCGTTTAGAAAAGGCCACTTGAGGATGCCATAGGGCAACTAAGAATGGACATCCAACGGCTAACAAGAGAAAGAGGAGAAGAATTAAGGGACGAAGTGGATTCGTCAGAATTCATGGATGAAGAGTATGCTGAAGTCAACATGGTTGAGACACGAGCATCGTCAGCTTTGTAGGGAGTTCCACCAGCTTTAGAAAGAGGTGAGCCAGAGTTAATGAGAGCACAGCTTTGGGATAGAGATGATACAATTTCCCAGATGGCAAAAAGGATGGAAGAGATGGCTGCCGCCTTAGCCACTCTCCAGAGTCGAGCCCGAGCTCAGAAAGAAATGCCCCCGGAGGTCATCCATATTACAGATGCAGGAAAAGAGATTACATCTGTTAATGGAGATGATCAGCTGAAGAAAGATTTTGTACAAAACATGATTCCCGAAAAGAATATTAAGAGCATGGTAGAACGACGAGTGCGAGAAGCCTTAGCTCGGTCCAAGAGTGGAGCATCTATTCGGACGGGTAGACCTTACCACGAAGAATTTGATGCGGTTCAATACCCGAAGGGCTTTGTACCACCTTTGTTTAAGACTTTCGATGGAACGGGAAACCCCGACAACATGTCGCTCATTTTCGTGCCGGTTGATCCAATGCGGCGTGAGCGACGGCTTTGCTTTTCCGACAGTTCGTCAGTAGTTTGTCAGGGATCTCCTTCGACTGGTATGCAGAATTGCCGAATGGATCAGTCAAGACTTTTGCAGAATTGGAAAATCTCTTCGTTAAGCGGTTTGTCAGAGCTCAGCACCACATCACTATCGGTGATCTAGTGTTGGAGCGACAGAAACCGAACGAAACTTTGGTGGATTACATACTTCGATGGAGGAACTTGAGCATGAAGTGTGAACCACAGCTTCAGGAACAGCATGTGGTCGGTATCTTGCTTAAGAGTATTGTCGGCATTATTTTTAGGTTGAGTGTTGTATTTTTGAAAAGGGATCGCCTACAGAAATTGTCGACGAATTTTAGGTTTTAAATTTAATTTAAATATATATATTTTAGAAAGTAGCATTTAATTTTGAAAATAATTTTAAATTTGAAAATTTTTAAGATATGAAATCAAACTGATCTCACATCCTAAATAGTTTATATAAACGAGCACCGCACATACTAACCGTGTATCTATCCCGAAGAATAGACACCTTGCTTGATAATGGGGCTCGATTAAATAAACTAGAAGATCCGGGACATCCGTTTGGTACGCGAACCAATTTCATAAGCCGACAAGTTCCCCTGCTTAATATAAATGAATTAAGCAGGGTTTATATTACCTGGGTTCTTAAAGTTCCCTATAAGGGCAAGCCCCTATAGTTAATTACATCATAAATGACGGGAATCATTTAAGAAAACTCTGATAATGATTAGTGGTTTTGCTCTCAAGAATCTCAAAGTTTAAGGTTTTCAAAGAATTAAGTTTTGGAAATTTCAATAGGGAATGGATCAAATTTGGAACAGTTAATTTTAGGAATCGAAAGGAAGAGAAGTAGGAGAAGCTGAGGATCCAAGAAGAAATCTTGGCAACTTCCCAAACTATCCTATTGTTTGGCTTAGATTTGGGAGAATATTTAATGTTGCAATCCTGCCAATTTTAATTAATTAGGACATATATTTGTATGATATAATCATACAAATAGCCTCGAAGATGTGAGGGTTTATGTCGTACCAAACGACTACCTCAGAGTCCTAAAATAGGTTAGGGCTTAATTTGCATGACATGATCATGCAAATGCCTAACGAAGAGTTGGGGATTTATGCTGCACTAGGCAAACTATCTCGAAATTCTATGGCTTGGTTATTTAGTTCTAAAAAAGGTTTGGCTGAAGTAGACCCAAGTTTTGCTGATGACGATGGCCGTGCTGCCCACTGTGTTCCAAGAACCTTGTTGTTGCAGAGGTTTTGTTTTAGAAGTCATAAATCAGGAGATGAGAGAAGTTTTTTGGTTTAGAGAAAATCTTAAAATCCAAGTGTTTTTAATATTTTAATTAAAACAAATCCTAAAGTTTATTAAACAGAACCGATTAAGATCCCACGGTTCCGTCATCCCGGCACCGTTATTTTCATCGAATTCACTTAGTCCAGATGAATTTGCTAAACTCAACTGAATGAGTTCCACACTTTCATTTAGACCGTGGGAAATCCCATTAGGAACACGTGGGTTACATCATCTGAGGTATTCCCGATCATTCAACGAGACGTTTTAATTTAGTTGCAATTGTAGTTTTGTTGTTATGTTTGTGATTAAATTTTGAGTTGTTTTATATTTTGAATGTTGTGGCGGTGAATTTTATCTTGCAATGACTTTTAATTTAGTTTTGGTTTCAGTTTAGGGACTATCCTAAAGGTTTTAGTTTTCATGCAACAGTCTTATTTAACTTGTAAGAAAAGTAAAGTACAGTGCATGTAAGTAAATTGCAATAAAGTAAATTGCAATAAAATAAAGGCGTACCTAGAGGGTCTTCCCGTCATCCCAAGCTGCACTTGAAACACATGTTAAGGCATTTAAATATTTCAACAGATACCTAGGTAAAGCTAAGGAAAGGGTTTTGGTTGTCTACCAAATTCATAATCCTATTGCTAGTCATCTCCTATGACGTCTAGGTTCTTGGTTTGGTTTAAGGATGATTTTCTTCATCGAAGAACAATTAAATTCGAGTTGTTCTTCTAAAACATCTCGTCATATTGAGGAAGTGTTTAGGACGAGTCCTAAACATCTTTTCGATATTTACGGGATTGTTTTTGAGTCCAAGTGAATTTAGTTGCACAGGTGAATTAATCATCCAGGGGTTTAAGTTTTTTTCCCTTGCTCAGTGAACTAGAATATTTGAATATCCTATAAGTGAAGCAACACTTCACTTGATACTTCATTTAAGAGTTATAATAATAATAAGTGCTTTAAAAGGGCAAATTTATTAGGTATTTTGATGATTTAAACTTAATGATTTAATTTCAATTTTGACTTAATTATAGAAATTAGTTTAAGTTTGGAATAGTGTTCAAGTTATTTTAGATTTAATTCTTAATGATTTCATTTAGGTTTGTTATTAAATGATTTTGATTTAATTTAATTCAACTTTGATTTTAATTTAATTTAACTTTATTTAATTTAATTTTAATTTAATTTTAATTTAACTTAACTTTAATTTTATTTAATTTAATTTAATTTTAATATAATATAATTTAATTTAATTTAATTTAATTTAATATTAATTTTAATTAAATTTAATTTAATTTTAATTTAAATTTAGTTTAATTTTAACTTTAATTTAATTTTTAATTTAATTTTTTTAATTTAATTTAATTTAGTTTAGTTTTAATTTAATTTTAATTTAATTTAATTTTAATTTAATTTAATTTTAATTTATTTTAATTTTAATTTAATTTAATTTTAATTTAGTTTTAATTTTAATTTAATTTTACTTTACTTTAATTTAGTTTAGTTTAATTTTAATTTGATTTAATTTTTAATTTAGTTTAAATTTAATTTTAATTTAATTTTAGTTTAATTTTAGTTTTATTTATTAATTTGGATTATTATTTTAATTTTTTAATTAAGAATTAAGTATTATTGAAGTGATTTATTTAGGGATTTTTAAATTAAAGAATAAATATCTTCTTAATAATATCCCTACTTTAATAATTCCAATTTTTATTATTCTTCCAAAATTTCAATTAATTAATTAATTAAAGTTTTATTTTAATTATATTAGAAATGGTTAGTAGGTTTCTACCCTCGATCATTTAAGTTTCAATCATCCAAAATCAGTTTAAAATCAAATATCTTACCCTCCCTTTTTGATTAACCCTAAAATTTTAATTAAGGGTTGAAATTTTTTTAATTACCCTTCTCCTTCAAGCTTAATAATTCTATAACTCACTAAACTAAGCTCAAATGAACTTGAAATTTTTATGTGACTTCACTCACATGTCGATTAAGACATTAGAGGAGAAAATGTGATTTCTTTGTATTTAATTTATTTATGTAATTATTTTTAATGGAAAATAGGAGTTTCCGAGGAAAATTCAATAACATGACCAAGAAAATGTTTACGTCCTTATGGGATGTTCCTAATGACCGAGAGGACCATTTGGACCAATTTTGGGGATTTTTTTTTGAATTATATTTTATTTATTAGAATTATTTTGAGTTTTGGAGTATTAATTTATTTAAAAAATAAAATTGAAGTTAAAAATTGGATTTTATATATTTCAAAATCTCTATGATATCGAGGAAGTCGAGAGAACAAAATTTTATAATTTTCTGATTTTTCTTTGATTTATAGGAATTATTTTAGTGGAAATGTTAAAGAAAATCATTTTTTAATTCAAAAATTGTTTTAAGCCTTTAAAAATCAATATCTTACCCTAGAGACTTAGGAAAAATATTTGGTTTATTCCTAGGTGATTAGAATTTAAAATGTGACATTTTGGTGATTTTTATATTTTTGTGATTTTTATTATTTTTTTAATTATTAAAAATATTAAAATATGGTGGAAAATCAACTTTTTTAGAAAATTACAATTTTAATTTTCCTAAACTCCCTGATATCGGGAAGCCCCAAAACCATTTTTGTGAATTTTTGAAAAGTATTTTGTGAGTTATGAATTTTTAAAGTTTAATTTTGGTTATGTGGCTTAATTAATCCATTTCTTTGAGGTTAATCGAATCCAATTGACTTCAAATTTTTATGTGATGTTCCTCCGATTCTAAAGATCGGTGGAGAATTGTTTTTAAGTTAATTTGATGTGTAGTTAACCCTAATTAATTAAAGTTCAATTTTGGGTGTTTAGGCCAATTAGGGTTGTTCCATGTGAATTAGCTCAAAACCTATTTTTTCTAGGGTCCTCTCGGTCATAAGAAACATTACCAAATTTTCCTAGAATTTATTTCTCAACATGCTAATTATTGGAATTAAAATACTCGAAAACGAGTAACATGCAATTGAAAAATCAATAACTTCTCATAGGGATGGCCTCTGACCTTGGAAAATTCAGGGAATGTTCCTAAGTTTAGAGGCTTCAAAAGCTCTATGGTCTCATGCCATGGTGAATTGCCTATGCAAATGGAGAATTAAAACAATGCAGAGAGTAAATAAATCATTAAAAATAAAATACTTCATGAAATGACTTGATTTCTTTTTCACATTATTCTCCTCAGTTCACTGAGCAAGAGGGTATTTTTGTTTTATTTTTATGATTTTTCTACACAAAGTTATGCATTTTTGAAGTTCTGGGTATTTATTAAATAAGAAAATTCCCTAATTTTCTACTTATCCAGCACGGCGCCCTGTCATCCTCGGCATATCCGAAAGCCCACGCGGAGCGCTTCCATTCGACGCCGCCATCTGAGTTAGCTTCCATGGGGCCCGCGGTTTACATACCATCTCCTGGTCCGACGCCATCTGAGCCATCCGCTCGATACACGCGTGATCCAACGGCTCCCGGTCATCGTCTACGACTGGTGCGCACCCGTGACCGTCCACACTAAAACCCTAAGATCTCACTCGATTCTCAATGGATTTTTATGTTCTTATACTCTATGGATTTGTCTTGATGAGACGAACATATCCATACGGTTTATGTGGCATGAAATTAACCCAATCAAAATAGAGAATGTTCAGAAGCTCGGGAAGAAGAGAGAGCTCATACCCTTGCTCAGAGAAGTGAAGCTTCGATCTGAGAGTTGTCTCACCTTCGATTGAGTCCAAGCAAGCTCCAGATGAAGTCTCTGGCCCTGAGGAATTGCCTAGACTTGATTTCCACCAGACCCGATTTCAACCTTTGGAGGCTAGAACAAATGGGTGGCACGGAGAGGGGCTTTCACTAGGGAACTCCTTCTCTTGGTCTTGTGCGGGTGTGGGAGAGTTTAATTTGATTTTGGTGGAAGATCCGAAAGTGTCCTATTCGGCTCGAGAATTGAGCTCCAAAATTGAACTCGATCGGTGGGAATTGGGGCGGGGAGGACGAGTGGGGATCAAATTCTCTTGGCTAGGGAAGCTTTGTGAGGAGTTTGGAGGGATTTTGTGAAGGTCGATTTCAGCCGAACCTTTTGGCCTAGAGGGGTTAGCTGGCTTAAATAGCCATGGCCATGGCCTCTCGGGGGAGTTAGGGGCTGGGATCGAGCTTGCTCTGGTGAGGAGAAGAACAGCCACAATGGCCATTTGGAGTGGGGCAGCTCAACCATGGGGAATTGCAATTTTTGGTTGATTTGGACCTCTCGGCCTGGTGTTTTCCGGCGACTGTGGTGGCCGACCGGCCAGGGTCAGGTCACTTTTGTGATCAGGAGGATCAGTGCTTGAGGTTTGAGAGTTCAAATATCAAATGCCATGTGTAAAGAGGATGAATTGAAATGGAAAGGGGAAGAGGTGATTTTGGCAATTTTGGTGGTTTTGGGTAGTTCCAAGGGCTTTTAGTAGGTCTGGTGGGTCCGGGGCCCTGGGGGTTAAAAATTGAAATTTTGGAAAAATAAAAATTGAGCAAGTGTGAGTGAAATGGAATCATTTTGGTTGAGCCATGAAGCCATATTAAGCACATAGGAGCCATGAGAGGACTCATTTGAGGCATTCACTATGTTGTTCCTAACTTTCTTAGCCAAAGGCTTTGGGGTTAAGGACCACCCATATGAACTACCTATATGAGTCAGAAAGTCAAGCTAGGCATGAATAGTTTTAGGATTTGGAATGTGTGTAAAAGTGTAATGTGTGCAGGTGAACCCTCACCAGACCAGGCCACCCAGGGTAGCCCTAAGGCCAAAGAGTCTTATAGGGAACTCATCCTTTAAACCTTCTCATTTGATTTCAACCCTCTAGGTGATTAGGGGTCTACAATCAAGCTTGTGGGGTTTGCAGGGAGTCAAGATATGGTTGAGTTTCTAAAGGTGTAGGTTCCATCTCTAGTTCTCTAAGATAATCAAAGGAAAAGCCTAAGGCTAGATCCTAAGTACTAAAGAGGGAAGAGAAGACCTCATAAAAAATGAGGTCAACAAATGGACCCCCAATAGGTGTGGTGTGCTAACCAAGCACATCGCGCGTATTGGCGTTGACCGAAGAGATCAACAAAACCAACACAGATGTCCAAGTGACAAACTTAGGACAGAGTAGAAAAATTTCCGTTGGGGAGTATCAAGTATATTTCCAAGACTGGAGGTTCTTGAACTCTCGTTGGGAAAAGGAAAAGGAGGTGAATTCCAAATCACAAGATCTGGGGAATTTTGATTTAGATTTTGTTTCATTTCATGTTCAAGTTTTGATGTGTGAGTTTAGATTTTGAGTTTTAATTTAGATTAAAGTTTGATTTAAAATAAATTTAGGAAATTTGGATTTAAAATGAGAATTGAAACCCGACTTTCAACCTCGGGATTGCGAAGAAAACTAGATTTTAGGTGGCAGCCCCGGAGTAAGCATCCGAGCTTAAGTGTCGATTGAAAAGGATGAGAATCAGAATTTAGGTACTGATCTCGAAAGAGAACTGGAATGTAGGTACCAGTCTCAGAAATTTTGAATTAAAATGTAGGTATCAATTCGAATGAGAATCGAGATGTAGGTATCGATCTCGAAATGAAAACTGGAATGTAGGTACCAGTCTCGGAAATTTTGAATTGAAATGTAGGTATCAATTCAGATGAGAATCGAAATGTAGGTATCGGTCTCGAAATGAGAACTGGAATGTAGGTACCAGTCTCGGAAATTTTGAATTGAAATGTAGGTATCAATTCGGATGAGAATCGAAATGTAGGTATCGGTCTCGAAATGAGAACTTGAATGTTGGTACCAGTCTCGGAAATTTTGAATTGAAATGTAGGTATCAATTCGGATGAGAATCAAAATGTAGGTATCGATCTCAAAATGAGAACTGGAATGTAGGTACCAGTCTCGGAAATTTTGAATTGAAATGTAGGTATCAATTAGGATGAGTATCGAAATGTAGGAATCGATCTCGAAATGAGAACTGGAATGTAGGTACCAGTCTCGGAAATTTTGAATTGAAATGTAGGTATCAATTCAGATGAGAATCGAAATGTTGGTATCGATCTCGAAATAAGAACTGGAATGTAGGTACCAGTCTCGGAAATTTTGAATTGAAATGTAGGTTTCAATTCAGATGAGAATCAAAATGTTGGTATCGATCTCGAAATGAAAACTGGAATGTAGGTACCAGTCTCGAAAATTTTGAATTGAAATGTAGGTATCAATTCAGATGAGAATCAAAATGTAGGTATCGATCCGTCTCGGAAATTTTGAATTGAAATGTACTGTGGAGATTTGGATTTAGCGGGAGATTGAAATGAGATTATGAAAGTGTTCTACATCCCACGAGAATCAATCAAAGTTTGATTATTTGGTGAAGGGTATGTATCCATGCCATCAGAACCAAATCAAAAATTTTTTGTGGTTCTGAAATCATCCCGAGAGAGGGTTTCAACGGAGGTCTGAAGTAGATCTTGATTTGAAGAAGAATTGGAGAATTTGAAAAGATGGGTTTAGACTGGAATTCAATTTGAGATTTAGATTCGTTTTGTTTGTCCTTTAACGATCTCATTTTTTTTTTTTTGTTTATTTAGTGTTCATGTGAATTTAAAGTTCATTTTACCATTTAGATTTTTAGGAAAAGTTCTCATTTATTTTCTTTTCTCTTCTGTTCTTCGTTCAAAGTTCATTTAACTCTAATGGCGTTTCCCAGTCAATTTGCACAAAAAGAGGTGAAGGAAAAATATAACGTAGTTATTTTCTTTCCAACTTGCTGAAAGTACATCATACAACTTGATCTAGTCATGATGACATTTTCCTCAGAAATTTAATGTCTCGTACAATCCATGTAAATCCAAAACGGTCTGTGTAAACTTCTTGTTGATACATCCAAAAGCATCTGTCAAAACTCCATGTCTGAATAGTAAGAAACATGGGTAATAACATCACCTTCCAAGCCACCCTTGGCAGGAATGCCGCATGGATGTGCATTGGAGGTGTGCTATTTCCCATGTAACTCACAGCTCATAGGTCCGGAGACTCTCCAATTCTGGATCTGGCTGGAAGTGGTAAGGTGCTTTTCTGTCGTCCATCCTTCTAAAAGTGACAGAGATCCGCTCCACTGGCACTCCCGGTATACAATGTTTTTCGATGTCTGCTCTATTTCCTTTTAATATCATGACGGAACCTACCGGAAGTGGTATCTCCACCGGCCCTCGGAACTTACCCAGGCCTGCTATCCGGAGGTCAGATCCGAACATGATATTGCATTGGTTGACGAAAAAGCTGTGTAAAAGGTCTGACAAAGTCATGGTGGTCTATGTGTGGAGGTATGCGATCGCCCTTCGATAAATGTTGATGATGCAAGCTGTTGGGTATGCGGTTCTTGTGCAGTTCCCTCCACGTTATCATTCTTTTCACCATTCTTTAAATTATCCTCGGCATTGGATCCACCTCACCTGCGACGGAGTATCCTCGGTGGATTTCCTTTTACATCCTCTGCGAAGTTATAGCAACATCCGCATTGTATTGTGACTCTTCTTTTCCCTGGCATCCATCTCCGGGGTTCTGAATAAGTCTTTTACCTCAGACGGCCTGCTCGACGCATCTACTGAAGTTCTAAGATGCAATCCACAATCTGTTGTTGCTCATGTTCTGAGAATACATCTGTGTGTAACTCGAGGCCTTCCAAAATGTTGATTCTCTTGCCTTTAATCCTTTCAAAGTATTCGAAAGTCTTCTTCTCAACATTTTACATTCTTTCTAATTCATATTCTGGGATGATCTGCAAGTGACGAGGCCTAGTAACGTATTGCGGGATGTATGGCTCAATCCCGTCATGTTCTCCTGCATACCTTAGCTCCTCGGGGATTGTCTCTGTTGGGACATCCTCTGGGGTTGCTTCTGCAACAAGGTTCTTCAGATCTGGTATCTCCGTTCGGTGTCGAGGCACTCGACTCTATTTCTGTCCTTCTTGGCACTTCTTCGATTTGTTCTGATTTTCTTGGCGTTGACTTTCTTCTTTCTGGTTCTTGACTAACCGGTATCTTTGAAATGTGTGTGCCAGCAAAAGTGGCTGTTTCCTCGTGTTGATCTGCTGCTAGTTTAGTCAACATTTTGCGGATACGGCGATTCTTATTCCTTCTTTGGGTAGTAGTGAGAGTAGCTCTCCTTACCCCTTGAATTTCTGCGAGCGCGGCGTTGACAAGCCTGCCCTCTGCCGTGGTAACTACAGACTTGATTTTCTTGCTTTCCTCGATGTTTGTCTTTCTTTTCTTGTTGCTGGATTGGTGGCTTGGGCCACCCATCTTCATCACTTGTCACTGTCGTGAAGCTCTTCTCGGTCAGTCGGGACCCAATCATTTTCTTCGTACTGTAGGCTGGCTGGTGTGAAGTCAGAATCAATTCTATCACTGCTCCATCCTTCACCCTCTTTTCATCAAGTGCGAGACTCACGCCATTTCTAAAGTTTAGGACCAACTGCCCGTTCAACATTTCCCTGCGAAAAAGACAAGGAAAGGATCGAGAGGTCGTACTAAGAACAAGAACATTAAGAAAATATTTATCACTGAAGATTCTTATTCACTTATTTTAATTTTTAAGGAAAGTAGGAAAAGATGAAGAAAGATCAGGAACAAGAGTTGATTTGAACGGAAGGGCAAAACTTTATTATTATGATTTCACATATTTTATTTTTAGCACATATATTTTTTTTGTTAATGATTTTTCTTTTGTCATCCATTTTTATGTTTTTTTTTGTTTCGGACCCAGTCACAAGTAGTTACTTCACCCGTGTTTCTAGGGATGAGAATTCATTCCTTCGAAACATCAAGTTGCGTAATACTTCTTCAAATATCGTCCGTTGATTGGAAGCATTTGTCGTTCTCCTTGGCAATTCACAAGTTGGTAGGAGCCTCTCGAGTAGACTGTCTCGACCACAAACGGCCCTTCCCAAGTTGGTTCAAATTTACCACCTATCTTGCGATGTGCAAGAATAGGTCTTCTGAGAACCAAAACCAGGTCACCGACTTTGAATGTCCTGGGGCGGACTAATTTATCATGAGCCTGGATCATTTTGGCTTGATACAGTTCCAAATTATGTTGCGCGGAAAGTCTTTTCACTTGCAAGCTTTCCAATTCTTCTAGTCGTAGTCTGGCATTTTCCTCCGCAGTGATTTTGTGAGTCCTAAAAGTTGTCCTGTAGGCCCATAAGGCTTCTAACAACTTCTCGTGCCAATTTCTCTTGTTGTCGTCCAAAGTTTTCTTTATAATTTGAACGAGAGTTTTATTAAAAGCCTCGGCCAAGCCGTTTGCTCTTGGGTAGTAGATCGTTGAGTATCGCCAATCGATCTCGTGTCTTCTGACAAAATTCTTGATATTTGTACTTTTGAATGCAGACCCATTATTTGAAATGATTCTGTGCGGTACCCCAAAACGGTAGACAACTTGGTTCTTGAAAAACTGTAGCACGTGGTGTGCCTTTACTTCCCTGAGTGGTATAGCTTCTGCCTATTTAGAAAAGTAGTCTGTAGCTGCAAGAATGAAGCGATGTACTCTTGAAGAAGGTGGTTCTATCGGACCCACTATATCTGTGCCCCAACACTCAAATGGCCACGACGCGATTGTCGGATGTAGCACATTTGGAAGTTGGTGTAGAACCACTCCGTGCACTTGGCACTGGTGACAACTTTTGGCAACTTTCATACAGTCGGTCATCATTGAGGGCCAGTAGTACCCTCGTCTTTTACTCTTCATTTTCATTTTCGGACCCGACTGATGAGCGCCATAAAGTCTTGAATGTACTTCTTTAACGATTTCACGAGCCTCGGACCCGCTCAGGCATCTTAGCCACATCTGATCAAAAGATCTTCCGTATAATGTATTATTTATTAATGCGTAAGACGAAGTTCTTTTCTTGATTTGATGGGCTAACGACTTATCGTCCGGTAGGCTTCTCGTTCGCGAGTAGTCTATTAATGGCTGTCGCCGATCTTCCGTATTTTACGTCACTCTGTTGCAACTGTTTCTTCGTTTTTCCGATTTCTATATCATATCCATGTCGAGCTGTGATAGGACCTGTCGTCCCCGAGCCGACACTTCAAGCGACTCATCTTGTAAGCGAGGCAAATTCTTGTGCAAGGCGAGCTAGCGCATCCGTGAGAGCTTTTTCTTTTACGGGGATCTTGTAGATCGTTACATTCGGAATATGTACCAACGGTTTCATGGCATACTAAAAGTATCGCTTGAATCTTGGCTTTAAAATTATGTATTGTCCGACGACCTGTTGAATGATCAGCTGAGAGTCTTCGTAGATATTGATGTCCGTTATTCCCATTTGAATGGTTAGTTCTAGTCCTCTTATGAGGGCTTCGTATTCTGCCTTGTTTTTTGTACACGACTCTGTTAAGTGGTAGGAGTATCTTAACATCCCCCGCTCCGGTGTTATAAAGATTAGTCCGATTCCTACCTTATCGGGCACTATCGTTTGCAATTCTTTGTTCTTTTGTGCTGAGGACGCTCCGTCAAAGTATAGTTCCTAACGTCGATCATCAGTGTCTTCTAGGCTCATTATCTGCTCGTCAGGCAAATCGTCGTCGAGAGGTGAATCTGCCGGTAAAGGGTGTGCTGCAAGGAAGTCAGCTAGGACTTGTCCCTTTACGGCGCGAAGAGGAACGAAAGTTATGTCAAGTTGCAATAGTATCATCGACCACCTGGCAAGTCTGCCAGAAAGCATCGGTCGGGTCATCAAGTATTACAACGGATTAACTCTCGAAATAAGGATGACCTTATGAGAAAGCATGTAATGTTTGAGCTTACGTGCGGCGAAGATCGGGACAAGCGAGTGCTTCTCAATAAGAGGATACTTTACTTCCGTCGGAATTAGATGACGGCTTAAGTAGTATAGAGCATTTTCTTTTCCCTCATCATTGACTCGGGCTAGCGGGGCTCCAAGGAGTCGTCTAAAGCCGCGGTATAAAGTATCAACGGTCTACTCGAGATCGGGGCTGCTAAGACAGGAGGTGTCATTAAGTATCGTTTGATGTTATCGAAGGCATGTTGACATTTGGAGTCCTAAGTAAACTTGGCATCCTTCTTAATCAAAGCAGAAAAAGGCTGACACCTTCCTGACAAATTCGATATAAAGCGTCGAAGATATGCCAACTTTCCTTGAAAGAATCGTAGCTGTTTCAAGGTTTTAGGAGATGGCATTTCTAATATAGCATTAATCTTTTCCGGATCAATTTCAATCCCGCGATGTCGGACAACAAATCCTAAGAATTTTCCGGAGGTGACGCCGAAGGCGCATTTTAAGGGATTCATCTTAGAGTTGTATTGTCTTAGTCGCTCGAAAACAATTCTCAAATCATACAGGTAATCTTCTTTCTGTTTACTTTTGATGACCACATCATCCACGTAGCACTCAACTTGGTTGTGAATGAGATCATCAAAAATCTTCGTCATCGCTCTTTGGTATGTTGCTCCTGCATTCTTTAGTCCGAATGACATTACTGTGTAGCAATACACTCCGATCGGCGTTCTGAATGCCGCGAGCTTTTCGTCTTCTGGTGCCTTCTTTATCTGGTTGTATCCCGACGATCCATCCATGAATGAAAATATTTCATGTGTTGAAGCAATGTCGATCATCAGTTCTGGGATTGGTAGTGGAAATTCGTCCTTTGGACATGCTTTATTCAAATCTCTGAAATCCACGCAGATTCTGATCTGACCATTCTTCTTTCGATCGGTACCACATTGGCTAACCAAGTCGGGTATTGCTCTTCACGGACAAATTTAGCGTCTATTAGCTTCTTAACTTCATCTATTACTTGTTGTTCAATCTCTAGACGCATTCTTCGGGAGCTTGTCCGATCGGAACAGAAGTAGGATCTACTCCTAACTTGTGAACTGCGACTTCTGGAGCTAATCCTGGCATTTCGTCGTAACTCCAAGCAAAACAGTCCTTGAATTCCATTAGTAGCTTGATTATGTTTTCGGAATCTTTTTTATTGAGTAAGGAGCTAACAAAGGTTGGCCTAGGCTCTTCGCTGGTACCTATGTTAACTTCCATTAACTCGTCTATTGTAGATTTGATTTCTTCTTCGAATTCTGGTGGAGCATCTCCGATTGGTGTATCTTCAAGATCTTCTGTAGCTTCGAAGTAGTCTTTATTAGGTTCGCAAGTGGCAACCAAGCAAAATCTCGTATCGTCAACTGATACTACTGTGCCGAATACAAGACCATGTTTTGAATTGGGAGGCCGACCGACATTATTCCATAATTTTTCAAAGTGTTGTGATCGGCCTTTTATCCATTGTCGAGGTAAGACACCACGTTAAATTACATTTTGAACACAGGGAGAGAAACACTCAAAAGGTAGTTCCATTAATTTGGAAGAAGTAACATCTTCAAATAGTACATCTTTTTCAGCATTGGAAGAAGAAGCACCACGGTAAAACTTGATTGGCTTGGTACCACCACCATGCACTTCCTTGACCACCATACCCTCGATCTTATCAGAAAGGATCGGGGTCAGGGTCATAGTATGTACATGATGGTTAATCTTCTCGTACATTGATTTATATTCTTCATTCTTTTCATCTTTGAGAGAGATCTTGAACTGGGGTTTCTTTTGACTTATTGTCGCTGCTTCTTTCTTGATTTCTTCTTCTTCTTCGGAAGTGTTCTCCTAATCAACATCAATGACCAGTTTCTTCTGTCCAACTGTTCCAACATTTCTTCCATGTCCTCGTCCCCAGTCTCGACCTCGGGTGCGAGTTCTGGAGAAATCTTCACCATCTCGCCTTAAGGGAGTGGTGAGTAACTGTTGGACTAAAACTTCGGAGTTCTTCATCGTCTTGAATTTCTTTTGCTTCATTTGGTATGATATTTCTGGAAAAGATTGTTTTTTTCGGGGGCGCATAGTAGGCCGCATCTTCATGAATTCCAATTTCATGCACTGAGAACGGTTGTAAGTCACCTTTGATGCACTGTTCTCCTCCATCTTAATACTTTATGCACTGGTGCAGAGACGACGGTACCATCCGGTTTTCATGGATCCATGGCCGACCCAGTAGAGCGTTGAACGATGTCTCAGAATCAATTATGTGGAATTTTGCGGTTGTCTTTGCTAAATCACCGGTCTTCATTAGTAGTGTTATCGATCGAAGAGCTCTCTCTCCTTTTTGATTGAAGCCTCTTAATAGCATCTTGTCTGCTTCAAGCTCACGAGCATCAATTTCCAAATATGCTAGCGTCCGAAGATTCATTATGTTGATTGATGCTCCCGGATCAACCAACACTCTAGAGAGCATAAACTTTCCAATAGTGACTGAAATGTATAATGGTCGGTTGTGATCTGCTGTTCCAAGTAATAGATCATTGTCCTTGAAGGTAACACCTCGCTGTTCTCTTAACGAGCAAACCTCTTCGAAGGAATCACCAGCCATTTGAGCTAAACAGATCTCTGGATCAAGTAAAGCCTTGATCAGAGCCTCTCTCATCTCCTTTGACAGGATCAGAGCATCGTACATGCTTACTTTGGCTGGTAGCTTCCTAAGATGGGCTAGCACGTTGTAGTCCACTTTATTACCGTGTTCCTTGGTTTCTTCCTGAATGGGCAGTTCCTCTGCTGGGGTTGGTTCTTCATGAGCAACCACTCGCTTTCCTTTATCATTTGGACCCATTCACGGAGGTAAAACTTTTCCATTTCTTAAATTTACCTCAGTTATCTCTTCTGAATTTGGTGTCCAATCTGCCGGTGTATCCCATTGAATTGGAACAACTGGCTCTTCTGAAGTTGCTTCGGTATCTGATGGTTCTAATTATATCGTGATCGGAGCCCCTCGGAATTCACAAATGGACTCGTTGCTTGTCGAGCTTTCGTAGCCTCCTTTGTGAACATCTTCTTCGTCGTGGTCATCGAGTTTGTGTATGATTTGAGAATCATTTTTTGTATTCGAATCGAAATACGGATTAAGTCGGCCGTCGCTAGTTACGTAATTGTTAGAAACAGTCAAAACGTAGCCAACGCCATAACCCTTATCATTATAAGATCCCGCCGGGGTGGACGGATAATCATACGAGTTAGGAGTTCGAGGGATTTTTCCCCGAATCGGAAACAACCATCCTAGGATAAGCGGCCCCTAGTCCGCCGCCTCGGAGCCTCGGTCTTCTTTTTTCCAGGATCTTCTCCTCCTTTTGAGGCGGTTCTTCAATCGCAAGTGATAGTGCCGGCTTGACAGGTTTCAAACTCTGAGTTGAAGCACGCACCGAAGCGGCCTGGATGTGATCTAAAATTTTCTTTGATGACTTTATCCAGACGGTACACCATCCATCATCAGTCGCGTAAGGGTCTATCGGAACAATAGGATCCGTTGAAATAACATTGACGAAACCTCCCTTCTGGGGTTCCTTCATGTATTCCTTTGGGATCGTTATGTTCCCTTTTTGGAGATTGTCATCAAGCCAACTCTTGAAAGTGATGCAATCTTTTATCTTATGTCCAAGCATCTGGTGGTAAGGGCAATAGTTCGGATGATCTTTCTTATTGACTTCTTCCGGCTTCTTGGGCTCTGGCAGCTGAAAATCCGGTGTCTTCATTAAGCTGCGGAACATCTTCGCTACTGCTTCCGTTTTGAATGGATATTCTTTATTTAGAAGTTCCCTTAAGGTACGCGATGAACGAGGCGGTTGTTCATAATGCTGAGGTGACTGATAGCCCGGATGAGGTTGCTGATAGCCCTGCTGAGGTTGTTGGTATGTCCGTTACGGTGGTTGATAACTAGACTGTGGCCGCTCTGACTGTATCTGCATTGGCTGTTTTCCCTTATCTACTGTCGCGACGATTCCAGATTTCTTTTCGAATGTTTTCACGGGCTTCTGCTTATCATTCTTGTCTACAAAACTTAACTGTTTTGCCTCTTCTTGCAAGCTCCCGGCCTTGCTAAGTAACTTCTCGAAAGTCTTGATTGTAAATCCTTTAAGGAGGAGTGCTATCGGGCCATGGATACTCTTAAGTATGATACCGACTGCATGTTGTTCTTGAAGCTGTGGTTCACACTTCATGCTTAAGTTTCTCCATCGAAGTATGTAATACACTAAAGTCTCGTTCGGCTTTTGTTGCTCCACCACTAGATCACCGATAGTGATGTGGTGCTGAGCCCCGACAAATCGTTTAACGAAAAGATTCTCCGGTTACGAAAAGGTCTTTACCGAAACGTTTGGCAATTCCGTGTACCGGTCGAAGGCAATCCCGACAAGCTGGCGACGAACGGCGGAAGAGTAAAGCGTCGCTCCCACCGACATTGCGGCAACTAGCATGAAAAATATGCGACATGCTTGCTGAGGGTTTCCTGTTCCATCAAAAGTCTTAAACAGAGGTGGTATGAAGCCTTTCGAGTATTGGACTGCATCGAACTCTTCGGGGTAAGGTCTACCCGTCTGAATAAATGCTCCACTCTTGGATTGTGCTAAAGCTTCTCGCACCTGCTTTTCCACCATATTCTTAATATCCTTTTCTGGAATCATGCTTTGTGTAGAATCCTTCTTTGGTGGTTCGTCTCCATTGACGGATGTGATCTCTTTTCCTCCATCTGCAATATGGATAATTTTTGGGGGTGTCTCTTTCTGAGGCTGGGCCTGACTCTGGAGAGTGGCTAAAGCAGCAGCCATCTCTTCCATCCTCTTTGCCATCTGGGAAATTGTATCATCTCTTTCTCGAAGGCTGTGCTCTCAACATTTACGGTTCATCTCTTTCCGCGACTGCCGGAGCACCTTGCGAGGCGACGATACTCGTGTCTCGACCATGTTGATCTCGGCATTCTCGTCATTCATAAATTCTGATGAGTCAATTTCATCTCCTAATTCGTCTTCTCTTTATTTTGCTAACCGTCGGATGTCGGTCCTTAACTTGTCCATGGCATCCTCTAGTGGCCCTTTTCGCACGGTCTCGCAGTTGTTTCGTGACGGTTGTTGAACTTCCTTTCCGGGAGTCCTCTTTATTGCAGTAGCACTTTCTTCTGATTCAAGTTTCTCGACGAGGCTTTTCTTCTCAGGACATTATTTTGGTCTTATTTCGCCAGTAGTAGGTCGCCATACCATCCTTCTTGCAGCTGGAAGCCTAGGACCGGATGGTCTATCGGCTATATGCTGGAAGGTGGTATCCTCCCTAATTTATAGACCCGATACAACAACGGGTGGACTGGCTTTTATCTTCTTCTTTGACTTCTCTATGGCAGCAACAGGCTCTATTCGCGGTCCAAGGCGGGATTTAGCTGGCGCCCGTCCTATCCTTCTAAAGATTTCTGATACAGGGCATCTTTCTTTCTTTGCCAATCTTTCTATAACAGCTTGCAGCCGAGACAATGGCGTAGTCTTATCCCTTTTCCTCTTGTAATTGTTGTAGTATGCGGGTCGGGGTAATGCGGTGGCGATCCTACGAACATCCTCTTCATCTGATGCGGCAGAGAGGGGGTGAAACCTGCTCCCTTTTAATAGAGGTATATACTCAGGCAGTTCTTCTCTTTCCTCAGGAATTTCTTCTAGAAAAGCAACTTCAGCAGCTCTGGCCTTCTTAGCGATTTTCCTGCTTCTATTCCTCCTTTGAGTCCAAGTTAGGGGTGCAACTCTTGAACTGGATGTTGACCTCATTTTTGATGAGGTCTTCTCTTCTTCTCTTTAGTACTTAGGATCTAGCCTTAGGCTTTTCCTTTGACTATCCTAGAGGATTAGAATTGGGACCCACCACTTAGAAATTCAAACCACTTCTTAACTCCCTGCAAACTCCACAAACTTGATTGTAGACCCCTAATCACCTAGAGGGTTGAGATCAAATGTGGAAGTTTAAAAGATGAGTTCCTATAGGACTCTTTGGCCTTAGGACTGTCCTGGGTGGCCTGGTCTGGTGAAGGGGCTTACTTACACACACACTACACCTATACACTACACTTTCACACACCTCCTAAAAACACACCCATACCCAATTTGACCTCCTGACTCATGCAGGTGGTTCACATGGATGGTCCTTAACCCCTAAGCCCTTGGCTAAGAGGGTTAGGAACAACATAGTGGATGCCTCAAATGAGTCCCTTCATGGCTCATGTGGACTTGATATGGCTTCATGGCTCAACAAAAATGATTTCATTTCACTTACATTCACCCAATCTTCAATTTTCCAAATTTTTAATTTTCCAAATTTTCAATTTTTGACCCCCGGGACCCTACACCCGCCTAGCCTACCCAATACCCTTGAAACCCTCCAAAATTTGCAAAATCACCTAAACTACCCAAAATTCTCCAAAATCATTCCTAAACATGTCCTCACCAATCAAATTGGTCATCCATACCCAAAAATACCAAAATTCCAAAAATACCTCCCAATACCCTCCAAATACCCAAAATACCCCTCTTAGCCAAAAAATCCAAAAATTCAGAAAATTCCCAGAAAATTCCAGAAAATCCCAAATATTTCCAATTTCATTTTGTCCAACTACACCATGGGCCAATTTTGTCAATTTACCCCACTTTTATCAAAACCCCCAATTTGACCCATTTTAACCCAAAGTAAACCCAATGTCAAACTAAACCTACCCAATTGACCCAAATTCTGGTACAATTCAATTCTAAACTTCAATTCAACATCCCCAACACCAATCTAGACCAAATCCAAGCCCAATTTGATTGGCATTGGGATCCAATTTCACTTTTGGCCTTAAAGCCCAATTTGGACCCATGACCCAAACTTAGCCCAAACTCACCCAATTCAACTCCAATTAACCCCAAATCTTTTCTAAACCTTCCTTAACATCCCCATAAACAAAACACTAACATGATTTGCCCAAGATTTTGACCCAAACCCCACTCAAATTCAACCCAAAATCAAAAAGCCCAATTTTGACCTAAACCCAAACCTAGCCCAAATAGACCCAAACCCCAAAATCAAAACCCAACCAAAGCCAAAACCTCTTTGAAACACTCCCATAAACATTTCCCAACATTTATTTTACATCAATTTCAACCATAGCCCAACATTGGCACAAGTTAGCCCAATTAGACCTACATTGGCCCATTTACCAAATAAACCCAAATTCAACCCAATTCAAACCCAAACCACCTTAAATCTATTTCAAATTACTCATGAAACATCCCTAAACCAAAACCAACAATTATTTGGCCCAACCTTTTACAAAAATTCTCATCCATGAACACATTCTTAAACTTAAAAGCCCACTTCCCTTAAACCTTCCTAAAAGCCCATTTCCTTCAAAATTCAAAAGCCCAAATCATCCTAAAGCCCACATGACACTTCCCCTCATCATCCATTTGATCAAAATCACCCCTAAGTTTCAAAATCATCAATTAAACCATTCCAAATCAAGCCACATGTCAAATTACCCCCTAAATGCCAAATATTTCTAAAACCCTTTTTCATGAAATTGACCCGATCTTTTCCCAAGCCACATGGAGCCATGAAGCCACATGTAAGCCATTGGCAAGCCATGAGGATTTCTAAGTGGTCAACCCTCTTTAAATGGAAAAAGGAGGAGGTCCTTTAACCACCTCCTAAAAGTCATTAGCCTTAAGCATGTTTCCCCTTAACCAAGATTTAATCCAAATATTCTTGGATAAGGACACACCACCTTTTGACCAGCTAGCCTAACTGATTTTCTCAGCCCAAGGCCAGCCATGGGGAGGTGAACCCAGTCCAAACACATGGGTTGACCCAAACTAAGCCAAAATGGCCTTTTCCCCATTCCATTCCAAGCCACCCCCTTTACACATGGCAAGGCCCAATTGACTGCACAAGCTTCCGACCCCGACCCACCCGACCTTGAGGGTGACCCGACCCCGGCCGGCCGACCACCACAGCCGCCGGAAACCACCAGAGCCGAGAGTTCACATGTGAGCCCAAACTTGGAATTCTCACCCGCCGAGCCGCCCCATGCCCAATGGCCACCATGGTTGTTCTTCCCATGCCAAGAGCAGTCGATCCCATCCCCAGAGCCACCCCCGGGAGAGCCTCCGCCCATGCCTATTTAAACACCACCTCCTCTCGGCCATGAGAGGTGCTGAACCAAACCTTAAGGAAACTCTGCCAAAATCATTCCAGATCACTCTCAACACATAGAGCACTTGATCCCCACTGAATTCCAGCCTCAATTCCCTCCAGCTGAGCTCAATTTTGAGCTCAAACTTCAGCCCAAAAACCAGGACACTTCTTCACAGTGAGCAAATCCCCAAATTGATTGGTCCTACACCTTCACTGGACCAAGAGGAGAAGTTTCCCACCGAAAGCCCCATCTCCAGAGCCACCCAGTTGCTCCGGCCTCCAAGCTTTGTGATCGGCCGTGGTCACTTTCATAGCTAGACAATTCACCGGGCCGAGGGACTTCATCTGGAGCTTACTTGGACCCAATCGAAGGTGACACAACTCTCAGATCGAAGCTTCACTTCTCTGAGCAAAGGTATGAACTCATTCTTCTTCCCGAGCTTACAGAGATTCTCCATTTCATTTGAATGAATTTCAATGCATGTTTACCGTATGGATGTGTTCGTCTCTTCAAGACGAATCCATAGAGCATAAGAACACGAAAATCCGTTGAGAATCGAGTGAGTTCTTAGGGTTAGAGCGTGGACGGTCACGGGATCGCACCAGTCGTAGACGATGACCAGGAACCGTCGGATCGCGCGTGTATCGAATGGACGGCTTGGATTGCGTCGGATCAGCAGATGGTACGTGAACCGTGGGCCCCCGGGCAGCCAAGTCAGATGGCGGCATCGAATGGGAGCGCGCCGCGTGGTCGTTCGGAGAGGCCGAGGATGACAGGGCGCCGCGTGGATAAGTAGATAAATAGGGTATTTTCTGATTTATTTAATTCCCTAAACTTGGAAAATCCATATCTTTGTGTAGAAAAATCACAAAAATAAAATAAAAATACCCTCTTACTCAGTGAACAGAGGAGAATAATGTGGAAAAGAAATCATTTAATTTCATCAAGTATTTTATTTTTAATAATTTATTTATTGTCCGCATTGTTTTAATTCTCCATGCATTCATACAATTCACCATGGCATGAGACCATAGGGCTTTTGAAGCCTCCGAACTTGGGAACATTCCCTGAATTTTCCAAGGTCGAGGCCATCTCTGTGAAAAGTTATTGATTTTTCAAATGCATGTGCCTGTTTTGAGTATTTTAATTCCAAAAATTAGCATGTTGTGAAACAAATTCTAGGAAAATTTGGTGATGTTCCTTATGACCGAGAGAACCACTAGCAAAAATAGGACTTGAGTTAATTCACTCAAAACAACCCTAATTGGCTTAAACACCCAAAATAGACCCCTAATTAATTAGAGCTAACCATACATCAAATTGACTTGAAATCAATTCTCCACTGACTTTTAGGATTAGAGGAAACCACCACAAAAGTTTGAAGTCGATTGGACTTGGTTAGCCTTACTAAATGGGTTGATTAAGCCATTTAGTCATTTTAAACTTTAAAAATTCATAACTTTCAAAATACCTTTCAAAAATTCACCAAATTGGTTTTGGAGCCTCTCTGATATCAGGGGAATTTAAGAAAATTAAAATTTCAATTTTCTAAAAAAGTTGATTTTTTGTATTATTTTAATATTTTAATAATTAATAAAATAATAAAAATCACAAAAATAATAAAATTCACCAAAATGTCACATTTTGAATTCTAATCACTTAGGAACAAATCCCATATTTTTCCTAGGTCTCTATGATGAGTTATTAAATTTTAAAGCCCTAGGGTAATTTTAAAATTAAAAAATGTATTTTCTAGCATTTCCACCAAAATAATTCTAATAAATCAAAGAAAATCAGAAAATTGTAAAATTTGGTTCTTTGGAATCCTTGATATCAGAGAGAATTTTAAAAATTATAAATTTCATTTTTCAACTTATATTCTATTTTTAAATTAATTAACACTCCAGAAATTAAAATAATTCTAATAAATAAAATATAATTCAAAAAATCACAAAAATTGGTCCAAGTGGTCCTCTGGTCATTAGGAATGTCCCATAATTTTCTTAAGGACAGAAACTTTCCCTTGGTCATATTATTAAATTTTCCTTGGAAATCCTTATTTTCCACCAAAAATAATTATATAAATAAATTAAATACAGAAAAATCACATTTTCTCCTCTAATGTCTTCATTGATATATGAGTGAAGTCACATAAAAATTTCAAGTTCATTTAAGCTCAATTTAATGAGTTATGAAATTATTAAGCTTGAAGGGCAAAATGGTAATTAAAATTTTAACCCTTAATTAAAATTTTAGGCTTAATAAAATGAAAAGGTAAAATATTTGATCTTAATTTGATTTGGATGATTGAAATTTAAATAATTAAAGGGTAAAAACCTACTAAGCAATTTAAAAATAATTAAAATAAACCTTAATTAAGTAATTAATTAAATTTGGAAGAATGAAAAATTGGAATTATTAAAATAGGGATATTATTAGGAAGAGATTTGTTCTTTAATTTAAGAATCCCTAAATTAATCATCTCAATAATATTTAAGTCCTAATTAAAATGATAATCCAAATTTAAGATTTAAAATTCTAAAAGACTTAATCATTAAATTAAATTAAAGTTAAATTATTTAAATTAAATCCTTTTAAAATTTCAATTAAATTAATACTTTAACAATTAAAATTAAATCATCTTTAAAAAATAAAAAAATAAAATATTAAATTAAAATTAAAAATTAAATTAAATTAAAATTTAAATTAATTTAAATTAAATTAAATTAAATTAAATTAAAACATATTAAATTAAATCAAATTAAATCAAATTAAATTAAATTAAATTAAATTAAATTAAATTAAATTAAATCATATTAAATTAAATTAAATTAAATTAAATTAAATTAAATTAAAACATATTAAATTAATTTAAATTAAATTAAATTAAATTAAAACCAAGTTAAAATTAAAATTAAATTAAATTAAATACATCAAATTAAATTAAAATTGAAACTAAACCAAATTAAATTAAATTAAAGTTAAATTAAACCGAATTAAAAATAACATCACCTAAGACATGAAGAACTCAAAAATAAATCTAAAATAACTTGAACAACTATTCCAAACTTAAATCATCAATTTGAACTTAAATTTGAATCACAAATCATTAAATATCATTTTGCCCTTAGGAGCTTTTACTATTATAACTCCTAAATGGAGTATCAAATGAAATGTCATTTCACTCATAAGGATATTCAAACATCCTAGTTCACTGAGCAAGACAACAAAACTTAAACTCTCGGACGATTAATTCATTTGTGTAATTAAGTTCATTTGGGCTTAAAACAATCTTAGAAATATTGAAAAGATGTTTAAGGTTCGTCTTAAGCACTTCCTCAATATGATAGGATATTTATAAGAACAATTGAACTTAGTTGTTCTTTGATGAAGAAAATCGTCCTCAAACTAAAATACAAGAACCTAGACGTCATAGGAAATGACTAGCTATAGGATTAGGAACTTGGTAGAAAACCATAACCCTTCCCTTAGCTTTACCTAGGAACTTACTTTAAATGCTTAAATATTCTAACTGTGTTCTAAGTGCAGCTTGGAATGACGGGAAGACCCTCCAGGTACGCTTTTATTTTATTGCAAATTACTTTATTGCAACTTATTTAATCGCATCGCACTTACTTTTCTTGCATGATAAACAAGCTGTTGCATGATAAACAAGCATTGCATGAAAACTTACACCTTTAGGACAGAAACCAAAGCCGAAACCCATAACTAAATTAAAAGACACTACAAGATAAAATTCACCGCCACAACATTTCAAAATATAAGACAACTCAAAATTTAATTACAAACAGAACAACAAAACTACAACTACAACTAAATTAAAACGTCTCATTGAATGATCGGGAATACCTCGGATGATGTAACCCACGTGTTGCTAACGGGATTTCCCACGGTGCTAAATGAAAGTGCGGAACTCATTCGGTTGAGTTTAGCAAATTCATACGGACTAAGTGAATTCGATGAAAATAACGATGCTGGGATGACGGAACAGTGGGATCTTAATCGGTTCTATTTAATCAACTCTAAGACCTGTTTTAATTAAAATATTAAAGACACATGGAAATTAAGACTTTCTCTAAAACCAAACACTTCTCTCATCTCCTGATTTATGACTTCTAAAACTAAACCTCTGCAACGACAAGGAGCTCGGAGCATGGTGGGCAGCACGGCCATCGTCATCAGCAAAACCTGAGTCTACTTCAGCAAAACTTTCCTTAGAATTAAATAACCAAGCCGTAGGACTTCGAGGTAGTTTGCCTAGTGCAACATAAATCCTCAACTCTTCGTTAGGCATTTGCATGATCATATCATGTAAATTAAGCCCTAACCGGTCTTAGGATTTCCGAGGTAGTCGTCCGATACGACATAAACCCTCACATCTTCGAGGATATTTGTATGATTTTATCATACAAACATAAGTCCTAACTAATTAAAATTGGCAAGATCAAAACATTAAATAAATATTAGGACTTTCCTAAATTCAAGCCAAATAATAGGATAGTTGGGAAATTACCGAAGTTCGCTTCGAATCTGTGATTTCTCCTACCTTTCTTCCTTTGAATTCCCAAAACAAAATGTTCCAAACTTGATCCATTCCCTATTGAAATTCTAAAATTCAATCCCTTGAAAACCTAAACTTTGAAATTCTTGAGAGCAGAACTACGATTATTATCGAGAGTTTTCTTAGGTGATTCCCGTCACTTAAGATGTAATTAACTAAAGGGGCTTGCCCTTATAGGGAACTTTAAGAACCCGGGTAATATAAACCCTGCTTAATTCATTTATATTAAGCAGGGGAAATTGTCGGCTTATAAAATTGGTTCACAGACCAAACGGATGTCACAAACCTTTCTAGTTTATTTAATCGAGCCCCATTATCAAGCAGTGTGTCTATTCTTCGGGATAGATACACGGTTTTAAGTGCGGCGCTCGTTCATATAAACTATTCGGGATGTGAGATCAGTTTGATTTCATATCTTAAAATTTTCAAATTTAAAAATTATTTTCAAAATCAAATACTACTTTTCAAATTATTTATTTAAATTAAACCTAAAAAATAAGCCGCACAATTTCTGGCGACTCCGCTGGGGATGAGTTCTTCTCTCCATTTTTAATCAAATAGTTCTGCTTTCAAAAATCGGTAGTGTATCCATGTTCCTAATGGATCAAACTACCCTTCTTTCCGTTGGAATATTATGTTCATTTCTACCTTGAACGAGTATAGCCAACATTCTCTCGGATTTAGGAGCCACTTGTTTAGACACCCCTAAACGAGAGAGGTTCCGAGATCCTTTACCTCATTTCGAGGTGGGGTGCACCCCAATAGGTGTTAGTTTAGGAGTAATCCTTCGAGTCGAGAAGTCTTGCATAAGACTTTCTTTTCCTTTCTAACTCGAATCGGATTCATTACCTTCTCTACACCTTTGAACATTCCGTTCTAAATAAACAAACCCCTAATGAATGACTCTTTTAATAAACATACATGAACAAGAATGTGTTCGGACTCTTTTAGATTCCTTTCTTTTCGTCCGATGAGAAGAAGCATAACTTGGGATCGACAATCAGAATCTACTTTGCGAAATGGAAGCCCCAAAGCCGATTTTCTCCTTCACCAACTGATTGGACTTCGTCGTTTACAAGGATGAGCTGCCCGACAATGGGATCATCCGGTTTGGACAAGGATTTGAAAACACAAATGTCAAGATCGCTGACGTTACCCTCTTCGCACTAATGGACAAAGTGCCAGAAACTGAAAAACCCATGATTGAATTCAACCTTAAATCAACTCAAGAATTTCCTCCCCTGCAAAGGTTTCCAGCTGAGAGGAATACCGCTGTCCATAGAAGGACTGTTATCTCTACCCCCACTGGTCTAGTCGTCTCTGCACCTACCTCGGCTCCCGCCAAGCCGAAGGGAAGGAAGTCCGAATTTGCAACGAACATGTTACGCGTGGAGGGTACGGATTTCCGTTCAAAACCTTCGTTTTTGAAATTGGGTCCGGCTCGAGGGTTCCACCCTTAACACGGACTCGGAGGAGAAACGAGAGGCGGGAAGATTGCTAGGAAGGCCGGAGGCTGCTGAAGTCGCTTTCCTAGAAGAAATTCCCGAGTACACACCACTACTCGAATACATACCATTGTCCGAGTATACACCCCTTTTGGAAGGGAGTAGATTCCATCCCCTTTCCGCCGCAGCTGACGAGGAAAATGTCCGCAGGATTGCCTCTACATTACCTCGGCCCGCATACTATAACGACAACAGAAGAAAGAGGGCCAGGGTTACACCACTTGCCCGACTACAGACTGTGATTGAAAGGTTAGCAAAGAAAGAAAAATGCCCCGTATCGGAAATTTTAAGAAGGATAGGGCGGGTGCCGGCCAAATCCCGTCTTGGGCCGCGAGTAGAATCCGTTATCGGCTGCGAAGAGCCTAATAAGAAGATGAAGGCTAGTCCACTTGTTGTTGTTTCGGGTTTACGGATCGGGGAGGATACCACCTTCCGACATTCGAGTGACGGACCATCCGGTCCTAGGCCTTCTGCTGCTAGAAGGATGGTATGGCGTCCCACTACCGACCGATTAAGACCGAAACAACGACTAGAAAAGGAAAGTCTCGTCGGGAGACTTGAGTCCGAAGAAAGTGCTACCGCAGATAAAGGGAACTCATGAGAAAGAAACTCGACGGTTATCACATGACACGTGCGAGGATATACGGAAAAGGCCATTAGAAGACGCTATGGAAAAGTTAAGAGCTGATATTCGTCGACTAGCAAGGGAAAGAGAAGAGAAGTTCGGAGATGAAGTTGACTCGTCAGAGTTCATGGATGATGAGTATGCAGAAATTAACATGGTAGAAACACGAGCTTCGTCAGCTTCACAAGGTGCTCCTGCAGCCGCAGAAAGAGGAGCCGAAGTAATGAGGAGGCGGCTTCGAGAAAGACGATACGATTGCCCGAATGGCAAAAGGATGGAAGAGATGGGCTGCAGCCCTAGCCACTCTCCGGAGTCGGGTTCAACCCCAAAGAGAAACACCCCGGAAGTTATTCATATCGTAGACGGAGGAAAGGAGATTACATCCGTCAACGGGGATGATCGATTAAAGAAGGATGCAACACAAAGTATGATTCCGGAAAAGGATATCAAGAGCTTTGTGGAACGGCGAGTGCAGAAGCCTTGGCACAATCAAAGAGCGGGACATCCATTCGGACGGGTAGACCTTACCTTGAAGAATTCGACGCCGTCCAATATCCGAAAGGCTTTGTACCACCTCTGTTCAAGACCTTTGATGGAACCGGAAACCCTCGGCGAGCATGTTGCACATTTTCGTGCCGGTTGTTGCAATGCCGGCGGAAGTGATGCTTTACTCTTCCGACAATTTGTCGACGACTCGTCGGGGATCGCCTTTGATTGGTATGCGGAATTACCAAATGGTTCGGTGAAGACATTTTCGGAATTAGAGAACCTCTTCATCGAGCGATTTGTCGGAGCTCGGCACCACATCACTATAGGTGATTTAGTGGTAGAGAAGCGAAGCCGAACGAAACCTTGGTGGACTACATACTTCGATGGAGGAATCTAAGTATGAAATGTGAGCCACGATTACAAGAACGACATGCGATCGGCATTTTACTAAAAAGCATCCATGGCTCGATAGCACTTCTCCTCAAGGGATTTACTTTTAAGACTTTCGAGAAGTTGTTAAGCAAGGCCGGAAGCTTGCAAGAGGAGGCGAAGCAATTAAGTTTCACCGATAAAACAGACAAACAGAAGCTCGTGAAAACTTTCGAAAAGAAGTCCGGGGTCGTCGCAGCAGTCGATAAAGGCAAGCAACCGATACAGATATCGTCAGAATGGCTGCAGCAACCTCAACAGAATTACCAGCAACCCCGACCCAGCTATCGGTCATCTCAACAATATGAACAACCGACACGTCCACAACGTACGTTTAGGGAGTTCCCGAGCAGGGAGTATCCGTTCAAGAATGAGGCAGTGCCGAAAATGTTTCGCAGCCTGATGAAGACTCCAAATTTCCAACTGCCAGAGCCTAAAAGACCAGAAGAAGTCGACAAGAAAGGTGATCCCAACTTTTGCCCTTACCACCGGATGCTTGGGCACAAGATAGAAGATTGTATTACCTTCAAAAGTTGGCTCAACGACAATCTTCGGAAAGGGAATATAACGATCCCGAAAGAATACATGAAGGAACCCCGTAAAGGAGGTTCCGTCAATGTTATCTCGACGGATTTCATTGTTCTGATAGATCCCTATGCGACTGATGATGGATGGACTACCGCTTGGACAAAGTCTTCGAAGAAGATTTTAGATCGCCTCCAAACCACTTCGGTGCGAGCCTCAATTCAAAGTTCGAAAACTGTCAAGTCGGCGCTATCACTTGCGATAGAAGAACCACCTCAACAAGAGACAATTGGAGAAAAGAAGAAAATTGACGAAGAAGAGAAGACCGAGGCACCTAAGGCTAGACTAGGGGCTGCTTATCCTAGGATAGTTGTTTCCGATTCGGGGAGAAATCCCTCGGACCTCCGACTCGTATGATTATCTGCCCACTCCAGTGGGATCTTATAATGATGAGGGTTATGGCGTTGGCTACGTTTTGACTGTTTCTAACGATTACGTAACTAGCGACAATCAACCTAATCCGGACGTCGATTTCGATACAAATAATAATTCTCAAATCATACACAATCTCGACGATCACAATGATGAAGAAGACATCCACCAGGAAGGCTACGAGAGTTCAACAAGCAACGAATCTATTTGCGAGTTTCGAGGAGCTCCAGTCACAATAGAGTTAGAGCCTTCAGACTCCGAAGCTAATCCTGAAGAACCTGTCGTTCCAATTCAGAAGGAGACATCAGCAAACTCAATACTAGATTCAGAAGAAATCACAGAAGTCAACTTAAGAAGTGGAAGAGTTCTACCTCCGAGAATGGGTCCAAAAGACAAAGGAAAGCGGTGGTTGTTCGGGAAGAACCAACCCCGGCGGAAGAAATACCCATTCGAGAAGAAAACGAGGCACATGAAAACAAAGTGGACTACAACGTGCTAGCCCATCTTAGGAAATTACCAGCCAAACTGAGCATCTACGACGCTCTCATCTTATCAAAGGAGATGAGAGAAGCTCTAATCAAGGCTTTACTTGATCCAGAAATTTGCTTAGCTCAAATGGCCGGAGATTCCTTAAATGAGGTTTGCTCGTTAAAGGAACAACGAGGTGTTACCATCACGGACAATGACCTACTACTTGGGACGACGAGACCACAACCGACCGTTGTACATTTCAGTTACAATTGGGAAATTTACACTCTCCAGAGTATTGGTGGATCCAGGAGCATCAATCAATATAATGAATTCTTCGAACGCTAGCATACTTGGAAATTGATGCTCGCGAGCTCGAGGTGGACAAAATGTTATTAAGAGGATTCAACCAGAAAGGAGAAAGAGCCCTCGGATCAATAACACTGCTGATGAAGACCGGCGACTTAGCAAAGACAACCGCGAAACTTCACATAATTGATTCAGAAACGTCGTTCAACGCTCTACTGGGCCGACCATGGATACATGAAAACCGGATGGTACCATCATCTCTACATCAATGCATCAAATACTACGATGGAGGGGAACAGTGCATCAAAGGTGACTTACAACCGTTCTCCGTACATGAAATCGGAATCCATGAAGATGCATCTTATTATGCACCTCCGAAGAAAACAATCTTCTCCAGAGATACCATAACAAATGAAGCAAAGGAAATTTGGGACAACGAAGAACCTGAAGTTCTAGTCCAACGATCACTCACCACTCCCTTACGGCGAGATGGTGAAGGTTTCTCCACAACTCGCATCCGAGGACGAGGCCGGGGACGAGGTCGTGGCAGAGACGTTAGGACAGTTGGACAGAGGAAACCAGCCATCAATATTGATTGGGAAGATAGTTCTGAAGAAGAAAAAGAAATCAAACAAGAAGCAGCGACGATAAGTCGGAAGAAGCCGCAATTCAGAATCCCTCGAAGATGAAAGAAATGAAGAATATAAATCGATGTACGAGAAGATTAACCACTATGTACATACTATGACCCTGACCCCGATCCATTCTAATAAGATCGAGGGTATGGAGGTCAAAGAGGTACGTAACGGTGGTGCAAAGCCTATCAAATTCTACCGTGGTGCTCCTTCCTCCAAAACTGAAAATAATGTACAATTTGAAGATGCTACTTCATCAGAATTAATGGAATTACCTTTTGAGTGGTACTCTCCCTGTGTTCAAAATTTAATTCAGCGTGGTTTCTTACTCAACAATGGACAAAAGGTCAATCACAACATTTTGAAAAATTATGGAATAACTCCGGTCGTCCACCCGATGCAAAACATGGTCTCGGATTCGGCACGGTAGGATCGGTTGACGATGCGAATTTTGCATGGTTGTCACTTGCGAGTCTAATGAAAACTGCATGGAAACTGCAGAAGAACTTGAAGATTTGCAAATTGGAGATGCTCCACCAGAGTTCGAAGAAGAGATCAAATCTACAATAGATGAGTTAACGGAAGTTAACTTTGGTACTAGCGAAGAACCTAGACCTACCTTTGTTAGCTCCTTACTCAATAAAGAAGACTCGAAGAAATAATCAAGTTATTAATGGAATTTAAAGATCGCTTTGCTTGGAGCTACGATGAGATGCCGGGTTTAGCTCCGGAGGTCGCAGATCCATAAGCTAGGGGTGGATCCCGCTTCGTTCCGGTCGAACAAGGTCCCGGAAGAATGCGTCTAGAAATCGAACAACAAGTCATAGCCGAAGTTAAAAAGCTAATAGACGCTAAATTTGTCCGTGAAGAACAATACCCGACTTGGTTAGCCAATGTGGTACCGATCGGGAAGAAGAATGGTCAGATCAGAATTTGTGTGGATTTCAGATATTTAAACAAGGCATGTCCAAAAGATGAATTCCCTCTACCGATCCCAGAATTAATGATCGACATCGCTTCAACACATGAAATATTCTCACTCATGGATGGATCATCAGGATACAACCAGATAAAAATGGCTCCAGAAGATGAAAAACTTACGGCATTCGAACGCCGATCGGAGTATATTGCTTTACACGGTGATGCCATTCGGATCGAAGAACGCGAGGAGCAACCTACCGGAGAGCGATGACAAGAATTTTTGATGATCTCATCCACAATCAAGTCGAATGCTACGTGGATGATGTGGTCATCAAAAGCAAAGTAAAGGAAAACCACTCGTATGATTTGAGAATTGTTTTCGAACGATTAAGACAATTTAACCTTAAGATGAATCCCTTAAAATGTGCCTTCGGCGTCACCTCCGGGAAATTCTTAGGATTCGTTGTCCGACATCGCGGAATTGAAATCGACCCGGAAAAGATTAAAGCTATCTTAGAAATGCCACCTCCCGTAACCTTAAAACAACTACGAACTTTCCAAGGGAAGTCGGCATATCTTCGACGCTTTATCTCAAACTTGTCGAGTAGGTGTCGGCCTTTCTCAGCACTAGTTAAAAAGGACGCCAAATTTATTTGGGAAGAGAAATGCCGGAGGGCCTTCGAGGACATTAAACAATATCTAATGACACCTCCTGTCTTAGCGACCCCAGGTCTCGGGTAGACCACTAATACTTTATACCGTGGCTTTAGACGACTCTCTCGAGCCTCGTTAGCTTGTGTCAATGATGAGGGTAAAGAAAATGCTCTTTACTACCTAAGCCGTCGTTTATCGCCGACGGAAATAAGGTATCCCGCAATTGAAAAGCACTGTTTGGCCCCGATCTTCGCCGCTCAAAAGCTCAGGCATTACATGCTTTCTCATAAGGTCAACCTGATTTCGAAATTTAATCCATTGCAATACTTGATGACCCGTCCGACGCTTTCCGACAGACTTGCCAGATGGTCAATGATATTATTGCAATTTCATATAACCTTCGTGCCTCTTCGTGCCGTAAAAGGACAAGTCCTAGCAGACTTCCTCGCAAAGACACCCTTTGCCGGCAGAATCTCCTCTCAATGACGATTTGCCAGATGAACAAATAATGAACCTAGAAGACCCCGATGATCGACGTTGGGAATTGTATTTCGACGAAGCATCTTCGAGCACATAAAGACGAAGAATCGCAAGTGATAAGTACCCGGTAAGGCGGGGATCGGACTAATCTTTATAACACCGGAGCGGGGGATGTTAAGATACTCCTACCACTTGACAGAGCCGTGTACGAATAACGAAGCGGAATACGAAGCCCTCATAACAGGACTCGGAATTAAGCTGTTCAAATGGGTATAACGGACATCAACATCTACGGGGATTCGCAGTTAATCATTCAACGGATCGTCGGACAAGTACAAAATTTTAAAACCAAGACTCGAGCAATACTTCCGGTATGCCATACAATTGTTGGAACAGATTCCGAATGTGACAATCTACAAAATTCCCGAAAGAAAACGCTTTAGCGGATGCGTTAGCCCGTCTCGCAAAAGAATTTTCCTCGTTTACAAGATGAATCGGTGAAAGTATCGAGTTCACGGACGTCGAGTCCTATCACGGCTCGACATAGACACAATACACAAATCAGAAAAGGAAAAAGGATTAATTGCAGCAGTGACAGAAAACACAGAAGATTGGTGATAGCCATTAATAGACTACCTGCAAACAGGAAAACTACCAGACGATAAGTCGTTAGCCCACCAGATCAAGAAAAGAACTCTGTCCTATGCATTAATAAACGATACATTATACAGAAGGTCTTTTGATCAAATGTGGCTAAGGTGCCTAAGCGGGCCCGAGGCCCGTGAAATTGTTAAAGAGGTACATTCGAGACTCCGTGGCGCTCACCGATCGGGTCCGAAGATGAAAATAAAAATTAAAAGACTAGGGTACTACGGCCCTCGATGATGACCGATCGCATGAAAATCGCCAAGAGTCGTCACCGGTGCCGAGTGCACGGAGTGGTTCTACACCAACCTCCAAATGTGCTACATCCGACAATTGCGTCGTGGCCATTTGAATGTTGGGGCACGGATATAGTGGGTCCAATAGAACCACCGTCGTCAAAAGGACATCGCTTCATTCTTGCGGCTACAGATTACTTTTCCAAGTGGGCAGAAGCAGTTCCACTCAGAGAAGTGAAAGCACATCACGTGCTACAATTTTTCAAGAACCAAGTTGTCTACCGTTTCGGGGTGCCGCGCAGGATCATCTCGGATAATGGGTCGACATTCGAAGCACGCAAATCAATAATTTTGTCGGGAGACATGGAATCGATCGGCGATATTCAACAATTTACTACCCAAGAGCAAACGGCCTTGTCGAGGCTTTTAACAAAACTCTCGTTCAAATTTTAAAGAAAACCTTGGACGATAATAAGAGAAATTGGTACGAGAAGTTGTTAGAAGCTTTATGGGCCTACCGGACAACCTTCAGAACTCCTACTCAAGCTACACCTTATGCTCTAGTGTATGGGTCCGAGGCAGTGTTACCTTTAGAGGTCCGAGCTTCCTTCACTCGGGATTGCGAGTTGCAAACAAAATCACAACGGAAGAGAATGCCAAATTACGACTAGAAGAATTGGAAAGCCCGGAAGGGAAAAGACTTGCAGCACGACGGAATTTAGAACTATACCAAGCTAAGATGGTTCAAGCCCATGACGGATCGGTCCGCCCAAGAACCTTCAAAGTTGGTGACTTAGTTCTCGTTCTCAAGAGACCTATTCTTGCACACCGCAAGATAGGAGGAAAATTTGAACCCACTTGGGAGGGACCGTTTGTAGTTGAGGCGATCACTCGGGAGGCTCCTACCGGCTAGTGAACTGCCAAGGAGAACGACATATGCTTCCGATCAATGGACGATACTTGAAAAAGTATTACGCTACTCGATGTTTCGAAGGAATGAATTTTCCATCCCTAGAAGCACGGGTGAAGTAATTACTTATGACTGGGTCCGAACCCAAAATAATAAAAAATGTGCTAAAATAAATAAAAAAAAATGATAATAAAGTTTTCCTTGTTTTTCTCTCTTCCAAATCAAAATCTCTTTCCTGATCTTTTCCTACTTCATTCCTGTTGAATTTAAAAATAATAATAATAAAAAAAACTATCTTTAATAAACATTTTCTTAATGTTCTTGTTCTTAGTACAACTCTCGATCCTTTTCCTTGTCTTTTCGCAGGAAATGTCGAATGGGCGGTTGGTCCTGAACTTTAGAAATGGCGTAAGCCTTGCACTCGACGAAAAGAGGGTGAAAGATGGAGCGATAATAGAGATTGACTCAGACTTCGCACCAGCAGGCCTGCAATACGAGGAAAGTAACTGGGTCCCGATTGATCGAGAGGAACTGCCCAGTCAGACAGTAATGAAAGTGGGTGGCCCAAGCCACCAATCCAACAGCAAGAAAAGAAAAACAAACACTGAAGAGGACAAGAGAATCAAGTCTGTAGTCGCTACAGTAGAGGGCAGGCTTGTCAGCGCCGCACCCACAGAAACTTAGGAAATACGAAGAGCTACTCTCACAGCAACTCAAAGAAGAAATAAAAATCGCCGTATCCGCAAGATGTTAACTAAATTAGCAGCGGACCAGCGCGACGAGGCGGTTGCTACTGCCAGTGCATATACTTCGAGGATACCGGTTCGCCAGGAACCTGAAGAAAGGAGACCAGCTCCGAGGATAACAGAAGAAACCAGGGAAATCTCGAGAAGAACAGAAGAAAGAAGGCTACTACGCCACAAGATAAAGTCACCAGTAATGCATGACCTTGTTGCGGAAGCAACCCGGAGGATGTCCCGACGGACATCACCCCGAGGAGCCGAGGTATGCGAGGAGAACGTGAAGGGATTGAGCCATATATCCCACGATACGTCACCGGGCCTCGTCATTTGCAAATTATTCCGGAATACGAGTTAGAAAGGATACGGAATGTCCGAAGAAAACTTTTGAATACTTCGAGAGAATCGAGGCGAGGAGGATCAATATACTAGAAGGCCTCGAGCTACATACAGATGTGTTCTCAGAATACGAGCAACAACAAATCGTGGACTGCATCCGAGATTTGAAAAAGATGGGCCGAGCAGGTCGCTTAAGAGAAAACACTTACTCAGAACCCCGGAGATGGATGCCAGGGAAGGGGAGAATTACAATACAATGTGGATGCTGCTACAACTTCGCAGAAGACGAGAAGGGAAACCCACCAGGGATACTCCGTCATGGCCAGGTGGATCCAATGCCATTAGTCATTAAAAGGATGGTAAAAAGAATGATAACATGGAGAGTACTGCCGGCGGATTGCATACCCAACAGCTTGCATCATTAACATTTACAAGAAGGGTGACTGCATTCCCCCGCACATAGATCATCATTACTTTGTTAGACCTTTCTGCATAGTGTCTTTTCTGAATGAGTGTAATATCATGTTCGGATCTGACCTCCGGATAGCAGGCCCAGGTGAGTTCCGAGGGCCAGTAAAGATACCATTACCAGTAGGTTCCGTCATGATACTGAAGGGCAACAGAGCAAACGTCGCTAAGCATTGCATACCAGGAGTACCAGTGAAGCGGATCTCAGTTACTTTCAGAAGAATGGATGACGGGAAAGCACCTTACCACTTCCGAGCCGGACCGGAGCTAGAGAGCCTCCGACCTTACGAGCTGTGAGTTGCATGGAAAATATCACACCTCCAACGTACATCCATACGGCATCCTTGCCAAGGATGGCTTGGAAGGTGATGTTATTGACCATGTACCTCACTATTCAGACATGGATTTTTGACAGATACCCTTTTTGGATAGATTGACAAAGATCATACATAGTCCGTTTTGAGTCTACATGGATTGTATGAGATGTATGCCAGATCGAGTTGTATGATGTATCCTCAACATGATTGGAATGAAAGTGACCATGTCACAATTTTGTCCTTCACCTCTTTTGTGCAAATTAACTGGGAAACGCCATTAAAGTTAAACAAACTTCGAACGAAGAACAGAAGAAAAAAAATAATAATAATAATAAAATAAAATAAGATATAAAAAAAAAAGAGAAAATAAAAATATAAATAATAAATGAGAATTATTTTTCCTTAAAAATCCAAACATAAAAATAACTTCAAAATCCACGTGAACGCTAAATGAAATTCACATGAACATTAACTACACAGCTAAAAAATTTTGGAAAGTTAAAGGACAAACAAAATGAAAATGAATCTCAAATCGTATCCCACTCTAAATTCATCTTTTCAAACATTTTGAAATCAACCCCAAATCGAGATTTATCTCAAGAAGCTTTGCAATTCTCTGTCGGGACAACTCTTCCTCACAGGAGACCCTCACTTCAATTTCAGAACCCTAAACTTTTTTTCGTCACATCAAAATCATTTCGACTTTTGTGGCCTACCTTTCTTCCTGTATGGAGACCGACTAGGTCCATTGACATGGAGCCACGAACTTTGTTCGATTTGGTTCTGATGACATGGGACTGGATCCCTCTTTACACAAATAAACTTTCGAGATTGGAATCCATTTCCAATTCTCTTTAAACCTTTGAGATTGGAACCATTTCCAATTCTCTTTAAACCTTCGAGATTGGAATCCATTTCCAATTCTCTTTAAACTTCCGAGATTGGAATCCATTTCCAATTCTCTTTAAACCTTCGAGACTGGAATCCATTTCCAATTCTCTTTAAACTTCCGAGATTGGAATCCATTTCCAATTCTCTTTAAACTTCCGAGATTGGAATCCATTTCCAATTCTCTTTAAACCTTCGAGATTGGAATCCATTTCCAATTCTCTTTAAACTTCCGAGATTGGAATCCATTTCCAATTCTCTTTAAACCTTCGAGATTGGAATCCATTTCCAATTCTCTTTAAACCTTCGAGATAGGAATCCATTTCCAATTCTCTTTAAACCTTCGAGATTGGAACCAGTTTCCAATTCTCATTAAACCTTCGAGATTGGAACCAGTTTCCAATTCTCATTAAACCTTCGAGATTGGAATCCATTTCCAATTCTCTTTAAACCTTCGAGATTGGAACCAGTTTCCAATTCTCATTAAACCTTCGAGATTGGAACCAGTTTCCAATCCTCATTAAACCTTCGAGACTGGAACCAGATTCCAGTTCTCTTTAGACCTTCGAGATTGGAACCAGCTTCCATTTCTCTTTAAACCTTCGAGATTGGAACCAGTTTCCAATTCTCATTAAACCTTCGAGATTGGAACCAGTTTCCAATTCTCATTAAACCTTCGAGATTGGAACCGGTTCCATTTCTCTTTAAACCTTCGAGATTGGAACCGGCTTCCAATTCTCATTAAACCTTCGAGGCCGGAACCAGATTTCGGTTCTCTTTAGACCTTCGAGATTGGAACTAGTTTCCAATTCTCATTAAACCTTCGAGGCCGGAACCGATTCCAGCTTCTCCTTAAACTTTCGAGGTTGAAACTCCGTTTCAATTCTCATTAAACATTCGAGATCAGTACCTAAATTCTGATTCTCATCCTTTTCAATTAACACTTAAACTCCGATTCTCATTCTGCGGCTGGTACCCCGATTCCGGTTTTCCTTGCAATCCCGAGATTGGAACTTAGGTTTCAATTCTCATTTCAAATCCAAATTTCAAATTCAAATTTCCTCAAGTTGATTTTAAACCAAACCTCAATCTAAATTGAAACTCAAAATCTAAACTTACACATCAAAACTTAAACTAAAACAACATGAAATCTAAATTGAAATTCCCCCAGATCATGTGATTTGGGATTCACCTCCTTTTCCTTTCCCCAGCGAGAGTTCAGGAATCTCCAGTCCTAGAGATATACTTGACACTCCCCAGTGAAACTCTTCTACTTCGTCCTAAGTTTGTCACTTGGACATCTGTGTTGGTTTTGTTGATCTTTTCGGTCAACGCCAATACGTGCGGTGTGCTTGGTTAGCACACCACTCCTATTGGGGGTCCATTTGTTGACCTCATTTTTGATGAGGTCTTCTCTTCTTCTCTTTAGTACTTAGGATCTAGCCTTAGGCTTTTCCTTTCGACTATCTTAGAGGATTAGAATTGGGACCCACCACTTAGAAATTCAAACCACTTCTTAACTCCCCGCAAACTCCACAAACTTGATTGTAGACCCCTAATCACCTAGAGGGTTGAGATCAAATGTGGAAGTTTAAAAGATGAGTTCCCATAGGACTCTTTGGCCTTAGGACTGCCCTGGGTGGCCTGGTCTGGTGAAGGGGCTGACTTACACACACACTACACCTATACACTACACTTTCACACACCTCCTAAAAACACACCCATACCCAATTTGACCTCCTGACTCATGCAGGTGGTTCACATGGATGGTCCTTAACCCCTAAGCCCTCGCAAGAGGGTTAGGAACAACATAAGTGGATGCCTCAAATGAGTCCCTTCATGGCTCATGTGGACTTGATATGGCTTCATGGCTAAACAAAAATGATTTCATTTCACTTACATTCACCCAATCTTCAATTTTCCAAATTTTCAATTTTTGACCCCCGGGACCCTACCGCCTAGCCTACGCAATACCCTTGAAACCCTCCAAAATTTGCAAAATCACATAAACTACCCAAAATTCTCCAAAATCATTCCTAAACATGTCCTCACCAATCAAATTGGTCATCCATACCCAAAAATACCAAAATTCCAAAAATACCTCCCAATACCCTCCAAATACCCAAAATACCCCTCTTAGCCAAAAAATCCAAAAATTCAGAAAATTCCCAGAAAATTCCAGAAAATCCCAAATATTCCCAATTTCATTTTGTCCAACTACACCATGGGCCAATTTTGTCAATTTACCCCACTTTTATCAAAACCCCCAATTTGACCCATTTTAACCTAAAGTAAACCCAATGTCAAACTAAACCTACCCAATTGACCCAAATTCTGGTCCAATTCAATTCTAAACTTCAATTCAACATCCCCAACACCAATCTAGACCAAATCCAAGCCCAATTTGATTGGCATTGGGATCCAATTTCACTTTTGGCCTTAAAGCCCAATTTGGACCCATGACCCAAACTTAGCCCAAACTCACCCAATTCAACTCCAATTAACCCCAAATCTTTTCTAAACCTTCCTTAACATCCCCATAAACAAAATACTAACATGATTTGCCCAAGATTTTGACCCAAACCCCACTCAAATTCAACCCAAAATCAAAAAGCCCAATTTTGACCTAAACCCAAACCTAGCCCAAATAGACCCAAACCCCAAAATCAAAACCCAACCAAAGCCAAAACCTCTTTGAAACACTCCCATAAACATTTCCCAACATTTATTTTACATCAATTTCAACCATAGCCCAACATTGGCCCAAGTTAGCCCAATTAGACCTACATTGGCCCATTTACCAAATAAACCCAAATTCAACCCAATTCAAACCCAAACCACCTTAAATCTATTTCAAATTACTCATGAAACATCCCTAAACCAAAATCAACAATTATTTGGCCCAACCTTTTACAAAAATTCTCATCCATGAACACATTCTTAAACTTAAAAGCCCACTTCCCTTAAACCTTCCTAAAAGCCCATTTCCTTCAAAATTCAAAAGCCCAAATCATCCTAAAGCCCACATGACACTTCCCCTCATCATCCATTTGATCAAAATCACCCCTAAGTTTCAAAATCATCAATTAAACCATTCCAAATCAAGCCACATGTCAAATTACCCCCTAAATGCCAAATATTTCTAAAACCCTTTTTCATGAAATTGACCCAATCTTTTCCCAAGCCACATGGAGCCATGAAGCCACATGTAAGCCATTGGCAAGCCATGAGGATTTCTAAGTGGTCAACCCTCTTTAAATGGCAAAAGGAGGAGGTCCTTTAACCACCTCCTAAAAGTCATTAGCCTTAAGCATGTTTCCCCTTAACCAAGATTTAATCCAAATATTCTTGGATAAGGACATCACCACCTTTCGACTCAGCTAGCCTAACCGATTTTCTCAGCCCAAGGCCGGCCATGGGGAGGTGAACCCAGCCCAAACACATGGGTTGACCCAAACCAAGCCAAAATGGCCTTTTCCCCATTCCATTCCAAGCCACCCCTTTACACATGGCAAGGCCCAATTGATCGCACAAGCTTCCAGCCCCGACCCACCCGACCTCGAGGGTGACTCCGACCCTGGCCGGCCAGCCACCACAGCCGCCGGAAACCACCAGGCCGAGAGTTCACATGTGAGCCCAAACTTGGAATTCTCACCTGCTGAGCTGCCCCATGCCCAATGGCCACCATGGCTGTTCTTCCCATGCCAAGAGCAGCTGATCCCATCCCCAAGCCACCCCTGGGAGAGCCTCCAGCCATGCCTATTTAAACACCACCTCCTCTCGGCCATGAGAGGTGCTGAACCAAACCTTAAGGAAACTCTGCCAAAATCATTCCGCATCACTCTCCACACATAGAGCACTTGATCCCCACTCGAATTCCAGCCTCGATTCCCTCCAGACTGAGCTCAATTTCGAGCTCAAACTTCAGCCCAAAACCAGGACACTTCTTCACAGGTGAGCCAATCCCCAAATTGATTGGTCCTACACCTTCACTGGACCAAGAGGAGAAGTTTCCCACCGAAAGCCCCATCTCCGAGCCACCCGGTTGCTCCAGCCCTCCAAGCTTTGTGATCGGCTGTTGTCACTTTCATAGCTAGACAATTCATCAGGCCAAGGGACTTCATCTGGAGCTTACATGGACCCAATCGAAGGTGACACAACTCTCAGATCGAAGCTTCACTTCTCTGAGCAAAGGTATGAACTCATTCTTCTTCCTGAGCTTACAGAGATTCTCCATTTCATTTGAATGAATTTCAATGCATGTTTACCATATGGATGTGTTCGTCTCTTCAAGAAGAATCCATAGAGCATAAGAACACGAAAATCCGTTGAGAATCGAGTGAGTTCTTAGGGTTAGAGCGTGGACGGTCACGGGATCGCACCAGTCGTAGACGATGACCAGGAACCGTCGGATCGCGCGTATATCGGATGGACGGCTTGGATTGCGTCGGACCAGCAGATGGTACGTGAACCGCGGGCCCCCGGGCAGCCGAGTCAGATGGCGGCGTCGAATGGGAGCGCGCCGCATGGTCGTTCGGAGAGGCCGAGGATGACAGGGCGCCGTGTGGATAAGTAGATAAATAGGGTATTTTTTGATTTATTTAATTCCCTAAACTTGGAAAATCCATATCTTTGTGTAGAAAAATCACAAAAATAAAATAAAAATACCCTCTTGCTCGATGAACGGAGGAGAATAATGTGGAAAAGAAATCATTTAATTTCATCAAGTATTTTATTTTTAATAATTTATTTATTGTCTGCATTGTTTTAATTCTCCATGCATTCATACAATTCACCATGGCATGAGACCATAGGGCTTTTGAAGCCTCCGAACTTGGGAACATTCCCTGAATTTTCCAAGGTCAGAGGCCATCTCTGTGAAAAGTTATTGATTTTTCAAATGCATGTGCCTGTTTTGAGTATTTTAATTCCAAAAATTAGCATGTTGTGAAACAAATTCTAGGAAAATTTGGTGATGTTCCTTATGACCAGAGAACCCTAGCAAAAATAGGACTTGAGTTAATTCACTCAAAACAACCCTAATTGGCTTAAACACCCAAAATAGACCCCTAATTAATTAGAGCTAACCATACATCAAATTGACTTGAAATCAATTCTCCACTGACTTTTAGGATTAGAGGAAACCACCACAAAAGTTTTAAGTCAATTGGACTTGGTTAGCCTTACTAAATGGGTTGATTAAGCCATTTAGTCATTTTAAACTTTAAAAATTCATAACTTTCAAAATACCTTTCAAAAATTCACCAAATTGGTTTTGGAGCCTCTCTGATATCAGAGGAATTTAAGAAAATTAAAATTTCAATTTTCTAAAAAAGTTGATTTTTTGTATTATTTTAATATTTTAATAATTAATAAAATAATAAAAATCACAAAAATAATAAAATTCACCAAAATGTCACATTTTGAATTATAATCACTTAGGAACAAATCCCATATTTTTCCTAGGTCTCTATGATGAGTTATTAAATTTTAAAGCCCTAAGGTAATTTTAAAATTAAAAAATGTATTTTCTAGCATTTCCACCAAAATAATTCTAATAAATCAAAGAAAAATCAGAAAATTGTAAAATTTGGTTCTTTGGAATCCTTGATATCAGAGAGAATTTTAAAAATTATAAATTTCATTTTTCAACTTATATTCTATTTTTAAATTAATTAATACTCCAGAACTTAAAATAATTCTAATAAATAAAATATAATTCAAAAAATCACAAAAATTGGTCCAAGTGGTCCTCTAGTCATTAGGAATGTCCCATAATTTTCTTAAGGACAGAAACTTTCCCTTGGTCATATTATTAAATTTTCCTTGGAAATCCTTATTTTCCACCAAAAATAATTATATAAATAAATTAAATACAGAAAAATCACATTTTCTCCTCTAATGTCTTCATTGATATATGAGTGAAGTCACATAAAAATTTCAAGTTCATTTAAGCTCAATTTAATGAGTTATGAAATTATTAAGCTTGAAGGGCAAAATGGTAATTAAAATTTTAACCCTTAATTAAAATTTTAGGCTTAATAAAATGAAAAGGTAAAATATTTGATCTTAATCTGATTTGGATGATTGAAATTTAAATAATTAAAGGGTAAAAACCTACTAAGCAATTTAAAAATAATTAAAATAAACCTTAATTAAGTAATTAATTAAATTTGGAAGAATGAAAAATTGGAATTATTAAAATAGGGATATTATTAGGAAGAGATTTGTTCTTTAATTTAAGAATCCCTAAATTAATCATCTCAATAATATTTAAGTCCTAATTAAAATGATAATCCAAATTTAAGATTTAAAATTCTAAAAGACTTAATCATTAAATTAAATTAAAGTTAAATTATTTAAATTAAATCCTTTTAAAATTTCAATTAAATTAATACTTTAACAATTAAAATTAAATCATCTTTAAAACATAAAAAAATAAAATATTAAATTAAAATTAAAAATAAAATTAAATTAAAATTTAAATTAATTTAAATTAAATTAAATTAAATTAAATTAAAACATATTAAATTAAATCAAATTAAATCAAATTAAATTAAATTAAATGAAATTAAATTAAATTAAATTAAATTAAATCATATTAAATTAAATTAAATTAAATTAAATTAAATTAAATTAAAACATATTAAATTAAATTAAATTAAATTAAATTAAAATAAAACCAAGTTAAAATTAAAATTAAATTAAATTAAATACATCAAATTAAATTAAAATTGAAACTAAACCAAATTAAATTAAATTAAAGTTAAATTAAATCGAATTAAAAATAACATCACCTAAGACATGAAGAACTCAAAAATAAATCTAAAATAACTTGAACACTATTCCAAACTTAAATCATCAATTTGAACTTAAATTTGAATCACAAATCATTAAATATCATTTTGCCCTTAGGAGCTTTTACTATTATAACTCCTAAATGGAGTATCAAATGAAATGTCATTTCACTCATAAGGATATTCAAACATCCTAGTTCACTGAGCAAGACAACAAAACTTAAACTCTCGGACGATTAATTCATTTGTGTAATTAAGTTCATTCTGAGCTTAAAACAATCTTAGAAATATTGAAAAGATGTTTAAGGTTCGTCTTAAGCACTTCCTCAATATGATAGGATATTTATAAGAACAATTGAACTTAATTGTTCTTTGATGAAGAAAATCGTCCTCAAACTAAAATACAAGAACCTAGACGTCATAGGAAATGACTAGCTATAGGATTAGGAACTTGGTAGAAAACCATAACCCTTCCCTTAGCTTTACCTAGAACTTACTTTAAATGCTTAAATATTCTAATCGTGTTCTAAGTGCAGCTTGGAATGACGGGAAGACCCTCCAGGTACGCTTTTATTTTATTGCAAATTACTTTATTGCAACTTATTTAATCGCATCGCACTTACTTTTCTTGCATGATAAACAACTCGTTGCATGAAAACTTACACCTTTAGGACGTAAACCAAACCGAAACCCATAACTAAATTAAAAGACACTACAAGATAAAATTCACCGCCACAACATTTCAAAATATAAGACAACTCAAAATTTAATTACAAACAGAACAACAAAACTACAACTACAACTAAATTAAAACGTCTCATTGAATGATCGGGAATACCTCGGATGATGTAACCCACGTGTTGCTAACGAGATTTCCCACGGTCTAAATGAAAGTGCGGAACTCATTCAGTTGAGTTTAGCAAATTCATCTGGACTAAGTGAATTCAATGAAAATAACGATGCCGGGATGACGGAACCATGGGATCTTAATCGGTTCTGTTTAATCAACTCTAATACCTGTTTTAATTAAAATATTAAAGACACATGGAAATTAAGACTTTCTCTAAAACCAAACACTTCTCTCATCTCCTGATTTATGACTTCTAAAACTAAACCTCTGCAACAACAAGGAGCTCGGAGCATGGTGGGCAGCACGGCCATCGTCATCAGCAAAACCTGAGTCTACTTCAGCAAAACTTTCCTTAGAATTAAATAACCAAGCCGTAGGACTTCGAGGTAGTTTGCCTAGTGCAACATAAATCCTCAACTCTTCGTTAGGCATTTGCATGATCATATCATGTAAATTAAGCCCTAACCGGTCTTAGGATTTCCGAGGTAGTCGTCCGATACGACATAAACCCTCACATCTTCGAGGATATTTGTATGATTTTATCATACAAACATAAGTCCTAACTAATTAAAATTGGCAAGATCAAAACATTAAATAAATATTAGGACTTTCCTAAATTCAAGCCAAGTAATAGGATAATCGGGAAATTACCGAAGTTCGCTTCGAATCTGTGATTTCTCCTACCTTTCTTCCTTTGAATTCCCAAAACAAAATGTTCCAAACTTGATCCATTCCCTATCGAAATTCTAAAATTCAATCCCTTGAAAACCTAAACTTTGAAATTCTTGAGAGCAGAACTACTGATTATTATCGAGAGTTTTCTTAGGTGATTCCCGTCACTTAAGATGTAATTAACTATAGGGGCTTGCCCTTATAGGGAACTTTAAGAACCCAAGTAATATAAACCCTGCTTAATTCATTTATATTAAGCAGGGGAACTTGTCGGCTTATAAAATTGGTTCGCAGAGCAAACGGATGTCACAAACCTTTCTAGTTTATTTAATCGAGCCCCATTATCAAGCAGTGTGTCTATTCTTCGGGATAGATAAACGGTTTGAAGTGCGGGGCTCGTTCATATAAACTATTCGGGATGTGAGATCGTACATGCTTACTTTGGCTGGTAGCTTCCTAAGATGGGCTAGCACGTTGTAGTCCACTTTATTACCGTGTTCCTTGGTTTCTTCCTGAATGGGCAGTTCCTCTGCTGGGGTTGGTTCTTCATGAGCAACCACCTGCTTTCCTTTATCATTTGGACCCATTCACGGAGGTAAAACTTTTCCATTTCTTAAATTTACCTCAGTTATCTCTTCTGAATTTGGTGTCCAATCTGCCGGTGTATCCCCTTGAATTGGAATAACTGGCTCTTCTGAAGTTGCTTCGGTATCTGATGGTTCTAATTCTATCGTGATCGGAGCCCCTCGGAATTCACAAATGGACTCGTTGCTTGTCGAGCTTTCGTAGCCTCCTTCGTGAACATCTTCTTCGTCGTGGTCATCGAGTTTGTGTATGATTTGAGAATCATTTTTTGTATTCGAATCGAAATACGGATTAAGTCGGCCGTCGCTAGTTACGTAATTGTTAGAAACAGTCAAAACGTAGCCAACGCCATAACCCTTATCATTATAAGATCCCGCCGGGGTGGACAGATAATCATACAGAGTTAGGAGTTCGAGGGATTTTTCCCCCGAATCGGAAACAACCATCCTAGGATAAGCAGCCCCTAGTCTGCCCTTCGGAGCCTCGGTCTTCTTTTCTTCCAGGATCTTCTCCTCCTTCTGAGGCGGTTCTTCAATCGCAAGTGATAGTGCCGGCTTGACAGGTTTCAAACTCTGAGTTAAAGCACGCACCGAAGCGGCCTGGATGTGATCTAAAATTTTCTTTGATGACTTTATCCAGAGGGTACACCATCCATCATCAGTCGCGTAAGGGTCTATCGGAACAATAGGATCCGTTGAAATAACATTGACGAAACCTCCCTTCTGGGGTTCCTTCATGTATTCCTTTGGGATCGTTATGTTCCCTTTTTGGAGATTGTCATCAAGCCAACTCTTGAAAGTGATGCAATCTTTTATCTTATGTCCAAGCATCTGGTGGTAAGGGCAATAGTTCGGATGATCTTTCTTATTGACTTCTTCCGGCTTCTTGGGCTCTGGCAGCTGAAAATCTGGTGTCTTCATTAAGCTGTGGAACATCTTCTCTACTGCTTCCGTTTTGAATGGATATTCTTTATTTAGAAGTTCCCTTGAGGTGACTGATAGCCAGGATGAGGTTGCTGATAGCCTTGCTGAGGTTGTTGGTATGTCCGTTACGGTGGTTGATAACTAGACTGTGGCAGCTCTGACTGTATCTGCATTGGCTATTTTCCCTTATCTACTGCCGCGACGATTCCAGATTTCTTTTCGAATGTTTTCACGGGCTTCTGCTTATCATTCTTGTCTACGAAACTTAACTGTTTTGCCTCTTCTTGCAAGCTCCCGGCCTTGCTAAGTAACTTCTCGAAAGTATTGATTGTAAATCCTTTAAGGAGGAGTGCTATCGGGCCATGGATACTCTTAAGTATGATACCGATCGCATGTTGTTCTTGAAGCCGTGGTTCACACTTCATGCTTAAGTTTCTCCATCGAAGTATGTAATCCACTAAAGTCTCGTTCGGCTTTTGTTGCTCCACCACTAGATCACCGATAGTGATGTGGTGCTGAGCCCCGACAAATCGTTTAACGAAAAGATTCTCCAGTTCTGAAAAGGTCTTTACTGAAACGTTTGGCAATTCTGTGTACCAGTCGAAGGCAATCCCTGACAAACTGCTGACGAACTGGCGGAAGAGTAAAGCGTCGCTCCCACCGACATTGCAGCAACTAGCACGAAAAATGTGCGACATGCTGCTGAGGGTTTCCTGTTCCATCAAAAGTCTTAAACAGAGGTGGTACGAAGCCTTTCGAGTATTGGACTGCATCGAACTCTTCGGGGTAAGGTCTACCCGTCTGAATAGATGCTCCACTCTTGGATTGTGCTAAAGCTTCTCGCACCTGCTTTTCCACCATATTCTTAATATCCTTTTCTGGAATCATGCTTTGTGTAGAATCCTTCTTTGGTGGTTCGTCTCCGTTGACGGATGTGATCTCTTTTCCTCCATCCGCAATATGGATAATTTCTGGGGGTGTCTCATTCTGATGCTGGGCCTGACTCTGGAGAGTGGCTAAGGCAGCAGCCATCTCTTCCATCCTCTTTGCCATCTGGGAAATTGTATCATCTCTTTCTCGAAGCTGTGCTCTCAACATTTCTGGTTCATCTCTTTCCGCAGCTGCCGGAGCACCTTGCGAAGCTGACGATACTCGTGTCTCAACCATGTTGATCTCGGCATTCTCGTCATTCATAAATTCTGATGAGTCAATTTCATCTCCTAATTTGTCTTCTCTTTATTTTGCTAACCGTCGGATGTCGGTCCTTAACTTGTCCATGGCATCCTCTAGTGGCCCTTTTCGCACGGTCTCGCAGTTGTTTCGTGACGGTTGTTGAACTTCCTTTCCGGGAGTCCTCTTTATTGCAGTAGCACTTTCTTCTGATTCAAGTTTCCTGACGAGGCTTTTCTTCTCAGGACATTATTTTGGTCTTATTTCGCCAGTAGTAGGTCGCCATACCATCCTTCTTGCAGCTGGAAGCTTAGGACCGGATGGTCTATCGGCTATATGCTGGAAGGTGGTATCCTCCCTAATTTGTAGACCCGATACAACAACGGGTGGACTGGCTTTTATCTTCTTCTTTGACTTCTCTATGGCAGCAACAGGCTCTATTCGCGGTCCAAGGCGGGATTTAGGCGGTGCCCGTCCTATCCTTCTAAAGATTTCGATACGGGGCATCTTTCTTTCTTTGCCAATCTTTCTATAACAGCTTGCAGTCGAGCCAATGGCGTAGTCTTATCCCTTTTCCTCTTGTAATTGTTGTAGTATGCAGGTCGGGGTAATGCGGTGGCGATCCTACGAACATCCTCTTCATCTGATGCGGCAGAGAGGGGGTGAAACCTGCTCCCTTTTAACAGAGGTATATACTCAGGCAGTTCTTCTCTTTCCTCAGGAATTTCTTCTAGAAAAGCAACTTCAGCAGCTCTGGCCTTCTTAGCGATTTTCCTGCTTCTATTCCTCCTTTGAGTCCAAGTTAGGGGTGCAACTCTTGAACTGGACCCAATCTAAAAAATAGATGGTATTGTAGCAAAGTCAGCACCCTCCACGGTGACAGGCTCATCACAGACTTGGATTTCCTTCCCCTTCAGTTTGGCATAAGTCGGGGTAGGTGCTAAGATGACTAGACCGGTGGGTGTAGAGACAACAGTCCTCCTACGAACAGTGGTACTCTTATCAGCTGGAATCCTTTGCAGGGGAGGGAATTCTTGAGTTGACTTCAGGTTGAACTCAATCACGGGCTCTTCAGTTTCTGACACTTTGTCCATTAGTGTGAAGAGAGTGACGTCAGCGAACTTGACATCTGCGTTGCCAAATCCTTATCCAAAACGGATGATCCCATTGTCGGGCAGCTCATCCTTGTAAATGGCGAAGTCCATTCCATTGGTGAATGAAAAGATTAACTTTGGCGCAGTCATTTTCTGCAGGGTAGATTCTGAGCATTAGTCCCGAATTATGCTTCTTTTCATAGTAAAGTTTAGGATGAAAAAGAAAGAGTCCGAACACATTTTCGTTTATCTTAGTGTATTTGTGATTTTTTTTTTTAAAGAGATTGTTTATTAGGAGGTTCATTTGTTAGAAACAAAGCGATTAAAGGAAAAAGGCTATAGAAAAGGTAAAGAACACGAATTAGAATTAGAAAGGAAGAGAAAGTCTTATGTAAGACTTCTCGACTCGAAGGATCTCTCCTAAACTAACACCTATCGGGGGTCCACCCCACCTCAGAAAAGAGGTAAAAGGATTTCAGAACCTCTCTGTTTAGGAGTGTCTAAACAGTGGCTCTTAAATCCGGAAGGAGTTGGCTATACTCGTTCAAGACAGAAATGAACGAGGTATTCCAACGGAATAATGGTAGTTTTGTTCCACTAGGGATATGGACTCATCACCGATTTATGAAAGCAAAACCATCTGATCAAAATGGAGACAGGAGCTATTCCCCAGCAGAGTCGCCAGAATTTGTCGGCATTATTTTTAGGTTGAGTGTTGTATTTTTGAAAAGGGATTGCCTACAGAAATTGTCGGCGAATTTTAGGTTTTAAATTTAATTTAAATATATATATTTTAGAAAGTAGCATTTGATTTTGAAAATAATTTTAAATTTGAAAATTTTTAAGATATGAAATCAAACCGATCTCACATCCCAAATAGTTTATATAAACGAGCACCACACCACAAACCGTGTATCTATCCCGAAGAATAGACACACTGCTTGATAATGGGGCTCGATTAAATAAACTAGAAGATCTGTGACATCCGTTTGGTCTGCGAACCAATTTTATAAGCTGACAAGTTCCCCGCTTAATATAACGGAATTAAGTAGGGTTTATATTACTCAGGTTCTTAAAGTTCCCTATAAGGGCAAGCCCCTATAGTTAATTACATCTTAAATGACGGGAATCATTTAAGAAAACTCTCGATAATGATTAGTGGTTTTGCTCTCAAGAATTTCAAAGTTTAAGGTTTTCAAAGGATTGAGTTTTGGAAATTTCAATAGGGAATGGATCAAATTTGGAACAGTTAATTTTAGGAGTCGAAAGGAAGAGAAGTAGGAGAAGCTGAGGATCCAAGAAGAAATCTTGGCAACTTCCCAAACTATCCTATTGTTTGGCTTAGATTTGGGAGAATATTTAATGTTGCAGTCCTACCAATTTTAATTAGTTAGGACTTATATTTGTATGATATAATCATACAAATAGCCTCGAAGATGTGAGGGTTTATGTCGTACCAAACGACTACCTCAGAGTCCTAAAACAGGTTAGGGCTTAATTTGCATGACATGATCATGCAAATGCCTATATCTGGATAGGCCTTTAATAATTTTGAATTCCACTCTTCCTTTCCTAAAGATCAAGGTAGATATATATCTTTTATTTAGAAATATAATAACAGTTTTGAATATTATTTTTCAATAAAAGAAATTTTAATATTGAAAACAAAAGTTTAATCATTGAATTTTTCTAAAAATACAACTTTTCTTACTAAAGATGGTTACACAATATTTATCATTTCTTCACTAAGAAAAATTTAACATTAAATTTTTCATCACTACTATAAATTTTAACTAAATTCTCTTACTCATTTCTATATTCAAAATTTTATTTCCCTAATATAACTTCATACACATTATTTTTCAGTCAAAAATCAAATTTATTTATAGCATTTTTTAGGACAAATAAAATTTATGTTTTTGAAAATTGTTTTTCATTCCCCCCGAACTTGAATTTTAAAATATTTTGCAATTAATTCCATAAAATGTAGGAGGAAGAAAAATAATAGATAAATCTACTAACTACTACAACATCCTATCAAATTTATATACATGCATAATAAGGATAGAATGATTGCTGAAGAAAGTAAATCTAGCCTAAAACATGCTTGTTATAATATTAAACTTAAAGGAAGTTTATTAACTTTAAAATATATTTTTCTTCCCACCTTCAAACTTGAATTTGAACATGTATAGCATTCAGCATAGAAAACATAAGCAGGAAGAAAAATACTTCAAAAATTCTATCTACCACAAATGTTTGTCAAAAACATCTACAAATATTCATCATGACATAACAATTTGCAATAGAAAGTAAATCTAAACTAAACATTCTAGAATAAAATTAAAATAAAGAAAGGTTAAATAAGCAGGACATGTATCAGCATAGGAATATATATTTAAGTGTTATTCAAATCTCTTAATTGTTGTAACACAAACACAAACACAAACACACAAACTAAAATACCTAGACTCGCAGATTCATAAACACATATCAATTGAGGTTAATTTCATCTCCTTTCTACTCACATTTTCCCTCCTTACTTTCAATTTCTAACGGAAGAAACTACACTAAGAATGATAATCTGGTAAATAAAAATAATGCAGTTCATTCATATATTGTTCATTAGGCAATTTCATGACCTTACTTAGTGAAAAAAAGTCAGCTAAAGGAAGTAATAGAGTTGAAATGGAGTGGTCCAAGTCCAAACTCTACATGCTTCAAGGTAATGCTCAGCTCCGGTTGATAACTGAGTTATAACAGACTCGTTAGCTCGCTACTACCAAGAGTCATATACAAATTTAGTCAAGACCAAGGCATAATTTCACAACATTAATCTATTATGCACTAAAGAAAACACAAAACAACACATAAACAATCATGACTCTCAAGCACACTAAATCAAAGCACAATGATAACTATGGGTTGCCTCCCATAAAGCGCTTGGTTTTAACGTCGCGAGCCCGATAAATGATTCCTCCTGGATCAAAATTCCAATTAAGTAATCCTCGATAAATCGCCTAATCATTTCCAAATCAAGGGATTCCTATAAAATCCTCAAATTTTAAGTTTTCATTCAGCTCTTCATTTTCAATTTGATTTATATCATTGTTCCTCATATTTCTTTCTAGATCCAATATTCTTCTATTGATTTTCTGAATTTGCATACTAATATCATCCTTGAAATTTATAAGAAATGGATCTTTATAAGATACTTCAATATCTCCAAAATTTTGGATTGGATTCTCTTTAGAGAATTCAGATTCTGGATTAATATCTTCTATCTTACTCTTCTGTTTCAAATTATCTTCAAATTCTTCTCCTTTATAATTATTAAATGATGGAGGATCTATCCTAGTTAAGGAAGTAGGTTTTTCTATTTCCTTAAGAATTTCTTCCAATGGTCTTCCAATATGCTTATCCTCTTTTCTCAACTTAAAGTTCTTTTTAAATATATCCTCAAATTCTCTTCCATGTCCTAGTTCAATAACTTTATCATGTTCATCATTCAATTCAGGTTTTCCTTGTGATTGAGTCGCATCTAAAGATATAAAGACTGGTTGTGTAGATAAATTCCCTAAATTGGTAGGCTTTAAAATTGTATGGGGTACATCCATCTTATGTTAATGAGATTTTTCAACAAATGGAATTAAAAGTTTACTATTTTTGGTAGCGTCCATCATTTCACACCTCTATTGAACATACATACAGTCTTCTTTAAATAACGTTTTTGAATCATCATGAAAATCCATTTCAATCTCATCTGTTAACTTACTCTTAAAACTTTCTTGGAAATGGTCTTTTCTTAGTTAATCAATTTTATCTATCCAAAAACAATCATCATCTTTTCTCTCAGCTGGATATTTCATAGTCTTTAATACATCAAAAGTGACTTTCTGGTCATTAATATTCATAGTTAACTCTCCTTTTTGCACATTTATCTTAGCTTGTCCAGTAACAAGGAAATGCCTCCCTAAAATAATTGGAATTTATTTATCTTCCTCCATATCTAATACAATAAAGTCCAAAGGAAAGATAAATTTATCTACTTTAACAAGCACGTCTTCTATAACTCCTTTTGGATAAATGATAGATCGATCAGCTAACATAAGGGTTACAGTAGTGGGAGAAATATCGACTAAACCTAATCTTCTAAATATAGATAGAGGCATCACATTAATGCTCACTCCTAAATCACATAAAGCTTTTCCACATAATCTTTCTTCAATTGCACAAGGAATTGTAAAGCTACAAGGATCTTTAAATTTCTGAGGAAAATTTTTCGAAGTATAGCGTTGCACTCCTCACTTAGTGCAAGCTGTCTCGTAATCCCTAAATTTCCTTTTCTTGTTTAATATCTCCTTCATCAACTTTGCATAACTTGGCATATGTTCCAAAGCTTCAGTGAAAGGAATATTTATCGTTAACTTCTTAAGTACTTTCATGAACTTTAAAAATTTTTTATCCACCTCATGTTGTCTAAGTCTTTGAGAAAATGGAGGTGGTGGTCTTTCCAAACTGATTTTAGTTGGAGAAATTAATTTTTCTAGATCCTTATAAACATGTTTATCAGATATTTTAATTTCCATTGTTTTTCTCACAACATCTTTCTCTTTTCTAACCACATCCTCTGTCTCTCTTCCACTTTTTAATTGGACAACTTCTACTTGTTCATTAGGGTTCGCTTTAGGATTGATCTCAATGTTGCTAGGAAGTGTTCCTTATGGTCTATTGCTAAGTGAATTAGCCATTTATCCCAGTTGATTCTCTATATTTTTAATCGCAGCATTTTGACTTTGCAACTGGTTTCCCATTTTCAATACCACTTCTTCCATAGACATCTTCTTATCCTCAAATTGTTGATAATTGTTAGAGTTCGATGGATATGAAGGTCTATAGTTTGTGTTCCCTTGATTGTTCCAACTTCCATTAGGATTCCCATGATTATTTTCCCATTTTTGGTTTCCACCATCAGTAGTATGATTCCAATTAAATTTAGGATGGTTCTCCCAACACGGGTTGTAAAAGTTAGAATATGGATTGTTTATGGTATTTAAAGCGTTATATGATAAGTTAGAATCAATTATACGCCCTAATGAACTTTCCTCGCGTACAAAAGTAAATTGAGGCCGGTTCATTCCAAATTGGTCCAACATCCTTGATATTGTGGCAACCTGAGATGCAAGAATTGTAGTCACATCTGTATCATGAACACTAGCTACATTTTTATGATTTACCCTTGTAGAGGGCCATTGAAATTCATTTATAGCTATTTTTTCAATTAATGCATACGCTTCATTAATTGATTTTGACATTAATGAACTAGCAGCAGTAGCATCAATTATAGACCTAAGGGATCCTACTAACCCATTATAAAAAGTTTGAATGATTAACTCGATCGGGTAAAGCATGATGTGGACACTTTCTTAAGAGTTCCTTAAATCTTTCACAAGCATCGTATATTGTTTCTCCTTCATATTGACAAAATGAGGTAATATCGTTTCTAATTTTAGTAGTCCTTGAAGGTGGAAAATACTTAGCTAGGAATTTTTGAGTTAACTCCTCCCAATTTTTAATAGAGCCATGTGCTAATGAGTATGACCATATTTTCGCCTTATTCCTTAGTGAGAAAGGAAAAAGCCTTAGCTTTAACGAGCATCGTCGACATACCGTTATAACGATATGTAGCACAAAGTTCTAGAAAACTAGCTAAGTGTAAATAGGGATCCTCCGAAGGAGTTTCCCCAAACAGATTGTTACGCACCGGTTGGATAATCTCGGGATTTATTTCAAACGAGTTAGCTTCTATGACGGGGTTTTGTATACTTAAGTGAATTTCATCTTTCGTAGGATTTACGTAATCCCTCAATGAAGTATGATGATTTTCCAAGTTATTATCTTGAAAGTTTTCCATTTCCATTTCTAGTTTTTCGAGCCCTTTATGTATTTTTATTTTTTTATTTTTTTCAAACTCGGTATCATAAGGCACAAGTCTTGCAGATCCTTTGTTTCACATACATAGCACAACAAAAAATACATTGACAATTAAACAAATAATAGATGAAATATATTCAGCACAATAAAACATTTTCACGAACACCTTATTTCTCACACAAACAATTTTTTTTTTCTTTTTTTACAACACTTTTTCATATAAAAAAACACGTTTTCACACAAAAATAGTTTTTACTACACTACGATTTTCAAGTCTAAACCTAATTATTTCAACTAAAATTCTCCTAAAGTTCTTACCGAAGCTTCCCCGGCAACGGCGCCAAAAACTTGACCCGACCCACAATAACACAGTAATTTTTGCTTCCAAAAGATGGCAAAAAACTTGACCCAATTTATAAATAACGGCTAGTGTATAAAATTAAAATGTTGTAAAATTTTAGAAAATATTTTACACACTAGGGGTACTACTTAAGTATACGTATCGTTTCAAGTAATATAGGGTTTTCTTTTATAACCCCAGTATCGATCCCATAGAGAAGCGAGGTAAGCTATCCTTTAGGCTAATTCCAGTCTATTTCTATAAGGCTTAAATTTGGAATTTCGATTAAAATGGGTTTTTTTAATAACTAATCGTAAATAAAGCTCTTGAATAAAAACATAACTTATGAATAAATTGGTTTGAAGAATTTTGAATTTAGTCTGTCACTCTAAAAACTAATCAATTATGCGCTCAATAAGCAATATCTCCATATTTATTTGCACTTCACCATGAATAACCCGCATAAAGCCTTCAATTACCCAAGGATTCATGTCATATCTACAAGTTAAGAACTCATCTTCGGTTAGGTCTCAGAATTCTTCAACAGATTTTAATAATTCAAGTGATCAATTTGTAAAGTAAATGAAGATCCGGTATGAATATCATCACCATAATTTAATAAGAGAATATCTAAGAAAATTTAATACCTAAGCATGCATCTATTTCATTACAAAACAAAAGTAAATGAAAATAATGGCATAAGGAGTAAAAGAATTGATAGAATTATGTAATAAGTTAAGTGCCAACAAGGAACTTATTTCATTAGTATTCTATTATATTTATGCAACTATCTATCACCTAGAAGCATCTAATAGATAATTCTATCATAAAAATAATTTTCCTACACATGCAACTACTTCATATTAAAAGAAAGAGTAAAGAAAATCACTTAAGAAACATGGATAAATCACGACAGAAAACTCGGTTTAAAACATAGAAAATCCACTAGAAAGTGTTGACACTAATTACAAGAGAATGAAGAACACAATACTTAGTTTTTTCCCTCTGATGGAAAGAAGAAGATCTCTCCACCAAAGTCTCCCATCGATCCATGCGCTGCTCGTACATTCCTTACATGAATATCTCAAAATCCCTCACCAATCTCTCCATAAGATGTAGAAATCTACATCTTCATGACTCTAAAATGACTAAAATGACTAAGAGGGAAGAAAGAGAGGGAGAGAAAGAGAAACAGAAACAAGAGAGAGGCTTTTTCCTGTAGATATATCTCATATTTATAGAGCTCTGAAAATGGCCAAGGGTTGCTTAAGGCACCTCTTCAAAAGTAGTCCAAATTCATTGAATCTTCTAGAAACCGACTCTGGTACCTAGGCGCCAGACTCCTGTGACCAAGTCTTCGCACCTCTTCACTTTGGGTCGCACCTCTTCATAATTAAAACCGTTCCAATGTGTCCAGATACATTGTATCACATGTCCTATATATCAGGAGTAACTTCCAGTCTTCTAGAAGGTCTAGAAATAACTTAACACCGTCAAAATAACTCCCGAAGTTGTCAAAAATCCGTCCAATAACCGTTTTTTGATGATTCTGGCACCTAGGTGCCGTTTTCTCGTCTTCACTGGCGCCTAAGAGCTGGGTTTGGCGCCTAGGCGCCACCCTGTGCGTAGCTCCACTGTTTTGCTCCGTTTGGCTCCATTTCAACTTCGTTTCGACCCATTTCAGTTGTGTTGTGTTCCTAACATCTTCACCTACAAGATAGACATAAAAACAACCTTTCTCAAAAGTATAATTTCATTCAAAAACATGTGAGAAATATAAAAGATATTAAGGATAGAAAGACATATCAATATGTGCTAAGTTAGAATTTTCTTCCTTGCTTATTTTGGCTCAAAATTGCATAGTTTTTGCTTGATTTTCTCTAAAAACATATTTTTATACTTGAAGACAAAAATATGCAAAATTCCTTCCTTTAAAGTGTAATATCTTTAAAAATGTGCATAAAGTTAGCATGAAATCTACACTAAAAATAGGTAATTTTTAAAGTGGATCAATAACCAGGACTCTATTAGAGCCCTGTATTACTTGATACGATACGTATACTTGCGTTGAGTACTTGGACTTTACAAAATCATTATAAACATATATAAATTTGAGTTCATAAATTCTTGCAAAATAAAAGTCTGTAAATCGTTCGGTCATATAGCGCTGCACTCCTCACTTAGTGCAACTGTCTCGAAATCCCTATGTTTTCTTTTCTTGTTTAATATCTCCTTCAAAAACTTTGCATAACTTGGCATCTATTCCAAAGCTTCAACGAAAAGAATATTTTTTGTTAACTTCTCAAGTAATTTCAAGAATTTTGAAAATTGTTTGTCCAACTCATGTTGTCTAAGTCTTTGAGGAAACGGAGGTGGTGGTCTATCTAAATTGATTTTAGTTGAAGATATCAATTTTTCCAGATCATTAGAAACATGTTCTTCATGTCTTTTAGTTTCCTTTATCTTTCTCACAACTTTCTCTTTTCTAACCACATCCTCTATCTCTCTTCCACTTCTTAATTGGACAACTTCTACTTGTTCATTTTTGTTCTCTTTAGAATTAATCTCAATGTTGCTAGAAAGTGTTCCTAGGGGTATTGATGTGATTGGTTTGAATACACGAATTTGGCACCACTACTAGGAGATATTTTTCCCCAGCAACAGCGCCAAACTTGATGCAACTAGACTTTACTTCTATATTTTTAAATGCAAGATTTTGTTAACTTAAAATTTATATATTTATAATGATTTTGTAAAGTCCAAGCATTCAACGCAAGTATACATATCTCATCAAGTAATATAGGGCTCTAGTGAAGTCACAGTTACCAATCCCACGGGAAGGTTTTAAGTTAAAGCAAAGTAAAAGTTTTAACAAGTTAGAATAAAGCACTAGAACTTTCTTCTAACACTACTATTAGTATGCAGAAAACATTAACAACCAACTAAACTACAATTACTTCTAATAACTTTGAAAATAGAATTAACTAACAGACACACTAAACAAAGTATTTGAAAGGTTTTTTATATATGAGAAAAGTAACTTTCTTCTTGCATTGAGAATATGATATGTGGATTGATATGGATTAATTATCTAATTTATTGTGCCAAATAGAAGGATAGATGATTCTTTACCTTTAGAAGAGTACCCCCTCCTCTAAATAAGAAAAGAACAATGACACATTCTAAGTTCAGTTACAAATTCTAGGGCCAGGCTGGGAGGATACCGGCTCTCACTTCGAAACTCCCACTCACCCTTCACCCGAAGGCTAACCTTTGATATTAGTTACTAATCTTAGAAGCAATCTGGGGATTTTAGCCTGTCACCCTAAAATCTCCGCATTGAAGTCCTTCAGAACACATTTCCCTATTTATTTGCATGCAATTCCCATGAACTATGCAATTCATCCATGGAAATTGAATGGATCTTTCATTATTGTTGTAGGACATTAAATCCTTTCAAACTTAATGTTCAACAATATATTTTAACATTTTTATTGGCCAGATCGAAAGTAAATTAAGTTCTAAATGAAAAACCACCATAATTTCTTCATCACATTAAAAGCACATCAAATTCACTTCAAACCAACATCACATCTCTAAGCAAGAAGAAAGACAAAGAAGACTACTCAGAATTCATGGAGAAGATACAATAAAACATGGATTTTATATATAAAAGAAAAGTCATGCAAACCACAAAAAGAAATACAACTTATCTCTTTCTCTTCCCCAATCCAAACTCCTTGAAGTTCCTTTGAATCTTCTTCTCTTCTTTACAACACTTGATTTTCTCTTTAAAATGGAAAGGAAGAAGCAATCTCTCACTTTAATCCTTCTCCTTCACTCTTTAGAGAAGAATCCCTCTTTTCTACACTAAACCCTAACTCTAAAAACTAAGAGAAAGTATTGGAATGCAAGAGAGCACACTTTGAAACTCTCTAGAACTCCTCTCTCCCCTCTTTTCCTTGTCTAAATTCAGTTATTTAAGAGTTAGGGAAGAAATCCCAAAAGTTTCCATAGGCATCCCTTTAAAATTTTGCCAAAACTCTCAAAATTTGAATTCCACTGACCTTGGGCACCGGCGGCACTCTATCGTCCATAATATTTTCTGAGCTCTCTGGATTTGGGTGACAGCGGAACCCATTCTGGCGCCGACAGAGCCCATTCTGGCACAGGCGGTGCCAGAGTACCTTTTCCACCATTTTGCTCCTTTTCGCTCTTTTTCGCTCCGAATTCATTCCTTTTTAATTCTTTTCGTGCCAATCACCTAAAATCATCATACCTGCAACAAATCATGAAAAATACCTTTCTTTAAATTGCAATATCACAAAAAATAAGTAAAATTAGATAGCATAAACTATATATATTTTTGGTGCATCAGGTATATTGCTAAGTGAATTAGCAATTTGTCCCAGTTGATTCTCTATGTTTATGATCGTAGCATTTTGACTTTGCATCTGGTTTCTCATTTGCAATACCACTTCTTCTATAGAAATCATCTTATCCTCAAATTGTTGATCATTGTTAGAGCCCAGAGGATATGAAGGTCTATAGTTTGTGTTCCCCTGATTATTCCAACTTCCAATAAGATTTGCATGATTATTTTCCCATTGTTGGTATCCTCCCCCAGTAGTATGATTCCAGTTTGAATTAGGATGGCTCTTCCAACCTGGGTTGTAAAAGTTAGAATACGGGTTGTTTATGGTATTTAAAGTCTCATATGATAAGTTAGAATCTATCATATGCTCTAATGAATTTTCCTCACTTACTGGAGTAAGTTGAGGCTGGTTCATTCCAAATTGGTCCAGCTTCCTTGATATTGCAACAACCTGAGATTGAAAAATTGCAATCGCATTTGTATCATGAACACTGGCTACCTTTTTAGGATTTACCCTTGCAGAGGGCCATTGAAATTCATTTGTAGTCATTTCTTCAATTAATGCATGCGCTTCATCGAATGGTTTTGACATTAACGATTCACCAGTGGCAGCATCAATTATAGACCTAAGGGATCCTACTAACCCCTTTGCAAAAAAGTTTGAATGATTAACCAATCGGGCAGAGCATGGTGTGGACACTTTCTTAAGAGTTTCTTAAATCTTTCCGAAGCTTCGTATATTGATTCCCCTTCATACTGATAAAATGAAATAATATCGTTTCTAAGTTTAGTAGTCCTTGAAGGTGGAAAATACTTAGCTAGGAAATTCTGAGTTAACTCCTCCCAATTTTTAATAGAACTAGCTGCTAATGTGTATAACCACATTTTAGCCTTATCCCTTAGTGAGAAAAGAAAAAGCCTTAGCCTAGCAGCATCGTCTGACATGCCGTTATAACGAAATGTAGCATAAAGATTCTAGAAAACTTGATAAGTGTAAATAGGGATCCTTCGAAGGAATTTCCCCAAGTTAATTGTTTAGCACTAGTTGGATAAACTCTGGATTTAATTCAAATGAGTCAGCTTCTACGAGAGGGTTTCGTATACTTAAGTGAATTTCACTTATCGTAGGATTTATATAATCCCTCAATAATTTATGATGATTTTCCAAGTTATTATTTTAAATGTTTTCCAATTCCATTTCTAGTTTTTCAAGTCCTTTTTGTTTTTTGATTTTTGTTTTCTAACTCGGGATCATAAGGCGCATGTCCTGCAGATCCTTTAGTTCACATACATAACACAACATACCATACATTAACAATTAAACAAATAATATTTTCAACACAAAAAAAATATTTTCACAAACACCTTATTTCTCACACAAACCGTTTCTTCACAATAATTTTTCATACAAAAACAAAAACACCTTTCACACAAATATAGTTTTTACGACACTATAGTTTTCCAAGTCAAAGACTAAATACATCAACTAAAATCCTCCTAAAAATCAAGATCAATCGTTGCAATTCCCCTGTAACGACGCTAAAAACTTGATTCCAGATACTTATGCTTACATTTTATTTCATTTTATTTATCTCTTTCTTTACAACGACGCCAAAAACTTGATGTCGATGCAAATGAGAGTTTAATTGATATTATTATAAATTAGGATTTTACGCAAGTATATGTATCGTTATCAAGTAATATAGAGCTTTCTGATTCAACCCCGAATATCGATCCTACGGAGATCAAGGTTGATCACAATGGCTTTCAAGAGAAGTTCTAGTCTATAATAACACGCCCTATCATGGAAAGTCAATAAAGGTTTGATTTTGATTGAATACTACAATTATCACTATAATACTACTTCTAATGCTAAACTACTTAATGAAAATTAGAAAGTGGGGTTAAATTATATTAAAAGTACTCTTCCTCATACAATGAAATTAGTAACATTTGTAAAAGTAAAACAAGTAGCGAGAGAGATTGTAACAAATATGATCAATTATATTCTTTACCCTCACTTGGTTCTATAAAGAACATGGGTTAATTTGATGATTTGAAATTTTGTAGATGGGTTAAGCAGGGAAGATACTAGCTCTCACTCTATAGTTCCCTCTTCTCTCTCCACCTGGCGGCTAACATCTCATAACAAAACTTTTCACATCAAACCAAATTAGGGGCTTTAGTCTGTCACCCTAAAGTCCTCTAATTCTACACCTCATAAACATGCATATCTCCCTATTTATTTGCACTCAATTATATGGACTACATTCTCATCCATATAATATCATGTGATTGTTACAAATTGTTGACTCAGACAATACAGTATTGGTTCTTACATGTTCTCACAACTTATTTTAACATGCAAGTTGATCAATGTTGACCTCATTTTTGGTGAGGTCTTTTCTCTCCTTAGTGCTTCTTAGGATCTAGCCATAAGGTTTCTAATTGACTATCCTAGAGGACTAGAATTGCGACCCACCCTTTAGCAATTCAGCTACTTCTTGACTCCTCTTGGGATCCCACTTGGATGGTTGCAAACCTCTAAATCACCTTGGAAGGTTAAAATCACCATATGGTCAATCAATAGTGAGTTCCTATAGGATTGTTTGGATTTAGGGTGACCCTGGGTGCCCTGAGATTCTCTTGCACACACACACACTCCTAAGCCATTTTACCCTTTAACCCTAAACTTTGAACTTTGCCCCTTTCACAATTTAAGAAACTCACATAATTGAACTAAAGCCACTGATCTTTGAATAAGATGGCTAAGGTCAATATGCGAAGAATCATAAAGTGGTTACCATTTGGCTAAGCTTGGTCCCAAAGTGGTTTGACTTAGTTGAGATCCATAAGCTTACCCCTATAGCCATGAGACTACCCCAAAACTCTCCAAAAACTTCCAAAAATTATCCAAAATTTCCAAAATTCCTAAAAATCATTTCAAAATAACCCCCACTTTTTAAATTCACCAAAATACCCCACTACCCTCCAAATAACCTCTTGATACCCTAAAATACCCTTTCGGCCCAAAATTCCAAAAAATCCAAAAATTCCTAGAAAATTCCAGAAAATCCCAAATATTCCCAATTTCATTTTGTTCAACTACACCATGGGCCAATTTTGTCAATTTAGCCCACTTTTGCCAAAGTCCCCATTTTGACCCAATCCTAACCCAAATGGACCCAATGTCAAGCCAAACTAGCCCAATTGATCCCAATTTTGATAAAATTCAATCCTAAACTTCAATTCAATATTCCTAATACCATTTTTAACCAAAAACAAGCCCAATTTGGTTCACATTTGAATTCAATACCCAAGATCCCAACTTTTGCCCTAAATTACCCATAAACCCAAACGTACCCAAATCCAATCCAATTCAACTCAATTTTCCTTCAAAATTGTTCCAAAACTTGCCTAACAGATCTTTATACCAAAACCAACATTAATTTGATCAAAATATTGGCCTAAAACCCTTTTTAAATTCACTTGGGCCAAAAAGCCCAATTTTGGCCCATAAGCCCAAACCCTCTTCAAATTGAATCCTATGGCCCATGGAAAATTTCCAAACCAATTTTCAATCAAATTTCAACATATCCAAATCCAATTTAAATCAATTCCAATTCAATTTGGTCATTTCATAATTAATTTCAAAATTCCAAATCTTCACATGCATATTAAAGGCCCATTCCCCATAAGCATATTTAATGCCCATGAAATCAAATTTTAAAAGCCCAAAATTGAGCCCCAGTCATAATTTCCTATTAATATCATCCCATGGCATTTTAATCATCACACCATGGCATTACATGAAGCATTCCATACATGTACATGACTCTTTACCTAAATTAAGTATTATGGCATAATTTCCAAAATTCATAAAAAACCATTAATTCCTTTTGCATGAAACCATCTCATGGCCTCATACATAGCATGGCATGACCCATGGACTCTTCCATGACATGCCAAAGTCAACATTTGCCAAATTTGACAAGGGGAAGTGACCTCTCCTCACCCCTTTCACTTCCATCCTCCCTTCTTCCAAACCATCAAATCCAACTCCCAAACTCCCAAACCAGCCACCAAACCTCACCCAAACCTACTTAAGGACCTTGAGACCAGCTCGAACCACTTTGGGCAAAGACTTAGCCAAGGGACAAAGGGGTTTACCTAAGTTTAGCCCATTTAACCCAAACTCCAAATATCCACTAAATCTCCACCCCAAAGCCATCAAATACTCAAATTGATTCCACCACTCAACCTCTCTGGCATCACTTGACTTTTGCCTGACCTGACCTTGGCCGGCCGGCCATCCCAGTCGCCGGAAAACACCAGGCTGAGAGGCTTAGGTGGATTCAAAAATTCAAAATCAATTTGCTGAGCTGTCCCATTCCAATTGGACTCCATGGCTCTTCTTCTTCTCCCCTAGGCAGCTGATCCCAGCCCTTAATTGCCCCTGGAAAGCTCTCCAGCCCTGTCTATTTAAACACCACACCTCTCGACCATGAAGAGGGCTGAACCTAACCTTAGGGAAACTCTGCCAAAATCACTCCAGAACTCCTCCTAACTAAGAGAAGCTCATCCCCACTGTTCTCATGCCCTGAATTCCTCTAGCTGAGCCCAATTTCTCAGCTAAAAATCAGGCCAGAAACAGAACACTCCCAATTCTTCACCAAATCCAAATTAACTCCTCTCACACCTTCACCAGGAGGTAGAGAAGGAGTTCCCCAATGAAAGCCCCTCTCCAAGCCACCCAGTTGTTCCAGCCTCCAAGCTTTGTGATCGGGCCTGGTGGAAATCAAGTCTAGGCATTTCACCACAGCTCCTGGTTTCATCCCTAGCCTCCTTGGACTCCAACGAATGTGCCGAGCATCTCTGATTGAGGCTTCACCTCTCATAGCCAAGGTATGGACTCTTCCTTCCTCCCGAGCTTCTGTGAATTCTCCATTTAGTTTAGCTTAATTTCATGGCATGTTAACCGTAAAAATGTGTTCGTCTTCTCAAGATGAATCCATAGAGCATAAGAACTCGAAAATCAATTAAGAATCGAGGGAGATATTAGGGTTAGAAGGTCAACGGTCACGGGTGCACACCAGTCGGAGACGATGATCGACCGCCGTCGGATTGCGCGTGTATCGAACGAAAGGCTCAGAGGGCGTCGCACGAGGAGATGGAACATGAACCGTGGAACGCGTGGCAGCTGAGTTGGATGGCAGCGCCTAACCAGAAGACGACGCGTGGAGTTCGATCCGCCGTAGGTTGACGTGGCGCCGACGTGGATAAGTAGGAAAATAGGATTTTCTGATTTAATTAAATAGCCAGAACTTAAAAAATTCATATCTTTGCATAGAAAAATCACAAAAATAAAAGAAAAATACCCTCTTGCTCAGTGAATAGAGGAGAATAATGTGATAAAAGAATTGAGTTAATTTGATGAGTATTTTATTTTTAATTAATTATTTACTCATTTTGGTATTTTAATTCTCCATTTGCATAGACATTTCACCATGGCATGAGACCATAGAGCTTTTGAAGCCTCTGACTTGGGGAACATTCCTTGAATTTTTCAAGGTCAGAGGCCATCCCTATGACAAGTTATGTATTTTTCAAGTTCATGACACTGTTTTTGATATTTTAATTCCAAAAATTAGCATGTTTCTTAGAAAATTCTAGAAAAATTTGGTGAAGTTCCTTAGGACCAGAGGACCCTAGGATAATTATGATTTGAGTTAATTCATTAAGGATAATCTTAACTGGCCTAATCACTCTAAATTGAACTTTAATTAATTAGAGATAATCACACATTAAAATGACTTGAAAATAATTCTCCACTGATCTTTAGGATCGGGGAACCTCACATAAAATTTAAAGTCAATTGGAAATGTTTAACCCTATTAAATGGATCAATTAAGCCACATAATCAAAATTAAACTTTAAAAATTCATAACTCCAAAAATACATTTCAAAAATTCACCAAATTAATTTTGGGACTTCTCCGATATCGAGAGGAGTCTAAAAAAATAAAATTGAAATTTTCTAAAAATTTTTATTTTTAAGTATATTTTAATATTTTTAATAATTAAAAAATAATAAAAATCACAAAAATAATAAAAATTATAAAAATGTCATATTTGGTCCCCTAATCACTTAGGAACCAATCAAATATTATTCCTAAGTCTCTAGGTTAAGATATTTAATTTCAAAGCCTTAAAACAATTTTTGAATAAAAATATGTATTTTTTAGCCTTCCCACTAAATTAATTCTAATAAATCAAAGAAAAATCATAAAAATATAAAATTTATTTCTCTGAACTCCTTGAGGTCGGAGAGATTTAAGAAAAATATAAAATCCATTTTTCAACTTTTATTTTATTTTATAATTAATTAACACTCCAAAATTTAAAATAATTATAATAAATAAAATATAATTCAAAAAAATCACCAAAATTGGTCCAAGTGGTCCTCTGGTCATTAGGAACATCCCATAATTTTCTTAAGGACAGAAACTTTACCTTGGTCATGTTGGTGAATTTTCTTTGAAAACCCCTATTTTCCATTAAAAATAATTATATAAATAAATTAAATTCAAAAAAATCACATTTTATCCTCTAATGTCTTAATTGACATATGAGTGAAGTGGTATAAAACTTTTAAGTTCATTTAAGCTTAATTTAATGAGTTATAAAATAAATAGGCTTAAAGGGGCATAAAGGTAATTAAAAGATTTTAACCCCTAATTAAAACTTTAGGTTTAATGAAAATGGGGGTAAAATATCTGATTTTAATTTTCTCTTAGATGATTGAAACTTTGGGAAATCAAAGGGTAGGAACCCATTAATCACTTTAATAAACCAAAAATGAAACTTTAATTAATTAAATAATTTAAATTTTGGAAGATTAATTAAAATTGGATTATTAAAATGGGGATATAATTTAAGAGGACACTGATTCTTTAATTTAAAAATCCTTAAATAAATCACTTAATAATATTTAACTCTTAAACTTAAGAGGATAAGTGGAATTAATAATTAAATGATTAAAAGTAAATAATTCTTAATTTAATTAAAACCTACATCATTAAATAATTTAATAATTGATTAAAGCCTAAAATGTTAAATAATTAAAAATTAAATTAAATTATTTAAAACTAATTTAAAATCATTTCAAAACAAACTTAAATCAAATTTAGAAATTTTAAATAATTTTAAGACAACTTACCTTAAAACATAATGTAAAAATTAAATTAATTAATATAATTAATCCAAATTAAATCATTAAAATTTAATAAATAATTTGAACACCTCTTTTGACCTAAGTTAATCTAAAAAATTAAATTAACATAAAATATTGATATCATTTATAAAAGGTTTAACTTAAATGAATCAAACTCTATTCCAAACTTAAAATCATTGATTAAAATTTCATAATTAAATCACATTAAAGTAAATCATCAACTTTAACTTCAAATCATTAAAATCTTTAGCAAATTAACTTGCACCTGAAAGCTTTAAATTATAATAACTTTTAAATGAAGCGTTAAGTGAAATGACACTTCACTCATAGGATAATCAAACATCCTAGTTCACTGAGCAAGGGAACAAAACTTAACTAAACCCTTGGATGATTAATTCAACTGTGTAATTAAATTCACTTGGACTCAAAACTGTCACAGAGGTATTGAAAAGATGTTTAGGATTTGTTCTAAGCACTTCCTCAATACGATGGGTAGTTTTAAAGAACAATTGAACTTAATTGTTCTTTGGTGAAGAAAATCATCCTTAACCATAATCAAGAACCTAGACATCATAGGAAATGACTAGCTATAGGATTAGGATTCAGTAGACAACCAATACCCTTCCTTTAGTCTTTACCTAGGTACTTGTTGAAATATATAAATGCTTTAATATGTGTTTTAAAGTGTAGCTTGGAATGACGGGAAGACCCTCCGAGTACGCTTTTATGTTTTTGCAATTTACTTCATCGCATTTTCTTTACCTACTATCGCGCTTTACTTTTCTTGCATGTTAAACAAGACTCGTTGCATGAAAACTAAAACCTTTAGGATAGTCCCGAACCGAAACCAAAACTAAATTAAAAGTCGATACAAGATAAAATCCACCGTCACAACATTCAATATATAAAGCAACTCAAAAATTAATCACAAACAGAACAACAAAACTACAACTTTAACTAAATTAAAACGTCTTGTTGGATGATCAGGAATACCTCGGATGATGTAACCTACATGTTGCTAATGGGATTTCCCATGGTCTAAATGAAAGTGTGAAACTCATTCAGTTGAGTTTAGCAAATTCATCTGGACTAAGTGAATCCGATAAAAATAACGATGCCGGAAGGATGGAACCGTGGGATCTTAACCGGTGTTGTTATAATCAACTTTAAGATTTCCCTAATAAAACATTAAAGACATTTGGATTTTAAGATTTCTCTAAACCAAAACACTTCTCTCATCCTTTGATTTATGACTTCTAAAACTAAACCTCTGCAACAACAAGGAGCTTGGAGCACAGTGGGCAGCGCGACCATCTTCGTCAGGAAAACCTGAGTCTACTTCAGTAAAACCTTTCTTAGAATTAAATAACCAAGCCATAGGATTCCGAGGTAGTTTGCCTAGTGCAACATAAATCCTCAACTTTTCGTTAGGCATTTGCAGGATCATATTATGCAAATTAAGCCCTAACCAGTCTTAGGACTCCGAGGTAGTTGTTCGATACGACATAAATCATCACATCTTCGAGGCTACTTGTGTGATTATATCATACAAGCATAAGTCCTAATTAATTAAAATTGACGAGATTGAAACATTAAATAAACTCCCAAATTGAAGCCAAACAATAGGATAGTTTGGGAAGTTGTCAAGATTCTTCTTGGATCTCTAGCTTCTCCTACCTCTCTTCCATTGGACTCCAAAATAAACTGTTCCAAATTTGAGCTAACCCCTTTTGAAATTCCAAAATTCAATCCTTTGAAAACCTTAAACTTTGAAATTCATGAGAGCAAAACCACTGATCATTATCGAGAGTTTTCTTAAATGATTCCCGTCATTTAAGATGTAATTAACTATAGGGGCATGCCCTTATAGGGAACTTTAAGAACCCAGGTAATATAAACCCTGCTTGATTCCTTTATATTAAGCAGGGAAACTTGTTGGTTTATAAAATTGGTTCGCAGACCAAACGGATGTCACAAATCTTCTAGTTTATTTACTCGAGCCCCATTGTCAAGTAGTGTGTCTATTCTTCAGGATAGATACACGGTTTGTGATGTGTGCTCGTTTATATAAACTATTTGGGATGTGAGATCGGTTTGATTTTATATCTTAAAATTTTCAAACTTAAAATTATTTTTAAAATCAAATGTTATTTTCTAAATTACATGTACATTTAAATTAAACTTAAAATTTAAAAATTCACCGACAATTTCTGTTTGGCGACCCCTTTTCAAAATATCACACAACCTAAAAATATGTCGACAACTTCTGGCGACTCCGCTGGGGAATATTTCCTCTCTCCATTTTGATTGGATGGTTTTGCTTTCATAAATCGGTAGTAAGTCCATGCCCCTAGTGGATCAAACTACCATTCTTCCGTTGACATATCATGTTCATTTCTGTCTTGAACAAGTATGATCAACTCCTCTTGGATTTTGGAGCCATTGTTTAGACACTCCTAAAAGAGAGGTTCCGAAATCCTCCTTTTGATACCTCTCCGAATAGGCGAGGTAGACCCCCAATAAGTGTTAGCTTAGGAGCGGTCCTTCGAGTTGAGAAATCCTACGAGATTTTCCTTTCCTTTCTAAGCTCTGGATTGGGTCCTTTACCCTCTCTAATCTCCTCTCGTTTTTAACGAATAAACTAATCTCCTAACAAACAAACTCTTTTCTAAATTGTAAATGCATAAATAAAACTTAAATAAATTGTGTTCGGACTCTTATCAATTTCTTTCTTTTCATCCTGACGAAGGAAGCATAATTCAGGACTGATAATTGAAACTTGCCTTGCAGAAGATGTCAGCCCCGAAGCTGATTTTCTCCTTTACCAATGGACTTGACTTAGCTATCTACAAGGATGAACTGCCTGATAATGGGATTATCCGTTTTGGATAAGGGTTCGATAACACAGACGTTAAGTTTGCTGATGTTACTCTTTTTGAACTAATGAACAAAGTGCCTGAGACTGAGGAGCCTATGATTGAGTTTAACCTGAAGTTGACTCAAGAGTTCCCTCCCTTGCAGAGGGCCCCAGTTGAAAGGAACACTGCTGTTCACAGGAGGTTGACTGCTACCCCCAAAACTGTCGTCTCTACTCCCACCGGTCCGGTCATTACTGCACCTACCCCGGTTCCCGCCAAACTGAAAGGAAAGGAAGTACAAGTCAGTTATGAGCCTCGTCACCGTGGAGGGTTCAGACTTCGCTGCGATACCGTCTGTTTTTAAGATAGGGTCCGGTTCGAAGTATAGGCCCTTAACCCGGATACGTGAGGAGGAATAAGAACAGGAAGTTTGCTAAGATCAGGGAGGTCAGAGAAGCTGAAGCCGCCTGTCTTGAAGAAATCCCTGAAGAGAAAGAGGAAGAACTGCTAGATTACTCACCACTGTTGGAAGGAAATAGATTCCACCCTCTCTCTGCTACATCTGATGAAGTAGATGCCAGAAAGATCGCCACTGCGTTACCCCAGCCTGCATATTACAGTGACAGCTAGAAGAAGAAGAGCAAGGCTACACCTCTTACCCGATTGTGTGCGGTAGTCGAGAAATTAGCCAGAAAAGAAGGATGTCTTGTATCAAAGATTCTGAGAAGAATGGGACAAGTGCTAGTTAAGTCCCGCCTCGGTCCGCGAGTAGAGCCTGCTACTGTCCCTGAAAGACTGAAGAAAAAGGTGCGAGCTAGCGAGGGAGGCTCATCTGTTGTTGTATCGGGTCTCCATATTAGGTAGGACACCACCTACTTACGCACCGCCGACAGACCAGCCGGTCCTAGGCCTTCTGCTACAAGAAGGATGGTGTGGCAACCTATTATTGCCGAACCAATACCAACAGAACGTTCTGGAAAGAGAAGTCTCGCTGAAAATCCCAGATCTGAAGAAAGTGCTCGCGAGTAAAGAAACTCCTGAAAGAGAGGTTCAACAGTCGTCTCCTGACAACCATGAGATCGTTTAGAAAAGGCCACTTGAGGATGCCATAGGGCAACTAAGAATGGACATCCAACGGCTAGCAAGAGAAAGAGGAGAAGAATTAAGGGACGAAGTGGATTCGTCAGAATTCATGGATGAAGAGTATGCTGAAGTCAACATGGTTGAGACACGAGCATCGTCAGCTTTGTAGGGAGTTCCACCAGCTTTAGAAAGAGGTGAGCCAGAGTTAATGAGAGCACAACTTTGGGAAAGAGATGATACAATTTCCCAGATGGCAAAAAGGATGGAAGAGATGGCTGCCGCCTTAGCCACTCTCCAGAGTCAGGCCCAGCCTCAGAAAGAAATGCCCCCGGAGGTCATCCATATTACAGATGCAGGAAAAGAGATTACATCTGTTAATGGAGATGATCAGCTGAAGAAAGATTCTGCACAAAACATGATTCCCGAAAAGAATATTAAGAGCATGGTAGAACAGCAGGTGCGAGAAGCCTTAGCTCAGTCCAAGAGTGGAGCATCTATTCAGACGGGTAGACCTTACCCTGAAGAATTTGATGCAGTCCAATACCCGAAGGGCTTTGTACCACCTTTGTTTAAGACTTTCGATGGAACGGGAAACCCCCGACAACATGTCGCTCATTTTCGTGCCAGTTGATCCAATGCCGGCGTGAGCGACGCTTTGCTTTTCCGACAGTTCGTCAGTAGTTTGTCAGGGATCTCCTTCGACTGGTATGCAGAATTGCCGAATGGATCAGTCAAGACTTTTGCAGAATTGGAAAATCTCTTCGTTAAGCGGTTTGTCAGAGCTCAGCACCACATCAATATCGGTGATCTAGTGTTGGAGCGACAGAAACCGAACGAAACTTTGGTGGATTACATACTTCGATGGAGGAACTTGAGCATGAAGTGTGAACCACAGCTTCAGGAACAGCATGCGGTCGGTATCTTGCTTAAGAGTATTGTCGGCATTATTTTTAGGTTGAGTGTTGTATTTTTGAAAAGGGATCGCCTACAGAAATTGTCGACGAATTTTAGGTTTTAAATTTAATTTAAATATATATATTTTAGAAAGTAGCATTTAATTTTGAAAATAATTTTAAATTTGAAAATTTTTAAGATATGAAATCAAACTGATCTCACATCCTAAATAGTTTATATAAACGAGCACCGCACCACAAACTGTGTATCTATCCCGAAGAATAGACACACTGCTTGATAATGGGGCTCAATTAAATAAACTAGAAGATCTGGGACATCCGTTTGGTCTGCGAACCAATTTCATAAGCCGACAAGTTCCCCTGCTTAATATAAATGAATTAAGCAGGGTTTATATTACTCAGGTTCTTAAAGTTCCCTATAAGGGCAAGCCCCTATAGTTAATTACATCATAAATGACGGGAATCATTTAAGAAAACTCTCGATAATGATTAGTGGTTTTGCTCTCAAGAATCTCAAAGTTTAAGGTTTTCAAAGAATTGAGTTTTGGAAATTTCAATAGGGAATGGATCAAATTTGGAACAGCTTAATTTTAGGAATCAAAAGGAAGAGAAGTAGGAGAAGCTGAGGATCCAAGAAGAAATCTTGGCAACTTCCCAAACTATCCTATTGTTTGGCTTAGATTTGGGAGAATATTTAATGTTGCAATCCTGCCAATTTTAATTAATTAGGACATATATTTGTATGATATAATCATACAAATAGCCTCGAAGATGTGAGGGTTTATGTAGTACCAAACGACTACCTCAGAGTCCTAAAATAGGTTAGGGCTTAATTTGCATGACATGATCATGCAAATGCCTAACGAAGAGTTGGGGATTTATGCTGCACTAGGCAAACTATCTCGAAATCCTATGGCTTGGTTATTTAATTCTAAAAAGGTTTGGTCGAAGTAGACCCGAGTTTTGTCGATGACGATGGTCGTGCTGCCCACTGTGTTCCAAGCACCTTGTTGTTGCAGAGGTTTAGTTTTAGAAGTCATAAATCAGGAGATGAGAGAAGTTTTTTGGTTTAGAGAAAATTATAAAATCCAAGTGTTTTTAATATTTTAATTAAAACAAATCCTAAAGTTTATTAAACAGAACCGATTAAGATCCCACGGTTCCGTCATCCCGGCATCGTTATTTTCATCGAATTCACTTAGTCCAGATGAATTTGCTAAACTCAACTGAATGAGTTCCACACTTTCATTTAGACCGTGGGAAATCCTGTTAGGAACACGTGGGTTACATCATCCGAGGTATTCCCGATCATTCAACGAGACGTTTTAATTTAGTTGCAATTGTAGTTTTGTTGTTCTCGTTTGTGATTAAATTTTGAGTTGTTTTATATTTTGAATGTTGTGGCGGTGAATTTTATCTTGCAATGACTTTTAATTTAGTTTTGGTTTCAGTTTAGGGACTATCCTAAAGGTTTTAGTTTTCATGCAACAGTCTTATTTAACTTGTAAGAAAAGTAAAGTACAGTGCATGTAAGTAAATTGCAATAAAGTAAATTGCAATAAAATAAAGGCGTACCTAGAGGGTCTTCCCTTCATCCCAAGCTGCACTTGAAACACATGTTAAGGCATTTAAATATTTCAACAGATACCTAGGTAAAGCTAAGGAAAGGGTTTTGGTTGTCTACCAAATTCATAATCCTATTGCTAGTCATCTCCTATGACGTCTAGGTTCTTGGTTTGGTTTAAGGATGATTTTCTTCATCAAAGAACAATTAAATTCAGTTGTTCTTCTAAAACATCTCGTCATATTGAGGAAGTGTTTAGGACGAGTCCTAAACATCTTTTCAATATTTCGGGATTGTTTTTCGAGTCCAAGTGAATTTAGTTGCACTGTGTGAATTAATCATCCAAGGGTTTAAGTTTTTTCCCTTGCTCAGTGAACTAGAATATTTGAATATCCTATAAGTGAAGCAACACTTCACTCGATACTTCATTTAAGAGTTATAATAATAATAAGTGCTTTAAAAGGGCAAATTTATTAGGTATTTTGATGATTTAAACTTAATGATTTAATTTCAATTTTGACTTAATTATAGAAATTAGTTTAAGTTTGGAATAGTGTTCAAGTTATTTTAGATTTAATTCTTAATGATTTCATTTAGGTTTGTTATTAAATGATTTTGATTTAATTTAATTCAACTTTGATTTTAATTTAATTTAACTTTATTTAATTTAATTTTAATTTAATTTTAATTTAACTTAACTTTAATTTTATTTAATTTAATTTAATTTTAATTTAATTTAATTTAATTTAATTTAATTTAATTTAATATTAATTTTAATTAAATTTAATTTAATTTTAATTTAAATTTAGTTTAATTTTAACTTTAATTTAATTTTTAATTTAATTTATTTAATTTAATTTAATTTAGTTTAGTTTTAATTTAATTTTAATTTAATTTAATTTTAATTTAATTTAATTTTAATTTATTTTAATTTTAATTTAATTTAATTTTAATTTAGTTTTAATTTTAATTTAATTTTACTTTACTTTAATTTAGTTTAGTTTAATTTTAATTTGATTTAATTTTTAATTTAGTTTAAATTTAATTTTAATTTAATTTTAGTTTAATTTTAGTTTTATTTATTAATTTGGATTATTATTTTAATTTTTTAATTAAGAATTAAGTATTATTGAAGTGATTTATTTAGGGATTTTTAAATTAAAGAATAAATATCTTCTTAATAATATCCCTACTTTAATAATTCCAATTTTTATTATTCTTCCAAAATTTCAATTAATTAATTAATTAAAGTTTTATTTTAATTATATTAGAAATGGTTAGTAGGTTTCTACCCTCAATCATTTAAGTTTCAATCATCCAAAATCAGTTTAAAATCAAATATCTTACCCTCCCCTTTTTGATTAACCCTAAAATTTTAATTAAGGGTTGAAATTTTTTTAATTACCCTTCTCCCTTCAAGCTTAATAATTCTATAACTCACTAAACTAAGCTCAAATGAACTTGAAATTTTTATGTGACCTCACTCACATGTCAATTAAGACATTAGAGGAGAAAATGTGATTTCTTTGTATTTAATTTATTTATGTAATTATTTTTAATGGAAAATAGGAGTTTCCAAGGAAAATTCAATAACATGACCAAGAAAATGTTTCTGTCCTTATGGGATGTTCCTAATGACCAGAGGACCATTTGGACCAATTTTGGGGATTTTTTTTAATTATATTTTATTTATTAGAATTATTTTGAGTTTTGGAGTATTAATTTATTTAAAAAATAAAATTGAAGTTAAAAATTGGATTTTATATATTTCAAAAATCTCTATGATATCAAGGAAGTCAGAGAACAAAATTTTATAATTTTCTGATTTTTCTTTGATTTATAGGAATTATTTTAGTGGAAATGTTAAAGAAAATCATTTTTTAATTCAAAAATTGTTTTAAGCCTTTAAAAATCAATATCTTACCCTAGAGACTTAGGAAAAATATTTGGTTTATTCCTAGGTGATTAGAATTTAAAATGTGACATTTTGGTGATTTTTAATATTTTTATGATTTTTATTATTTTTTTAATTATTAAAAATATTAAAATATGGTGGAAAATCAACTTTTTTAGAAAATTACAATTTTAATTTTCCTAAACTCCCCTGATATCAGGGAAGCCCCAAAACCATTTTTGTGAATTTTTGAAAAGTATTTTGTGAGTTATGAATTTTTAAAGTTTAATTTTGGTTATGTGGCTTAATTAATCGATTTCTTTGAGGTTAATCAAATCCAATTGACTTCAAATTTTTATGTGATGTTCCTCTGATTCTAAAGATCAGTGGAGAATTGTTTTTAAGTTAATTTGATGTGTAGTTAACCCTAATTAATTAAAGTTCAATTTTGGGTGTTTAGGCCAATTAGGGTTGTTCCATGTGAATTAGCTCAAAACCTATTTTTTCTAGGGTCCTCTGGTCATAAGAAACATTACCAAATTTTCCTAGAATTTATTTCTCAACATGCTAATTATTGGAATTAAAATACTCAAAACAGTAACATGCAATTGAAAAATCAATAACTTCTCATAGGGATGGCCTCTGACCTTGGAAAATTCAGGGAATGTTCCTAAGTTTAGAGGCTTCAAAAGCCCTATGGTCTCATGCCATGGTGAATTGCCTATGCAAATGGAGAATTAAAACAATACAGAGAGTAAATAAATCATTAAAAATAAAATACTTCATGAAATGACTTGATTTCTTTTTCACATTATTCTCCTCAGTTCACTGAGCAAGAGGGTATTTTTGTTTTATTTTTATGATTTTTCTACACAAAGTTATGCATTTTTGAAGTTCTGGGTATTTATTAAATAAGAAAATTCCCTAATTTTCTACTTATCCAGTGCGGCGCCCTGTCATCCTCGGCATATCCGAAAGCCCACGCGGCGCGCTTCCATTCGACGCCGCCATCTGAGTTAGCTTCCATGGGGCCCGCGGTTTACGTACCATCTCCTGGTCCAACGCCATCTGAGCCATCCGCTCGATACACGCGTGATCCAACGGCTCCCGGTCATCGTCTACGACTGGTGTGCACCCGTGACCGTCCACACTAAAACCCTAAGATCTCACTCGATTCTCAATGGATTTTTATGTTCTTATACTCTATGGATTCGTCTTGAAGAGACGAACATATCCATACGATTTATGTGGCATGAAATTAACCCAATCAAAATAGAGAATGTTCAGAAGCTCGGGAAGAAGAGAGAGCTCATACCCTTGCTCAGAGAAGTGAAGCTTCGATCTGAGAGTTGTCTCATCTTCGATTGAGTCCAAGCAAGCTCCAGATGAAGTCTCTGGCCCTGAGGAATTGCCTAGACCTGATTTCCACCAGACCCAATTTCAACCTTTGGAGGCTAGAATAAATGGGTGGCGTGGAGAGGGGGCTTTCACTAGGGAACTCCTTCTCTTGGTCTTGTGCAGGTGTGGGAGAGTTTAATTTAATTTTGGTGGAAGATCTAAAAGTGTCCTATTCTGGCCTGAGAATTGAGCTCCAAAATTGAACTCAATCAGTGGGAATTAGGGCAGGAGGACAGTGGGGATCAAATTCTCTTGGCTAGGGGAAGCTTTGTGAGGAGTTTGGAGGGATTTTGTGAAGGTCGATTTCAACCAACCTTTTGGCCGAGAGGGGTTGGCTGGCTTAAATAGCCATGGCCATGGCCTCTCGGGGGAGTTAGGGGCTGGGATCGACCGCTTCTGGTGAGGAGAAGAATAGCCACAATGGCCATTTGGAGTGGGGCGGCTCGACCATGGGGAATTGCAATTTTGGTTGATTTGGACCTCTCGGCTCGGTGTTTTCCGGCGATCGTGGTGGCCGACCGGCCGAGGTCGGGTCACTTTTGTGATCGGGAGGATCGGTGCTCGAGGTTTGAGAGTTCAAATATCAAATGCCATGTGTAAAGAGGATGAATTGAAATGGAAAGGGGAAGAGGTGATTTTGGCAATTTTGGTGGTTTTGGGTAGTTCCAAGGGCTTTTAGTAGGTCTGGTGGGTCCGGGGCCCTGGGGGTTAAAAATTGAAATTTTGGAAAAATAAAAATTGAGCAAGTGTGAGTGAAATGGAATCATTTTAGTTGAGCCATGAAGCCATATTAAGCACATAGGAGCCATGAGAGGACTCATTTGAGGCATTCACTATGTTGTTCCTAACTTTCTTAGCCAAAGGCTTAGGGGTTAAGGACCACCCATATGAACTACCTATATGAGTCAGAAAGTCAAGCTAGGCATGAATAGTTTTAGGATTTGGAATGTGTGTAAAAGTGTAATGTGTGCAGGTGAACCCTCACCAGACCAGGCCACCCAGGGTAGCCCTAAGGCCAAAGAGTCTTATAGGGAACTCATCCTTTAAACCTTCTCATTTGATTTCAACCCTCTAGGTGATTAAAGGTCTACAATCAAGCTTGTGGGGTTTGCAGGGAGTCAAGATATGGTTGAGTTTCTAAAGGTGTAGGTTCCATCTCTATTCCTCTAAGATAATCAAAGGAAAAGCCTAAGGCTAGATCCTAAGTACTAAAGAGGGAAGAGAAGACCTCATCAAAAATGAGGTCAACAAATGGACCCCCAATAGGAGTGGTGTGCTAACCAAGCACATCGCGCGTATTGGCGTTGACCGAAGAGATCAACAAAACCAACACAGATGTCCAAGTGACAAACTTAGGACAGAGTAGAAAAATTTCCGTTGGGGAGTATCAAGTATATTTCCAAGACTGGAGGTTCTTGAACTCTCGTTGGGAAAAGGAAAAGGAGGTGAATTCCAAATCACAAGATCTGGGGAATTTTGATTTAGATTTTGTTTCATTTCATGTTCAAGTTTTGATGTGTGAGTTTAGATTTTGAGTTTTAATTTAGATTAAAGTTTGATTTAAAATAAATTTAGGAAATTTGGATTTAAAATGAGAATTGAAACCCGAGTTTCAACCTCGGGATTGCGAAGAAAACTAGATTTTAGGTGGCAGCCCCGGAGTAAGCATCCGAGCTTAAGTGTCGATTGAAAAGGATGAGAATCAGAATTTAGGTACTGATCTCGAAAGAGAACTGGAATGTTGGTACCAGTCTCAGAAATTTTGAATTAAAATGTAGGTATCAATTCGAATGAGAATCGAGATGTAGGTATCGATCTCGAAATGAAAACTGGAATGTGGGTACCAGTCTCAGAAATTTTGAATGGAAATGTAGGTATCAATTCAGATGAGAATCGAAATGTAGATATCGGTCTCGAAATGAGAACTGGAATGTAGGTAGCAGTCTCAGAAATTTTGAATTGAAATGTAGGTATCAATTCGGATGAGAATCGAAATGTAGGTATCGGTCTCGAAATGAGAACTTGAATGTAGGTACCAGTCTCGAAAATTTTGAATTGAAATCTAGGTATCAATTCGGATGAGAATCGAAATGTAGGTATCGAGCTCGAAATGAGAACTGGAATGTAGGTACCAGTCTCGGAAATTTTGAATTGAAATGTAGGTATCAATTCGGATGAGAATCGAAATGTAGGTATCGATCTCGAAATGAGAACTGGAATGTAGGTACCAGTCTCGGAAATTTTGAATTGAAATGTAGGTATCAATTCGGATGAGAATCAAAATGTTGGTATCGATCTCGAAATAAGAACAGGAATGTAGGTACCAGTCTCGGAAATTTTGAATTGAAATGTAGGTTTCAATTCAGAGGAGAATCGAAATGTTGGTATCGATCTCGAAATGAAAACTGGAATGTAGGTACCAGTCTCGAAAATTTTGAATTGAAATGTAGGTATCAATTCAGATGAGAATCGAAATGTAGGTATCGATCCGTCTCGGAAATTTTGAATTGAAATGTACTGTGGAGATTTGGATTTAGCGGGAGATTGAAATGAGATTATGAAAGTGTTCAACATCCCATGAGAATCAATCAAAGTTTGATTATTTGGTGAAGGGTATGTATCCATGCCATCAGAACCAAATCAAAAATTTTTTGTGGTTCTGAAATCATCCCGAGAGAGGGTTTCAACGGAGGTCTGAAGTAGATCTTGATTTGAAGAAGAATTGGAGAATTTGAAAAGATGGGTTTAGACTGGAATTCAATTTGAGATTTAGATTCGTTTTGTTTGTCCTTTAACGATCCCATTTTTTTTATTTGTTGTTTATTTAGTGTTCATGTGAATTTAAAGTTCATTTTACTATTTAGATTTTTAGGAAAAGTTCTCATTTATTTTCTTTTCTCTTCTGTTCTTCGTTCAAAGTTCATTTAACTCTAATGGCGTTTCCCAGTCAATTTGCACAAAAAGAGGTGAAGGAAAAATATAACGTAGTTATTTTCTTTCCAACTTCGCTGAAAGTACATCATACAACTTGATCTAGTCATGATGACATTTTCCTCAGAAATTTAATGTCTCGTACAATCCATGTAAATCCAAAACGGTCTGTGTAAACTTCTTGTTGATACATCCAAAAGCATCTGTCAAAAATCCATGTCTGAATAGTAAGAAACATGGGTAATAACATCACCTTCCAAGCCACCCTTGCGGTGAATGCCGCATGGATGTGCATCGGAGGTGTGCTATTTCCCATGTAACTCACAACTCATAGGTCCGGAGACTCTCCACTCCGGATCCGGTCGGAAGTGGTAAGGTGCTTTTCCGTCATCCATCCTTCTAAAAGTGACGAGATCCGCTCCACTCGGCACTCCCGTATACAATGTTTTTCGATGTCTGCTCTATTTCCTTTTAATATCATGACGGAACCTACCGGAAGTGGTATCTCCACCGGCCCTCGGAACTTACCCAGGCCTGCTATCCGGAGGTCAGATCCGAACATGATATTGCATTGGTTGACGAAAAAAACTGTGTAAAAAGGTCTGACAAAGTCATGGTGGTCTATGTGTGGAGGTATGCAGTCGCCCTTCTGATAAATGTTGATGATGCAACTGTTAGGTATGCAGTTTGCTGGCAGTTCCCTCCACGTTATCATTCTTTTCACCATTCTTTAAATTATCCTCGGCATTGGATCCACCTCACTGCGACGGAGTATCCCTGGTGGATTTCCTTTTCTGTCCTCTGCGAAGTTATAGCAACATCCGCATTATATTGTGACTCTTCTTTTCCCTGGCATCCATCTCCGGGGTTCTGAATAAGTCTTTTCCCTCAGACGGCCTGCTCGACGCATCTTCTGAAGTTCTAAGATGCAATCCACAATCTGTTGTTGCTCATGTTCTGAGAATACATCTGTGCGTAACTCGAGGCCTTCCAAAATGTTGATTCTCTTGCCTTTAATCCTTTCGAAGTATTCGAAAGTCTTCTTCTCAACATTTTACATTCTTTCTAATTCATATTCTGGGATGATCTGCAAGTGACGAGGCCTAGTAACGTATTGCGGGATGTATGGCTCAATCCCGTCATGTTCTCCTGCATACCTTAGCTCCTCGGGGATTGTCTCTGTCGGGACATCCTCTGGGGTTGCTTCTGCAACAAGGTTCTTCAGATCTGGTATCTCCGTTCGGTGTCGAGGCACTGACTCTATTTCTGTCCTTCTTGGCACTTCTTCGATTTGTTCTGATTTTCTTGGCGTTGACTTTCTTCTTTCTGGTTCTTGACTAACCGGTATCTTTGAAATGTGTGTGCCAGCAAAAGTGGTTGTTTCCTCGTGTTGATCTGCTGCTAGTTTAGTCAACATTTTGCGGATACGGCGATTCTTATTCCTTCTTTGGGTAGTAGTGAGAGTAGCTCTCCTTACCCCTTGAATTTCTGCGAGCGCGGCGTTGACAAGCATGCCCTCTGCCATGGTAACTACGGACTCGATTTTCTTGCTTTCCTCGATGTTCGTCTTTCTTTTCTTGTTGCTCGGATTGGTGGCTCGGGCCACCCATCTTCATCACCGTCTCGGTCGTGAAGCTCTTCTCGGTCAACCGGGACCCAATCATTTTCTTTGTACTCGTAGGTCGGTCGGTGTGAAGTCAGAATCAATTCTATCACTGCTCCATCCTTCACCCTCTTTTCATCAAGTGCGAGACTCACGCCATTTCTAAAGTTTAGAACCAACCGCCCGTTCAACATTTCCCTGCGAAAAAGACAAGGAAAGGATCAGAGGCTGTACTAAGAACAAGAACATTAAGAAAATATTTATCACTGAAGATTCTTATTCACTTATTTTAATTTTTAAGGAAAGTAGGAAAAGATGAAGAAAGATCAGGAACAAGAGTTGATTTGAACGGAAGGGCAAAACTTTATTATTATGATTTCACATATTTTATTTTTAGCACATATATTTTTTTTGTTAATGATTTTTCTTTTGTCATCCATTTTTATGTTTTTTTTTTGTTTCGGACCCAGTCACAAGTAGTTACTTCACCCGTGTTACTAGGGATGAGAATTCATTCCTTCGAAACATCAGGTTGCGTAATACTTCTTCAAATATCGTCTGTTGATTGGAAGCATTTGTCGTTCTCCTTGGCAATTCACAAGTTGGTAGGAGCCTCCTGAGTAGACCGTCTCGACCACAAACGGCCCTTCCCAAGTTGGTTCAAATTTACCACCTATCTTGCGATGTGCAAGAATAGGTCTTCTGAGAACCAAAACCAGGTCACCGACTTTGAATGTCCTGGGACGGACTAATTTATCATGAGCCTGGATCATTTTGGCTTGATACAGTTCCAAATTCTGTTGCGCGGAAAGTCTTTTCCCTTGCAAGCTTTCCAATTCTTCTAGTCGTAGTCTGGCATTTTCCTCCGCAGTGATTTTGTGAGTCCTAAAAGTTGTCCTGTAGGCCCATAAGGCTTCTAACAACTTCTCATGCCAATTTCTCTTGTTGTCGTCCAAAGTTTTCTTTATAATTTGAACGAGAGTTTTATTAAAAGTCTCGGCCAAGCCGTTTGCTCTTGGGTAGTAGATCGTTGAGTATCGCCAATCGATCTCGTGTCTTCTGACAAAATTCTTGATATTTGTACTTTTGAATGCAGACCCATTATTTGAAATGATTCTGTGCGGTACCCCAAAACGGTAGACAACTTGGTTCTTGAAAAACTGTAGCACGTGGTGTGCCTTTACTTCCCTGAGTGGTATAGCTTCTGCCCATTTAGAAAAGTAGTCTGTAGCTGTAAGAATGAAGCGATGTACTCTTGAAGAAGGTGGTTCTATCGGACCCACTATATCTGTGCCCCAACACTCAAATGGCCACGACGCGATTGTCGGATGTAGCACATTTGGAAGTTGGTGTAGAACCACTCCGTGCACTCGCACCGGTGACAACTTTTGGCAACTTTCATACAGTCGGTCATCATTGAGGGCCAGTAGTACCCTAGTCTTTTAATCTTCATTTTCATTTTCGGACCCGACTGATGAGCGCCACAAAGTCCTGAATGTACTTCTTTAACGATTTCACGAGCCTCGGACCCGCTCAGGCATCTTAGCCACATCTGATCAAAAGACCTTCTGTATAATGTATTATTTATTAATGCGTAAGACAGAGTTCTTTTCTTGATTTGATGGGCTAACGACTTATCGTCCGGTAGGCTTCCTGTTCGCAGGTAGTCTATTAATGGCTGTCGCCAATCTTCTGTATTTTCTGTCACTGTTGCAACTGTTTCTTCTATTTTTTCTGATTTCTATATCATATCCATGTCGAGCTGTGATAGGACCTGTCGTCCCTGAACTGACACTTCAACTGACTCATCTTGTAAGCAGGCAAATTCTTGTGCAAGGCGAGCTAGCGCATCTGTGAGAGCATTTTCTTTTCTGGGGATCTTGTAGATCGTTACATTCGGAATATGTACCAACAGTTTCATGGCATACTAAAAGTACTGCTTGAATCTTGGCTTTAAAATTATGTATTGTCCGACGACCTGTTGAATGATCAGCTGAGAGTCTTCGTAGATATTGATGTCCGTTATTCCCATTTGAATGGTTAGTTCTAGTCCTCTTATGAGGGCTTCGTATTCTGCCTTGTTGTTTGTACACGACTCTGTTAAGTGGTAGGAGTATCTTAACATCCCCCGCTCCGGTGTTATAAAGATTAGTCCGATTCCTACCTTATCGGGCACTATCGTTTGCAATTCTTTGTTCTTTTGTGCTGAGGACGCTCCGTCAAAGTATAGTTCCCAACGTCGATCATCAGTGTCTTCTAGGCTCATTATCTGCTCGTCAGGCAAATCGTCGTCGAGAGGCGAATCTGCCGGTAAAGGGTGTGCTGCAAGGAAGTCAGCTAGAACTTGTCCCTTTACGGCGCGAAGAGGAACGAAAGTTATGTCAAGTTGCAATAGTATCTTCGACCACCTGGCAAGTCTGCCAGAAAGCATCGGTCGGGTCATCAAGTATTACAACGGATTAACTCTCGAAATAAGGTTGACCTTATGAGAAAGCATGTAATGTTTGAGCTTCTGTGCGGCGAAGATCAGGGCCAAGCAGTGCTTCTCAATAAGAGGATACTTTACTTCCGTCAGAATTAGATGACGGCTTAAGTAGTATAGAGCATTTTCTTTTCCCTCATCATTGACCTGGGCTAGCAGGGCTCCAAGGGAGTCGTCTAAAGCCGCGGTATAAAGTATCAACGGTCTACCTGAGACTGGGGCTGCTAAGACAGGAGGTGTCATTAAGTATCGTTTGATGTCATCGAAGGCATGTTGACATTTGGAGTCCTAAGTAAACTTGGCATCCTTCTTAATCAAAGCAGAAAAAGTCGACACCTTCCCGACAAATTCGATATAAAGCGTCGAAGATATGCCAACTTTCCTTGAAAGAATCGTAGCTGTTTCAAGGTTTTAGGAGATGGCATTTCTAAGATAGCATTAATCTTTTCCGGATCAATTTCAATCCCGCGATGTCGGACAACAAATCCTAAGAATTTCCCGGAGGTGACGCCGAAGGCGCATTTTAAGGGATTCATCTTAGATTTGTATTGTCTTAGTCGCTCGAAAACAATTCTCAAATCATACAGGTAATCTTCTTTCTGTTTACTTTTGATGACCACATCATCCACGTAGAACTCAACTTGGTTGTGAATGAGATCATCAAAAATCTTCGTCATCGCTCTTTGGTATGTTGCTCCTGCATTCTTTAGTCCGAATGACATTACTCGTGTAAGAATACACTCCGATCGGCGTTCTGAATGCCGCGAGCTTTTCGTCTTCTGGTGCCTTCTTTATCTGGTTGTATCCCGACGATCCATCCATGAATGAAAATATTTCATGTGTTGAAGCAATGTCGATCATCAGTTCTGGGATTGGTAGTGGAAATTCGTTCTTTGGACATGCTTTATTCAAATCTCTGAAATCCACGCAGATTCTGATCTGACCATTCTTCTTTCTGACTGGTACCACATTGGCTAACCAAGTCGGGTATTGCTCTTCACGGACAAATTTAGCGTCTATTAGCTTCTTAACTTCAGCTATTACTTGTTGTTCAATCTCTAGACGTATTCTTCTGGGAGCTTGTCTGACTGAAACAGAAGTAGGATCTACTCCTAACTTGTGAACTGCGACTTCGGAGCTAATCCCGGCATTTCGTCGTAACTCCAAGCAAAACGAGTCCTTGAATTCCATTAGTAGCTTGATTATGTTTTCGGAATCTTTTTTATTGAGTAAGGAGCTAACAAAGGTTGGCCTAGGCTCTTCGCTGGTACCTATGTTAACTTCCATTAACTCGTCTATTGTAGATTTGATTTCTTCTTCGAATTTTGGTGGAGCATCTCCGATTGGTGTATCTTCAAGATCTTCTGTAGCTTCGAAGTAGTCTTTATTAGGTTCGCAAGTGGCAACCAAGCAAAATTCTGTATCGTCAACTGATACTACTGTGCCGAATACAAGACCATGTTTTGAATTGGGAGGCCGACCGGCATTATTCCATAATTTTTCAAAGTGTTGTGATCGGCCTTTTATCCATTGTCGAGGTAAGACACCACGTTGAATTACATTTTGAACACAGGGAGAGAAACACTCAAAAGGTAGTTCCATTAATTTGGAAGAAGTAACATCTTCAAATAGTACATCTTTTTCAGCATTGGAAGAAGAAGCACCACGGTAACACTTGATTGGCTTGGTACCACCACCATGCACTTCCTTGACCACCATACCCTCGATCTTATCGTAAAGGATCGGGGTCGTGGTCATAGTATGTACATGATGGTTAATCTTCTCGTACATTGATTTATATTCTTCATTCTTTTCATCTTTGAGAGAGATCTTGAACTGGGGTTTCTTTTGACTTATTGTCGCTGCTTCTTTCTTGATTTCTTCTTCTTCTTCGGAAGTGTTCTCCTAATCAACATCGATGACCGGTTTCTTCTGTCCAACTGTTCCAACATTTCTTCCATGTCCTCGTCCCCAGTCTCGACCTCGGGTGCGAGTTCTGGAGAAATCTTCACCATCTCGCCTTAAGGGAGTGGTGAGTAACTGTTGGACTAAAACTTCAGGTTCTTCATCGTCTTGAATTTCTTTTGCTTCATTTGGTATGATATTTCTGGAAAAGATTGTTTTTTTCGGGGGCGCATAGTAGGCCGCATCTTCATGAATTCCAATTTCATGCACTGAGAACGGTTGTAAGTCACCTTTGATGCACTGTTCTCCTCCATAGTAATACTTTATGCACTGGTGCAGAGACGACGGTACCATCCGGTTTTCATGGATCCATGGCCGACCCAGTAGAGCGTTGAACGATGTCTCGTGAATCAATTATGTGGAATTTTGCGGTTGTCTTTGCTAAATCACCGGTCTTCATTAGTAGTGTTATCGATCGAAGAGCTCTCTCCTTTTTGATTGAAGCCTCTTAATAGCATCTTGTCTGCTTCAAGCTCGCGAGCATCAATTTCCAAATATGCTAGCGTCCGAAGATTCATTATGTTGATTGATGCTCCCGGATCAACCAACACTCTAGAGAGCGTAAACTTTCCAATAGTGATCGAAATGTATAATGGTCGGTTGTGATCTGCTGTTCCAAGTAATAGATCATTGTCCGTGAAGGTAACACCTCGTCGTTCTCTTAACGAGCAAACCTCTTCGAAGGAATCACCAGCCATTTGAGCTAAACGGATCTCCGGATCAAGTAAAGCCTCGATCGAGCCTCTCTCATCTCCTTTCGACGAGATCGAGCATCGTACATGCTTACTTTGGTCGGTAGCTTCCTAAGATGGGCTAGCACGTTGTAGTCCACTTTATTACCGTGTTCCTTGGTTTCTTCCCGAATGGGCAGTTCCTCCGCTCGGGGTTGGTTCTTCATGAGCAACCACCTGCTTTCCTTTATCATTTGGACCCATTCACGGAGGTAAAACTTTTCCATTTCTTAAATTTACCTCAGTTATCTCTTCTGAATTTGGTGTCCAATCTGCCGGTGTATCCCTTGAATTGGAACAACTGGCTCTTCTGAAGTTGCTTCGGTATCTGATGGTTCTAATTCTATCGTGATCGGAGCCCCTCGGAATTCACAAATGGACTCGTTGCTTGTCGAGCTTTCGTAGCCTCCTTTGTGAACATCTTCTTCGTCGTGGTCATCGAGTTTGTGTATGATTTGAGAATCATTTTTTGTATTCGAATCGAAATACGGATTAAGTCGGTCGTCGCTAGTTACGTAATTGTTAGAAACAGTCAAAACGTAGCCAATGCCATAACCCTTATCATTATAAGATCCCGCCGGGTGGACAGATAATCATACAGAGTCAGGAGTTCGAGGGATTTTTCCCCCGAATCGGAAACAACCATCCTAGGATAAGCAGCCCCTAGTCTGCCCTTCGGAGCCTCGGTCTTCTTTTCTTCCAGGATCTTCTCCTCCTTCTGAGGCGGTTCTTTAATCGCAAGTGATAGTGCCGGCTTGACAGGTTTCAAACTCTGAGTTGAAGCACGCATCGAAGCGGCCTGGATGTGATCTAAAATTTTCTTTGATGACTTTATCCAGACGGTACACCATCCATCATCAGTCGCGTAAGGGTCTATCGGAACAATAGGATCCGTTGAAATAACATTGACGAAACCTCCCTTCTGGGGTTCCTTCATGTATTCCTTTGGGATCGTTATGTTCCCTTTTGGAGATTGTCATCAAGCCAACTCTTGAAAGTGATGCAATCTTTTATCTTATGTCCAAGCATCCGGTGGTAAGGGCAATAGTTCGGATGATCTTTCTTATCGACTTCTTCCGGCTTCTTGGGCTCGCGTACTGAAAATCTGGTGTCTTCATTAAGCTGCGAAACATCTTCGCTACTGCTTCCGTTTTGAATGGATATTCTTTATTTAGAAGTTCCCTTAAGGTACGCAATGAACGAGGCGGTTGTTCATAATGCTGAGGTGACTGATAGCCCGGATGAGGTTGCTGATAGCCCTGCTGAGGTTGTTGGTATGTCCGTTACGGTGGTTGATAACTAGATCGCGGCCGCTCCGATCGTATATGCATCGGTCGTTTTCCCTTATCTACCGCCGCGACGATTCCGCATTTCTTTTCGAATGTTTTCACGGGCTTCTCGCTTATCATTCTTGTCTACGAAACTTAACTCGTTTTGCCTCTTCTTGCAAGCTCCCGGCCTTGCTAAGTAACTTCTCGAAAGTCTCGATTGTAAATCCTTTAAGGAGGAGTGCTATCGGGCCATGGATACTCTTAAGTATGATACCGATCGCATGTTGTTCTTGAAGCTCGTGGTTCACACTTCATGCTTAAGTTTCTCCATCGAAGTATGTAATCCACTAAAGTCTCGTTCGGCTTTTGTTGCTCCACCACTAGATCACCGATAGTGATGTGGTGCCGAGCCCCGACAAATCGTTTAACGAAAAGATTCTCCGGCTCCGAAAAGGTCTTTACCGAAACGTTTGGCAATTCCGTGTACCCGCCGAAGGCAATCCTCGACAAACCGCCGACGAACCGGCGGAAGAGTAAAGCGTCGCTCCCACCGACATTGCGAAGCAACTAGCACGAAAAATGTGTGACATGCCGCTCGAGGGTTTCTCGTTCCATCAAAAGTCTTAAACAGAGGTGGTACGAAGCCTTTCGAGTATCGGATCGCATCGAACTCTTCGGGGTAAGGTCTACCCGTCCGAATAGATGCTCCACTCTTGGATTGTGCTAAAGCTTCTCGCACCTGCTTTTCAACCATATTCTTAATATCCTTTTCTGGAATCATGCTTTGTGTAGAATCCTTCTTTGGTGGTTCGTCTCCGTTGACGGATGTGATCTCTTTTCCTCCATCCGCAATATGGATAATTTCTGGGGGTGTCACTTTCTGAGGCTGGGCCTGACTCTGGAGAGTGGCTAAGGCAGCAGCCATCTCTTCCAACCTCTTTGCCATCTGGGAAATTGTATCATCTCTTTCTCGAAGCTGTGCTCTCAACATTTCTGGTTCATCTCTTTCCGCAGCTGCCGGAGCACCTTGCGAAGCTGACGATACTCGTGTCTCAACCATGTTGATCTCGGCATTCTCGTCATTCATAAATTCTGATGAGTCAATTTCATCTCCTAATTCGTCTTCTCTTTATTTTGCTAAACGTCGGATGTCGGTCCTTAACTTGTCCATGGCATCCTCTAGTGGCCCTTTTCACACGGTCTCGCAGTTGTTTCGTGATGGTTGTTGAACTTCCTTTCCGGGAGTCCTCTTTATTGCAGTAGCACTTTCTTCTGATTCAAGTTTCCTGACGAGGCTTTTCTTCTCAGGACATTATTTTGGTCTTATTTCGCCAGTAGTAGGTCGCCATACCATCCTTCTTGCAGCTGGAAGCCTAGGACTGGATGGTCTATCGGCTAAATGCTGGAAGGTGGTATCCTCCCTAATTTGTAGACCTGATACAACAACGGGTGGACTGGATTTTATCTTCTTCTTTGACTTCTCTATGGCAGCAACAGGCTCTATTCGCGGTCCAAGGCGGGATTTAGCTGGCGCCCGTCCTATCCTTCTAAAGATTTCTGATACAGGGCATCTTTCTTTCTTTGCCAATCTTTCTATAACAGCTTGCAGCCGAGCCAATGGCGTAGTCTTATCCCTTTTCCTCTTGTAATTGTTGTAGTATGCAGGTCGGGGTAATGCGGTGGCGATCCTACGAACATCCTCTTCATCTGATGCGGCAGAGAGGGGGTGAAACCTGCTCCCTTTTAACAGAGGTATATACTCGAGCAGCTTCTTCTCTTTCCTCGGGAATTTCTTCTAGAAAAGCAACTTCAGCAGCTCTGGCCTTCTTAGCGATTTTCCTGCTTCTATTCCTCCTTTGAGTCTAAGTTAGGGGTGCAACTCTTGAACTGGACCCAATCTCAAAAATAGATGGTATTGTAGCAAAGTCAGCACCCTCCACGGTGACAGGCTCATCACAGACTTGGATTTCCTTCCCCTTCAGTTTGGCATAAGTCGGGGTAGGTGCTAAGATGACTAGACCGGTGGGTGTAGAGACAACGATCCTCCTACGAACGAGTGGTACTCTTATCGACTGGAATCCTTTGCGGGGAGGGAATTCTCGAGTCGACTTCGGGTTGAACTCAATCACGGGCTCTTCGGCTTCGACACTTTGTCCATTAGTGTGAAGAGAGTGACGTCAGCGAACTTGACATCTGCGTTGCCAAATCCTTGTCCAAAACGGATGATCCCATTGTCGGGCAGCTCATCCTTGTAAACGGCGAAGTCCATTCCATTGGTGAATGAAAAGATTAACTTTGGCGCAGTCATTTTCTGCAGGGTAGATTCTGAGCATTAGTCCCGAATTATGCTTCTTTTCATTGTAAAGTTTAGGACGAAAAAGAAAGAGTCCGAACACATTTTCGTTTATCTTAGTGTATTTGTGATTTTTTTTTTTAAAGAGATTGTTTATTAGGAGGTTCATTTGTTAGAAACAAAGCGATTAAAGGAAAAAGGCTATAGAAAAGGTAAAGAACACGAATTAGAATTGGAAAGGAAGAGAAATTCTTATGTAAGACTTCTCGACTCGAAGGATCGCTCCTAAACTAACACCTATCGGGGGTCCACCCCACCTCAGAAAAGAGGTAAAAGGATTTCGTAACCTCTCCGTTTAGGAGTGTCTAAACAAGTGGCTCTTAAATCCGGAAGGAGTTGGCTATACTCGTTCAAGACGAAATGAACGAGGTATTCCAACGGAATAATGGTAGTTTTGTTCCACTAGTGGATATGGACTCATCACCGATTTATGAAAGCAAAACCATCCGATCAAAATGGAGACGAGAACTATTCCCACAGCGAGTCGCCGAATTTGTCGGCATTATTTTTAGGTTGAGTGTTGTATTTTTGAAAAGGGATTGCCTACAGAAATTGTCGGCGAATTTTAGGTTTTAAATTTAATTTAAATATATATATTTTAGAAAGTAGCATTTGATTTTGAAAATAATTTTAAATTTGAAAATTTTTAAGATATGAAATCAAACTGATCTCACATCCCAAATAGTTTATATAAACGAGCACCACACCACAAACCGTGTATCTATCCCGAAGAATAGACACACTGCTTGATAATGGGGCTCGATTAAATAAACTAGAAGATCTCGTGACATCTGTTTGGTCTGCGAACCAATTATATAAGTCGACAAGTTCCCCTGCTTAATATAAATGAATTAAGCAAGGTTTATATTACCTGGGTTCTTAAAGTTCCCTATAAGGGCAAGCCCCTATAGTTAATTACATCTTAAATGACGGGAATCATTTAAGAAAACTCTCGATAATGATTAGTGGTTTTGCTCTCAAGAATCTCAAAGTTTAAGGTTTTCAAAGAATTGAGTTTTGGAAATTTCAATAGGGAATGGATCAAATTTGGAACAGCTTAATTTTAGGAATCGAAAGGAAGAGAAGTAGGAGAAGCCGAGGATCCAAGAAGAAATCTTGGCAACTTCCCAAACTATCCTATTGTTCGGCTTAGATTTGGGAGAATATTTAATGTTGCAATCCTGCCAATTTTAATTAATTAGGACATATATTTGTATGATATAATCATACAAATAGCCTCGAAGATGTGAGGGTTTATGTCGTACCAAACGACTACCTCAGAGTCCTAAAACAGGTTAGGGCTTAATTTGCATGACATGATAATGCAAATGCCTAACGAAGAGTTGAGGATTTATGCTGCACTAGGCAAACTACCTCGAAATCCTATGGCTTGGTTATTTAATTCTAAGAAAGGTTTGGCTAAGGTAGACCCGAGTTTTGCTGATGACGATGGCCGTGCTGCCCACTGTGTTCCAAGCTCCTTGTTGTTGTAGAGGTTTAGTTTTAGAAGTCATAAATCAGGAGATGAGAGAAGTATTTTGGTTTAGAGAAAATCTTAAAATCCAAGTGTTTTTAATATTTTAATTAAAACAAATCTTAAAGTTTATTAAACAGAACCGATTAAGATCTCATGGTTCTGTCATCCCGACACCGTTATTTTCATCGAATTCACTTAGTCCAGTTGAATTTGCTAAACTCAACTGAATGAGTTCCACACTTTCATTTAGACCGTGGGAAATCTCGTTAGCAACACGTGGGTTACATCATCCGAGGTATTCCCGATCATTCAACGAGACGTTTTAATTTAGTTGCAATTGTAGTTTTGTTGTTCTGTTTGTGATTAAATTTTGAGTTGTTTTATATTTTGAATGTTGTGGCAGTGAATTTTATCTTGCAATGACTTTTAATTTAGTTTTGGTTTCAGTTTAGGGACTATCCTAAAGGTTTTGGTTTTCATGCAACAGTCTTATTTAACATGCAAGAAAAGTAAAGTACAATGCATGTAAGTAAATTGCAATAAAGTAAATTGCAATAAAATAAAGGAGTACCTGGAGGGTCTTCCCGTCATCCCAAGCTGCACTTGAAACACATGTTAAGGCATTTAAATATTTCAACAGATACCTAGGTAAAGCTAAGGGAAGGGTTTTGGTTGTCTACCAAATTCCTAATCCTATTACTAGTCATCTCCTATGACGTCTAGGTTCTTGGTTTGGTTTAAGGATGATTTTCTTCATCAAAGAACAATTAAATTCCATTGTTCTTCTAAAACATCCCGTCATATTGAGGAAGTGTTTAGGACGAGTCCTAAACATCTTTTCAATATTTCTGGGATTGTTTTTTGAGTCCAAGTGAATTTAGTTGCACAGGTGAATTAATCATCCAGGGGTTTAAGTTTTTTTTCCTTGCTCAGTGAACTAGGACATTTGAATATCCTATAAGTGAATCAACACTTCACTTGATACTTCATTTAAGAGTTATAATAATAATAAGAGCTTTAAAAGGGCAAATTTATTAGGTATTTTGATGATTTAAACTTAATGATTTAATTTCAATTTTGACTTAATTATAGAAATTAATTTAAGTTTGGAATAGTGTTCAACTTATTTTAGATTTAATTCTTAATGATTTCTTTTAGGTTTGTTATTAAATGATTTTGATTTAATTTAATTCAACTTTGATTTTAATTTAATTTAACTTTATTTAATTTAATTTTAATTTAATTTTAATTTAATTTTAATTTAACTTAACTTTAATTTTATTTAATTTAATTTAATTTTAATTTAATTTAATTTAATTTAATTTAATTTTAATTTTAGTTAAATTTAATTTAATTTTAATTTAAATTTAGTTTAATTTTAATTTTAATTTAATTTTTAATTTAATTTATTTAATTTAATTTAATTTAGTTTAGTTTTAATTTAATTTTAATTTAATTTAATTTTAATTAATTTTAATTTTAATTTAATTTAATTTTAGTTTAGTGTTAATTTTAATTTAATTTTAATTTACTTTAATTTAGTTTAGTTTAATTTTAATTTAATTTTAATTTGATTTAATTTTAAATTTAGTTTAAATTTAAGTTTAATTTAATTTTAGTTTAATTTTAGTTTTAATTATTAATTTGGATTTTTATTTTAATTTTTTAATTAAGAATTAAGTATTATTGAAGTGATTTATTTAGGGATTTTTAAATTAAAGAATAAATATCTTCTTAATAATATCCCTACTTTAATAATTCCAATTTTTATTATTCTGCCAAAATTTCAATTAATTAATTAATTAAAGTTTTATTTTAATTATATTAGAAATGGTTAATAGGTTTCTACCCTCAATCATTTAAGTTTCAATCATCCAAAATCAGTTTAAAATGAAATATATTACCCTCCCCTTTTTGATTAACCCTAAAATTTTAATTAAGGGTTGAAATTTTTTTAATTACCCTTTTGCCCTTCAAGCTTAATAATTCTATAACTCACTAAACTAAGCTCAAATGAACTTAAAATTTTTGTGTGACCTCACTCACATGTCAATTAAGACATTAGAGGAGAAAATATGATTTTTCTATATTTAATTTATTTATGTAATTATTTTTAATGGAAAGTAGGAGTTTTCAAGGAAAATTCAATAACATGACCAAGGAAATGTTTTTGTCCTTATGGGATGTTCCTAATGACTAGAGGACCATTTGGACCAATTTTGGGGATTTTTTTTAATTATATTTTATTTATTAGAATTATTTTGAGTTTTGGAGTATTAATTAATTTAAAAAATAAAATTGAAGTTGAAAATTGGATTTTATATTTTTTAAAAATCTCTACGATATCGTGGAAGTCAGAGAACAAAATTTTATATTTTTCTGATTTTTCTTTGATTTATTGGAATTATTTTAGTGGAAATGTTAAAGAAAATCATTTTTTAATTCGAAAATTATTTTAAGCCTTTAAAATTCAATATCTTACCCTAGAGACTTAGGAAAAATATTTGATTTCTTCCTAGGTGATTAGAATTCAAAATGTGACATTTTGGTGATTTTTAATATTTTTATGATTTTTATAATTTTTTTAATTATTAAAAATATTAAAATATGGTGGAAAATCAACTTTTTTTAGAAAATTACAATTTTAATTTTCCTAAACTCCCCTGATATCAGGGAAGCCCCAAAACCATTTTTGTGAATTTTGAAAAGTATTTTGTGAGTTATGAATTTTTAAAGTTTAGTTTTGGTTATGTGGCTTAATTAATCCATTTGGTGGGGTTAATCAAATCCAATTGACTTCAAATTTTTATGTGATGTTCCTCTGATTCTAAAGATCAGTGGAGAATTGTTTTCAAGTTAATTTGATGTGTAGTTAACCCTAATTAATTAAAGTTCAATTTTGGGTGTTTAGGCCAATTAGGGTTGTTCCATGTGAATTAGCTCAAAACCTATTTTTCCTAGGGTCCTCTGGTCATAAGAAACATCACCAAATTTTCCTAGAATTTATTTCTCAACATGCTAATTATTGGAATTAAAATACTCAAAACAGTAACATGCAATTAAAAAATCAATAACTTCTCATAGGGATGGCCTCTGACCTTGGAAAATTCAGGGAATGTTCCCAAGTTTAGAGGCTTCAAAAGCCCTATGGTTTCATGCCCTGGTGAATTGCCTATGCAAATGGAGAATTAAAACAATGCAGAGAGTAAATAAATCATTAAAAATAAAATACTTCATGAAATGACTTGATTTCTTTTCCACATTATTCTCCTCTGTTCACTGAGCAAGAGGGTATTTTTGTTTTATTTTTATGATTTTTCTACACAAAGTTATGCATTTTTGAAGTTCTGGGTATTTAATAAATAAGAAAATTCCCTAATTTTCTACTTATCCAGCGCGGCGCCCTGTCATCCTCGGCATATCCGAAAGCCCACGCGGCGCGCTCCCATTCAACGCTGCCATCTGAGTCAGCTGCCATGGGGCCTGTGGTTCACGTACCATCTCCTAGTCCAACGCCATCTGAGCCGTCCGCTCGATACACGCGTGATCCAACGACTCCCGGTCATCGTCTACGACTGGTGTGCACCCGTGACCGTCCACACTAAAACCCTAAGATCTCACTCGATTCTCAATGGATTTTTATGTCCTTATACTCTATGGATTCATCTTAAAGAGACGAACATATCCATATGGTTTATGTGGCACGAAATTAACCCAATCAAAATAGAGAATGTTCAGATGCTCGGGAAGAAGAGAGAGCTCATACCTTTGCTCAAAGAAGTGAAGCTTCAATCTGAGAGTTTTGTCATCTTTGATTGAGTCCAAGCAAGCTCTAGATGAAGTCTCTGGCCCTGAGGAATTGCCTGGACTCGATTTCCACTGCACCCGATTTCAACCTTTCGGAGGCTAGAACAAATGGGTGGCCTGGAGAGGGGGATTTCACTGGGGAACTCCTTCTCTTGGTCTTGTGCAGGTGTGAGAGAGTTTAATTTGATTTTGGTGGAGGATCTGAAAGTGTCCTGTTCTGGCCTGAGAATTGAGCTCCAAAATTGAACTCAATCAGTGGGAATTAGGGCAGGAGGACAGTGGGGATCAAATGCTCTTGGCTAGGGGAAGCTTTGTGAGGAGTTTAGAGGGATTTTGTGAAGGTCGATTTCAGCCAACCTTTTGGCCGAGAGGGGTTGGCTGGCTTAAATAGACATGGCCATGGCCTCTCAAGGGGAGTTAGGGGCTGGGATCAGCTGCTCTGGTGAGGAGAAGAATAGCCACAATGGCCATTTGGAGTGGGGCAGCTCAGCCATGGGGAATTGCAATTTTTGGTTGATTTGGACCTCTCGGCCTGGCGTTTTCCGGCGCCTGTGGTGGCCGATCGGCCAGGGTTAGGTCATTGTTGTGATCAGGAGGATCAGTGCTTGAGGTTTGTGAGTTCAATTATCAAATGCCATGTGTAAAGAGGATGAATTGAAATGGAAAGGGTAAGAGGTGATTTTGGCAATTTTGGTGGTTTTGGGTAGTTCCAAGGGCTTTTTGTAGGTCTGGTGGGTCCGGAGCCCCGGGGGTCAAAAATTGAAATTTTGGAAAAATGAAAATTGAGCAAGTGTGAGTGAAATGGAATCATTTTGGTTAAGCCATGAAGCCATATTAAGCCCATAGGAGCCATGAGAGGACTCATTTGAGGCATTCACTATGTTGTTCCTAACCCTCTTAGCCAAGGGCTTAGGGGTTAAGGACCACCCATATGAACTACCTATATGAGTCAGAAAGTTAAGCTAGGCATGAATAGTTTTAGGATTTGGAATGTGTGTAAAAGTGTAATTTGTGTAGGTGAACCCTCACCAGACCAGGCCACCCAGAGTAGTCCTAAGGCCAAAGAGTCTTATAGGGAACTCATCCTTTAAACTTTCTTATTTGATTTCAACCCTCTAGGTGATTAGGGGTCTACAATCAAGCTTGTGGGGTTTGCAGGGAGTCAAGAAGTGGTTGAGTTTCTAAAGGGGTAGGTTCCATCTCTAGTCCTCTAAGATAGTCAAAGGAAAAGCATAAGGCTAGATCCAAAGTACTAAAGAGGGAAGAGAAGACCTCATTAAAAATGAGGTCAACAAGTATCCATGGCCCGATAGCACTTCTCCTTAAGAGATTCACAATTAAGACTTTCGAGAAGTTGCTTAGCAAGGCCGGGAGCTTGCAAGAGGAGGCTAAACAGCTAAGTTTCATCGATAAGACCGATAAGCAGAAGCCTGTAAAAGCTTTCGAGAAGAAATCCGGGACCGTCGCAGCAGTGGACAAAGGTAAACACCAGTGCAAATACGGCCAGAGTGACCGCAGCCGAGTTATCGACCACTACAACAAACTTATCAACACCGTTAGCAGAATTATCAGCCTCAACAGAGTTTTCAGCCTCTACCGAGTTATCAGTCGTCGCGGTATGATTAGTCGATGCCTCATCCGCTCCATCCCCTGAAGGAACTTTTGAACAAAGAATACCCCTTCAAGACTGAGGCAGTGGCTAAGATGTTTCGCAGTTTGATGAAGACGCCCGACTTTCAGTTGCCAGAGCCTAGGAAGCCCGAGGAAGTTGATAAGAAGGATCATTCAAACTACTGTCCCTACCACAGGATGCTCGGACATAAGGTCAAAGACTTCTTCACTTTCAAGAATTGGCTGGAAGATAATCTTCAGAGAGGGAACATAATGATCCCAAAGGAATACATGAAGGAACCCCAAAAAGGAGGTTCCGTCAATGTTATCTCGACGGAGCCTATTGTTCTGATCGACCCGTACACGACCAATGATGGATGGAATACAGTTTGGACGAAGTCATCAAAGAAAATTTTGGATCACATCCAGACCGCTTCGATGCGCGCTTCAACTCAAAGTTTGAAACCTGCCAAGCCGGTACAATCGCTAGCGATTGAAGAACCGCCCCAGGAGAAGGAGAAGATCGTGGAAGAAGAGAAGACTGAGGTTCCGAAAAGTAGACTAGGGGCTGCTTTTCCAAGGATGGTTGTTTCTGATTCGGGGGAGAAATTCCTCGAATCTCTGTATGATTATTTGTTCACCCCGACGGGATCTTATAATGATAAGAGTTATGGTGTTAGCTACGTTTTGACTGTTTCTAACAATTACGTAACTAACGACAACCAACCTAATCCGAATCTTGATTTCGATACGAATAACGATTCTCAAATCATACAAAACCTAGATAACCACGATGAAGAGGAGGACATTCACAAGGATGGCTACGAAAGTTCAGTAAGTGACGAGTCTATTTGTGAATTCCGAGGAGCTCCGATCACGATAGAGTTAGAACTATCATACGCTGAGGCAACTTCAGAAGAGCCAGTCGTTTTGATTCAAGAGGAGACACCGGTAGATTCAGAGGAAATTACCGAAATTAATCTGAGAAGCGGAAAGGTCCTACCTCCGAGATTGGGTCCAAAGGACATGGGAAAGCAGGTGGTTGCTCAGGAAGAGCCAACCCCAGCGGAAGAATTGCCCGTTCGGGAAGAAATTGAACAGCCTGGTAACAAAGTGGACTATAATGTGCTAGCCCATCTTAGGAAGCTATGGCCAAACTGAGCATCTACGACGCTCTGATCCTGTCAAAGGAGATGAGAGAATCTCTGGTCAAGGTCTTGCTTGATCCAGAAATTTGCTTAGCTCAAATGGCTGGTAAATCCTTCTACGAGGTTTGCTCATTGAAAGGACAGCGCGGTGTTACCTTCACGGACGATGATTTACTACTTGGAACAACAGATCACAACCGATCGTTGTACATTTCAGTCAGTATTGGAAAGTTCACACTCTCCAGGGTGCTAGTTGATCCAGGAGCGTCAATTAATATAATGAACCTTCGAACGCTAGCCTATTTAAAGATTGATGCCCATGATCTCGAGGCAGACAAGATAATGCTAAGAGGCTTCAACCAGAAAGGAGAAAGAGCTCTTAGATCGATAACACTGTTAATGAAGATCGGTGAATTAACCAAGACAACCGCAAAGTTCCACATAATTGATTCTGAGACATCATTCAACGCTCTACTGGGCCGGCCATGGATTCATGAGAACCGGATGGTACCATCGTCTCTACACCAGTGTATAAAGTACTATGAAGGAGGACAAGAACAGTGTATCAAAGATGATTTGTAACTATTCTCCGTGCATGAAATCGGAATCCACGAAGATGCAGCTTACTACGCACCCCCAAAGAAAACTGTCTTCTCCAGAAATGTCATACCAAATCAAGAAAAAGAAGCACGAGACGACAAAGAACCTGAAATTCTTGTTCAACAGTTACTCACCACTCCCTTACGGCGAGATGGTGAAGGTTTCTTCAGAACTCGCACCCAAGGTCGAGGAAGAAACGGTGGAACAGTTGAACAGAAGAAACCGGTCATCGATGTTGATTGGGAGAATAGCTCTGAAGAAGAAGAAGAAATCAAGAAAGAAGCAGCAACAGTAAACCAAAGGAAACCCCAATTCAAGATCTCTCTCAAAGATGAAAAGAATGAAGAATACAAAGCAATGTACGAGAAGATTAACCACTATGTGCATACTATGACACTGACCCCGATCCATTCTCATAAGATCGAGGGTATGGTGGTCAAAGAGGTACATGGTGGTGGTACTAAACCAATCAAGTTTTACCGTGGTGCTTCTTCTTCCAAAGCTGAAAATGATGTACAATTTGAAGATGTTACTTCTTCTGAATTAATTGTCGTTTGAGTGGTATTCTCCCTGTGTTCAAAATTTAATTCAGCGCGGTATTTTGCCTAAGCAATGGTCAAAAGGCCAATCACAACGCTTTGAAAAGTTATGGAACAACGCCAGTCGGCCTCCCAATTCAAAACATGGTCTAGGATTCGGCACGAGTAGCATCAGCTGAAGATTCAGAAGTTTGCTTGGTTGTCGCCAGTGAGCCTAATGAAGATTTCTTGAAAGCTTCAGATAATCTTAAAGATTTACCAATCGGAGACGCTCCCCCAGAATTTGAAGAAGAAATTAAATCTACAATAGACGAGTTAATGGAAGTTAACTTAGGTACTAGCGAAGAGCCTAGGCCGACCTTTGTTAGCTCCTTACTCAACAAAAAAGACTCCGAAGAAATAGTCAAGATATTAATAGAATTCAAGGATTTTTTTGCTTGGAGTTATGATGAAATGCCAGGATTAGCTACAGAGGTTGCAGTTCATAGACTAGGAGTGGATCCAGCTGCCGTTCCAGTTAGACAAGCTCCCAGAAGAATGCGTCTAGAGATTGAACAACAAATAATAGCTGAAGTTAAGAAGCTAATAGACGCTAAATTTGTCCGTGAAGAACAATATCTGACTTGGTTAGCCAATGTGGTACTGGTCAGAAAGAAGAATGGACAGATATGTATTTGTGTAGATTTCAGAGATTTAAATAAAGCATGCCCGAATGACGAGTTTCCGCTCCCGATTCCAGAATTGATGATCAACATCGCTTCGACACACGAAATCTTCTATTTTATGGATGGATCATCAGGATACAATCAGATAAAAATGGCACCAGAAGATGAGAAGCTCACAACCTTCAGAACGCCGATTGGAATATACTGCTACACAGTAATGCCTTTTGGATTGAAGAACACAGGAGCAACTTACCAAAGAGCATTGACGAGGATTTTTGATGATCTCATTCACAACCAAGTCGAGTGCTACATGGATGATGTGGTCATCAAAAGAAAACAGAAGAAAGATCACCTGTATGATTTGAGAATTGTTTTCGAGCGATTAAGACAATTTAATATTAAGATGAATCCCTTAAAATGCGCCTTCAGCGTCACCTCCGGGAAATTCTTAGGATTTGTTGTCTGACATCGTAGAATTGAAATTGATCCGGAAAAGAATAAAGCTATCTTAGAAATACCGCCTCCTAAAACTTTGAAACAACTACGATCCTTTCAAGGGAAGTTGGCACATCTTCGACGCTTTATCTTGAATTTGTCAGGTAGGTGTCAGCCCTTCTCGGCATTAATTAAAAAGGACGCCAAATTCGTTTGGGAAGAGAAATGCTAACGGGCCTTCGAGGACATTAAGCAATATCTAATGAGACCTCCTGTCTTAGCAGCCCCAGTCTCAGGTAGACCGTTGATACTTTATACCGCGGCTTTAGACTACTCCCTTGGAGCCCTGTTAGCCCAGGTCAATGACGAGGGTAAAGAAAACGCACTCTACTACTTAAGTTGTCATCTGATTCCGACGGAAGTAAAGTACCCTCCAATTGAGAAGCATTGTTTGGCCCTGATCTTCGCAGCTCAAAAGCTCAGGCATTACATGCTTTCTCATAAGGTCAACCTTATTTCAAAAGTTAATCTGTTGCAATATTTAATGACCTGCCCGATGCTTTCGGGCAGACTTGCTAGGTGGTCGATGATACTATTGCAATTCGATATAAGTTTCGTTCCTCTTCGTGCCGTAAAAGGACAAGTCCTAGCAGACATCACCTCTCAATGACGATTTGCCAGACGAGCAGATAATGTGCTTACAAGACCCCGATGATCAGCGTTGGGAATTGTACTTCGATGGAGCATCTTCAGCACAGAAAGACAGACAATCGTAAACGATAGTGCCGGACTAATCTTTATAACATCGGAGCGGGGGATGTTAAGATACTCCTACCACCTAACAGAACCATGTACAAATAACGAGGCAGAATACGAAGCCCTCATAACAGGATTGGAATTAACCATTCAGATGGGTATAACAGATATCAACATCTATAAAGATTCGCAGTTGATCATTCAGCAGATTGTCGGACAGACATGACACTCGAAACCAAGGCTCGAGCAGTACTTTCAGTATGCCATGAAACTATTGGAGCAAATTCTGAATGTAACAATCTACAAGATTCCCAGAAAAGAAAATGCTCTTGCAGATTCGTTAGCCCACATCACAAAAGAGTTTGCCTGCTTACAGGATGAATCAGTTGAAGTGTCAGTTCAGGGACGACAGGTTCTCTCGCGACTCGGCATGGATACAATACACGGATCGAAGAGGAAGAAGAATAAGTTGGAGCGAGAATGTAAAATGCGGAAGATCGGCGGCGACTTTTAATGTACTATTTACAAACAGGAAACCTACCGGACGATAAGTCATTAGCCCATCAGATTAAGAAAAAAAACTCTGTCTTATGCATTAATAAACAATACATTACACAGAAGGTCTTTCGATCAGATGTGGCTAAGGTGCCTGAGCGGGTTCGAGGCTCATGAAATTGTTAAAGAGGTGCATTCGAGACTTTGTGGCGCTCATCAGTTGGGTCCGAAGATGAAAATGAAGATTAAAAGACTAGGGTACTACTGGCCCTCAATGATGACCGACTGCATGAAGGTCGCCAAGAGTTGTCACCAGTGCCAAGTGCATGGAGTGGTTCAACATCAACCTCCAAATGTGCTACATCCGACAATCGCGTCATGGCCATTTGAATTTTGGGGCACGGATATTGTGGGTCCAATAGAACCGCCTTCTTCAAGAGGACATCGTTTTATCCTTGCAGCCACTAACTACTTTTCCAAGTGGGCAGAAGCAGTACCGCTCAGAGAAGTAAAGGCACATCACGTGCTATAGTTCTTCAAGAATCAGGTCGTCTACCGCTTCGGGGTACCGCGCAGAATTATTTCAGATAATGGGTCCGCGTTCAGAAGTACGGAGATCAACAATTTTGTCAAAAGGCACGGGATTGACTGGCGTCATTCAACAATCTACTATCCAAAAGCAAACGGCTTGGCCGAGGCTTTTAATAAAACTCTAGTCCAAATTCTAAAGAAAACCTTGGACGACAAGAAAAGAAATTGGCAGGAGAAGTTGATGGAAGCCTTATGGGCCTACAGAACGACTTTTAGGACTCCTACTCAGTCTACGCCCTACGCTCTAGTGTATGGGTCCGAGGCAGGTCTACCCTTGGAAGTTCAGCTCCCATCACTCAGAATTGCAGTTGCAGAAAAGATCACTACAGAAGAAAATGCCAAATTACGACTAGAAGAACTGGAAAGCTTGGAAGGGAAACGACTTTCAGCGCAGCAGAATTTGGAACTGTATCAAGCCAAGATGATCCAGGCCCACGATAAACTGGTCCGCCCAAGGACATTCAAAGTCGGTGACTAGGTTCTAGTTCTCAAGAGACCTATTCTTGCACACCGCAAGATAGGAGGTAAATTTGAACCGACATGAGAGGGGCCGTTCGAGGTTGAGACAGTCTACTCAGGAGGTTCTTACCAGCTTGTGAATTACCGTGGAGAACAATTTATGCTTCCAATCAATGGACGATATTTGAGGAAGTATTACGCAACCAGATGTTTCGAAGAATGAAATTTCGTTCATAGAAGCACGGTTAGAGTAATCACTTATAACTGGGTCCGAACCCAAAATAAAATGAAAAAGAAAATGAATGATAAAAATCATTGAAAAAAAAATGTGTTAAAGGAAAACATATGCAATTGAAGTAATAATAAAATTTTGATTCTTCCTTTTGAGACAAGCTCACTCCTGATCCTTTCTTATCTTCTCTTACTCTTATAAAATTTGAAATAATTAAATAAGAATTTTTCATTAATAAGTAAATTTTCTTATTGTTCTCGTCCTGAGTACAACCCCTGATCCTTTCCTTGTTTTCTTTTCAGGGAAATGTCAAACGAGCGGCTATTCCTGAACTTTAAGGATGGCGTAAGTCTTGCACTTAACAAAGAAGAGCTGAAAGCTGATGCTGTGATAGAGGTTGGCTCGGACCTTGCACAGCTGGAGTTGGAATATGAGGAAACGGCTTGGACCGCTGTGGATCCCGAGCGATTCCGTGGGAAGACAGATGATGAGGCTCAACAAGAAGGCTCCCAAGCCGCAAACAAGAAGAGGAAGATCAATATGATCGAGGAAAACAAGATGAAATCGGTGATAACGTCCGCAGGAGGAAAGCTTGTCAGTGCTTCTCCTACCGAGATTCAGGGGGAGAGAGAGCCACCCTGACCCCAACTCAGAGAAGAAACAAGAATTGTCGTATCGCCAAGATGCTGAAGAAATTAACAGAAGAGCAGAATAAGGAAGAAACCCCGACGGCCGTAGCAGTTGCCCCAAGGAGGCCAGTCCTCAGGAGCACCATAGCAGAGGTTATTTTGGAGAAGGTTACTACAGAGCCTACACCTGAGATAGTGACGATCCCAGGAGAGCATGACGGTGTGGAGCCATATATCCCACAGTACGTCACTAGACCCCGACAGCTGCAGATAATTTCAGAGCACGAATTGGAGATGATCCAGAGGGTGCAGAAGCAGAATTTTGAATACTTTCGTAGAATCGAGTCGGATATGTCAACATCCCGGAAGGACTAGAGTTACATACGGATATTTTCTCTCACTACGAGCGAGTGAGATTGTAGACTACGTCAATGAGCTGAAGAAACAAGGTCATGCAGGACGATTACGTAGCAGGACCTACTCCGAGCCAAAGAAATGGAAAATAGGTAAGGGGAGGATTACTATTCAATTTGGATGCTGTTACAACTTCGCTGATGACAAGAAAGGAAATCCACCAAGGATACTCCGCTACGATGAAGTGGATCCAATGCCAGTTTTAATTAAGAAAATGATAAAAAGGATGGTGGCTTGGCGAGTCCTACCCGCTAATTGCATACCGAACAGCTGTATTATCAACATCTATGCAGAAGGAGACTGCATTCCACCTCACATAGATCATCATGATTTTGTAAGGCCCTTTTGTACCGTTTCCTTCATCAACCAATGCAACATTATGTTCGAGACAGAACTTTGGATAGTTGGCCCTGGAGAATTCCGAGGGCCGGTGGAGATACCTCTACCGGTAGGCTCTGTCCTCGTACTACAGGGAAATGGTGTAGATGTGGCGAAGCACTGCATACCAGGAGTTCCATACGAACGAATCTCTATCACTTTCAAGAGGATGGACAAGAGTAAAATTCTGGTCTGTTTCCAGCCAGATCCAGAGTTAGAGAATTTGCAACCCTACGAGCTGTAAGCTACATAGTGGTAGCACACCTCTAAAAGACACTTATGTGGGATTCTCCTCCGGAAAGTGGCTTAGAAGGTGATGTTATTACCTATGCAGCTTACTTTTCAGACATGGATGAATCAGACAGACGGTTTTGTCAGAATACATGAAGATATCAGTACAGTCTGTGTTCATATATATATGAATTTTGTAAAAGTTTGTTTTCGGAAAGATGTCATCAGAAATGTTTTGATGGAATCACCTGATGTACTTTCAAAATTTTTAATGGAAACGACTATGTCGTGTTTTGCCTTCAGTTTCGTCCAATTGACTGCAAACGCCACCAAATCTGAGTTTGACTCTATTTAAAGAAAAATTGAACGAAGAACGATTCAAATAATAAATAAGTAAATAAAAAGATTATTAATATAATAATAACAACAAAAAAAATCCAAATTCAAAATCCAAATAAAGCACAAAACTTGCAAATCAAAACCAAAATCAAATCACTAAAAGCAAATAATAATAAAAGCGAAACTCTGAATCCGATATCCCTAGCCTCTGGCTGTTCTCGAGATCTTTTCGACTCTCTGTGATTTCTCCCCTCTTTTGAGAAGGTCGCTGAGTCTACTGACACAGAACCACAAGATTATCGATTTGGTTCTGATGGCGTGGATTCACTTTCTTCGCCAAACTTTCAACCTTTGATGAAATCCTTCGGGACGTGAAACACTTTCATGTCCCATTCCAATCTTCTACTGCGCTTCTAATCATTAAAATCTTCACGAATCAATCGTCAACCTTCCGAGACTGGTACCTAAATTCCAGTTCTCTCCTTTCGAGGTCAGAACCTAAATTCCAACTCTCTTTTTGGGATCGATACCTAAATTTCGATTCTCTTGCAAGACTGGTACCTAAATTCCAGTTCTCTCCTTTCGAGGTTGGTACCTAAATTCCGACTCTCTTTTCGGGATCGATACCTAAATTTCGATTCACTTTCGAGACTGGTACCTAAATTCCAGTTCTCTCCTTTCGAGGTCGGTACCTAAATTCCGACTCTCTTTTCGAGATCGATAACTAAATTTCGATTCACTTTCGAGACTGGTACCTAAATTCCAGTTCTCTCCTTTCGAGGTCGGTACCTAAATTTTGATTCTCTTTTCGAGATCGATACCTAAATTTCGATTCTCTTTCAAGACTGTACCTAAATTCCAGCTCTCTCCTTTTGAGGTCGGTACCTAAATTCTGACTCTCTTTTTAAGATCAATACCTAAATTTTGATTCTCTTTCGAGACTGGTACCTAAATTCCAGTTCTCACCTTTCGAGGTCGGTACCTAAATTCTGACTCTCTTTTTGAGATTGATACTTAAATTTCAATTCTCATTCTTTCGAGATCAGTACCTAAATTCTGATTCTCATCTTTTGTGAGGTCGGTACCTAAATTCCGATTCTCTCTCCGAGGCTGGTACTTAAATTCCGGTCCTCATCGCCTTTCGATCAGTACCTAAATTCTGATCTTCTTTCCAAGGTTGGAGCCTAAATTCTAACTCTCTTCGTCGAGACTAGAGCCTAAATTCTAGTTCTCTTTCAAATTCTAAGGTTAGAACCTAGGTTCCGATTCTCATTCCAAATTCTAAATCTTAACGAAATCCACCTTGAAATCAATCTTAAATCGAACTTTAACTAAAATTGAAACTCAAATCAATTTGAAACTCATACTTAAAATTTGAAATAAAAATGAAACGAATCTAAAATCCGGTCTCTCCAAATCTTGTGATTTGGAATCCACCTCCTTTTCCCCAGCGAGAGTTCGGGAATCTTCAGTTTTAGAGATTTACCCTACACTCCCCAGCGGAACTGTTCTACGCTTTGTTCTATGTGTGTCACTTAGACGTCTGTGTTGGTTTTGTTGATCTCTTCGGTCAACGTCAATACGCGCGGTGTGCTTGGTTAGCACACCACACCTATTGGGGGTCCATTTGTTGACCTTATATTTGGTGAGGTCTTTTCTCTCCTTAGTGCTTCTTAGGATCTAGCCATAAGGTTTCTCATTGACTATCTTAGAGGACTAGAATTGGGACCCACCCTTTAAGAATTCAGCTACTTCTTGACTCCTCTTGGGATCCCACTTGGATGGTCGCAAACCTCTAAATCACCTTGGAAGGTTAAAATCACCATATGGGCAATCAATAGTGAGTTCCTATAGGATTGTTTGGATTTAGGGTGACCCTGGGTGCCCTGAGCTTCTCTTGCACACACACACACTCCTAAGCCATTTTACCCTTTAACCCTAAACTTTGAACTTTGCCCCTTTCACCCTTTAAGAAACTCACATAATTGAACTGAAGCCACTAATCTTTGATTAAGATGGCTAAGGTCAATATGTGAAGAATCATAAAGTGGTTACCATTTGGCTAAGCTTGGTCCCAAAGTGTTTAGACTTGGTTGAGATCCATAAGCCTACCCCTATAGCCCTGAGCCTACCCCAAAACTCTCCAAAAACTTCCAAAAATTATCCAAAATTCCCAAAATTCCTAAAAATCATTTCAAAACAACCCCCACCTTTTAAATTCACCAAAATACCCCAATACCCTCCAAATAACCTCTTGATACCCTAAAATACTCTTTTGGCCCAAAATTCCAAAAATTCCAAAAATTCCCAAAAATTTCAGAAAATCCAAAATATTCCCAATTTCATTTTGTTCAACTACACCATGGGCCAATTTTGTCAATTTAGCCCACCTTTGCCAAAGTCACCAATTTGACCCAATCCTAACCCAAATGGACCCAATGTCAAGCCAAACTAGCCCAATTGATCCCAATTTTGATCAAATTCAATCCTAAACTTCAATTCAATATTCCTAATACCAATTTCAACCAAAACCAAGCCCAATTTGGTTCACATTTGAATTCAATACCCAAGATCCTAACTTTTGCCCTAAATTACCCATAAACCCAAACATACCCAAATCCAATCCAATTCAACTCAAATTTCCTTCAAAATTGTTCCAAAACTTGCCTAACACATCTATATACCAAAACCAACATTCATTTGATCAAAATTTTGGCCTAAAACCCTTTTTAAATTCACTTGGGCCAAAAAGCCCAATTTTGGCCCATAAGCCCAAACCCTCTTCAAATTGAATCCTATGGCCCATGGAAAAATTCCAAACCAATTTTCAATCAAATTTCAACATATCCAAATCCAATTTAAATCAAATCCAATTCAATTTGGTCATTCCATAATTAATTTCAAAATTCCAAATCTTCACATGCATATTAAAGGCCCATTCCCCATATGCATATTTAAAGCCCATGAAATCAAAGCCCAAAATTGAGCCCACATGTCATAATTTCCTATTAATATCATCCCATGGCAATTTTATCATCACACCATGGAATTACATGAAGCATTTCATACATGTACATGACTCTTTACCTTTATTAAGTATTATGGCATAATTTCCAAAATTCATAAAAAACCATTAATTCCTTTTGCATGAAACCATCTCATGGCCTCATACATAGCATGGCATTACCCATGGACTCTTCCATGACATGTCAAAGTCAATATTTGCCAAATTTGGCAAGGGGAAGTGACCTCTCCTTCACCCCTTTCACTTCCATCTTCCCTTCTTCCAAACCATCAAATCCAACTCCCAAACTCCCAAACCAGCCACCAACCCTCACCCAAACCTCCTTAAGGACCTTGAGACCAGCTCGAACCACTTTGGGCAAAGACTTAGCCAAGGGACTAAGGGGCTAACCCAAGTTTAGCCCATTTAACTCAAACTCCAAATATCCATTAAATCTCCACCCCAAAGCCATCAAATACTAAAATTGATTCCACCACTCAACCTCTCTGGCATCACTTGACTTTTGCCCGACTCGACCTCGGCCGGCCGGCCATCCCGAGCTACGGAAAACACCGTGCCAAGAGGCTTAGGTGGATTCAAAAATTCAAAATCAATTTGCCGAGTCGTCCCATTCCAATCGGACTCCATGGCTCTTCTTCTTCTCCCCAGCAGCTCGATCCCAGCCTTTAATTGCCCCTGGAAAGCTCTCCAGTCCTATCTATTTAAACACCACACCTCTCGGCCATGAAGAGGGATGAACCTAACCTTAGGTAAACTCTGCCAAAATCACTCCAGAACTCCTCTTAGCCAAGAGAAGCTCATCCACACTGTTCTCCTGCCCCGAATTCCCCCAGCTGAGCCCAATTTCTTAGCTAAAAATTAGGCCAGAAACAGGACACTCCCCAATTCTTCACCAAATCCAAATTAACTCCTCTCACACCTTCACCAGAGGTAGAGAAGGAGTTCATCAGTGAAAGCCCACTCTCCAGGCGACCCAGTTGTTCCAGCCTCCAAGCTTTGTGATCGGGCCTGGTGGAAATCAAGTCTAGGCATTTCACCACAGCTCCAGGCTTCATCCCTAGCCTCCTTGGACTCCAACGAACGTGCCGAGCATCTCTGATTGAGGCTTCACCTCTCAGAGCCAAGCTATGGACTCTTCCTTCCTCCCGAGCTTCTGTGAATTCTCAAGTTAGTTTGGCTTAATTTCATGGCATGTTAACCGTAAGGATGTGTTCGTCTTCTCAAGAAGAATCCATAGAGCATAAGAACTCAAAAATCTATTGAGAATCGAAGGAGATATTAGGGTTAGAAGGTCGACAGTCACGGGTGCACACCAGTCGGAGACGATGATCGGCCGCCGTCGGATTGCGCGTGTATAGAACAGACGGCTCAAAGGGTGTCGAACGAGAAGATGGAACGTGAACCGCGGACAGCGTGGCAGCTGAGTTGGATGGCAGCACCGAACCAGAAGACGACGCGTGGAGTTCGACCCGCCGTAGGTTGACGCGGCGCCGACGTGGATAAGTAGGAAAATATGATTTTCTAATTTAATTAAATAGCCAGAACTTAAAAAATTCATGTCTTTGCATATAAAATCACAAAAATAAAAGAAAAATACCCTCTTGCTCAGTGAACAGAGGAGAATAATGTGAAAAAGGAATTGAGTTTATTTGATGAGTATTTTATTTTTAATTAATTATTTACTCATTTTGGTATTTCAATTCTCCATTTGCATAGACATTTCACCATGGCATGAGACCATAGAGCTTTTGAAGCCTCTGACTTGGGGAACATTCCATGAATTTTTCAAGGTCAGAGGCCATCCCTATGACAAGTTATGTATTTTTCAAGTTCATGACACTGTTTTTGATATTTTAATTCAAAAAATTAGCATGTTGCTTAAAAAATTCTAGGAAAATTTGGTGAAGTTCTTTAGGACCAGAGAACCCTAGGATAATTATGATTTGAGTTAATTCATTAAGGATAATCCTAATTGGCCTAATCACTCTAAATTGAACTTTAATTAATTAGAGTTAATCACACATTAAAAAGACTTGAAAATAATTCTCCACTGATCTTTATGATCAGGGGAACCTCACATAAAATTTGAAGTCAATTGGAAATGTTTAACCCTATTAAATTGATCAATTAAGCCACATAATCAAAATTAAATTTTAAAAATTCATAACTCCAAAAATACATTTCAAAAATTGACCAAATTAATTTTGGGACTTTTCTGATATCAGAGGAGTCAAAGAAAAATAAAATTGGAAATTTCTAAAAATTTTCATTTTAAGTATATTTTAATATTTTTAATAAATAAAAAATAATAAAAATCACAAAAATAATAAAAATCATAAAAATTTAATATTTGGTCCCTTAATCACTTAGGAACTAATCAAATATTTTTCCTAAGTCTCTAGGTTAAGATATTTAATTTCAAAGCCTTAAAACAATTTTTGAATAAAAAAAAATGTATTTTCTAGCCTTCCCACTAAATTAATTCTAATAAATCAAAGAAAAATTATAAAAATATAAAATTTATTTCTATGAACTTCTTGAGGTCAGAGAGATTTAAGCAAAATATAAAATCCATTTTTCAACTTTTAATTTATTTTATAATTAATTAACACTCCAAAACTTAAAATACTTATAATAAATAAAATATAATTAAAAAAACCCAAAATTAGTCCAAGTGGTCCTCTAGTCATTAGGAACATCCCATAATTTTCTTAAGGATAGAAACTTTACCTTGGTCATGTTGGTGAATTTTCTTTGAAAACCCCTATTTTCCATTAAAAATAATTATATAAATAAATTAAATTTAGAAAAATCACATTTTCTCCTCTAATGTCTTAATTGACATGTGGGTGAAGTGGTATAAAAATTTTAAGTTCTATTAAGCTTAATTTAATGAGCTATAAAATAAATAGGCTCAAAGGGGCATAAAGGTAATTAAAAGATTTAACCCATAATTAAAACTTTAGGTTTAATCAAAATGGGGGTAAAATATCTGATTTTAATTTTTCTTAGATAATTGAATCTTTGGGAAATCAAAGGGTAGGAACCCATTAATCACTTTAATAAACCAAAAATGAAACTTTAATTAATTAAATAATTAAAATTTTGGAAGATTAATTAAAATTGGATTATTAAAATGGGGATATAATTTAAGAGGACACTGATTCTTTAATTTAAAAATCCCTAAATAAATCACTTAATAATATTTAACTCTTAAACTTAAGAAGATAAGTGGAATTAATAATTAAATGATTAATAGTAAATAATTCTTAATTTAATTAAAACCTACATCATTAAATAATTTAATAATTGATTAAAGCCTAAAATGTTAAATAATTAAAACTATAATTAAAATATTTGAAACTAATTTAAAATCATTTCAAAACAAACTTAAATCAAATTTGCAAATTTTAAATAATTTTAAGACAACTTACCTTAAAACATAATGTAAAAATTAAATTAATTAATATAATTAATCCAAATTAAATCATCAAAATTTAATAAATAATTTAACACCTCTTTTGACCTAAGTTAATCTAAAAATTAAATTAACATAAAATATTGATATCATTTATAAAAGGTTTAACTTAAATGAATCAAACTCCATTCCAAACTTAGAATCATTGATTAAAATTTCATAATTAAATCACATTAAAGTAAATCATCAACTTTAACATCAAATCATTAAAATCTTTAACAATTTAACTTGCCCCTGAAAGCTTTAAATTATTATAACTATTAAATGAAGTGTTAAGTGAAATGTCACTTCACTCATAGGATAATCAAACATCCTAGTTCACTGAGCAAGGGAAGAAAACTTAACTAAACCCTTGGATGATTAATTCACCTGTGTAATTAAATTCACTTGGACTCAAAACTGTCTCAGAGGTATTGAAAAGATGTTTAGGATTTGTTCTAAGCACCTCCTCAATACGATTTTAAAGAAAAATTGAACTTAATTGTTCTTTGGTGAAGAAAATCATCCTTAACGAAAATCAAGAACCTAGACGTCATAGGAAATGACTAGCTATAGGATTAGGATTCTGGTAGACAACAAAAACCCTTCCTTTAGTCTTTACCAAGGTACTTGTTGAAATATTTAAATGCTTTAATATGTGTTTTAAAGTGTAGCTTGGAATGACGGGAAGACCCTCCAGGTACGCTTTTATGTTATTACAATTTACTTCATCACATTTTCTTTACCTACACTGCGCTTTACTTTTCTTGCATGTTAAACAAGACTGTTGCATGAAAACCAAAACCATTAGGATAGTCCCTGAATTGAAACCAAACTAAATTAAAAGTCAGTACAAGATAAAATCCACCGCCACAACATTCAAAATATAAAACAACTCAAAATTTAATCACAAACAGAACAATAAAACTACAACTTTAACTATATTAAAACGTCTTGTTGGATGATCGGGAATACCTCAGATGATGTAACCTACATTTTGCTAACGGAATTTCCCACGGCCTAAATGAAAGTGTGAAACTCATTCAGTTGAGTTTAGCAAATTCATCTGGACTAAGTGAATCCGATAAAAATAACGATGTCGGAAGGATGGAACCGTGGGATCTTAACCGGTGTTGTTATAATCAACTTTAAGATTTCCCTAATAAAACATTAAAGACATTTGGATTTTAAGATTTTTCTAAACCAAAACACTTATCTCATCCTTTGATTTATAACTTCTAAAACTAAACCTTTGCAACAACAAGGAGCTTGGAGCACAGTGGGCAGCGCGGCCATCTTCGTCAGGAAAACCTGAGTCTACTTCAGCAAAACCTTTCTTAGAATTAAATAACCAAGCCATAGGATTTCGAGGTAGTTTGCCTAGTGCAACATAAATCCTCAACTTTTCGTTAGGCATTTGCATGATCATGTTATACAAATTAAGCCCTAACCGGTCTTAGGACTCCGATGTAGTTGTTCGGTACGACATAAACCCTCACATCTTCGAGGCTACTTGTGTGATTATATCATACAAGCATAAGTCCTAATTAATTAAAATTGGCGAGATTGAAACATTAAATAAACTCCCAAATCGAAGCCAAACAATAGGATAGTTTGGGAAGTTGCCAAGATTCTTCTTGGATCTCCAGCTTCTCCTACCTCTCTTCCATTGGACTCCAAAATAAACTGTTCCAAATTTGAGCTAACCCCTTTTGAAATTCCAAAAATCAATCCTTTCAAAAACCTTAAACTTTGAAATTCTTGAGAGCAAAACCACTGATCATTATCGAAAGTTTTCTTAAATGATTCCCGTCATTTAAGATGTAATTAACTATAGGGGCTTACCCTTATAGGGAACTTTAAGAACCCAGCTAATATAAACCCTGCTTGATTCCTTTATATTAAGCAGGGGAACTTGTCGGCTTTTAAAATTGGTTCACAGACCAAATGGATGTCACAAATCTTCTAGTTTATTTAATCGAGTCCCATCATCAAGCTGTGTGTCTATTCTTCGAGATAGATACACGGTTTGTGATGTGGTGCTCGTTTATATAAACTATTTGGGATGTGAGATTGGTTTGATTTTATATCTTAAAATTTTCAAACTTAAAATTATTTTTAAAATCAAATGCTATTTTCTAAATTATATGTACATTTAAATTAAATTTAAAATTTAAAACTTTGCTGACAATTTCTGTTTGGCGACCCCTTTTCAAAATATCACACAACCTAAAAATATGCCGACAATCAAGTTTACATGTAAATTAAGAACAAAGTAAAATCATCATAATATATTCTCACTCTGCTCAATACTATATCCTACATATGAATACTAATTCATTGTAAGAGGACAGAGTAAATAAAAGTACTCAATACATATGGAGAAACAATAAGAACTTTTCATTGAATAAGTCTTTGAAACCATACAAACAAACTACTAAATTCAAATCAAAATACAATGAAAATACTTATCCTTGATGAAAATTAAACTTCCCTTATATAGAAAAAGTAATCTCCTTGCATTCCTCTCCAAGAACAAAGTGAAAAGAGAAGAAGAAATTCTCATACTCTCTCTTTCTCTCTCACCTTGTCGCCCCACTTGGGGCTCACGCCCAAGTGATCTTCTTTTCCTCCAAGTCTTCTTATCTTCTAATCCCTCAAAATCTTCTTCCTCTCAAGAGTCAAGAGATTTCAAGAGAGTTCTTAAATATCTCAAATCCATATTTATAATATCCCAAGAGATGCTTAAGTGCCTCTTCAAAATAGTCCAGGTTCAATGAATCTTCTAAAGGGTGTCTCAAGTGTCTCTTCAATCCAAAAGACACATCTCTTTAATAATAACTCCTCATAACCGCCCCCATCTCTTCTAAAAAGTCCATTTTTTTCATTTCTAATGAATGCCCATAGAAATAAGCTTCGCAACGCATCAAAAATCGTCAAAATCTGAGTTCTATTGAAGAAATTACGTCCAAAACCGTCACTGGAGCCTAAGCGCTGTCGGGAGTGTCTGGCGACTAAGCGCCAAATTTGGTGCTTAAGCGCCAGACATAGTACATAATGTCCAATTCAACCCGTTTTAGCCCGGTATGCTCTAGTTTAACCTGTTTTGCTCTTGTATGCTCTGTTTTGGTTCCTTTTTTGAATTCTTCAATTTTATGCACCTGCAACCAAAAACACATGAAAACATACCTTTAAAGTACAATATTATTATAAAATATGGCATAAAAAGTTGTATATATTTAGGTGTATCAGTGGCAACCACCATTAACAAAATATTCTCTTTAGAGTTGGTTTTATGTCTGACGAGATGATTAATTTGTTCAAGTGGTTATTCAAAATATGTGTTCATATAATGGATGACAACCATCTAATAAAAATCTTTACTTATTATCGGCACTGAAAAAGTTCATGTGAGTTTTGGTTGGGGTTGCCTACTAGAAGCTGTCAGCCGCCGGAATCAAAATCCCGCTGCACGCTTCAGAAGAACAGTTTTAATTTAATTATAAATTTAGTTTATAAAAATATGTAGTCAAACTGATCTCATATTTTCTGAAGTTCAGATGAAAGAGCAATATACCTCAAACCTTATATATATCCCGAAGAATAAACACAAAATTTGAGGATGAGGCTCGATCAAATAAACTAAAGAAGTAAATGACATCCGTTTGGTCTGCAAAACCATTTTATTTGCCGATAAGTTCTCCTATTTAATACGAAGAATTAAATAGGGTTTATATTAAGCTGGGTTAGGAAAAGATTCCTATAAGGGCAAGCTCCTATAGTTAATTACATCTTAAGATAATTGGGCTCACCTAAGAAAACTTTTGATACAAATCAGCAAATATATTCTTACGACTTCAAAATACTAAGGTTCTTCTCAACGAAATGTGATTATCAGAATCCAATAGGTGAGTGGTGTCAAGTTTTGAGAAAGAGTTATTGTAGAATCCAAAAGGGGAAGGACTAGGAGAAGGCACAGATCCGAGAAGATTCTCCGTGACTTCCCAAGCTATCCTATTGGTTGGCTAAATTTAAGGAAATATTTAATTTATGATTTATCCTGCTAATTTTAATTAAGTAGGACTTACATTCACTTGACGTCGATAATGTTAATAGCCTGAAAGATGTCAGGATTTATGTTGTATCAGAATGACAACCTCGAAAACCTAGACAAGTTAGGGTTTATACTGCAACAGGTGCAAAAGGCCTAAAAGATGAGGTGAGGGTTTATGCTGCACTAAGCAACTACCTCGAGACCCTAATATTTGTTGTTTATTACTAAGGAAAGAAGGTTGTTGTTGTAGACTCATTGTTTGATCTCTCGAACATGTCCTTCCACATCCTCGATCATGCTACCCTCGGTGTGTTGCCTCAAGCTCCTTGTTGTTGTTGCAGAAGTTTTAGTTTTACAGGTGGCAAATGTAGGGGGGTGAGAGAAGTAGATTGTTTTAGAATGTTGAAAACTGAGGTGGCTTAGTGTTTTATTTAAACAAATGTTACAGTGGATTATAACGCCACCAGTTAGGACCCCAGGGCTCCCTCGTGCCGGTTACATTATTTCATCGGATTACGTTAGTTCAGAAAAATTTACTAAATCCAACTTAATGAATTTCATACTTTCATTCAGACTGTGGGAGACCTTATCAACAACACGTAGTTTGCGTCGTCCAAGGAACTCCCGTTCATCCGAAGGGGTGATTTAATTTAGTTGAAGTTGCAATTTTTTTTATTTGTGATTAAATCTTGAGTTGTCTTATATTTTGAAATTTTGTGAAGTGATTTATTTCATCCCAAGCAGTTATATTCATAGTAATGTAAAGTACTAAAAAGTAAAGCAGGAAACCGTCCCAACCAGGTATGTGTACTGAAAAGTAAAGTGGGAAAACTGAAACAAGCAGGTATGTATGAAGTAATGTAAGTTAGGCAAACTGAAAGAAGCAAGTATATATGTACTAAAAAGGAAAATAAGAAAGTCAAGCATACGTACTAAAAGTAGAGCACAAAAGCCTAACAAATAGGCATGTGTATGTGAACAGTGTATGTCAAAAGAGGCCAAGTGTAAAACACAGGCAGTAGACAAAAAGGGAATCTCAAGAGAAACCAAAAGTTCGAAAGAGGTAACGTCTCGTAGGAAATCTAGGAAAAAAAATCTGTAAAGAAAACCCGTAGAAAACAAATATATAAAGAAAATGCGTAGTAAATCCAAAGAATGCAATGTAGGAAAAACCACAGAAAATAAAGGACTACAAGTCCAAGAGGACCGTAAGCGCGATGGCGCAGAGAACTCAAAGAGGTAACTCAAAGCTGTGTTGTAAGCCATGGGGGAACTACTAGACCCACTTTCTGCAGAAGGCAGCCCTAACCCGACTCGATTAGCCAACCATGGACCTTTATAAATTTTCATGCATATCAGTTTGGATTTGCATGCAGGTAAAAAGCTGTAGGTAAGTAGGCCGTTTTATGGTGGAGATAATTTTTTATTTTTTTTTAAATATGTATGAGTATTTTTTGTAAAGTAATTTGATCCACAGGTTGACTATCCTAATCGAACTAGGACTGCTAACATCTTTAGACCGCCGGTGGTAGAAACCCCAAGAACGGGTGAATACTATCGGCAATTTCCTTTATGTACCCTCTCCAGGGTCTCTGAGTCAGAAGATACTATTCTGTGATTTTCTCGGGTCGGTTCTCTATTACAATTCTATCATTGTCCTCTCTCAACCACCGCACTTACAACCTTGCTTGATGGCCCCACATATAGCGGAAAGCTATACATGTGCACTTATGTGTCCTACATGAGCACGTGAATCGAGCCAAGAAACAAGGTGAAAAACAAAGGACAAGAGGTCAAGGAAAAGAAAGAGGAGAAAATAATCCACCTAACATGATATCGAAAAGGAGGGTGAGTTATTTTCTCAACATCAAAGTAAACAGAAAACATGCTAAAGTAACTAATCTGCTCCCAACATGGTGCAGAGAGGTGACGGTGGGACAAGCGAAGAAAATAAGCTAAACCCCTCCAACGTGGTGCAAGGGGTAGCTGCAAAGAGTCAATCCTCTCCAACATGGTGCAAGAGGTTATCATGTAAAGCATGTAGAGTAAAAGGGTCAAACCCCTGCAACATGGTGCTAAGGATTATCATGTAGTGGGTGCGAAGAAGCAAAGTAAAGTAGTGAAGTAATGTGAGGGAATGTGAAGGGTGTAGTGGTGTGGCAAGGTAGTGTAAGATGTAAGGCAGTGTGACATTTAAAGGGTAATCTAGTGATGTAATGAAGTAGTGTGACATGTGTAGGGTAATGTGGCATGTGAGGTAGGAGGTAATGTAGTATATAAGGTGAGAGGTAATGTAGTACGTAAGGTAATGTAGTGTGTAAGACGTGGGGTAACGTGGTGTGTAAAGTAATAATGTAGGATGTGTGGTGATGTGAGGAAGTAAGGTAATGTGATGTGTAAGATGTGGGGTAACGTGGCGTAGGAAATGTAGGAAGTGAAAAAAAACCCCCCATCATGGTGCGGGGGATAACTATAAAGTATGTGGAGTAAAATGGTTGAGATTTGTGAAATCAAAACCAAAAGCTAGGAATGCAAGGGGGCAACATGCCCAAAAAGGGATAGAAAAATCGAATCCGAACAAGAAAAATCCGACAGCATAACGACATAAAACTTCAATTTTCCACTCCTACAATTTGCAATCCAAGAAGTATGCAAGCTTATATATAGCAACATCCAACATTTTCAGTTATTTCCCAAGCATTTGAAGTAAGTAAAGGAGTGTAAAGAGAGAGGCATCCCTCATTAACATGTAAGACTTAAGAGCATCCAAACATAAGCAAGTAGAAGAGTGTAAAAAAAAGCTTCTCTCATTAACATGTAAGATTTAAGGCACCCAAGCATAAGCATGTAAATTTAAGACAAGCCAAGCATAAATTACATCTCCAAAACTCTCTCTTTTTGAGGTGGTAAGCATGCCGCCTCTTCTCCTCTCTTTTGTTTACTTTAAGGCAACTCAAATGATATTTGCCAATGCATATTTCAAGTAAGGACAGCAAGATGATATTTAAAATCAACTCACAACATAACTATCCATGCAATTTGCAACACGGGATGAGCATAGGAAAAATTACAACCAAGCTATGTCAAGCCAAGCCATGTAGATTTTGTGTAGGGGTAGCAAGTAAGTGATTTAAAACAACCCAAAATAAATGCAACTATGCAGATTTGCACATGGGGATAACATAGGGATGCTCCAAACTCATCCAACGTAAGTGTATGGGTGCAGATTTTTGTATCGGAGTGTCATAGGGATGGTCTAAACTCATCCAACATAAGTGTAGGAGTGCAGACTTTGCACTTAAGCAAGTGCATACTTGATGTGTATCCACCCCAAAGTAATGTATAAGTGCAGATTTTGCACTTTGGGGCATGTATATGTGATGGCATTCCTTCAAATATGTGGTGCACATAATCAAAAAGTGCCATATTTATGTAGCATGTAGGTGTTTTGTGAAAGTGAGTGAAATGTAGATGAATATGTAGAGTGCATGTGAGTTCTCATGTATGTAGCATGTAAGTGTTTTGGAATTACGTGAATGTAATGTAAATGTGAAGCATGTCGGTAACATGTAGGAACATTGAAATTAGGTGAAATGTAATGTAAATGTGAAGTTTCATTCATGTAACATGTAGGAACTTATGTGAAAAAGAGAGTTTTAGATTCGTACAAGTAAAACATGATTTTTGTGCATGAAATGAAGTGAAATATGCATGAAATTATAGCTTGGGTGTTGTATACCCAAATACTTGATGAAATAAGTGAAGAACAAGTGCATTCATGTCCAAATCTTGATGTTATGAAAGTGCTAACTTTCCAATCCGAAAATTGTAAAAATTTTCACCAAACCATCTTATATGAGATAGCCAAACACCAAGCAACAAATGAGCATATGGTGAAGTAGGAAACATGTGTAATTGAAGCTTAAGTGATGTATATGTGAACACATGTTAAAATAGATGAAAAATAAGTGTATATGTCTCAAAATTTGATGTTTCATGGGTGAACATATTTAAATCCAAAAATTACAAATATTTCACCAAATCATTTCTATGTGTATTCCAACCAATGCAAAATATCATAGAAGCATGGGATGAGTGAATAAGAGAGTGAAATACCAACTTTGATGTTGTGTAAATGAATATGTGTTGGAATAAATGAAGAACAAGCGCACATGTGCTCAAATTTGAGAGCTCCATGTGTGAACCTCTCTAAATCCGAAAATTGCACAAATTTTATGAAGTGTTTCACAAAGTGTACTCATAAGTGCAAGGCACTATTGAATCCCTACAATTTCATGTAACAAGTGTAAATAGAAAAGTAACAAATTTACATAAGGCACAATGGGGCAAATGACTTTCAGGTCGCATGTAACTTATAAAACTTTCTACCATGAAGGCACCATAAGAAACAAATACCAAGTGTGTGAAACCTTCACATCTTTGCCAACAAAAATATCACTTTATGCATGTGTCAAGGTGAAATATGTATGAGAAAATAAATCCTAGATGTTATGTATGCAAAAGACTAGTAAAATAAGCAAAAAGGGGCACTTATACCTTCCTAGTTTAGGTGCCAAATGTGGTGTTACCTTGGAATCCGAAAATTGCATGAAATAAACAAGTATTTTCATGCTTCCAAAATGTAAAGCCATAAAGCTAAAATGTCCCAAATAGCAAAAGGAAAGCATGTGTTCTCTTCTAAACAAGGTGTATTAAGCCTTAAGCATTTACCAACATGTACAAGATATCATCAAACTTTCAAATAGCAAAAGCTATACTTAGGAAATCCCAAGCATTTTAATCATGTAAAACACCTTTAAAACCTAAGCATAAGCCTAAAACTTGCCATGGATAAAGGGCTTTAAAGCCACCATAAGTTTCAAGAAATATAGCATGTGAAAGTGGCTCCCAACATGAGGAAAATTTTCAAGACTTAGCATGTAAAGAAAAGATTTTAACATATGTAAAATTTCTAGCTTTAGTGTATGAAGAAAGGCTCTAACATAAACAAACATTCTAACCTTTAGTATGTAAAGAAAGCTTCCACCACATGTAAGCTTTCCTAGACTTTAACATGTAAAGGAGTGTCCAACCTAAGCATGAATTTGAGATTCTAACATGTAAAAATAACTTTCATGCTCAAACATAAGGCCTACAAATTTGTCATGTGAAAATGGCCTTCAACATAGGCATGAATATCAACATTTCAAGCATGTGAAAATGGCTCCAATCCAAGCTTTGATAACCATGTAACTTTCTAACCAAAGGCAACAACTAAGTAAACCATATGGGGTGCAATTTCACCCCAATGACTAAAGCAAGCCATTCAAGCCCAAGCGAGATGCAAGTAGGTGAAAGTACAAAGCCTAAATAAAGAATAATCAAAATCCTTACCTATGCTTTTGATCAAAGTAAAAAATGGCAGCACCTCCCCCTCTTCTTGCAAAATTCGGCCAACCTCAAAACAAGAAGAAAAAGGGCTATTTTATAGCCAAGGGAGAAGGAAGAAGAAGCGTGAAACTTAGCCATGGCTAATACCCATTGGTAGGAAGTAGATGCAGCCCTTTACCCATCTTTGAGATGATGGAGGTGAAAGAAAGCTACAGAGAAGTGACAAAGCACAAGAGAAGTGATAAGGGGTTGCTATAAATGTGATTTGGAGCCAGAAGATTCCCCCATGGCGGAGATTACATGGAGGAGGAGGAGGTCACACCTCCTTGGCGCAAAAGTGGAGGAGGATCGGCCAAGGCATCGCCCGAGGAGGAGGAGGGCTAGGACAAAATTGCGAAACCAAGAGGAGGGGGCTCGGCCAGGCTAATTCACGAAAATAGGGAGCAAGCGTCGGCTAGGGTTCGGCCAGGCATGTGTTAGGCGTGGATTTGAGTTGGGTGTGGCGTGGGCTTGATTTCAAGTGCCGAAATGTGAATATAAATTAAAATCACGCCGATTTTCATGAATTTTTCACTTCCACGAAAATATAGTAAATTATATGTCAATTCTTACTAATTTCGTCGTTCTAAACGCGTTGGCGGTGTCTGTTTTGTGATCCGGGGCCATTTGAGCAAGTTTTGTCATCGAGTATGTTAAAAAGTGTCGAATTTGATCCGTCTCGAAATTTTGGCTTGCTGCCGCCAATTTTAAAATTTAAATATCGATATCGTGGAAATGGATGTGAAATGTCGAGATATTTAGTAAAATTTTGGGAATTTTGGGTTCACAGGGGTATTTTGGTCATTTCGGGGAAATTTTGGGAAAATGTCCAAAATGCTAAATTAATGGCAGAGGGCAGTGTAAAATGAAATTTGGAATTGAATGACAGTGTCCGGGAGCATTTCTGAACACTGTGGAGGGTTTTGTGGGGCCCAAAATTTCATTTATGTAGTGACTATTTAAGCCGCGAGGTGTCCACCGGTAGCTCAAAAGTGTGACATGTTTACAATCAAACTTCTTAGTTTGACGACAGGAACACTCAAGAGCAATTTTTGGTAATCCCGGGTGACTGGAATTTTGGGTTATGGGCCCCTTTTCAGGGGCAATTCGGTAATTTCGGGGTAAAAATTGAAATTTTGGGAAACGTGAGGTATTGTCAGACCACAAAGAATGGAATCATTCTGGATGGCCTATGGGCTAAGGAAAGTCTCCTTGGGTCCTCTATGTGGTGATTTTAGCACTTTTGGCCATAGGCTTAAGGCTAGTGGGACCACTCACATGAGTTTCCAAAGGGTCAGAAGATCAAAGTGAAATGTATTTGATTTAGGATGTGAGTGTAGAATGTAATGTGTAAATGTGAATGTCAGTGTGTGACACAGACTCTCCGAGGGCTAATCCTAAGGCTTAGTCACTTATAGGGATTTTACTTAGACTTGCTTATGCTTGGTCTCTTCCTCCCAAAGCTGGAGGTTAGGCCTTAAGCATATGAAAACTCCCAGTGAAGTAAGAAAAGTTTGAATTTCTATTGGGAGGGTTCCATTGCTATTCTTCTAAGAAAAGTCACTAGGAAGTCCTATGGCTAGATCCTAGGCAATCTATAGAGAAACTAGACTTCAACCAAAAGGGAGGTCAACACTTATAGGATCAAACAATGTCTAGAGCTAAAAAAAATTCTCTGCCGCATACATGGCATAGATTATGTTAAAGACATATCTACAAGAAATTTTCTTCGAAAGTTTATTGTGGTAAATACATGAGCAAATATGACTCTGAAGAGGAGTTCGAACAAATTTTGGTTGTCATGATTGAGAAAGAAAATCTATACGACAATGTTTGGTTAAATGAGAAAGAAAATGTGGTTAAAAGCCTTTAATAAATAATTATTTAGAATCAATATTAGCAAAACAAATAATATTTTTTATTGTATATCCGAGCCAACAAGCTATATTACTGATTATTTTATGGGTCTTAAAAAGTGTCATGAAAATATGGGGACATAATGAGAAGGATGAGGATTTCAAATGTGCTTAATCTATAATTACGTCCATTGTTAAAAGCAGTCCAGTGTTGAGGTAGACACTTAATTTTATTCGAAGAAGTTCTACCCAATGTTTGAGGAAGAGTTATTACATGGGTTATGTGGTCATGTTGTGGAATACTTTGTAAATAGTGATTCAAAATTTTACATTAAAATTTTAGTTGATTAGGGGATAAACAAATCTTAGATTGTTAAATTTGACAAGTCTAATTATAAAATTATGTGTAGTTGCAAAAAATTGAAATGATGGGGTTTTTGTATGCTTACTCTCTACAAGTTCTCAGCTTGGCAATATAAAAAGATTTATGATAAATATTTCTTATTGTGATGGTCTATTGAAACAAAAAGAGACATCTATAAAAGTTATGGATATGGATATCTAAAAGTGGCACAAATGTGAAATGGTTATTCAAGTTGCATCATATTTTGTAACCACTTCCAAAAGTTTGCATATTGAATCGACACCAAAGAACAAAGAAATGAAGTAGCTAAGCTATGCATGTTGGAACCATTGCAAAAATTTATTAGTCAATGTTGAAGACATATAAAGTAGGAGTGCACCTTAGTCAATGCAAAGACCGAACAAAAAAATCAATCAATGAAGAATATAATTTGAATGACCCAGAGAAGATGCAGTCAATTATAATATTTAATTCCAGATTAAAAGGTTATAAAGAGAAAAATTACATAGTAAAAATATAATAGTTTTGTATTTAAAATAAATTTTATTATATGTAAAAGTTCTTGTAACATAAACCATGTTATACAAAAAAGTACAAAGAAGCTTGATCAGGCCAAGAACAAGCCCCATGCGATGCAAATTTGTTTGTAATGTCAGATTCTTTCATTCGGGTATATAATAGAAAATTGAACATCGTTAGAATTTTTTATTGGTATATTTTACTAAACATGCACTCTTGATTATCCAAAATTGAAGGAATTGTTTATACCGCAACCCACTAAAACATATATCAGCTGCTTATGGATTCCATACGTAAGATATATAGATATAATTCCTCACAGAATCTTTAAGTATATAATTTTGTTCATGAATTTGTGTAAGAAATTCTTATAAATTTGGAAAACAATTATTTTAAGAGATTTTGAAATATTTAATTAAAAATTGGAGATAAATAATTAATCAATACCGATCGTACTGCGGCATTATTCCACAATTTTGGGCTGGTTTTATAGTGGTGTTATTTGGTTTGTTATTCCACTGTTGTTGTGGCATTATTGAGTTATTTTGGTGGTTATTGCTGAATTATTTGTGTTATTGTCTTTTTTCCTGTGTTATTGTGCAATCCAACCTCAATAAAGCTGAATATTATAGCTCCAATATAACCTAAATAATACCACATTAGCACCATAATAACATAACAATCACACCTATGTAATACCACCATATGACCATAACAACGATTATTTTGGTTATTGTCGTGTTATTGGAGTAAGGTGTTTTTGTGGTGTTATTAGAGTGTTTATTCTGGTTATATTTTGGCAGTTGATCCATGAAAAAAATACCTATTTTTATGCCTTGATTTTTATCAATTTCTAAGGATATTATGCTTTAATGAAAGGTATTTTTGTGTTTTTAGATGTAGGTGATGTAAAAAGGTCCAAAAAAGGAAAAAGGTTGAAAAAGGAGCAAAAAGGAGCAAAAATGGAGCAAAATATAAGAATTATAAAAATATGGCCTGGCGCCTAGGCGCCGTGGTCGGCGCCTACGCGCCGTACTCGATACGTAAACTGTCAAGTTTTTTAGGACGTTTGGACAGTTATTTTGACGGAGTGAGTGGTTATTGGACATTCTAGAAGACTGGTAGTTGTTCCTTGATAATAGGACATGTGATACATTGCATTTGGACGCTCCAAAATGGTTTTAATAGTGAAGAGGTGCGAGCCAAAGCGAAGAGGTGCGAAGAACTCGACGAGGTGTCCGGCGCCTAGGCGCCAGACAGACCTTCTAGAAGATTCATTGAATGTGGACATGTTTTGAAGAGGTGCCTCAAGGCAACCCTTGAAGCCTATAAATAGGAGTCCACTCCTTCAGAAAAACGTGCCCCCATTGTATCCCCTATCTCTTAGCCACTTTAGGATCTCTCATCCTTAGAGAGAGAAATAGAAAGAGAATTTTAGGGACACTTTTATTTAGTTTAGTATGTTTATTTTCAAGTTGTTGCATCTGGAGTTCATTACACTGTGGAGTCAGTAGGAATCAGAAGATCTGTAGAAGGAATATTTGAGATAAGTATTTTATTTTTGATTCAAAGTTTATTTTTTATGTTTTGTTGTTTATATTCAATATGCTCTGAGTAGTTAGTTTACTTTCTTCCTTCAATTATGAAAAGATACATAAGATAATATAAAATTAGATGGAGAATTGAAAATCAAAATATTTTAAAAACATTGTGATGATATTAATACATGATCTTACTTTACTTTTTAAATTGGCCATTTAAATTGTTAAAACCTGTTGAAGAGGTTTGAGACCTAGAAGGAGAAGAACTCTTAACTTGTAGATGTCACATGAATCCCTGGGTAGTCGAAGCCCATGCGAGGGCTATTCAAGGTGAAGTGCAAATAAAAAGGAAGATAAGATTTAAAGGGCGTAGAATTGATAAGTTTTTAGAGTGACAAACTAAATTCTTATAATTTGATTTATAGATAAGGAAAGGGTCACTAGTAGGGCCGACCATAGCCACCCTCGGACATTTAGTAGTGTGAGCTCTAGATTAACTCATTCTACAAACAATACATCCGGACTCGATCCGTAGATTACCCAATGTTCTTTGCGCCTGGATCAAAGGGTAAAAAATAGGAATGCTTCTATTTGGCACAATACCATAAAATAGATTCTCCAACGAATATTAAATCATCTTAAAAATCTTGGATTAATTGAAAGGAAGAAAGTTGTTTGTTTTATATTATTTTCATAAAATCATATTCTTATTATTGTTTTCTTTATCTGCATCTAGTAAATTAAAAGTAATTTGTAGTTAGATTAAAATACAAAAAGATTTTGAAATAAAATATTTAAAAATTTATTATCATTTTTCCCCGTGGGATCGATACTGGGGTCTTTGTTTCAAAGCCCTTTATTACTTGAAACGATAAGTATACTTGCGTAGTACCCAAAAAGTATATAAAATATTTTCCTTTAAAATTATATTTTGCTATATAAACATATATTTAAAAAGTATTAATCACTCACGGCCTAGCATTTAGTAGCAATCAAGTTTTATTTAATGCTATTGCAGTAAATTAAAATTTGGTACACATCTATATAGCAAGTTATTCCGGGTCAAGTGTTTCGCGCCTTTGCCATAAATTAAATTTTCTAGCAGTGGTAACAAATTCTTGTATTTGGAAATACAAAAATCGGGTCAAGTTTTTGGCACTGTTGTCGGGGAAAATCGAAGGTACAATTTATAGATTTTTAAATATTATATTTCCAAAAAACATAAAAAAATATAATAATATAAAAATAAAAATAAAAAAATAAAAAAAAATATTTTATTCCTTGCTTTATTTGTTTTATGCATAGTTTTGGTTCTGAAGGATTAATACCTTTAGATTCTGAACTAGAAAGAACAATTAGAAAAATTAAAAAGGGAAAACAAATTAAAAAATATCAAGAAATGGCTACTTTACAAAATCCAATTGAACTTAATGATCAAAATGTTTATAAACCATTAAGGGATTATGCTAACCCTACAACTGATGAACTTCATAGTACTATTCAAATACCCACTGTAGATGCTAATTCCTTTGAACTTAAACCGTCTATTATTCAAATAGTGCAAAACAATCAATTTGGTGGAACAACAAATGAGGATCCAAATTTACACTTTGTTAGTTTTTTAGAACTTTGTGCTACCTTTAAATATAAAAATATTTTTGATGATGCTATTAGACTTAGACTCTTTCCTTTTTCCTTAAGAGATAAAGCAAAGATGTAGTTAAACTCATTAGCAACTGGTTCTATTAAAACATGGGCTGAAATGGCACAAAAATTCCTTGCTAAATATTTTCCTCCTTCTAAAACTACAAAATTAAGAAATGATATTACTTCGTTTAGTCAATTTGACGGGGAGACAATATATGAAACTTGGGAAAGATTTAAAGAACTATTAAGAAAATGTCCTCATCATGATTTACCTGATTGGTTAATTATTCAAACATTTTACAATGGATTAATTGGATCTTTAAAATCAATTATTGATGTTGCTGCTGGAGGTTCTTTAATGTCTAAATCATTTGAAGAAGCTTACACTTAAATGGCTAATAACAATTTTCAATGGCCTTTCGAAAGGATTAATCCTAAATAGATGGAAAGTATTCACGATAATGAAGCCTTTTCTATCCTAGCTTCACAAGTAGCAGCAATGTCTAAAAAATTAGATAATTTTGCAATTAATATTTCACATAATAACTCTGCTAATATTGAAGATTCTCAAACTATTGAAACTTTACAAGCTATTGCAAGTAAAAATAATCCTTATTCAAATTATTTTAATCCCGGGTGGAAAAATCATCCTAATTTTAACTCGGAATAATTCACAACAACAATGGGGTAATAATCAATCTCATCCCATCGGAAATCGGAATAATCAAGTTAATTCAAATTATAAGCCTCCCGGATTTAATAATCAACAGTAAAAAGTTATCAATAGAATAATTAATTTTACAAATGAATAATCAATTACAAAATCAAAATACCGCTATTCGTAATATCGAAAATCAAATGGGGCAAATTGCTACTTTAATTAATAACGTACTCGTAGGAACACTTCCTAGTAATGTTGAAATTAATCCAAAGGAAACCGGAAAAGAACATGAACATGTTAAGGCCATGCAACTTAAGCAAGAGAAAAGAATTAAAAGAAAGAATGCGAATGAAATTGAAAAAGAGATCGAGGTCAAGAGATCGAAAAACCTAAAGAAACTCTCTCTCCTAGCCAAGATCGATCGTTATACCTATTAATGTGGAAGTTGAAAAACCACCACCACCTTTTCCTCAAAGACTTAAACAGCAGAAACTTGATCATCAATTTTCTAAGTTCTTTCGAAATTTTTAAGAAACTTACTATTAACATACCTTTTGCTGAAGCTTTGGAACAAATGCCAATTTATGCAAAATTTATGAAGGATATTTTAAGCAAGAAACGAAAATTTGAAGCTTTTGAAACTATTGCATTAAGTGAAGAATGCAGTGCAATAATTCAAAAGAAATTACCTGAAAAGCTTAAGAATCCTGGAAGTTTCACTATACCCTGTGCTATTGGAGAAAAATTTTGTGGAAAAGCTTTATGTGGTTTAGGACCAAGTATTAATCTCATGCCATTTTCTATTTTTCGAAGATTGAATTTAGGAGAGATTACTCCCACCACCGTAACCCTTTAGTTAGCTAATAGATCTATCACTTATCCTAAAGGAGTTATAGAAGTTCTCCTTGTTAAAGTGGATAAATTTATCTTCCTTGTAGATTTCATCGTACTTGATATGGAAGAAGATAAAGAGATACCTATTATTTTAGGGAGACCTTTTCTAGCTACCGGATGAGCTATGATTGATGTGCAAAAGGGAGAATTAACCATGAGAGTTAATGATCAAAAAATTAAATTCAATGTTCTTAAATCAATGAAGTACCCTGATAAAGAGAAATGTTACCAAATGGATATAATTGATTATTTAATTGAGAAACATTATCAAGAAAAATGTAAAGTCATTTCTGAAGAAAATTTTGAATTTTTAACTGATGAATATGAAGAAGTAAAAGAAGAAGAGACTCATTTTATTAAAGATAACTGGAAAACTTTAGACATAACTCAAAATGATATACTTTTACCATCAATTAAAAAAGCCCCTGAACTGGAATTAAAAATGTTACCTTCACATTTAAAATATGCGTTTCTTGGAAATTCGTTAACTTTACCTGTTATTATTTCTTTTGAACTTAGTAGAGATCAAGAAGAAAAATTACTAGGTGTGTTAAAGAATTATAAGAAAGCTTTTGGTTGGACTATTGCTGATATAAAAGGAATAAGCCCTTCCATTTGTATGCATAGAATTTTAATGGAAGAAAATTTTAAACCTACTATTGAACCGCAAAGAAGATTAAATCCTATCATGAAAGAGGTTGTTAAAAAATAAATTGTTAAGTGGTTAGATACTGGTATTATTTATCCTATTTCGGATAGTCAATGGGTAAGTCCTATTCATTGTGTTCCGAAGATAGGAGGTGCATCTGTCATTGTCAATGATAAGAATGGACTAATTCCTACAAGGCAAGTTACTGGATGGTGAATTTGTATTGATTATAGGAAATTAAATGACGCCACTAGAAAGGATCATTTTCCTTTACCTTTCTTGGATCAAATGCTCGATAAACTAGCTGGACACCCATATTTCTGTTTTCTGGATGGATATTTTGGTTAACATCAATTACTTATTGCTCCTGAGGACTAAGAGAAAACAACATTTACAAGTTCTTATGGAACCTTTGCTTTTAGAAGAATGCCTTTTGGTTTATGTAATGCACCTGCAACTTTTCAAAGATGTATGATGTCAATATTTTGTGATTTGATTGACAAAGGAATTGAAATATTCATGGATGATTTTTCAGCTTTTGGAACTTCTTTTGAATCTTGTTTAGAAAACATTTCCAAAGTTCGAAAAGATGTGAAGAAACAAACTTAGTTCTTAATCGGGAAAAATGTCAGCTCATGGTTACGGAAGGCATTATACTTGGTCACAAAGTTTCACAAAAAGGGATGGAAGTAGATCAAGCGAAAGTGAAAATTATTGTTGAATTGCAACCACCTACTATCATTATCGATGTGAGAAGTTTTCTAGGTCATGCTAGATTTTATAGAAGATATATAAAGGATTTTTCTAAAATTGCTAAACCTCTTTGTCATTTATTGGAAAAAGATGTGAAATTTGAATTTAACAAAGAATGTATTAATGCTTTTAATATTCTAAAAGAAAAACTAATAACTGCACCTATCATTGTTGCACCTAATTGGAATAAATCTTTTGAATTAATGTGTGATGCAAGTGATTTTGCAATTGGAGCTGAATTATGACAAAAATATGAGAAGGTTTTCAAAGTTGTATATTATGCTAGTAAAACTCTCACTGAAACACAAAGAAATTACACTACCACGGAGAAGGAGCTTCTAGCTATAGTATATGCCTTTGATAAATTTAGACCTTATCTTCTTGGTACTAAATGCATAGTTCATACCGATCATTCTCGCTATTAAATATCTAATATCTAAGAAGGATTCTAAACCTAGATCGATAAGATGTGTTTTACTTCAACAAGAATTTTATTTTCAAATAAGTAGATAGAAAAGGAACCGAAAACCAAATTGCCGATCATTTGTCTAGAATTAAAAATGATATTATTCTGGAAGAAAATATAAATGAGAAATTTCCCGATGAATCTTTATATGTTATTCAAGGATGCAAAACACCTTGGTATGCCGATATTGTTAACTATTTAGTTAGCAATATTTTACCTTATGAATTGGATAACAAATTTATTAAGAAATTTAAATATGATGCTAAATCTTATATTTGGGAAGATCCTCATTTATTTAAAATTGGAAGAGATTCTATAATTTGAAGATGTGTACCTTATGAGGAAACTTTTGCTATTATTCAAAAATGTCATGATTCCGATTTTGGAGGACACTTTGGCATAGATAAAACTCGCATTTAAAATTTTAAATTCTGGATTTTATTGGCCTACCTTATTTAAAGATGTGAGACATTATGTGAAAACATGTGATCAATGTCAAAGGATGGGAAATATATCTAGGAAGGATGAAATGCCTTTAAACTATATATTGGAAGTTGAAATTTTTGATATATGGGGTTTAAACTTTATGGGACCATTTATTGCATCATCTGGAAAAATTTATATTTTATTAGCAGTTGATTATGTTTCAAAGTGGATTGAAGCTTTTGCTTTACCAAATTGTGATTCCAAATGTGTTTCTAAATTCCTAAAGAAAATGATACTTTCAAGATTTGGAATGCCTAAGGTAAATATCACTGATGGTGGAAGTCATTTCAAGAATGTAAGAATTCAATCATTACTATAAAAATTTGGAATCAAACATAGAATTGAAACTGTTTATCACCCACAAATAAGTGGAATGGCTGAAGTATCAAACAGAGAAATTAAAATAATTTTAGAGAAGACTGTTAATCCTAAAAGAACTGATTGGGTTGATAGACTTGATTCTGCATTATGGGCTTATAGAACAGCTTGTAAGACACCAATCGTAATGTCACCTTACCGGTTAATTTATGGTAAACATTGTCACTTACCCGTTGAACTTGAACATAAAGCTTATTGGGCGATAAAGGAATTTAATTTTAATTTGAATGAAGCAGAAGAAAAGCGATTATTGCATTTGAATGAGATGGAAGAGATAAGAAATGAATCATAGGAAAATGTAAGGATTTTTAAAGAGAAAATGAAGATGTTACATGATAAGAAAATTTCAGGAAAAATTTTTGAGCCTGAACAAGAAGTATTACTGTTTAATTCTCGTTTAAAACTTTTTCCTGGAAAATTAAGATCTAAATGGATTGAACCCTATTTAATCGAGAAAGTATACCATTATGGAGCTGTGGATATTAAAGACCCCAAAACAGGAAAAATTTTTAAAGTAAATGGATTAAGATTAAAGCCTTATTTGGGAGATGTTAAAATGATTTATAAAGAGACTTATGAATTGAGACAACCTGATTAAAGATTTACTTAAGTCGGGCTGACGACGTTAAGCCAAACGCTTTGTGGGAGGCAACCCATAATTATCTTTTTTTTTTAGTGTTTTTATGTTTTTAATGTAAGGTTATGCCTCGATCTTAACTAATTTTATATTACTTTAGAAAAATTTGATGCTTATAAGTCTTTGTTGACTTAGGCTGAAAATTATTTTGAAGTATGTAAGATTTAGAAATTGGATCACTCTATTCTAAATATGAGTAAAAAGGAGATCAAGTTAACCTTCATTATGATTACTTACAATTTGTATTATTGAGTCTAGATTACTCTTACCAGTATAATTTACCTATCTTGGAGAACGAAACTTTGAAATTTGACGATTAGGCGAAACGGAGTTGAACATAGTTCCGGCGCCTAGGCACCAAGATTCGGCGCCTAAGCACCCGAGTTAAACTATGTATTAATAGGTCCGGCGCCTAGGCGCCAGATTTGGCGCCTAAGCACCACAGTTTTTGGGTCGTGCAAAAACAGAAAATTTTCAGTTTTTCACACGATTTTCACCTTTAAATCAACCCATCTTCTTCCCTAACCATCAAGCAATCAAAGATACGTCCATTACACTTCATTCTTGAGAGATTTGAGAAATTTTTGAAGAAATGGAAGGAAGAAATCATGGAGAAGAGGCTAGGGACAAGGTCTCAAAGGATCCTCAACCCTACTTCAATGGTTTCATCACGGTAAGTTTAGAGAAAATTTCTAGTCGCTTGGATAAGTTTGAAGCGGAGTTTAAAAGCATTGGAGATCGTCTTCATGAGATGTTTCATCAGATTGAACATCTAGAATGGCAGAGGAAACTTCAATTTGATCATTTTGAGGCTTATCAAGATGCTCAAGTTGAAATGTATGCAAAGAACAAGTGGATTGACGAAATGACGGCTACTGATTTCCCGAGAGCATTAGTGTTCTTTCCAAGCGGAATACACAATTTCCCTTGTGAAGATTAGAGTATTCTGGTAATGAGATCGTTATTATCTGGTTTGTTGAGTCGTTGTATCGATGTAGTGAATCGATTGTAATTGTGTATTTGCTTTCATGTTCAATGTGTGTTGTTTTTGCTTAGAAATTGTTGTGTTTGATTGTGTATTAGGAACTTAAATCAAGTATGATACTTATCTAGAATATATTGAGCCAATATTGAAGATTATAAATGGAATTTAGTGAAGTTTGATTTAAACTTTTTGTTTAATTGGTGGATTTAATATTTAATTTTTAAAATTTTTGGAAAATGATTTGGAAGTTAGAAACGGAAGCCTACTCTAATGTGAGTAATTGGAAGTTGAATTTATAAATTTTGGTGGAAAATTAAATTTAAAAATAATTTTTTGTGAAAGACGAGTCTGGCGCCTAGGCGCCAGAATTCGGCGCCTAAGCGCTAGTTCGGCCTGTACCCGAAAAATTCCTTAAATACCCCCAAAAGCCATTATTGACGCCTAAGCCTTCTTCTTCCTCCATTTTTCGCGAAAATCAGCTTTTAGAATCCATTTTAAGGTCAAAAACATCAAGGATTTGGGCGCGAAACCACTCGATTTCTTCGTCTCAAGGTCAGATCTACACTTTAAACCATTTATTTTCAATTTTCACCACAGATTTCCCTAGGTTTTGCTGAGAACCGAAATTTTGAAAAAAAAAATTTTGATTTTCAGTAATTTCTTTGGATTTTTAAACTTATTTTAAGTTTTCTAAACTTAAAAAGAGTTTTAATTTTTTATTCCTAAATTTGTTCTTGTTTTCTTTCACGTTTAGATGGCTCCAAAATCTAAACGCGAGAAGGCACGAGACAACTTCGACAGCAGCAAATTTTTAACTGCGGCTGCGCATTTTTGATTTCACGAATTTGCAATGTCGAGGAAGTTCATTTCAGAACAAAGTTTCTATCATCCATGGGAGATGATTGAAAACACTATTGTTGAGCACAACTGGCAACGATTCTGTTATTTCACTGTTGTTGTTGTTATCCCTATAGTTCGAGTGTTTTATGCGAATTTTCTGGATGCCGAAGATTATGAAGTTTTTGTCAGAGGTGTCGAAGTAGGATTTACTCCTGAAAGAATTAATGTATTTTATGACCTGCCACCGACTTTAGAGTGCCACTATTCTGGATTATCTCCATCTGAGGGAGATTTGGATATGATCATTGCTTATTTGACTGATGGTTTTGGATCTTGGAAGATCAGGAACGGAAAAAGGGTAAACTTCAAATCCTCCAAGTTAAATCGTATTTCTAAAGCATGGCACTATTTTATTTCCGCAAGATTGTTACCTTCCAACCACCTGAGTGATGTGACTAGAGATCGAGCGATCTTAAACTACTGCATTCGGAAAGGAAGCCTATCGATGCCTGGCAGTATTATTTATGATTCCGTGGATTCTACCGCGACATCCAAAGACATCTATCGGATCGGGCTTCCCATCTCTCGATTTATTCATTATGTATTAGCAATGGAGTCACCGCAGATATTTCGCAGAAAAGGTCAAGACTACTAAGCCGATTGGTCGGAGAGCATTAAGCATATATGATCGTCTTCGAGGGAAGAAATCGACCGCTCCTTCTTCTTCCGCACTCACTCCGTGTAGACCTTCTACTTCCCGACCTTCTACTTCGCCGAGCCACCATCAAGTTTCGGGAGTAAATGTATGATCGGCTTATAAAGCAACGAGCAGGAGTTATTTCAAACTCACCGCAGTGGTTGATACTATTGATAGAAACTCGATCATTTATCCGACTATACCCAGAGGAAGAGTAGCTATGAAGCCGAGTATGATGAAGCCCTCGTCGCATTTCCGAAGGGCGAGCATGATGTTAGTTTCCTACTTTTCCTAGTTTCACACCATTTGTTGATCCTAAGGATGTTGAGTTTTCCTTTGGTGACGATAATGATGATGAGGCTATATCCAAGCGACTAGTAGTTGATAGATCTCTATGTTGTGCTACTTTGTTGTTAGCTTGTTTTGTTTGGTTTGTTTGTTTAGTTTGATGTTCGATGTATGTTGATTTGTTTATGTACCTGTGTGGATCGATTAGTGTTAAGATTATGTTGTTAGAATATTCTTAAGTATATTGTGTTTGAGACCGAGATTAGAGTTAATTTATGATATGTTTGTTTCGACTTACTCGTTTAGTAATTAGTAATTTTGCTCTGCATTTATTTTGTTTTAAATTTAGTATAATCATAAAAATTAGCCTGCTTACTTTTTATACTTGCTTCAATTTGATCTTTATTATTCATAAAAGCATGAGTAGAAGTAAATTTTTTTTTAAGATCGTTTTTACATACTTATAAAAATTTCCTTTTTAAAATTATGATTTGCTTTCTCTCATACTTTCAAATTTTCATAGTATACCAAAACTTAAGTTTGGGGGAAGGGAAAATACATTCAAATTTAAATTTTATTTGTCCTTAAAGAGCTAATATTTTCTTAAAATAAAAACTTTTTAACATAACTTAAGGAATGAAGAATCTAATTAAGATCACTTTTTTTTTTTGAAATTATAAACAATTTAGTGAACTTAACCAAAATTTTAATAACTTTGATTGATTTTAAGAATAGAATTATTTAACTTAAAGAAGAATAAGATTAAGGAATTTTTTTATTCATGGTAGAAATAATGGAATTTTAGAAGTATTAAGTAATCAAAAATTATCACTTGAAAAAGAAAAGATTGAAAATCTTTTTGAATTTTTATTCATGTTGTAATAATTAAGTGGAAATGTATAAGTTTTGAAAATATAAGTTAAGGATAGTGAAGTTCAAAATCATTAACAGGCTATCCAGATATAGTAATCCTTTCTATATATTAAAAAAAAAAGAGAGAGAAAAGAGAAGAGAGGAGAAGCTTAAGGAAATGCCTAATTAAAAATTGGCTTCACTTGAATTATCTTATAGAAAGAAAACTAGTTACATATTTTACATAATTTTTATGCATAAATCTTTATTTAGGAAAGGTTTTTCAAGAAGATCTTTTTCTTGTAAATAATCTATGAGATCTTAATATAATAAACTTCTATTATTTTCAAAATGGATGAAAAATTTGAAATCTTATGATTTGGTAGTTGAATATTCTTTAAATTCTTAAAATTAAACCTAGTTAGTGAAATTGGGTTAATAATTTACTAAAGACTTTATAAAATCAAAAATTATAAGGAATCTTAAATATTTTTCTTTTATTCAAAAGGTTATACATTTTATATAGTAAAAATGGTTACTTGAGGACCAATAACATTTAAGTTTGAGGGATTTTGATCCATGAAAAAAAATACCTATTTTTATGCCTTGATTTTTATCAATTTCTAAGGATATTATGCTTTAATGAAAGGTATTTTTGTGTTTTTGGATGTAGGTGGTGTAAAAAGGTCCAAAAAAGGAAAAAGGGTGAAAAAGGAGCAGAAAGGAGCAAAAATGGAGCAAAATACAAGAATTATCAAAAAATATGGCCTGGCGCCTAGGCGCCAGAAGTTGGCGCCTACGCGCCAGACTCGATACAAAACCGTCAAGTTTTCGACGACGTTCGGACGATTATTTTGATGGAGTGAGCAGCTATCGGACATTCTAGAAGACTGCAGCTGTTCCTCGATAATAGTGACATGTGATACATCGCATTCGGACGCTCCAAAACGGTTTTAATCGCGAAGAGGTGCGAAGAACCGGACGCGGTATCCGACGCCAGGCGCCGCACGTACCTTCTAGAAGATTCATTGAATGTGGACATGTTTTGAAGAGGTGCCTCAAGGCAACCCTTGAAGCCTATAAATAGGAGTCCACTCCTTCAGAAAAACGTGCCCCCTTGTATCCACTATCTCTTAGCCACTTTAGGATCTCTCATCCTTAGAGAGAGAAATAGAGAGAGAAATTTAGGGCCACTTTTATTTAGTTTAGTAAGTTTATTTTCAAGTTGTTGCATCTGGAGTTCATTACACTATGGAGTCAGTAGGAATCGAAGATCCGTAGAAGGAATATTTGAGATAAGTATTTTATTTTTGATTCAAACTTTATTTATTATGTTTTGTTGTTTATATTGAATATGCTCTGAGTAGTTAGTTTACTTTCTTCCTTCAATTATGAAAAGATAAATAAGATAATATAAAATTCGATGGAGAATTGAAAATCAAAATATTTTCAAAACATTTTGATGATTTTAATACCTGATCTTACTTTACTTTTTAAATTGGCCATTTAAATTGTTAAAACCTATTGAAGAGATTTGAGACCTAGAAGGAGAAGAACTCTAAACTTGTAGATGTCACATGAATCCTTGGGTAGTCGAAGGCCATGCCCGGGCTATTTAAGGTGAAGTGCAAATAAATAGGAAGATAAGAATTAAAGGGCGTAGAATTGATAAGTTTTTAGAGTGACAGACTAAATTCCTATAATTTGATTTATAGATAAGGAAAGGGTCACTAGTAGGGCCGACCATAGCCACCCTTGGACATCTAGTAGTGTGAGCCTAGATTAACCCAGTCTACTAACAATACATCCGGACTCGATCCGTAGATTAGCCAATGTTCTTTCGAGCTCTGGATCAAAGGGTAAAGAATAGGAATGCTTCTATTCGGCACAATACCATAAAATAGATTCTCCAACGAATATTAAATTATCTTAAAAATCTTGGATTAATTGAAAGAAAGAAAGTTGTTTGTTTTATATTGTTTTCACAAAATCATTTTCTTATTATTGTTTTCTTTATCTGCATCTAGTAAATTAAAAGTAATTTATAGTTAGATTAAAATACAAAAAAATTTTGAAATACAATATTTAAAAATTTATTACCATTTTTCCCCTTGGAATCGATACTGGGGTCTTTGTTTCAAAGCCCTTTATTACTTGAAACAATATGTATACTTGCGTAGTACCCAAAAAGTATATAAAATATTTTCCTTTAAAATTATATTTTGCTATATAAACATATATTTAAAAAGTATTAATCATTAACTGCCTAAGCATTCAAGTAGCAATCAAGTTTTATTTAATGTTATTATCGTAAATTAAAATTTGGTACACATCTATATAGCAAGTTATTCCGGGTCAAGTGTTTCGCGTCATTGCCAGAAATTAAATTTTCTAGCAGTGGTAACAAATTCTTGTATTTGGAAATACAAAAATCGGGTCAGCAGTTCGTGTTATTATCATGTTATTGAGTTGTTATTGTCGTTTTATTGGAGTGTGATGTTGTTGCGATGTTAATGGTGTTATTGTCGTGCTATTATGTTGTTATTGTCATGTTATGGAGTGAGTGTTATTACGATGTTATTTGAGTGATATTTTAGTTGTATTGCAGTATTATTGTGGTATTTATGTCGTGTTATTGGAATGAGGTGTTATTATGGTGTTATTGGAGTGGTTGTTTTGGTCGTAGTGTGGCCGTTAATTGTGTTATCTCTGTGTTATTCGACTGTTGTTGCCAAGTTATTGGTGTTATTACCGTGTGTCATGTTTTTACACTGTTATTATCATGCTATTGAAGTGAGGTATTATTGTAATGTTATTGGGGTGATATCTCAGTTGTACTGTGGTCGTTTATGGTTTTATTGGCTTCTTATTGCCCTGTTATTGTCGTTTTATTGGTGTTATTGCCGTGTTTACAGTTTTGGTGACAACGGGAAGAGATTGGCGTGGAATGTCGATATTGAGGAGTTGCCATCTAATATTAGCCTAATTTTATTCCTATAAATCCCATGAAAGATTTGAGGAATTTTAATGTTAATAGTAGAAAAGGATGTTTATGACAATCCTTACAAAAGAATATCCTAGAATAATATATCCTAGAATTTTCATATAAAGAAAATCATGGAAAACTAGAGATTTCTATCGTGGGTTCTTTTAGATCTCCTATAAGCAAGCTTCTATAGCTTAATTACATCTTAAACAATTTTTAATTGTTCAAGAAAACTTCTGATTAATATCAATCATTTGTTTTCTAAAATTTTATTTTTAAGGAGAGATGTACCCACTATCACTCCTAAATGTCATGTCATATTTATTATTTTAAAGTTTTGATTTTGTTTTTCATGTCGTTATCTTAAAAGTTTTGTTTTTGTTTTCCATGTCATTGTTTTGTTTTGTTTTGATGACTATCCTAAAAGTTTTTATTTTTTTGGAATGTCGTCCTGCAAAACAGAGTTAGCACATCCTATAACATGCAAAGAAATTCTAAACGAAACTTTTTGTCTTCACCCTGTAGAGAAAAGATTGTCATAAAATAATGTTATATTCATTGCCTTAGAATTTTGTAGGATGCTTTGATTTAACATGTCTTGGATGTCGGTTTATATCAAATTATATTGATTAATATTTAATTTTGTCGAAATATCGGATTAATTTCATTTAATATCGATATTTGTCAAATTTATATTTGAAATGTCAATTTTATGTTGGTTATGTTGATTTATGTTTGAAATATCGATTAAGTCAAATTTTGTTTGAAATATCGAATTTATGTTGATTATGTTGAATTTTTATTTAAAATATCAAATTTATGTCGATTTTGGTTTGAAATGTTGAATTTATGTCTCGACTTAAGTTTAAACTTAAATTTTGAATTCATGTCTCGTTCGAATTCGAGTCGAAAGTCAGTTAGATTAACTCGAGTTCATATCGGTCTGAACTTAAGTTAAAAGGTTGGAAGATAGATTCAATATTGATTGAACTAACTTGGGTTCATGTCTGGTTGAACCTAAGTTAAATTCAACGTTGATTAAATCTACTTAAGTTCATGTCTATCTGAACTTGAGTTAAAAAAGTTGGAAGTTAGATTCAATATTGATTGAATTAACTTGGGTTCAAGTCTGGTTGAATCTAAGGCCCTGTTTGGTTGGCTCGTTGGAGCGTGCGACACGGCGAACAGACGCGAAGTCCAGCGGAAGCGGAGGAATATGGCGCGGATTCGCGGCACTGCGACGCGAAGTCGTCTCAAAGCCGACCGCGGGATAACCCCAGCGGTCACGACTTTCGACTCCGCTTCGAAGGGCATTTTTCTCTCGCTGCCCTCGCCTTGCCTCGCCACTCTCTGGATCCTTAATCCCTAATATGCTCGTCTTCCCTCGACCGACAGCGAATCACGAATCGAAGGTAACGATCCTTCTCTCCCGAGTCCCTCTCTGCTTCTTCTTGTTCTTCTACTCCTTACTTCTTCGCCATCGTTCGCGATTCGTTACTCGAATCAATACCTAGTTTATGGCATATGGATCGACTATTTCATAGGCTTCTACCGGCATTTTTTTTTCCTCGAGAAAATTTCGAGGTGAAGAAGTAGGAATAACTCTAAAGGTTCTCGATTCTTTCGGGAGATTCGAGATTTTTCATTCATAAGCATTTACCGGGAATTCATTCATGCGAGCCGGAGATTTTTCTTTACTCGCTTTACCTTTGGAAACCTGAAAAATTTTATGTGTTATTTTCGAAAATCCGAAAATTTTGGTGCTTTACTTTGGAAATTTTTCATGTGCAATTTACAAAGATTGCAAGGCTTTGGTGCTTCATTTTTGTAAAAATCTGAAATATTACATGTGCAATTTGCAAAGATTTGAGGAGCTTTGGTGCTAAAGTGAACATTATTATATTGTTGGTTGTTGTTGGAATAGTCCTACAAATTTTTTTCACTCTACTGCTGCTACCACGTGCTTGAGAGGACTATATGTTTTGCTGTAGAATTCTATGACTTTTTTTAGATATGCAATCGTTCTCTTGATGTGTTTTCGTTTCAGATCTTGTGTAGACATATGATTTAAAAATAAAAAATTTCTAATGCTCTTAATATATATAAATATCTAAACAATATGAAACTAAAATAGTACTTTTATAGATTAAAAACTTTTAATAATTTTAAAATATGTAGATATATTATTTAGTTACATATTTTTTAAAGCTCCTAAATCTTTTATTAATTCGAACAATCTATTTAAAAAATAAAAATTTCCAAATATATATTTTATTAAAAATATGATATAATCAAGCTCGTAAATATTTTCTTATTAAATTAAATTAAGATATAATAAAAGTCGTAAATATTTTATTAATATACTTAAATAATTTCATTTATATAGTAAATTATTGCATTGAAGCAATAATTCACTATATAATCTAGATACAATAAAGCTCGTAAATATTTTATTAATATATTAAATTAAGTTATAATAAAGCATGTAAATATTTTGTTAATATACTTAAATAATTTCATCTATATAGTGAATTATCGTATCGAAACAATAATTTACTATATAATCTAGATATAATAAAGCTAGTAAATATATATTTAAAATAAAAAAATTAAAAAATATAATTTAAATTTATTAGTTTGTATATTTAAAATATTAAATTTTTTAAAAAATTTCATTTACAAATACCGTATACTATATAAATATATCAAAATTTTAAAACTAGCTTTTAATAAACAAGGGTAGCTCGTCATTTTTCGCCTCAGTACTGTTTTCCTACGCCTTCAACCAAACGTAGAAGCTGCCTTCCCCGTAGTTGCTTCCCGCAACTGCTTCCTGGCAGTAAGAACTTCACTCGTAAAGCTGGAAGTTGCAATTGAACCAAACAGTACCCTAAATTAAATTCTATGTTGATCGAATCTCATTAATTCGAGTTCATGTCCGTCTAAACTTTAAGTTAAAAAGTTAGTTTAGAATAATTTAATTAAGTTTTAAGCCTTGTTTAAATAGGACTTAAAGGTTAATCAAGTCTAATAAATTAGACTTAATTAGAATTATCGACCATCTAAGTCCTTTTTGGTAAGACTTTAAGTTTTAATTAAGTCTATTTAGCTGTAGTTTGTTGAAATATTAGACTTAATCAAGGTTTGTTGATTTAAATCTCAATTAATTAATGGTTTGATGATTTAATTAAGTCTAATATGTTAGACTTAATTAAAATTTTATGTTGAATTTAGATTTGAATTAAGTTAAGTTAAAAGTTCAATATGATTTGGTTTTAAGTTAAGGTTTGACTTAAGTTAAGTTCAAGTTAAGTTGGACCTATACTTAAAAGTTGGTTTGAGTTTAATATGGGTTGAGTCTTGAGTTAAGATTATGTTTGGGTTAGACTTAGGTTCATGTCTGGCCGATCCTAAGTTTGATTTCGACTTAAGTATGATATGGCTAGACTTAAGTTCAGGTTTAGATTCGACTCGGATTCATGTCGGTCGAACCTAAGTTTGATTCGACTTAAGTCTAATGTAGGTCGACTTAGGTTAGGTTTAGGTTCGACTTAGGTTCATGTCGGGTCGAATCTAAGTTATGCTCGACTTAAGTCTAATGTATGTTAGACTTAAGTTAGGTTTAGGTTATGTTAGATTCAATGTAAGTTGAACCTAAGGTTTAGGTTAACTTGAGTTCAAGTTAGGTTGTATTCAAGCTATATTAGATTTAATATAGGTTAAGTTTGATTGTTTAAGGCTAATTAAACCTAATTTAGGTAAGGTTTAATGACTTAATTAGACTTGTTTAAGGTTAATTAAACCTAATTTAAGCAAGGTTTAATCGATTAATTAGACTTAATATGAGTTAAGTCTAATTGTTTAAGGTTAACTAACCTAATTTATGTAAGGTTAATTGATTTAATTAGACTTAATACGGGTTAAGTCTAATTGTTTAAGGTTAATTAAACCTAATTTAGTAAGGTTAAATTGATTTAATTAGATTTATTATGGGTTAAGTCTAATTTTTAAGGTTAATTAAACCTAATTTGTGTAAGGTTTAATTGATTTAATTGAATTTATTATGGGTTAAGTCTAATTGTTTAAGGTTAATTAAACCTAATTTAGGTAAGGTTTAATCGATTTAATTAGACTTATTATGGGTTAAGTCTAATTGTTTAAGGTTTATTAAATCTAAATTAGGTAAGGTTTAATTGATTTAATTAGACTTATTATGGGTTAAGTCTAATTGTTTAAGGTTAATTAAACCTAATTTAGGTAAGGTTTAATTGATTTAATTAGACTTAATATGGGCTAAGTCTAATTGTTTAAGGTTAATTAAACCTAATTTAGGTAAGGTTTAATCGATTTAATTAGACTTATTATGGGTTAAGTCTAATTTGTTTAAGGTTAATTAAACCTAATTTAGGTAAGGTTTAATTAATTAGTTAGACTTAATATGGGTTAAGTCTAATTGTTTAAGGTTAATTAAACCTAATTTAGGTAAGGTTTAATAGATTTAATTAGACTTATTATGGGTTAAGTCTAATTGTTTAAGGTTAATTAAACCTAATTTAGGTAAGGTTTAATTGATTTAATTAGACTTATTATGGGTTAAGTCTAATTGTTTAAGGTTAATTAAACCTAATTTAAGTAAGGTTTAATTGATTTAATTAGATTTATTACAGGTTAAGTCTAATTTGTCTAAGGTTAATTAAACCTAATTTATGTAAGGTTTAATTGATTTAATTAGACTTATCATGGGTTAAGTCTAATTGTTTAAGGTTAATTAAACCTAATTTATGTAAGGTTTAATTGATTTAGTTAGGTCTAACGAGTTAGACATAATTAGGGTTTAGGCTCGATTAAGTCTAATTTAGTTAAGACTTAATAGTTTAATTAGGTCTAATGGGTTAGACCTAATTAGGGTTTATGTTTGATTAAATTTAATGTAATAAAGGTTTAACTTTAATTAAATAAGTTTAAAAGATGTTTTAAACCTAATTAAGACTTAATTGATTAAGCTTAAGGTTTAATAGGTTTAAATGATGTTTTAAACCGAATTAAGTCTAATTTTGTCATTTTAAACTTAATTGATTAAGCTTAAGGTTTAATAGGTTTAAATGATGTTTTAAACCTATTTAAGTCTAATTTTGTCATTTTAAACTTAATTGATTAAGCTTAAGGTTTAATAGGTTTAAATGATGTTTTAAACCAAATTAAGTCTAATTTTGTCATTTTAGACTTAATTGATTAAACTTAAGGTTTAATAGGTTTAAATGATGTTTTAAACCTAATTAAGTCTAATTTTGTCATTTTAAACTTAATTGATTAAGCTTAAGGTTTAATAGGTTTAAATGATGTTTTGTCATTTTAAACTTAATTGATTAAACTTATGGTTTAATAGGTTTAAAAGATGTTTTAAATCTAATTAAGTCTAATTTTGTCATTTTAGACTTAATTGATTAAGCTTAAGGTTTAATAGGTTTAAATGATGTTTTAAATCTAATTAAGTCTAGTTTTGTCATTTTAGACTTAATTGATTAAGTTTAAGGTTTAATAGGTTTAAATGATGTTTTAAACCTAATTAAGTCTAATTTTGTCATTTTAGACTTAATTGATTAAGTTTAAGGTTTAATAGGTTTAAATGATGTTTTAAAGCTAATTAAGTCTAATTTTGTAATTTTAGACTTAATTGATGAAGCTTAAGGTTTAATAGGTTAAAATGATGTTTTAAATCTAATTAAGTCTAATTTTGTCATTTTAGACTTAGTTAAAGTTTTTCATGAGTCTAACATGGACTAGACTCATTTCAAACTTAGACTCTTAAAGAAAATAGGTTAAGTTTATAAAAGGGTGATTTTTAGGATTAAATTTATTATTTAATAATGAATTTTAATCCTAAATTTTAAAATATCATTTAAAATTATTTTTATGACTTAGAAATTATTTTCCTAGGGTCATTTTCTGTTACCTTAACATTTCTAATCATTTTTATTTTATTTTTCTTAATTTTCAATTTTCTGTAATTATTATTTGAAGTAATTACAAAATGTCTTGAAAATTAGAAAAAGGTGTCATAAGTATGTTTTCTGTCCTTGGAAAAATCATGAAACATTCCTAAGAGCATAAAGATAAATGCCTCAAAATTTCATATTTTTCTGATTTATAATTAATTTTTAATAATTAAAATACTCCAGAGAGTATTTAATTATTTAAAAATTAAATAATGGGAATAAAATTATGATTTTTTTTCATTATTTTTCTCTCTTCAAGAGCTTTCCAGAGGTATTTTTATTTTATTTTTGTGACCTCTGGATCAAAAGATAAGAATTTTTGAAGTTTTTAAGGTTTTCTGGAATTTATTAATTCCAGAAAATCGGCCGAGCGACGCGTGTCCTCGTAAGCGTCGAAGAGCAGGAAGATCCCATGTGTGGATCCGAACAGCGTACACCGGATGGCGCGATCAGCGCCGTCAGTTCCAAAACAATGAAACGGACGGCGGAGATAAATCCCTTATTAATTCGAAAAAAATTCCAAACCGTTAAACTTCAAACATTAATATCTCGCTCATTTCTCAACGAAATTGAGTGATTTTTTAACCTATTGAATCATCTAAACATGTAGAATATATCCATATGGTGATGCAACATTTCTGGGCTAGTATAACACATGATATTTCAAAAATATGAATTATTTTAAGAAAAATAATTTCATACATTTGCCACAAGTAAATCAAGCTTGATCAGACCTTGTAGTTGTCTTCTAAGACTCTAGAAGAAGATTGTTGCTGCACCAATTTGGTTCAAAAGTCGGCCTCAAAGGAGAATTTTAAGAAGGTGGCTGGTTTGGGTTGTTTTTTCAATATTGATCAAATTGGCTCGATTGGGCTCAATCTATTGCATGGGTTTGATCAAAATGGATTGCTAAGACTCTTGGGAAGAGTTTTTGTGTTGGGAGCCAGAAGATTTGAGCAGCCTATAGGTCTCACTAAATTTTTTCTTCTTTCTTGTAAGGCTCGGGTATGGCCTTATTTATAGCTATGGGGAGGCCATGGCTTAGCTTAGGTTGTACTAAGGGAGTTGTTATCTTCCCTATTAATGAATTGAAGATAAAATTTCACCTGAGGGGATAACTATGGTTATCTTTCCAAAGTTCTCCATCATGAGCTTATTGTTTTGGCTCCTTTCCATTGGATCATGCATGAGGTGGTTTAGCTCTTTGAAATGAGCTGTAATTTCTCTTCCTCATGAGCTTACAAGTCACCCATTAGCTTTGGCAAATCGTGACACATATGTTCCCCCCTCATGATTTCATTTAACCATGGTGAGGAGTGGAGTTTAAGCTTTGTTCCCTTCCCATCAAGTTAGCATAGAGAGGTGGGAAATAAGCCTTAGTGTTGGCCGGCCACCTCATGTTGAGTAGAGGTGAGTCATGGCTTAGAATGAAGGAGAAAGAGCCACCTCATTTTATTCACCATGATGGGAATTAACCCATGGTTAGCCATAATTTAAGCTAAGCTTTGTCATATTTTAACTATGTCTTATGATGGGTTCAATTTAGTTTTAACTTTAATTAATTATGGGAAGGCCAAGTGTCATTTCCATTTTAATTAATTATGTTATTAAAAATTGTTGGACATTATTTCATTAATCAATTTATTAATTGAAAATAATTTCAAATTAATTAATTGATTAATTTTATCATTTTTATTTAATTTTTTCATTTTATGATTTTAATTTAATTTTCATTTTAATTAATTATGTCATTTAATTAAAATATTGAAAATTAAATCATTAATTAATTTAATTAATCAAAATAATTTTGAAATTAATTATTTGATTAATTTTGTCGTTTTTATTTCATCTTTACCTATTTTGATTAAAATAGATAAGTGTTGATCAATTTTAATTTAGGTTGATCTAAGTCACCTAAATTGATCAATTTAATTTCAAGATGTCCAATGTGACCTTTTTCAACTTTGTCATGGTTGATTTGATCACAATATTTGTGATTTTATCATCGGGGGTTTTAAACATGTCATTTGGTCAAAGGGTTGACCTATGGGGTCAACAGATTTGGTCATTGGGTCTAATTTGGTCATTTTGACCAAAGTTGACTTTTTAGGTCAAAAGGGTGACCTATGGGGCCAACAGGGTTGGTCATTGGGTCTGGTTTGACCATTTTGACTAAAGTTGACTTTTAGGTCAAAAAGGTGACATATGGGGTCAACAGGGTCGGTCATCGTCTCGTTTCGACCATTTTGACCAAAGTTGACTTTTTAGGTCAAAAGGGTGACCTATGGGGTCAACAGGTCGGTCATTGGGTCTGGTTCGACCATTTTGACAAAATTTGACTTTTTAGGTCAAAAGGGCGACCTACGGGTCAATGGTGCAGTCATCGGTCTGGTTCGACCATTTTGACCAAAGTTGACTTTTAGGTCGAAATGGTGACCCCAGTCAAAAGGGTGACCTATGGGGTCAATAGAGTCGGTCATCGGGTCCGGTTCGACCATTTTGACCAAAGTTGACTTTTTAGGTCAAAAGGTTGACCTATGGGGTCAACAGGATCGGTCATTGGTCCGGCTCGACCATTTCGACCAAAGTTGACATTTTAGGTGAAAAGGGTGACTTATGGGGTCAACTGTGCTTGGTCATTGTCCGGTTTGACCATTTTGACCAAAGTCGACTTTTTAGGTCAAAAGGTTGACTCTATGGGGTCAACAGTGGTCGGTCATTGGTCCGGTTTGACCATTTTGACCAAAGTTGACTTTTTAGGTCAAAAGGTCGACCTATGGGGTCAACAGTGGTTAGTCATTGGGTCCGGTTCGACCATTTTGGCCAAAGTTGACTTTTTAGTGTCAAAAGGATGACCTATGGGGTCAACAGGGTTGGTCATTGGGTCTAGTTTGACCATTTTGACCAAAGTTGACTTTTTAGGTCAAAAAGGTGACCTATGGGGTCAACAGGGTTGGTCATTGGGTCTGGTTTAACCATTTTGACTAAAGTTGACTTTATAGGTCAAAAGGTATTGACTCATTATAAAAATGAGGTCAACAAGTGTTATTGGATTGTTTTTAGTTGTATTGTTGTCTTATTGAGGTATTATTGTTGTTTTATTGTTATTTTATTGTGTTGTTATTGCCATGTTATTGGAGTAAGGTTTCATTGCCATATAATTGTAGTTAGGTATTATTGCGATGTTGTTGATGTTATCTCAGTGTTATTACGGTTCTATTGATGTGTTATTGCGTTGTAATTTTTTGTGTTGTTATGGTTGATGCGATGTTATTGAAGTGGTTCTATTCATGTGTAATGTGGTATTATCTTGGTATTATTGCCTTTTTATTTATGTGTTATTGAGGTCTTATAGTGATGTCCTCGTGATTGTATTGCTGTGTTATTGGAGTGAAGTGTTATTGCGGTCCCACCTCAATAACACCAAAATCCCATCTCAATAAATTTGAAACATTACAGCTCTAATAACACCGCAATAACACTAAAATAACTCTGCAATAACAAAGACACCCCACCGTAATAACACCACAATCTCAGCTTAATAATACACAAACATTAAAGCTCTAATAACATCTAAATTACACTATAAAACAACTAAATAACATCACAATTTCGCCGCAATAACACCACAATCTCGCCTAAATAAAATTGAAACGTTAAAACTCCTATTAGTTGAAAATATTACAACAAAAATACCAGAATAATACAACAATCTCACCGCAAAGAACACCACAATCCATCTTAAGAAATCTGAAACATTACGTACTCCAATAATATCTAACCAACACAATAATAACACCAAAATAACACCCTAATCCCACCTTAATAATACATGAAAATATTATAGCTCTAATAACATTAAAATAATACCACAATAATACTAGAATAACACCACAATATAAGCATAATAACACCGCAATCTAAGCGCAATAACACCGCAATCTCACCTAAGTAAAACTGGGACATTCATGTGGCGTTATTTTGATGTTTTTGTTGGAGTTATTGTGGTGTTATTGAGGTGTTATGAGGCGTAATTGTGGTGTTATTGTTATTTGTGTAATTGTGATATTATTTAGGTGTTATTGTGTTGTTGTTAATGAATCGGTGTGGTGTTATTATCATACAAATGTTATTGTATATTAGTGTTATTTGTTCTATCGTATTATGATGTTATTATGGTGTTATTAGTGTAATGATATGACGTTATTGGCAAACAAATGTGGAGTTACAACAGTTTCATTGCTCAATGACTTAAACACTAGATGATTCATGTACAACCACACAAACAAAATTATCTGGATGCCTTCTGTCGACTCTTATGCTCTTTTGGTTTCCTTGTGTTCTTCCATTCTTGTATAATAGCTTGCTTGAAAACACAAAGAGAAGTATATGATTCTGCACTCTAAATCCCAAATCCTCATGCAGGACTTGTTCGAGAAAACATAAATATCACAATACTTAAATGGCGACAATGAGGGACTTCAAATTTATCTCGACTGACGACCGAGTGCAAAGGATTTCAAATGAAAAAAATCTCTAGCTAGGGAGTCTTAAATGAAAACTGCAATGTGAAACCCTAACCGATGATGATAGAAAAAAATAGAGTTTGAGGAGCTGCACAAAATGGTTTTGTTTTTGAAGCAATTGGCCAAGTGTTATGATTCGACTCAAAGCATTTCTTTTTCGAAGCAATGGGCCGGTTCGGGGTGGGTCATGCATTAAAAAATAGTTTTTTTATTTTTTAATCAGTGGGACCGCGGCTTTCGTGTGGCGACACATGGACTCCTGATGTAATATTTTCTCGTTAATTAGATAATCTCTGTCATTGTCGGTCTACAGTCAATAGTGAGTTGTGAGTCATATTTTTTTCATTTATAACATAAGTTTTAAATCTTAATCACTATTTTCTAAAAAAAAAATATTATTGCTTATATAGTGTAGATCCATCTTTGTAGTTATGACTTTGAGAGATATTTTATTAAAGGTGTTTTGGCATTTTATTGTATGTATTTGGCTGCTTTAATTTAGTCTTTGTAAAGCGTGGGCATTATACATGTCTGCGTCAATAGAATTAAGATTTATTTTAGTCTTTTAACTTAAGTTTATAGGAAAATTTTAAGCATTGATTGCAAAATGTAGCCATCAATTGAGTGAAAATAAATATTTTGGTGTGTTATATGTAGTTCTGTTTTTTTTATTATTATTATTTCATATTTATTATCGTTCATATTTATTATAATTTCATATCTATTATTATTATTTCATATTTATTCAGTTTTACTATTTCCCAAATCATCAACTGGAAGAAAAATTCCAATTTTTGTTCTTGATTGATATTTTAACTTATATTTGTTTGAAACGAGTGCAATATGCAGATAATTGATTTCCAAACTTTGAAAATCAACCTAACCTTTGTCCCATAAACTAAGAATATATAAATAAATCAGTTTGTACGTGATAAATCGTGCTGAACTATCAAAAATATTATCAAAGTGCGAGAGAATTTTATGTACTTCCTTTAAATAAATACTATCAATTTATTTAATTTTATATTACTGAAAAAATTACCCTCCAATATTAAATGAGAAGAACGTATCTTCAGAGAAGAAAGTTGATGTCAGAGGCCTTACAATTTGGTGGCCCAATGTGGTGTCTCCGTCACTCATTACTTCAACTATGCTTTTTCTTCTTCATTTATGTAGCTATCTCATTCCTAGAATTATTGTGTCATTTACATTCAAAAAGATAAAAGTCTAACTGTACGTAAAAGCATCATTAGATTGTGCATTATGAAACTTCCAGTACTAGGAATCAATTCATAAATGTACATGTTTATAGTTTGTGACTCTCATTGTATTAGAATTGAATTTAAAAGTTTCCTATGTGACCTATGTGATTCAATCTGAAGTTCATGACATAAAAATTTAAATAGTTAGCGTCAGTCTTATTATAAGTTTTATATGTTTTAAATACATACATACATACATACATACAAAAAGACAAACAGCCAGACAAAAAGACATATATACATACATACATACATACATATAAGAGCTGCGTGCGGAATGGGTTACACGGGGGGTTACACGGAGGTTACAAAGGGGTTACAAGCGTGATGTAATCCCCTTGTACCCTCTGTGTAACTCCCATGTAACCTCTAAGTAATCTTGTAACCTCTATATCCTACAACTAGATGAAATGTGAACGCGCAGGTTACAATTGAATTACACCGGAGTTACACGGAGGGTACAAGGGGATTACATCACGCTTGTAACCCCCTTGTAACCTCCGTGTAACCCCCGTGCAACCCCCGTGTAACCCATTCCGCACGCAGCTCCTGCGTACGGTTGACGTACGCAATTTTTTTCCTATGATGAGAGCCCGCACCATGTGCCTAAACAGACCGAATCACCCCGCGCCACGGGTGGGATTCGACCCCCTGACCTTCGGGGTCTTACAGAAGCTCCGCTCTACCAGGCCAAGAACGCGTCACAACACACATACATACATACATATATATATATATATATATATATATATATATATATATATATATATATACATACATATATATATATATATATACATACATACATAAGATTTTACTGGAGGCGAAGCAAGCATTCATCGGAGGCATTTTCTGCAGTGTCATCAAGGCTTTGTTAAATAAGCATTTTGAGAAACTCATCCAATGTGATCCACGTTTAAAATCTCTAAGTCTGCAACCAGATATCATCTTGGAATCTTCCTGCTTTGAACCTTCATGCTCGGAGGACAAAGATGAATCTAAATGCCTCGGATTTCATAACCTGAAGCAGAATCATGAATCTTCAGGCATTTCCACCATGGGGTTTGAAGCACCAGAACTAAGATCATCCATGTCTAAAGAAGATCTGGTGAGCCATTTAGAACAATGCATTTCAGAGCAGAAGGCTTCAGGCAACCCATTCTTCTCATCTGATTCCATCCCAAACAAAGAATTGTTGGAGGAATGGGCTGATTATTTCCTCGCAGATTCTCAAACTTCTTTTCCTGATGAAAAATCTCTCTTATCGAAAGTAAACTCGTTGAACTGTCTTCTTCAAAAGGCTCCATCGAACGAGAACTTACATTCAGCCATCAATGCGGGCACTGATGTTCAGCAACATTTCATTGATGATGATTCGAAGCAGCTGGATAGGAGAAAAGCCTTTGAAGACCCGCAGCAGGCTTGTGGGATTTCGAGGAAGGATTCCATTGGGGAATTTCTGATGAATTTTCCTCGAATTGCTTCTATTCCACAGTATCTGCATCTCTTTAGTATAGATGAGGATAATCATGACGAAGGTATCTTTTAAATGCCAACAATGGGGTCACAGTCTTTGTAAATAAAGTCTGTCCAGTGCTGATGAGTTTTTGGGTTACAGTTTCTATATTTCGGGATCTTAACTTCGTACTCACTAAATATAAATTCCATGAAGCTATTATTGCCTTGTTGATAAAAAATATATATATATAAATATATATATATATATATATATATATATATATATATATATGTATGTATATATATATGTATATATATGTATGTATATATATACGTATGTATGTATATATATATATATATATGTATGTATGTATATATCTATCTATATATGTATGTATGTATATATGTATGTATGTATCTATATATATATATATATGTATGTATGTATCTATATATATATATATATGTATGTATATATATATATATATATATATATATATATATATATATATATATATATATATATATATATATATATATATATATATATTTTTTATTATATAATAATTTGTTTGTCTTTGTTCTTAGTTTTTCTCACATAGAAATTTTCATGTAATGTTTTTGATTTGTATATATGGCTGGACTCTGTGCTATTATTTTTACATTGTACTTGCGAGAAGAAATTGAAATTGAGCTTTAATTTAATTTAATGAACTATATTATTGTAGTTCATACTTTCATTAATTTTCGATTATAATATAAGGACAATATTCTAAATCATCATCCAATTAAATGCAAGTTATTTTATTATCAATAAATACATGAAAGCGAAATTAATTTAACTTTAAACGCTCCTAAAAAAAACTCACATCCAATTTCGTCACTTTAAGAAAAAGTAAATTATTTTATTCAAAATTTTCTTAAAGAACTTTAACTTATTGTCAAAAAAGTGCTCCAATCAGTTTAAATATATTCTTCGTGAGTGCACGATAATGATGAATGTGCATGTAATTTCATTTTAAATCATGTAATACATCCTGATAACAACTTTTTATTGAGCAAATATTAATCCTTCAATTAGAAAAGAAAGTCATGATTAATGAGTAAAGGTTAAGATATTAACTAATGTATGACAGCCTTATATACATGCTTCAAAATGTGGTTATAGATATTGGCTGGAGACATTGGGGAAAATGAATTTTCAGTTGGTTGAGCTGCCGGCTCACTCTACTGTACAGTGTTCCACAGCACCTTTTTCTTTATTTCGATCGATAATGGGCCCATCGGAAAGAAATTTGCAATTTGGGGTTTGTAAAGGTTCTTGAATACCAACTTTAGGACTCATAGTGATATTTTTGTAATTTGAAAGTGACATAAGAAAGATCGTCCAACCTACGTAAGCTTGACATGTCTCCATGAGAAAGGAAACATCATATTGACTCCTATTTCAAATCATATAAAACTATGTATAGAAAAATTGAGACATAATAGGGACAGAAAGAAGTATATAAGCAAACAAAGTGTATATATATATATTTATAATTCTCTTAAATATTTTATAGTGTATTTTAAACGAAGAGTAAAGGTTACTCTATTGTATAAGTATAGTCCTCCCGAAGCTTCAGAATGATCAAATGCAAGGGATCGTAGAGGAAACAATTGTTACACTACTCTTTTAACTCTTGTGCAGTGCTGTACATGTGAATTATGGGCAAAAAAAAAAGAAAAAAAAGAAAAAGAAAACTAAGTTGGATAAATTGACTAGAACTTATTGATCAATCTAAAATTTAAACTCGATTATAAATTTAAGGTTAAGTTGGAGTCCGTCATGAGTATAGGATTGTCTGTTTAAAAGTATTGTCCTGATTTGTATATGGCCTGTAAAATCAATTTGTTAAAACACACACTATTGAAAAATATGGTTTTTACGACGATAATGATTGGCATTTGTAGTGGTTTTCTTCGCAACAGTTTAGCTAGCAATAATTTTTAAATCATTGCACTATCTCTTTCCAATTAAAACGCTCCTTCGTAGCAATAGGATAGAAAAGTTTTGTGGCATAATCTATCATAGCAATTAAACCATGGTTATATTAACTGGATCAAATAGATCGGCTTGACTGTTTCAACCATTTAAACAATTTGATCCAACTTTTCTTCTTTAAAATCGAATTGAACGGGTCAAACTAAGGATGAACAGGTCAGAACCGGAGATGAATCGGTCAAAAAATGGGCTGAATCAAGTGTAATCTTTTCAAAAATATGTGATGAAGTGTCAAGTCTTTTTATGAATGATTATAATAAAATTTTAATTATATACAAAAAAGCCTTATTTCTACATATTTAGGGGGGATTTGTAGAGTAGAGAAGTATGAAATTCATGAGAATATAAAGTTCATAGAGCTTGTGTACTTCATTTATTAGTCATTAAATAAGTGTAGACTTATTGTAAATAGAACTTCGTTTTCAGCAAAAGATACTAAACAATTGCATGCTAGAAGCTTCATCACAGTAGAGAGATAATTTAATGTCTTTGCATTGCACAAAGATCCAACATACATAGATAATTGAAAATTAGGTGGAGAGGACATGGAATAATCTAGAAAATGGGAAAAATCAAAGGGGCTAGCCCATTCAAAGTAATCCATTAAATGGTTGTAAATACATGGGTCCACTTTTCTTTTGAATTGCAGAAGATGGATCTACAATGCTGACAATTACATGTTCAATAGGATTTAACAATAATAACATTATTTGGCTATAAGTGTGGTTCTTAGTTGTAATAGCAATAGTTAGCCAGAAAGGTCATAGTTAGCCACTATAAAGGGTGTAGTTCACCATCAAGACTATAGGCAATGTCTGCAATAGCTTTAGTTGGCCACATAGACTCTATGCGGTCATTGTAATAGCGACAAATGGTCACAAAAGCCACAATTAGAAGTTGTAATAGCATCAGTGTGTCACATATGTTGTAGTCAGTGACTACAATAGCGTTAGTGGGCCATAGAGGCCATAGTTAGAAGCTATAGTAGTAATTGGATACATAAGATGCAGTTAGCAATTATGAGCATTAGTTGGCCACACATTTTGTAGTAAGAAGCTACAGTAATAACTTGTTACATAGGGTGTAGTTGGTAATTATAAGAGTGTTAATTGTCCATAGAGGCTATAATGAAAACTTGTAATAGTAACTTATCTCATAGGCTGTATATTGGTTGCTATAGTAACAATTAACCACATAAGCCATAATTGGTCACATAGGCCGTAGTTGGTCACATAAGACGTAGTTTGTAGTTGTGGTAGCAAGTAGCCATATATTCTTTAATTATTCACATTGGCCTTAGTTGGTAGTTGTAACAAAGATTAATTGGCCACAAAGGCGATAGTTGGAAGCTATAGTAATAGTTAGCCAAATAAGCGATACTATAAGGAATTTGGTAATTAGCGTTAGATTTTTCATCATATATCTTTTGATGCAAATTTTATTGTTGGACTTTCATCTGTTTATTTTCATCCACATGTTGTCGACAATATCAATTTGATTGCTTTAGTGGTGAGTATTGTGTCAAATTAGAGTTAAATCATGTTTCACTTATCAACGTCAAACACTAGTCGAAACAAAGTGCATGATAGTTACTGAAAATATAATACCTGTATGGTTGTGTCCTACAGTCTCATTCGCGCACTCTCTTTCTTCAAATGCATCTTCGGTGCCCTTCATATAGCTGAAGACCACTCCAACAAATCCATTCCTCCTCAGAGGCTCTGCAACGTTTCTCTGACAAACTCATGTCTCTAGAGACTCCTTCACTCTATGGTTAAGGCAACCTTATCCACTTTACCTTTTTTCATTTTTTCCAATTTGGTTAGCTAAAATGAAGGAATTCATCAGTCATTTTGTGTGTGATAGAAAAATACCGCTTAGACTTAATGAAAATTTTATAGTATGATGGTGTGTCCAACAATGCTTATGATGCGGAATGTTGTCATATAAAAGAGTCGATTGCAATTAAGTCAAGCATGATTAAGATGAAGATTTATAGGTGGATGAGTGGATTTACACTTAGAAGCAAAATGTGAAATGAATATACTTTGAAAAGGTTGGTGTTGCTCGAGTAGTTTATAAGATAGTGAGTCATATTAGATGGTTTAGAGATTTAGAATGTAAGAGATTAGTAATGAAAAAATCCATTGACAACAATGTTAAAAATTACAATAAGAGAAAGAGTCAGAATGCTCCAACATCTGTATTTGAGGGAGTTTTAGAATGGGATGATCACGATGATGTGGTTTGAAGTAGGGAAATGATGACTAAGAAATTTACTAAATAGATAAAATAACATAAATTAAAAGATGAACATTTCATCCTCGTAAGTGTATAAAACTAAAATTTCCAATATTTAACTATAAAAACGATATATTAAATTTTAAAAAAGCATAGAAAAATTGATAATTTGTTGGATTCATGAAACAATTATGGCAATGAATGAGAAAATAACTAAGATTCATTTATGAAAGTGTAGATACTCATTATTAAAGGCTTGAATTCTATGCTTCTTAAACAACAATACTTGTTTGATACAGAAAATAAGACAACATGACATGAATGAGAGAATCAAAATTAAAACGTTTTCAGAATCAATAAAGCAACTAAAAAAAATTCAGAAGTAATTTAGATTTTGATAAAAATAAAAGTTTGTTGGTTTTTAGAGACAAGTTGAAGACTTTTACTGATATTAGCAACAATGATATTGAGTTATTTAGTTTGTTCAATGCATATTCATTGATTGGATGTCTTATGGCTTATTGAATAGGAGGATTGTTAGTAATAAAACTATTTTTATAATATGTTTAGTTCACCCTAATTTGGGACATTCACGGCTTGTGCATGTAGGCCTAGAATGTGCATCATTATTAACTTACTAGGTCCTTTTGAATTACTCAAATCCCTCATTTCATAATGATTGAATCTTTTAAAAAGTTAGAAATATATAAAAAATGTATGTATAACTGATATTTAAATATATAATATATAAATATGTACATATGTGTATAGATATCCAAAATTTAAGAAAACGAATGTATAAGATATTGTATTTAGGAAGAAAAAATCATTGATTAGATTTTGAATAGTGTTGAGAAATTTGTGCAGGTGGCATCACAACTACCCATTTATTTTACAGAAGATAAGTTTGATGCTCTTGTGTGAAGCACAAAAATCATGCGTATCTACCACTGGAAGAAGTTATGTTGGAACTACATCACAAGAGATTTAAAATATGTTTATGGAAGTTGATTACTTAAGTTAAAGATAAACCATAAGTTCTGTATGATCAAGCTAGCGCGTCATCAATTTATGCCATTGTCGACCATTAAAAATTTCCATTTCTTCTTTCTTTACTTTTGATGTGGTGAGAGATTTGAATTCTTTTTTAAAAAAGGTTTAGAATATAGTTTTATAAAATAGAAATTTGATTTAATTTAAAATTTATATGGATGGTTTTGAAAATAATATATTTTTTTTAATTTTGGCCAATGCGAAATCAAACTGATTTCATACAAACGTTAGTTTAGAAAATCAAGTGCTTCATCACAAGACATTACCTATGAAGAATAGATACATGGCTTGGGTGAGGATTGATCAAATAGACTAAAGAATTCATGACATATGTTTGGTCTGTGAACCATTGTTGACAAAAAATTTCCCCTATGTTTATATTAATATGGGGTCTTTAAGTTTCCTATAAGAGCAAACCCCTATAGTTAATTACATATTAGATAACCGAAGTTACCTAAGAAAACTCTTGATATAGATCAATAAATATTTATATTCATGACTTCCAATGGGAAGGTTTTCCAAGAAAATGTGATAATAAAAAATTCAATAGGTGAATGGCTCAAGTTTTGGAACATTTCATTTTATCAGACTCCAAATGAGAGAAGGCTAGGGTAAGGACATAGATTCAAGGAAAATCTTGATGTCTTCCTAAACTATCCTATGGTTTGGCTTCGATTTAGGATATTTAGTTGGTGTTTCATCCTGTTAATTTTATTATTTAGGACTTACATTCACTTGATACCGATCATGTGAATGACCAGGAAAATAGGAGGATTTATGCCATACCCGATGACAACCTCAAAATCCTAAGATGAATTAGGGCTTATGTTGCACAACATGGTTATGCAAGGGCCTAAAGAAAAGGTGAGGATTTATGCTGAACTAGGCAAGCTACCTCAAAGTCCTATGGTTTGTTGTTTTAATTTCTAAGGAATTGTGTTGTTGAAGATGGTCATGCTGCCCACCATGCATGCTCCAAGCTCCTCGTCGGAGTAGGTTTAGTTTAAAGAAGTGGTAATTGAAGAGATAAGAGAAGTATCATGTTTTGGAATTATTTAAAGTTGAGATGTCTTAATATTTTATTAAGGGAACATTAAAGTTAAGTATAGCAACACCGGTTAAGATCCAACGGTTCCATCATCCCAGTATCACTATTTTCATCGGATTCACTTAGTCTAAATGAATAAACTAAACTCAACTTAATGAGTTTCATAATTTCATTTAGACAGTGGGAAACCCATGTTGACCTCATTTTACAATGAGTCTATGCCCTTTTGACCTAAAAAGTCAACATTGGTCAAACTGGTCAAACCAGACCTAATGACCTACACTGTTGACCCCATAGGTCAACCCTATGACCTAAAAAGTCAACTTTGGTCAAATTGGTCAAACCAGACCTAGTGACCTACACTGTTGACCCCATAGATCACCCTTATGACCTAAAAAGTTAACTTTGGTCAAACTAGTCAAACCAGACCTAATGACCTACACTGTTGACCCCATAGGTCACCCTTATGACCTAAAAAGTCAACTTTGGTCAAATTGGTCAAACCAGACCTTTTGACTTTGGTCAAACTGGTCAAACCAGACCTAATGACCTACACTGTTGACCCCATAGGTCACCCTTATGACCTAAAAAGTCAACTTTGGTCAAACTGGTCAAACCGTACATAATGACCTACACTGTTGACCCCATAGGTCACCCTTATGACCTAAAAAGTCAACTTTGGTCAAACTGGTCAAACCAGACCTAGTGACCTACCCTGTTGACCCCATAAGTCACCCCTATGACCTAAAAAGTCAACTTTAGTCAAACTGGTCAAACCAGACCTAATGACCTACCCTGTTGACCCCGTAGGTCACCCCTATGACCTAAAAAGTCAACTTTGGTCAAACTGGTCAAACCAGACCTAATGACCTACACTGTTGACCCCATAGGTCACCCTTATGACCTAAAAAGTCAACTTTGGTCAAATTGGTCAAACCAGACCTAATGACCTACACTGTTGACCCCATAGGTCACCCTTATGACCTAAAAAGTCAACTTTGGTCAAATTGGTCAAACCGCACCTAGTGACCTTCACTCGTTGACCCCATAGGTCAACCTTTCGACCTAAAAAGTCAACTTTCGTCAAATTGGTCGGACCGTACCTAATGATCGATCCCGTTGACCCATAAATCAACCTTTTCACCCACTAACACATTTAAAACACCACAATGACAAAATCACGCACATCGGACATCTTAAAATCAATTTGACCAATTTGGGCTAACTTGGGTCAACCCAAGTCAAAATTGGTCAACACTTATCTATTTTAATTAAAATAGATAAAAAATGACATAAAAACCACAAAGTTAATCAAATAATTAATTTCAAAATTATTTTGATTAATTAAAATGATTAATGATTTAATTTTCAACATTTTAATTAAATGACATAATTAAAATGAAAATTAAATTAAAAATCATAAAATGACATAAAATGACAAAAATAATCAATTAATTAATTTGAAATCATTTTCAATTAGTAAATTGATTAATCAAATAATTTCCACCAATTTTAATTAATAAAAAAATTAATTAAAATGGAAATTAAAGGGGAGGGATGAAAGTACAAGTGGGCTCTTCATATTTAATTGGGCTAGTTCATTTTAAAAGCCTCTTTAACATATAAAAAGTCCATTTTAAAGTTCATTTTAAAGCCCATCCTAAAGCCCATCCTAAAGCCCATCATCCATGGCTTAACCCCCATGGTTATGCACGGAATGAGGTGTCATCACCTCCCTCATTCCCTCCTTAAGGTGGCCGGCCAACATAGGGCCAAAATGACCACCACCCAAGCCACCCAATGAGGAGAAAACCTCACATCTAACCTCTCTTTACCATGGTAAATGGAAATGATGAAGGTTAGAGCTATAGGCTAGGTTATGTGTCATCACTTCCTAAGCTCATGGATCGAGTTGTAAGCTCCTTAGCAAGCCTTGCAACACCTCACCATTCACCTCCCACAATGGCCAATGGACATGAGACAAAATGATAATATTTACCATGAAATACTTAGAGAGAAAAATCTAAGCTTATCTCCTGCCAATTGATCACCCAATCAGCATGTAGGGGAGATAAGTAATGCCCAAGAACAACCTAAGGCAAGCCAACTCCATCATTTGGCTATAAATAGAGCCCTTGGCCGAAACTAGCTAAGGAGGAAGAAAATATTTAGTGAGACCTATAGGCTGCCAAAATCCTCCTGCTCCCAACATAAAAGTTCTTCCTAAGAGTCCCCACTATCTTTTAGGAGTGAAACCCAGCCATAGATCTAACCCATTTGAGCCAATTTGAGCCATTTTCAAAATCAGCCCAAATCAGGAACAATTCCCAAATTCCTCTCCAACCACAACTTCGGAACAAATTGCTGCTTCCACAATCTTCTCTTGGGGTCCAAGAAGACAACCATAGGGTCCGATCTCGACTTGATCCACTTGTGGCCAAGGTATGAAATTTATATTTGCAAAATAATTCATGTTTTTAATAAATCATGTATTTTGCTAGCTCAAAAGTGTATCATCACCGTATGGATTGATACTACTTGTCTAGATGAGCATTTTAAAAACAAATCACTCAATTTCATCAAGAAATGAGTGAGATATTAATGTTTGAAGTTCAATGGCTACGGAATTTCGGGATTAAATCCCGAATTTTCTCGCGCCGTCCGATCCGGCGCCTTTGGAACGGACGGCGCAGATCCGCGCCGAACGGAGCCCCGCGGTCCGACCCGTCGCACGAGATCTTCCCGCCCGTTCGACGCGTCCGAGGACACGCGTCGACGGCGGAAGGTTTAGCGACGCCGAATTAAAAAAAAAATATTTTTTTTTAATTCCCTAAACTTCAAAAATTCATATCTTTCTAACCGGAGGTCCTAAAAATAAAATAAAAATACCTCCGGAAAGCTCTTGAAGAGGAGAAAATTATGAGACTAAAATCATAATTTTATTCTCAGTATTTAATTTTTAATTAATTAAATACTTTCTGGAGTATTTAATTATTAAAAATTATTTACAAATCCAAAAATTATGAAATTTTGAGGCATTTATCTTTATGTTCTTAGGGATCTTCCATAATTTTTCTAAGGACAGTAAAAAATGCCTAGGGCACTTTTCTTGAATTTTCAAGTTTCATGGTAATTATTTCAAATAATAATTATTAAACTTTGAAAATTAAGAAAATAAAAATGCAAATGACTAGAAATGTTAAGGTAACAGACAATAACCCTAGGAAAAATATTTCTAAGCCATAAAAATCTTTTTCAATGACATTTTGAAATTTAGGGATAAAATCATTTATTAATTAAATAATTTTAATCCCAAAATGACCCTTTATGAATTTAAATTATTTTCGTCAACAAAAACTTTGAAAATGGTTTTAGTCTATGATAGGCTAACAATAAACCTCATTTGAGTCTAGAATGACAAGATTAGATTTAATTAGGGTTTAAAATGACATTAATCATTAAACCTTACCTAAATTAGGTTTAATAGAATTTGAACTCTATTAATTAAGTTTAAGGACACACTAAACTTAATTTATCATTAAACCTTACCTAAATTAGGTTTAATAAAATTTAAACTCTATTAATTAAGTTTAAGGACAAACTAAACTTAATTAATCATTAAACCTTACCTAAATTAGGTTTAATAAAATTTAAACTCTTTTAATTAAGTTTAAGGACACACTAAACTTAATTAATCATTAAACCTTACCTAAATTAGGTTTAATAAAATTTAAACTTTTTTAATTAAGTTTAAGGACACACTAAACTTGATTAATAAAATTAAACTCTCTTTAATTAGGTTTAAAGACATATTAAACTTAATTAAACTAAGTTAAACACTTTTTAATTAGGTTTAAAGACATATTAAACTTAATTAATCAAAATCAAACTCTCTTTAATTAGGTTTAAAGACAAATTAAACTTAATTAATCAAACCTAAACCCTAATTAGGTCTAACCCTTAGACCTAATTAAAACATTAAACCTTAACTAACTAAGGTTTAATCAAACCTAAACCCTAATTAGGTCTAACCCTTAGACCTAATTAAAACATTAAACCTTAATTAACTAAGGTTTAATCAAACTTAAACCCTAATTAAGTCTAACACTTAGACTTAATTAAACCATTAAGCCTTAACTAACTAAGGTTTAATAAAATCTAAACCCTAATTAGGTCTAACCCTTAGACCTAATTAAACCTTTAAGCCTTAACTAACTAAGGTTTAATCAAACTTAAACCCTAATTAGGTCTAACCCTTAGACCAAATTAAAACATTAAACCTTAACTAACTAAGGTTTAATCAAACCTAAACCCTAATTAGGTCTAAACCTTAGACCTAATTAAAACATTAAACCTTAATTAACTAAGGTTTAATCAAACTTAAACCCTAATTAAGTCTAACCCTTAGACTTAATTAAACCATTAAGCCTTAACTAACTAAGGTTTAATAAAATCTAAACCCTAATTAGTCTAACCCTTAGACCTAATTAAACCTTTAAGCCTTAACTAACTATGGTTTAATCATACCTAAACCCTAATTAGGTCTAACCCTTGACCTAATTAAACCTTTAAGCCTTAACTAACTAAGGTTTAATCATACCTAAACCCTAATTGAGTCTAACCCTAGACCTAATTAAACCTTTAAGCCTTAACTAACTAAGGTTTAATCATACCTAAACCCTAATTAGTGTCTAACCCTGTAGATCTAATTAAACCTTTAAGCCTTAACTAACTAAGGTTTAATCAAACCTAAACCCTAATTGAGTCTAACCCTGGACCTAATTAAACCTTTAAGCCTTAACTAACTAAGGTTTAATCAAACCTAAACCCTAATTAGTGTCTAACCCTTAGACCTAATTAAACCTTTAAGCCTTAACTAACTAAGGTTTAATCATACCTAAATCCTAATTAGTCTAACCCTTAGATCTAATTAAACCTTTAAGCCTTAACTAACTCGGGTTTAATCAAACCTAAACCCTAATTAGGTCTAACCCTTGGACTCAATTAAACCATTAAGCCTTAACTAACTCAGGTTTAATCAAACCTAAACCCTAATCAGTTCTAACCCTTAGCACCTAATTAAACCATTAAGCCTTAACTAACTAAGGTTTAATCAAACCTAAACCCTAATTAGGTCTAACCCTGAACTCCAATTAAACCTTTAAGCCTTAACTAACTAAGGTTAAATCAAACTTAAACCCTAATTAGAGTCTAACCCTGTAGACCTAATTAAACCATTAAGCCTTAACTAACTAAGGTTTAATTAATCTTAAACCCTAATTAGAGTCTAACCCTTAGACCTAATTAAACCTTTAAGCCTTTACTAACTAAGGTTTAATCAAACTTAAACCACTAATTGAGGTCTAACCCTTAGACCTAATTAAACCATTAAGCCTTAACTAACTAAGGTTTAATCGAACTTAGACCAAACCCTTAGGTTCAACCTGACATGAACCTAAATCAAACTTAAACCTAACTTAAGCTTGATCTACATTAGACTTACGTCAAACCAAACTTAGGTTCAACCTGACATGAACCTAAGTCAAAATCAAACCAAACTTAAGTCTAACCCATATTAGACTCAAGTTAAACCAAACTTAGCTAAACCTAACTTAACTTGAGTCCAACCTAACTTGAATTCAACTTAACCAAAACCTTAGGTTCAACCCACATTGAACCTAACCTAAACCTAACTTAACTTGAGTCTAACCTAACTTAAACTCAAGTTAACCAAAACCTTAGGTTCAACCCACATTGAACCTAACCTAAACCTAACTTAACTCGAGTCCAACCTAACTTCGAACTCGAGTTAACCAAAACCTTAGGTTCAACCCACATTGAACCTAACCTAAACCTACCTAACTTGAGTCCAACCTAACTTAAACTCAAGTTAACCAAAACCTTAGGTTCAACCCACATTGAACCTAACCTAAATCTAACTTAACTTGAGTCCAACCTAACTTGAACTCAAGTTAACCAAAACCTTAGGTTCAACCCACATGAACCTAACCTAAACCTACCTAACTTGAGTCCAACCTAACTTGAACTCAAGTTAACCTAAACCTTAGGTTCAACCCACATTGAACCTAACCTAAACCTACCTAACTTGAGTCCAACCTAACGTGAACTCAAGTTAACCAAAACCTTAGGTTCAACCCACATTGAACCTAACCTAATCCTAACTTAACTTGAGTCCAACCTAACTTGAACTCAAGTTAACCAAAACCTTAGGTTCAACCCACATTGAACCTAACCTAAACCTAACCTAACTCGAGTCCAACCTAACTTGAACTCAAGTTAACCAAAACGTTAGGTTCAACCCACATTGAACCTAACCTAAACATACCTAACTTGAGTCCAACCTAACTTGAACTCAAGTTAACCTAAACCTTAGGTTAAGCCCACATTGAACCTAACCTAAACCTACCTAACTTGAGTCCAACCTAACTTGAACTCAAGTTAACCTAAACTTTAGATTCAACCCAAATTGAACCTAAATCGACATAAACCTTAGGTTCAACCCAACTTGAATCTAAATCGACATAAACCTTAGATTCAACCCAAATTGAACCTAAATCGACATAAACCTTAGGTTCAACCCAAATTGAATCTAAATCGACATAAACCTTAGATTCAACCCAAATTGAATCTAAATCGACATAAACCTTAGATTCAATCCAAATTGAATCTAAATCGACATAAACCTTAGGTTCAACCCAAATTGAACCTAAATCAATATAAACCTTAGATTCAACTCAAATTGAACCTAAATCGACATAAATCTTAGGTTCAACCCAAATTGAACTTAAATCGACAAAATTGAACTCAAATCGACATAATCAACATAAAATTGACATTCTAAACAATTAATCGACAAAATCGAACATTTAATCGACAAAACCGACATAAATCTGATGTTGACATAATCAACGAAAATTTGACATTTCAAAAATAAAACAACATGATTAAAATGAAGTTGACATTTCGAAATAACTTGACATTCAAAAAAAAAAATATTCTGTGACATTATTTCTGACAGTATTTTCTTTGCAGGATGAAGACAAGAAATTCCGTTTAGATTTTCTTTGCATGTTATAGGGTGTGCTAACTCTGTTTTGCAGGACGTCGACGACGGAATACTAGCAACAAAACAAAACAAAACTTTTAGGTTAGACATATAACCTAAAATTTTTCAACAAAACAACGACATTGACAACAAAACAAAACTTTTAGGTTAGACATATAACCTGAAACTTTTCAACAAATCAACGACATCCACCCAACATAAATAAAACTTTCTGGTAGTATCGATTCTTTAGAAACGCACTGCCACAACAACAGTCACACTTTTTCGAGGATAAATGTTAACCTTAATCGGGAGTTTTCCTAGGCAGTATTAATTGCTCAGGATGTAATTAACTATAGGAGCTTGCTCCTATAGGAGAGTAAAGAACTTAGGATAGGTATTTTACCTACAAGACCTCTTCGAGTTATCCAAGATCTTCATGTGATCTTCTTATATGAAAAACTTCGGTAATTACACAATCTGAAGACTTTTTCTATGAGATTATCATTCGATCTCTTTTTCTCTCAATCTCTATCATGATTAATCCTTCTTCAAATTCTCCAAAGACTTCTGACAATAAGTCTAAGTAGAACAAGAATTAGGGTAATGGATAGAGAAAGAGAGTGGCGACTCCTTGACATTGATATGATACAGGAATTGACGGCGACGACATGCGATACAAATATATATGTTTCATCGCCATCAACCCCATTAGCAACACATAGGTTACCTCTTTTGAGGGATTCCCGATCATCCAACGAGACGTTTTAATTTAGTTGCAATTGTGATTTTTGTTTTGTTTGTGATTAATTTTTTGAGTTGTTTTATATTTTGAATGTTGTGGCAGTGAATTTTATCTTATTTTGATTTTTAAATTTAATTTTTAGTTTTGGTTTTGTGGTTATCCTAAAGGTTTCATTTTTCATGCATGGTGACATTATTGTTTAGCATGCAAATTTGTAAGAAAAGAAAGTGCAGTAGAGTGCAGGCAAGTAAATTGCATTAAAATAAAAGCATACCTGGTAGGTCTTCCCGTCATCTCTACCTGAAACTTTAGTATTCTTGCAATATACATTTATATTTTACAGGGAAGTAAAATCCTATGGATAGGTTCGCCACAGGTCTACCAAACTCTATGTCATAACCCGGTGAATCCTATTCATTTAAGAGATATTTTTTTATTTAATAGATATGATAGGTGTCGTAGTCCTACAAGGTGTCCAGAAGACTTGTGAAAGATCTAGGAGAGACCCAGATATTTCACACCCCTTTTGAACTTTCTTGAGCTCCTTTTGGATTTATCATAGTTATTAAATGATTCATCTATTTCATACCCTTATGCTTAGTGAGCCAATGTTTTAGTCATCCCGAAAGGTGGGGTAATTATCATTTGGTACTTAGGCATTATGTGAGTGGGCCTTTAGAGGCCAAAATTTAACTTATGGAGAGACTTACCAAATTTTGATGGGCTTGTAATGTTTCAAAAGGTAGTTTAGGATTAATTGTGTTTTCTTTTCCAATTCTTAACAGTTAATTTCTTTAATTAAGCTTAGCTCATTATTAAGCCCTTAAGATTTTAGTGCGTATTTTTATGTCTTTAAAAAAGGAAATTTCATAACTTTCATGATTATGATTCCTATAAAAACGTTGAATTATTATTTAAGCATCAAATGAAGGGGTAATAAATTAGTGGAATTTTAACTTCCAAAATCAACCCCTTACCTTAAGAATTTTTTTAATTTGATTTTCTTCCAAATTATGATAATTAAGGAAAATTAAATATTTATTTTTGATGCGACAAAATTGCAATGTTTTCTACCATTTAACCCTTAATGTTTCAATCATACAACATAATAATTAAGGTCATTTATTGCCTTTTTCCATTTTGATTAAGCCAAAATATTGATTAAGGCTAAATTATTCCAAAATTACTATTTTACCCCTAAAGGTCTTTATCACTTCATAATCCATTAAATTTAACTCAAATAACTTTGAAATTTTTATGTAACCCCACTTATGGGTTAATTAAAATATTAGAGGTCAAAATGTGATTTTTCAAAATTTAATTTAATTTATATATTTATTTTAATGCAAAAATTGGTGTTTTCAATGAAAATTCAATAACTTGTCCAAAATAAGCATATGACTTTGAAAATTTTATTGGAGGTAGTCAAAGACCAAAGGACCACTTAGACCAAATTTCAAGATTTTTTGAGCTTTAATTTAATTACTAGAATTATTTTAAGTTTTGGAGTTTTAATTAATTATAAAATGTTTTAAAGGTTGAAGATTCAATTTTATGTTTTTCTTAAATCCCTCTGAGGTCAAAGAACCTAGAGTAACAAATTTTTTATTTTTTTAATTTTTATTTTCATTATTAGAATTATTTTAGTGGAAAATTAAGAAAATTCATTTTTACACTTATAAAATTTATTTAAGCCTTTAAAAATTGATATTTTGACTTTAAAGCTTAAGAAAATTATGTGGATGGTCCTAAGTGATTAGGAGACGAAATGTGACAATTTGGTGATTTTTAATATTTTTATGATTTTTATAATTATTTAATTATTTAAATATTTAAAATATGATTAAATATAAAAATTTTATTAAAATTCCAAATTTATTTTTTAAAAAAATACTCTAATCACAGAGAACTCCCAAAACCAATTTTATAATTTTTTGAGTTATATTTTAATTATTTAAATTAGTTTAATGTTCAAAATTATCATTTTACTTAGAAAATTCATTTAGGTGACCAAATGAACTTCAAAAGCAATGAAATTCTTATGGGGAGTTCTTTGACCTTTAAAGTACATTGGAGAATTGTTTTTGAGCCATTTACATTTATATATAATCCAATTTATTTTTATTTGTTATTTGAGCCTTAATTACCATTACAGTTATTTTCAGTGAATTAAATCAAGTTTGTATTTTTTGCTAGAGTTCACTGGTCATAAGGAACCTACCATATTTTTTTTGGATTTTTATAACAACCATGTTAATTATTAGAATTAATTTATGAAAGTAGATGTCTCCTCTGACTTTAGAAAAATCAGGGAAGTTTCCCATGACAGAGGCTACGACATGTTAAAATGGCAAGCTATGGTGAAATATCCTAAGGCATGGAGAATTAATATACTACAGAGGGTATTTAATTAATTAAAAATCATACATGCATTAAATAAATTTCAAACCATTTCCACATTATTCTCCTTTGTTTACTGAGCAAGTGAAAAATTTTCTTTTATTTTTATGTTTTTACTACAAGAAGTTATAAATTTTTAAAGTTTTGGTAATTTAATTAATTCAAAAATCCTTTATTTTTCTACTTAAACACGCGACGCCGATTGGTTCATCGACAGCTCCGAAAAACCACGCAGCACGCTTCTATTTGACGCTGCCATCTAAGTGGATGTCCTTGTGGCCGCGCTTTATGTATATGATTTCCGTCTGACTTCATCCTGTCCATCCAAACATTACACACGCAATCAAATGATGCTCCTTCATCATCTTCGACTGGTTCATCCCGAGAGCCATCCACCTTTTAGACCTAAGATCTCTCTCGATACTCAACCAAATCACTTGGGGTTTGTTTCTAAAGCTTCATCTAGCCTAGACCAACCTATACGTATGGCTTATATGGTATGCAATACAGTGTACAATTATGGGATATGAAGAATAGCTCGGAAGGAAGAGTGAGCTCAATACCTTTGTCTGAGAGGGGAGGCCTCAATCAGAAGGTTGTGGCAACTTTGCTTGATCCCAAAAAACCTCCAAATGGAGTCTTTTGCACTGGTGAATTGTCTAGACCTAAGTTCGACCACGCCCGATTTCAGGAGTTGGTCAAAGTCAGGTGCAGAGGTCTTCTGTGATGGGGCTTTGATGGGGGATCTTCTTCTTTCACTGCTGTCAAGGTGTGGGTGCAGTTAACTGAAATTTGGTGCACTGTGGATTTATGGTGAAATATTTCATGGTTTCCAGCCAAGTTTGAGCTCAGAAATTGAGCTCCAACTATGAGAATCAGAGGAGAAAAGTGGCTAGAATGATTAGTGAGGTCTGGGGAGGCTCTGGTGACGTTTTGGCAGAGTTTTGTTAGGAAATTTCCAGCACTTGGATTTTGGCTATGAGGGGTAGTTTTCATAGTCATGAACAATTGGTTAAGCTCACGGCATGGAATTGGGTGCATTCAGCTTCTTAGGTGGAGGACAGATCAGCTCCAATGGCCAATGAGAGCTGGACAGCTTGGGAGGTGAGTTTAGGTTCAATTGGAGAGGGGGTAGCTCTCTGTTTTGGGATTTTTCAGCCACTAGGCCAGCTGGCCAAGCTAGGGGAGGTGGCCAGTAATCAGGTGGTCAGGTAGGCAGGCCATCAAGTTCCATGATTTTAAATGATGAAGGGATTATTGCAAATATCTCTTGATTTAGCCATTTAAAGGAGGAGATCCCCTAATTTGAGGGACCTTTGGTCTATGGATCAAGTAGAGTGGGCTAGGTGGATCTAGGGTGGTTCCTAGGGGTTACTTGGTGGCTATGGTGGACCTAGGTTGGTCACATTTGGGTTGATTGGTCAGATTGGGCCATAGATTCAATTTAAGTCATTTGGGTTTAAGTTGGGCTAGCTTGGGTTTGAGCTTGGGTTAGATCCAAATGATTATTTAAAATGGTTTTTATGATTTTCTTGAAGTGTTTAGAAGAGGTTTGGAGTTGTGTTGAATTGATTTCCAATTTGGTTTGGTTTGGTGTTTTTGTCAATTTAGGGCAAGTAGGGTTAACTTGGGTTTAGGTTAGGCTAGCGTTGGTTCCAAGGCCAATTGAATGTTCCAAATTGTCTAGGGGTATGTCATAAAGAGTTCCCAACATCAATTGGGTGGAAATTTTAGGAGTAGGGTAGTCAATTTGGAAGATCATGGGCATAGGGCACGTTTGGGTCAAAATTTGGGGTTTTGGACTTTAAGTGGATTTGGGTGAGACTTGGGGTCAAATTGGGGGCAATTGATGGTTCATTTTGGTTTATGGGAGTGTCATAATAAGTTTAGAATTCAAATTGGGGAGAAATTGATTGGCATTAGATCAATTTGAGGGATTTGGGTCACTTAGGCAAAATTAGGGCTTTTGGATTTTAAGTGAAATTGAACTCAAATGTGGGTCAAATTGGGCTTGAATTTTGTTTAGATTGACATCAGAGATATTGAATTAAAGTTTGGAATTGAAATTGGGCAAGATTGGGGTCAATTGGGTAGACATTGGGTCCAATTTGGGGACTTTTGGGTTAAATGGGTCAAATTGGGGCTTTTGGTTAAATCGGGCTAAATTGGGCAAGTTGGGACTCATGTGGTACTTCAGAGAAAGGAAATTGGGATTATTTGGAAGGTTTTGGGAATTTTAAGAAATTTTAGAATTTTGGGCTAAGAGGGGCATCTTGGTCAATTTGGGAATTTTTTCGGAAATTTTGGTAATTTTGGGTAATTTTGGATAATTTGAGTGGTAAGAAGTATTTTGGAATGATTTTTAAGAAAAAATATGTAATATGGGTGATTTTGGAAATTTTGGGGGATTTTAGGGTTTTGGGGGCATTTTTGGTATTTAGGGTATTTAGGGTATTTTGGGGTAAAGAAGTTAAAAATTTGAAATCTTTGGGAAAATTGGAATTGGTTAAAAGTGGGTGATATAGCAATGCTTAGATTGAGCCATGGAACAAGGGTAACCCTCATTTTTTCCTCTATGTTTTGGTACTAGCCAAACCCTAGCATGAGGCTAACGGCTTAAGAAAACCACTTACATGAGTTTCCATAGAGTTAGGGGATCAAAGGTGATGTGCCTTGTTTAGGTTTGTGAGGGTGTAGTGTAAGTGTGATGTATGCTCCAGACATCCAGGGTAGATCCTAAGGTCTGACCACATATAGGAGACCTCCCCTGGGCTTCCTTATGCTTGGTCTCTTCCTCCCAAAACTTGGAGGTTAGGCCTTAAGCATATGAAAACTCCCAGTAAAGTGAGAAAAATTCAAATTTCTATGGGGAGAGGTTCATGACTAGTCTTCTAAGAAGTCACCAGGAGAGTCCTATAGCTAGACCCTAGGCTATTCTAAAGATAGACTAGATCTCTACCAAAAGTGAGGTCAACAAATGGACCCCCAATAGGTGTGGTGTGCTGGGCAAGTACACTGCACATATTGGTGTTGACCGACGATATCAACAAAACTAACACAACTGTCTGCGTCAAAACACAAGACAAGCACATAATTTAGCGAGGAAGTTTTCGCTGGGGATTATCTGGTTGAAACCCTCAAGTCCCGGGAACTCTCACTTGGGAAGGGAAATGTAATGCCTTCATGAGAGAAGCTATGGATTTCAAGCCTCCAAACTCTTAAGGAGTCCGATCCGAATCGATTTGAAGTTGGAATTTGGATTTAGAATTAGGATTTAGAATTTGGATTTGATTTCAATTTAAATTTTGAGTTTGAATTTTAATTTAACTTTGAGTTTTAATTTTAATTTTAAGTTTTATGAAATTTACGGAAATTTCAGAATTTGTGAAATTTTAAATTTGAAAATTTTAATCTTATGGGAAATTTTGAGTTAGAAGTGAGTGCAAAGGGAAATCAGAATTTCAGTACCAATCTCGGAAGGTGAGAGTCAGAATTTAAGTAGTGATCCCGCAAGGATGAGAACTGGAATTTTGGTACCTGTCTCAAGATTTCGTGGATGTGGAAAAATTACTCAGAAGGGCGATGGAAATATAGGGAATTTGAGGGAATTTGAAGGAGTCGGATGACTGAGCTCCAATCCTGGAATTTCATGGGAGTCAAAAAATTTCTCAGATAGGAAATGGAAATTAGGGAATTTTTGGGGCAACCGGACGACTAAGCTTCGTTCCCGGAATTTCATGAAACGATGAAAATTTCTCAGATAGGAAAATGGAAAATTAGGGAATTTTGGCGACGACTAAACTCCATTCTCGTAATTTCACGGAAGGCGGAAAGTTTCTCAGATATAATGTGGAAAATTATGAAATTTTTGGGGGAATCGGACGACTAAGCTCCGTTCCCGGAATTTCATGTAGGGCGGAAAATTTCTCGGATACGAAAAGGAAAATTTAGGGAATTTTTGGGGAATCGGATGACTAAGCTCTGTTCCCAGAATTTCATGGAAGGAGGAAACTTTCTCGGATAGTAAAATGGAAACTTAGGGAATTTTAGGGGAGTTGGAAGACTAAGCTCCATTCCCAGAATTTCATGGAAGGCAGAAAATTTCTCGGATAGGATGTGGAAAATTAGGGAATTTTGTGGAATGGGACGACTAAGCTCTGTTCCTGGAATTTCATGGAAGGAGAAAAATTTCTCAGACAGGACGTGGAAAATTAAGGAATCTTGTGGATGAAAGCTCAAGAACTCACATCCGACTCAAGGGGTAACAGGAGGGATTCAGAACTCAGGTACTGATCCTAGAAATTCATTTGAAGAGAATTTGGTGAAACTTGGTATTGACTTTCAAAGAAAGCAAATTTGGTGTTAATTCGGCCGAGACCGGTAGCCATTGCAAGGTTTGCAGAATTTCAAGATATTTCGAATTTGTGAGAAGTGGCATTGTGTTAAAAGTGCTAAATTTTGCGGAGTGCCCGCAAAAGTGAAGGATTCGAAGATGAGTGCAAGGACTCAGAATCTCAAGAGAGAGAGAGAGAGAGAGAGAGAGAGAGAGAGAGAGAGTATTATCATTTATTTGTTTTCAATTCATTATTTTCTTTCACTTTGTTTTGTTTTATTTCATTTTATTTCATTTGATTTTATTTGATTTAAATTTTGATTTTGATTTAAATTTCTTTTCATTTCATTTGATTTCATTTGATTTAAATTTCGAGTTCATTTCGATTTTAATTTCATTTCTTTTTAATTTTATTTCGTTATCATTTTATCATTTTCTTCTGCATCATTCTTTTGTCCTTTTCATTTGGAACCAACATTTCTATGGCTTTTGACTATTACACTGAGAAAGTTATTTCTAACATTAATTTTGTTGAAAGTAGTACAACTGATCATATGCTGACAAACATCCGAACTAGTTCAAGTGTACAAAAGTGAATAGAGGTGACATATCATATCATCTGGCTGCTGCAAAGGTGGTGACAACAACTGTCATGACATGTTGTAAGGGGTAGTAGATTACTGTTGCCTGAGACTGCTGCGAGGACGAGCCAACCTGCCAAGGTTACACTCCGGAACAAAAGTCCCCTCGCGAACACCTGGAGGTACTGTCGTCATAGTGGTAAAGGATGAAAGGTTCTCCAACTCTAGATCCGACTCGTAGTAAAACGATGCTTTGTCTTCATCCATTCTTCTAAAGGTGACTGACATCCTTTTTCTTGTAACTCCTGGGATGTAGTGTTTTACTAAATCTGCTCCATTTCCTTTTAATACCAGAACTGATCCGACTGGTAGGAGGATTTCAACAGAACCACAAAATTCTCCTCATCCGACAATCTATATTTCTCATCCAAACAAGATATTATGTTCACTTATAAAGGAGATAGTGCAAAAGGGTCTCACAAAGTTATGTTGGTCGATATGAGGCAGGATACAATCCCCGTCCTCATAAATATTTATGATGCAGCTGTTAGGAATACAGTCTGCAGGCAGGACATCCCACTCAACCATCCTATATATCATCTTTTTTATCTGCGATGGCATCAGATCCACCTCATCATGCTGTAAGATCCCCGGAGGATTGCCTTATCGATCTTTAGCAAAGTTATAGCAGCAACTACACTGAATGGTGACTCTGCCCAGAGTTTCAAGAGTGTCGATGCAATACAGAATTCCCTCTTCATTTTTCTTCGAGAATACGTCGGTGTATAACTCGAGTCCTTCCAGGATATTGACATATTTCCCTTGTATTTTTTCATAGTGTGAAATTCCTTCTTTCTGATTCTCTGATTTTTGCCATCACATAGTCTGAGACTCCTTGGTGGCGGTGGTAGGACGAACTGTGTTATGTACACCTCCACATCAGGATATTCTCTACTCTTGAGTAGCATTGAGGTAGCTGCATATGCCTCAAATATGCCATACTCCTCTAACCATAAAACGTGACATTTCGTACACTCTGAAAATGCTCAGTCTCTGAAGGCAGTCTGGGTAAACTTGAGTTGCAAGTCGGACACCCAGTAAGGATTTCTTCCATCGGATCCAATGTCGGTGTGCGATCCTCTACAGCCTCTGGCTCAGTATCGGTGCGCGGTGTGCTATCGTCGGTCTCTTTCATTTCAGGATCATAAGAATTTTCTAGAATGGGTGATAGCACGGCGGCTAGCTCCCGAGCTTGTCTCCTCTCTATCCTGTCTAAGAGGTGACGCTTGCGGCGATTTGCATTTCTTCTTTTAGTCCGGGCCAACGACACATCTGAGACTCTTTTAGCTGAAGTAGCAATAAGATCTCCCTCTGGAGTAGTGATCATAGACGGGACTTCACTGTGTCTCGCGACGAGGAGGTGTGAGTCAACGAACCCTCCAGTTCCTCCGAATCTTGATGTCTGTCTGGTCTCTTTATGACCAATCTTCTTCACTGACTACATATCTGTAGTCTTTTTTGTGTGTTCCCTTTTCAATACGTGAAGTCTAAGCCGTATACGGAAGCAAACACCAACTCGCAACCCAACACCTCCTACACAATTAAACAGGGGAAATGTCAGTGGGTGGTGTTGTGCACAAACAAGTACAAGGACAAACACATTATCTTTTATTTTAATAAGTTTGATAATTGTTTTAATGCCATTACCTTATTTAATATAGTTTTATAAGATTTAGATTTATAAATAACAGACGTATTTTATTTTTGTGAGAAAATTTACTTTATTTTATTTAACTTCATTTTATTACAATATTTGGACCCAGACACATACTCAGGTCCTATTCTACATCTGAATTAAAATCTTTCTTCAAATTTCTCATGTCGTGTAGTACTTCTTGCGATATCGTCCGTTTATTGGCAACATGGGTCTATCCCCTTGAGAGTCCACCAGATGGTACGACCCTCCAGAGTACACCTTTTCCACCACGAATGGTCCTTCCCAGGTCGGTTCAAATTTTCCACCTATCTTGCGGTGTGCAAGAATAAACTGTCTGAGAAGGAGCACAAGGTCACCGATTTTGAACGACCTCGGGCGGACCAATTTATCGTGGCTTGAATCATACTTTCTTGGAAGAGTTCCAAATTCTGATGTGCAAGCAATCTTTTCCCTTCGAGACTTTCTAATTCAACCAGTCGAAGTTTGACATTCTCTTCTGTTGTAATTTGATTGGTGATGGCGATCTGGAGCAACGGTAGCTGAACTTCTAATGGAAGGGTTGCCTCGGACCCGTACACAAGTGCATACGGTGTAGACTATGTCGGTGTTCTGACTGTCGTCTCGTAGCCCACAAAGCTTCTAGCAATTTCTCGTGCCATCCTCGTTTGTTGTCGTCGAGCTTTTTATTTAAAATTTGAATGAGAGTCTTGTTGAAGGCTTCTACCAAGCCATTTACTTTGGGGTATTAGATTGTAGAGTATCTCCAATCTATCCTGCGTCTTCTGACGAAGTTATTGTCGGCCGTTAAATCTCTGTGGTGAGGTTGATATTTTAAAAAGAAAAAGGGTTTTAGAATATAATTTTATAAATAAAATTTTTGATTTAATTTAATAAATATTATATATATATACAAATATATATAAACTTTTTTTTAAAAATAATATTTCAATTTTGAAGAATATGAAATCAAACTGATGTCATATAAACATTAGTTTAGATAATCAAGGCTTCATCACAAAACATGTATTTATCCTGAAGAATAGATATATGACTTGGGATGAGGATTGATCAAACAAATTAAAGAAATCATGACATCTGTTTAGTCTACGAACTAATTTTAACTGACAATTTCCCCCATCTAATATGAAGGAATTAGATAAGGTGTATATTAATCTGGGGTCTTTAAGTTTCCTATAAGGGAAACCCCTATAGTTAATTACATCGTAGATAACTGATGCACCAAAAATATATACTCTTTTAGCTATATGTTTTTGCCTGTTTTTGGTGATTTTGCACTTTTAAAGGAAGGTATTTTTCATGATTTGTTGCAGGTATGATGATTATAGGTGATTGGAGCGAAAAGATGCAAAAAGGAACGAATTTGGGGCAAAATGGAGCAATTTGGAGGAAAACAGCCCTGGCGCCGCCGGCGCCAGATTGGGCGCCGCTGGCGCCCTATTTCAGAGACTTCAAAAATTAATTGACAAGATAGGGCGCTGCCGGCACCACTATCCGGCGCCGCCGGCGCCCTATGTCGATCCACTTCGAATTCAAAAGTTTTTGCAGATTTTTGAAGAGGTGCTTGAAGAAACTCTTGGGGAATTCGTTCCTAACATTAAATTAAGTGTCCAAGACGAAAATAAAGAGGAGGAAGAGAAGAGAATTGCTGTAGAGAGTGTGAGGAAAGTGTAAGAGAGAGTTAGGGTTTGTGATTTTAAGAGAGATTCTTCTCTAAGGAGGGGAGAAGAGGGAGTAAAGTGAGAGATTGCTTCTTCATCTTTGTTCCAAAGGGAGAAATCAAGTGTTGCAAGGAAGAGAAAAGGAATCAAGGGGACTTTGAGGAATTTTCTTGGGGAAGAGAAAGAGATAAGTTGTATTTACTTTTGTGGTTTGTATGACTCTTCTTTTATATATAAAATCCATGTGTTTTTATATCTTCTCCATGAATTGTGAGTAGTTTCCCATGCCTTTCTTCTTGCATGAAGTAGTGATGATGTAATGATGTGGAATTGATGTGCCCTTTAAGTGTTATAAAAGTTGTGATGTTCTTTAATTTGGAACTTAATTTATTTTTCAATCTGGCCAATTGAATTGTTAAAACATTTTGAGGAACATTAATTCCAAAAGAATTGAATGTTCTACAACAAGAATGAATGAACCATTTAATGTCCGTGAATGAATTGCGTAGTTCATGGGGATTAAGTGCTAATAAATAGGTAAATAAGTTTTGATGGATTTCAAATTGGAGGTTTCATGGTGACAGAATGGGATCCCCAATTTGGTCTTAAGATTGGTAACTAAAGTCTATGGTTAGCCTTTGGGTGAAGGGTGAGTGGGAGCTCCGTAGTGAGAGTCGGTATCCTCCCAGCCTAGCCTTAGATTTAGTAACTAAACTTAAGATATGACAATGTTCTTTACCTGCTTAGAAGAGGGGGTACTCTTTTAAGGGTAAAGAAGCAAATATCTTTAATAAGTTTTATATTTGTTTTGATGTCATTATCTTATTTAATATAATTTTATGGGTTTTAGATGTATAAATTTCAACAAGCGTATTTTATTTTTTGAGAACATTCACTTTATTTTATTTAATTTATTTTATTACAAGATTTGGACCCAGTCACAGACGCTGGCTCTATTCTACATCGGAATGGAAATTTTCTTTAGATCCCTCTTGTCGCGTAGTATTTCTTAAGATATCATCCATTTATCGACAACATGGTTCTTTACTCTTGAGAATCTACCAACTGGTACGATCCTCCAGAGTAAACCTTTTCCACCATGAATGGTCCTTCCCAGTTTGGTTTGAATTTCCCACCTATTTTGCGGTGTGGAAGAATAGGCCTTCTGAGAACAAGCACAAGGTCACCAATTTTTAACGACCTCAGGCGAACCAACTTATCGTGGGCTTGAATCATCTTTGCTTAGTAGATTTTCAAATTCTGTTGTGCAAGCAATCTTTTCCCTTCGAGATTTTCCAGTTCTGCCAGTCATAATTTGGCATTATCTTTTGTTGTAATTTGATTGGCAACGGCGATCTGGAGTGACGGTAGCTGAAATTCTAGCGGAAGGATTGCTTCGGACCCGTACACAAGTGCATACGGCGTAGACTGTGTCGACGTTCTAACTGTCATCCTGTAGGCCCACAAAGCTTCTAGAAATTTCTTGTGCCATGCTCTTTTGTTTTCATGAGGCTTCTTCTTTATAATTTGAACGAACTCTTATTGAAGGCTTCAGCCAAGCCATTTGCTTTAGGGTAGTAGATCATAGAGTATCTCCAATCTATCCTATTTCTTCTGACAAAGTTGTTAATTTTTTATGCTTTAAAGGTGGACCCATTGTTAGAGATCATTCTTCGCGACACACCGAAGCGGTAGACAACTTGATTCTTGAAGAACTGTAGAACTTGTTGTGATGTAACTTCTCGTAGCGGAACTGCCTCTGCCTACTTGGAGAAGTAGTCTGTAGCTGTGAGTATGAATCTGTTTCCTTTTAAAGACAAAGGTTTTATCAGACCCACTATATCAGTGCCCCAGCACTCGAATGACCATGAGGCAATCGTGGGGTGTAGAACATTCAGAGGTTGGTGCAAGACCACTCCGTGCACTTGGCAATGATGACACTATTTCCATGCAGTCTGTCATCATTGCCGACCAGTAGTATTCGAGTCTTTTGATTTTCATTTTCATTTTCGGCCCTGATTGGTGAGCTCCACACAATCCGACATGTACTTCTTTAATGATTTTCTGTGCTTTTGCTTTGTTGAGGCATCTGAGCCACATCTGATCTAATGATCTTCTGTACAGAACATTATCAATTAAAGCATATGAGAGAGCTCTCTTCTGAATTTGATGCACTGTTGATTTGTCTTCTGACAACCTACCTGTTCTGCAAATATTCTATCAACTGTTGACGCCAATCTTCTGTATCATCGGCCACTGCGGCTGCTATCTCTTCTTTCCCAATCTTGTGTAAACTGTCGAGGTTGATCTTAGACAAAACCTGACATCCCTGTACCATAATATCTATAGAATCATTGGGTAGACAAGCTAATTTTTTAGCGAGTTTAGCTAAAGCGTCCGTGTGGGTGTTGTCTGCTCGAGGAACTCTATAGAATATCACACTCAGAGTTTTCTTGAGTAATTTTATCGTGTACCAGCGGTATTCTTCTAATCTCAGTTTCAAAATTTTTTACCGTCTCGTCACTTGTTGAATGACAAGTTGTGAGTCGCCATAAATGGCAATGTCTGTTATTTTCATTAGTATTACTAATTCCAAACCAGTGATTAGAGCTTCATATTCTGCTTCATTATTGGTACACGGCTCTGACAAGTGGTAGGAGAATCTCAGCATCGCCCGATCTGGAGTCACGAATATTAAATCGATTCCTACTTTGCTTGAATCACTGTCTGTTGTCTTTTATCTCTTCGGACTGATGACGCTCCGTTAAAGTACATTTCCTAATGTATGGCTCTGGGCTGCTCTATTTGTAGTATTTGTTCGTCTGGTAGTTCATCATTGAGCAGGGACCTAGCTAGTAGTGGGTACGCTACGAGAATCTGCCCTTTGATAGCGTGAAGGGGCACAAAAGTTATGTCAAATTGCAATAGTATCATTGACCATCTTGCTAAGCGTCTGGAAAGTGTTGGTCAGATCATCAAATATTGCTATGGATAAAATTTTGAGATTAGGTTGACCTTATGAGATAACATGTAATGTCTAAGCTTTTGAGCGGTGAAAACTAAAGCTAGACAATGCTTCTCAATAGGAGGATACTTTACCTCTGCCTGTACTAGATGTCGACTCAAGTAGCAGAGTTTGTTTTCTTTACCCTTATCATTGACTTGGGCAAGCAAGGCTCCGACGGATTCGTCCAAAGCCACAGTATAAAGTATCAACGGTTTACTAGGGATAGGGGTTGCCAAAACAGGAGGTGTCGTTAAATATCATTTAACATCTTTGAAAGCTCATTGGTACGATTCTCCCTAAGCAAATGTGACATCCTTTCGAAGTAGATTCGAAAAGGGGAGGCACCTTCCTGACAAATTCGATATATTGTGTCTTAGATATGCCAATTTTCCTTGAAAAGATCATAATTATCTCAAGGTTCTAGGAGGAGACATTTCTAATATTGCTTTAATCTTTTCTGGTTCGATTTCGATTCCCCGATGATGGACAACAAATTCTAAAAATTTCTCAGAGGTAACGCCGAAAGCACATTTTAAGGGATTCATCGTTAGATTGTAATGTCGTAACCATTCAAAGACGATCCTCAAATCATTTAGGTGGTTATCCTTTGCTTTGCTCTTGATGACCAAATCATCCACATAACATTCCACTTGGTTGTGAATGAGGTCATCGAAGATCTTCGTCATTGCCCTTTGTTATGTTGCTCCAGCATTCTTCAATCAGAATGGCATTACAGTGTAGCAGTAAATCCCGGTCAGATTTCTGAATTCTGTATGCATTGCATTTTTTAGAGCCATCTTGATTTGATTGTACCCTGACGATCCATCCATGAAAGAGAAAATTTCATGTGACGACACGATGCCTACGATTAATTACGGTATTGGCAACAAGAACTCGTCTTTCGGACATGCTTTATTTAAGTCCCTGAAGTCGACACACACTCATATCTGTCCACTTTTCTTCTTTACTGGTACAACGTTGGCTAACCATGTCGGATATTGTTCTTCTCGGACAAAGTTAGCGTCTATTAATCTTTATTTCTGCTGTAACTTATTGCGCTATTTCGAGGCACATTCTTCTGGGAGCTTGCTTTACTGGTGCTGTATTCTGATCCACCCCTAATTGGTGAACTGTAACCTCTAGAGATAGTCCAGGCTTTCCTGACCAAGTTTGTAACCTCTTCTTCATTGAGCAGCGAACTTATGAAAGTAGGTCGGGGTTGCTCCTCAGTCCCGAGATTGATTTCTTTTAATTCATCGACAGTTGACTTAATTTCTTCTTTGAACTCCGGTGGAGCCTCTTCTATTAGTTGATCTTCATATTCGTGTAACAACCATGCAAAATCCCGAGTCATCGACGGGTCCGATCGTACCGAACCTAAGACTTTCTTTCGAGTTGAGTTTCTTTCCTTTTGTATTCCATAATTTTTTAAATGTTTGTAACTTATCTTTCGTCATTTGCTTTGGCACATATCCTTGTTGAATTAACTTTTCTACCTAAGGTGAAAAGTAACAAAAAGGTAACTCCATTAATTCATTAGAATAATTTTCTTCAAGAGTTATACATTGTTCAGAAGTAGAAGGAGGAGCTTTATAAAACTTGATCAGTTTAAAACCATCATTATGAACTTCCTTGACTTCCATACTCTTGATCTTTTGAGGATGAATCGGAGTTAGAGTCATGGCTTGAACATAATGATTAATCCGATCATACATTGATTCATACTCGTCTCTTTCTGTTTCATCCGTATAAATTTTGAACTGAGGCTTCCTTTCACTTATCATCATTGTTTCTTTATCTTCTTCGGAGCTCCATTTTACTTCAATGCTAATTGTTAGCTTCACCCGTTCAACAATCTAGTGAGTTCCTCCTCGACCACGTCCCTGACCTCGACCTCGGATGCGTGGGCTAAAAGAACTCTCACCAACTCGTTGCAAAGGAGTGGCGGGAGATCGTTGAACTAGAGTTGTGTGGTCTCGTTCTCGTAGTTCTTCTGAATCTTCTGCTTTACTTGTCACAATTTATCTTGAAAGTATTATTCATTTCGGGGGAGTGTAATAAGTGGCATCTTAAGGAATGCCTACTTCATGTACTGAGAAAAGTTGTAAGTCTCCCTTAATGCAATGTTCTTGTCCATATTTGTAGTATTTGATGAACTGGTGAAGTGACGACGGGACCATATTGTACTCATGAAGCCACGACAGACCAAGAAGGGTATTAAACGATGTATCCGCATCGATGACATGGAATTTTGTAGTTTTTACTAGATTTCCAATTTTCATTTGGAGTGTTATAGATCCGAGGGCTTTTTCTTCTTTGTGGTTGAATCCTCTTAGCATCATTTTATGCATAGAAAGTTCTCGGGCATCAATGTCCAAGTAGGCTAGTGTCCGTAGACTCATTATGTTGAGTGACACTCCAGGATCTACTAACACTCTGGAAAGTATGAACCTGCCGATGATGACGGAAATGTAGAGCGGACGGTTGTGATCGGCTGTACTGAGTAGCAAATCTTCATCGGTGAAGGTTACGCCAGGCTGTTCTTTCAAAGTGCAAACTCCATCTGAGGATGTGCTAGCCAACTGTGCTAAGCAAATATCCGGATCAAGTAGAGCTTTAATCAGTTTTCCTCTCATCTCCTTTGACAGGATCAGAGAGTCGTAAATGCTTAGTTTAGCTGGCAACTTCCTGAGATGAGCTAGCACGTTGTAATCCACTTTGTTTGAATTTTTAATTTCGTTTCGAACTTGTACTTCTTACGGTGCTGGAGATACTTCTTCTTGAGTAATTGTTTGTTTCCTTTATCCATTAGAGCTGTCCTTGGCGGCAGCACCTTGCCACTTCTTAAATGTACTTATGTTATTTCTTCTTTTTCGGGACCCAGAGATCCTTCTATTACTGTATTTGGCTCTTCTGTATTTGAAAAGTACACGTTGTTGGCAAGTGGAGCTCCTTTGCATTCGAGGACTGGCTCCTCACTTCCGGTGCTGTCGTAGCCGGTGTTGTTGATATCTCTTTCATTTTCATCAACATTCTTATCGGGAACCATCATGATTTGAGGATCATCTTGGGAAGAGAAATTGGGGTTAGAGAGGCTGCGATTAGTTATGTCATCACTAGAGACAGTAATAACGTAGCCAGCATTGTTTATATTATCATTACAAGACCCTGGAGGGTCATAAAGATAATGGTACAAAGTCAGGGGTTCGAGGGGTTTCACCCCTGAATCTGAAACAACTAATCTAATATGGGCAGCCTCTATCATGCCCTTCGTGCTATCGTCCTTAATTTCGTTCACGATTCGCTTCTTCCTCCATCCTTGTCACGGTGGCTTCCTCATAGAAGCTCTAATCATGGATTGGGCTAGCGGTAGACTCCGGACAACAACTTTCTTTGGAGTAGACTAGATCTGGTCCAGGACTTTCTTGAGTTCATTCCAAATTGTGCTTCATCCGCCTTTGCTGATTTACGGATCAATCAGAGAGATCGGCTCGACTAAAATCACGTTTATAGAACCACTTTCAGTTTCTTTCAAGTATTCATTTGGTATCGTTATATTTCCTTCCTTGTAATTCCGCTCGAGCCAATCCTTAAAATTGAAACAGCTTTCTATGGTGTGTCAGAGCATCCTGTGGTAGGGGCAGAAGTTGGATTGATCCTTCTTGTCCACCTCTTCTAGCTTCTTAAGCTCGGGCAATTTGAACTCGGGTTTCTTCATTAAATTCCTGAACATCTTTGCTACGGCGTCGTCTTTGAAGGAGTAGTTTCTGCGTAGCCGCTCTGACATTTTTGGACTCTATCGTCTATCTGTCCTGTATGACCTCTGCTTCTGACCGGATTGACTGCTCTATTGTGCATAAGTCTGACCAAACTGCTGAGGCTAACTGTACTGAGACAACTAACGGTGCTACTGTGGCAACTGTTCAGGCTGAATCCTCATTGGCTTCTTTTCTTTGTCGACCGTTGCCACTACTCCAGATCTCTTCACGTATGCTTTAGCTAGTTTTGTCTTTTCTGCACATTCGATGTGCTTAACTTCTTCTTGTAGACTGCTGGATTTGCTAAGTAGCTTCTCGAAGGACTCGATGGTGATACCCTTAAGCATGAAGGCTACTAGACCGTGGATACTCTTGAGTAGTATCTCGATCGTGTACTGTTCTTGTAGCTGAGGTTCACATTTCATGCTTAAGTTTCTACATCTGAGAATATAGTCAACTAAAGTCTCATCGGGCTTCTACCACTCCACTTCGAGATATCCTATAGTAACATGATGTCGGGAACCAGCGAACCTCTTCACGAATATTTTTTCCATTTCTGCAAAAGTTTTCACTGATCCATTGGGAAGCTCGGCATACCAATCGAAAGCTATTCCTGACAGGCTGCTGATAAACTGATGAAACAATAAAGCTTCACTTCCTCCTATGCTATAACAACTAGCTCTGAAGTGTGCTATGTATTAGCGAGGATTTCCCGTCCCGTTGAATGTCTTGAAAGTCAGGGTCATGAAGCCTTTAGGGTAAGGAACAACATCGAACTCCTCTGGGTAGGGTCTACCCTTTGAAACCGATGCACCTCCTTTAGACTGAGCCAAGGTCTCCTAAACTTACTGTTAAACCATCTGTTTAATGTCTTTTTCCAGTGGTTCGGAGTTGGATCTCTTCTTGGAGGTTTGTCTTCATTGGCCGAAGTGATTTCTCTTCTTTCATCGGTGATGTGTATAATCTTGGGTGACTGTGATTGCCCATGGAGGGTAGCCATGGCGGTCATGGCTGCGGTCATCTCTTCCATTCTCTTTTACAGTCGGCTAATCTGCTCATCCCTTATAAGGATGTTCCTATACAGCTCATCTGCAGTGTTCTCCTCACTAGGAGCATCGCGCGCATATGACGTGGACCGAGTTTCAACCATGTTGACTTCCATGAATTCTTTGTCCATGTAATCTGACAGGAAGTAATTCTCAACATCAATATGCAACCCTCGTTGTTTGGCTAACTCAGAAATTTCTACACGGAGCTTTCGAACTATATCATCAACTATTTTCTTCTTAGTCAGTTTTAGATCTGTAGATTTTCCTGCGCTGTCACAGTTCTCTGCAACGGATTCAGAAGCAACGATAGCAGTAACATCGGGAATATCAAAATAATGATTCATTTTGTGGTCAACAAATTTTTGAGAATGTACTGGTGCAACACCTCTCGGTAACCACACTTTTCTCTTAAAAGTCGACGCCTTGAGACGAGGTGTCTCGGCGGGGACATCGAGGTGATGAGGGGAAGTGTGCTCCCTAGTGTGTAGACCATGCAAAGAGGAGAATAATCCTCTCTTATTCTTTCTCTTGCAGTGTTCTTCATTATCATCGGCAGCTGGTACTCTCAGACCTAGCCGGGACTTGACTGACTTGCTTATAGTAGTATCATCTGTAGCAAGTTTACACTTTTCCAAAATGATGTTTGACAGAAACTCGAACGGGTCTTTCCATTTCTAGAATTTTATCCTTAATTTCAGGGGATATTGCAGATCCCATCCTCGTGAAAAGTTTGGCGATAGAAAAACCCTCTATTATAGACAATCTTCGCAGAAGGGTGTGAGCTCGGGTGGGTGTAGGCCCTCCCCTCACCTAATCATGACTGTGTGGTGCTGGAAGTGTAGCGGAAATCCTATGAAGGCTTTCGTCTCCATTAGTGCTAGCTAATGGGTGGAAACTGCTACCTTGAAGAGGAGGAGAGGTATCCGGTAAACCGAGTTCCTCCTGTTAAGGAATCTCATCAATTACTGTCATATTTGCAACTTGTGTTCTGACAGCCCTGCAAATTCTGCAGTTGCGGTTTCTCCTTTGAGACTTAGTTGGCAGGGGAGGTCTAGAACTTGAACCAACTCCGGAGACTGCCGGCGAGGCAAGAAAGGTATCCTCAGAATCATTTTCATGTAGAATCTCCTTCCCTTAAGCAGATGGGAAAGTAGGTGCAGTGACGGCAAAGCTAGTGGTAGTAGAGGTGACAACTCTCCTTGGAACGGAGACGACTGACTTGACGGGGGCAGTAGTTATTTTCACTTTCTTAGTAGAAGTGAAATCTTCATGAGAGTTCAGGTCGAATAAGCAGACGACTCTTGAATTTCGGGAGTGGCAACTTTCACGACCATTAACGGGGCTTTTCTAATTACAACTTCAAACTCACTGAAGCTGATCCCGAATTGAATCATTGGTGCTGCAAGACAGGCCTCACGAGAGGAGGGCAAGTTGCAAGAGAAAATCAACATAGGGGTTGACATCTTTAACTGTCAAGTGAAGCATTTTGAATGTTAGTGAGAGCCAAATACCTTGTCATCATAGTGCTAACACTACAAAATAAGTTGTTCTGTGGACTGAAGAAAATTTATTTCATTTAGAAATTTTATTATCTTTTCATTTCCTTTTTTAGATTTTCACATGTTGGTTAAAAGAAATTTTAAGGTTTAAAGAAGAGTGGGTCAATCTGCTGAAGACGGGATTGAACCCGAGAGGCACAGAAAAAAAAGGTGAAGTGTGGGACCCCATCGGAGATCCCCTTTCACAACGCAGATTGCCTTAGCGAGTGTTGCTCTCTAACACACCTATTGGGGTTCCGACCCCATAAGATCAAAAGGAAAACCTAGGGACTCCTGAACCCTTCTATTTATGAGTGACCAAACAGATGGTACTGAAATCAAGAGGAGTTGATCACACTTTCCTAAGAAAGAAATGGGTGAAGGATGTCAATGGAAGAATGTTAATCTGGCTCATGAGGGACTTGAGCACATTACCGATATATGAATATAGTATTTTCTGGTCTTTATGAAGAGAGAAACAATTCCTCAGTGGAGTCGCCAGAAAACTGTCGGCCGTTAAATTTCTGTGGTGAGGTTGATATTTTGAAAAGAAAAGGGGTTTTAGAATATAGTTTTATGAAATAAAACTTTTGATTTAATTATATATATTCATGACTTCTAGGGGTAATGGCTCAAATCTCGAAACGTTTCATTTTTACCAAAATCCAAAGGAGAGAAGGGTAGGGGAAGAACATAGATTCAAGAAAAATTTTGATGTCTTCCCAAACTATCCTATGGTTTGGCTATAAATCTTGGAAATGTATTTATTTGAATTTCAATCTTGTCAATTAATTACAGGAATTACATTTGCATAATGTCTAATTATGCAAATAACCTGGAAGATGGGAGGATTTATGTTGTATCAGACGACAATCTCGGAATCCTAAAGCGAATTAGGGCTTATAATGCACAGTAAGGTTGTGTAAAGGCCTAAAGAAAAGGCGAGGATTAATGCTGCACTATGCAAGCTACCTCGAAGTCTTATGGCTTGTTGTTTTAGACTGATGTAGATGAGTTTTGCTGTTGAAGATGGCCGTGCTGCCCACTATGCATGCTCCAAGTTCCTCATCGTAACAGGTTTAGTTTAAAAAAGTGTCAATGGAGGGGAAGAGAGAAGTGTGATATTTTAGGAATATTTAAATGAGGTGTCTTAATATTTTATTAGGGGAACATTAAAGTTGACTATAACAACACCAGTTAAGATCCCATGGTTACATCATCCCGGCACCGCTATTTTCATCGGATTCAGTTAGTCCAAATGAATTTACTAAACTCAACTTAATGAGTTCCATACTTTCATTTAGACCTTGGGAAAACCCTGTTAGCAACACGTGGGTTACCACCTCTAAGGAATTCCCGATCATCTAACATGATATTTTAATTTAGTTACAATTGTGGTTTTTGTTGTTTTGTTTGTGATTAAATTTTGAGTTGTTTTATATTTTGAATATTGTGGCAGTGGATTTTATTTTGTTGTGATTTCTTAATTTTAATTTTTGTCTCAGTTTTGTGACTATCCTAAATGTTTCAGTTTTCATGCAGGGTGACATTATTGTTTAGCATACAAGTTTGCATGAAAATAAAGTACAATAGAGTGCAGGTAAGTAGATTGCATTAAAATAAAAGTGTACATTCCTCCACCTGAAACTTTAGCATTCTTTGCAATAAACATTTATATTTGCAGAGAAATAAAACCCTATGGATATGTTCGTCACAAGCCTAACAAACTCTATAATCTGGTGAACTCCTATTAATTTGTGAGATTTCTTCATTTAATAAATATAATAAGTACAATGGTCCTACAAGGTGTCTAGAATACTTGTGAAAAGTCCAGGAGAAACCAGGATATTTCACAATATTTTTGATCTTCTTTGAGGTCCGTTTGGACTTATTATATTTATTAGACGAGTTACCCTTTATGCTCAGTGAACCAATATTTTAATCATTTCTAAGAGTAGGGAAATTCATCATTTATTATTTAATTTAAGAATTATGCGGGTGAAGGGGCCTGAAAGGACAAATTAAGGTTATTAGGGTACTTAGTCAAATTTTGATTTGGGCCTTTTAAAGTCTCAAAAATACATTAGTTTTGAATATATTCACTTTTCTAAACCTCTTTTAATTAAATTTGATCAAGCCTAGCTCACTACTAAGCCCCTTAAGATTTTAGGTGAGTATATTTATGACTTTAAGGAAAACTGAACTTTAAGTGGTGAGAATTTTCGTCAAAAGATCGTAGTATTACTTTGAACACCGAGTAAAGGGGTCAGGCTGGTGATTTATTAATTTCCAAGATCATGCCCCTAACCTTAAAGTTCTTGTAATTTGATTTTTCTTCCAAATTATAATAATTAAGGAAATTTAGATGTTTAATTTCGATGTGACAAAATTACAGTGAGTTTCTACTATTTATCTCTTAATGTTTCAACCATTCAGATGAACTTATTAAAATCAAAATTTTACTCATTTTTCCCTCTTGAATTTAAGAATAAATATTAATTAAGGCTAAGTATCCAAATTTACCTTTTTGCCCTTAAGGTCCTATCACCTCATATTCATCAAATTTAATTCAGATGACTTTAGAACTTTTATCCTACCTTACTAACGGGTTGATTAATACTCCATAAGAGAAAATTTGATTTTTCAAATTTTAATTTAATTTATGTATTTATATTTATGCAATAATAGGATTTTTAATGAAAATTCAATAAATTGACCAAGACAAATCCTAATCCTTGAAATTTTTACAGGATGTAGCCCTAGATCTGAGAATCAATTGGACCACAGTTCATGATTTATTGAGTTTTAATTTAATTATTAGAATTATTTCAAATTATGGAGTTTTAATTATTTCAAATTATGGAGTTTTAATTAATTATAAAATATTTTAAAAGTTGAAAATTCAATTTTATATTTATGAAAAATCTCTCTGAGGTCAGGGAACCCAGAGAAACAAATATCATATTTTTCGTATTTTTCTTTTAATTATTAGAATTATTTTAGTAAGAAAATCAAGAAAATTCATTTTTAACCTCTTTAAAATTGATATTTTAATTTTGGAACTTAGGAAAATTATGGGGATGGTTCCTAAGTGATTAGTAGACCAAATGTGATAATTTGGTGATTTTTAATATTTTTTTATTTTTATTATTATTTAATTATTTAAATATTAAAATATGATTTAAAATGAAATTTTTTATAGAAATCTAAATTTCATTTTTAAAAGAATTCTCTAATCACATTGAACTCTTAAAACCATTCTTATAATTTTTGACATGTATTTTAAATTGTAAAATTCATTTATGTGCCTAAAAGGCCATTAAACATAGAAAAATTATCTAACCTATTAAATTGATTCCAAATGTCTTCAAAAATTTTAGGGGAGTTCCTCTGTCCCAGAAGCACAGTGGAGAGTAATTTTTTTGTTATTTTGATTTTTATTTTGTTCTAATTAAGTAAAAGTTTGATTTAGGTCAAGTGGACAATTAGGCTTATTTTTACCATTTTAAATCATGACAAATATTTCTTAGGACTCTCTGACCATAAAGAACCAACCATAATTTTTTGGAATTTTTCTAAGTAATTGGCTAATTATCACGTTTAATTTATCAAATAATAGGCATAAACTTGAAAAATATTAATCTCTATCTAGGGATCTTCCCTGACTTTGGAAAAATCAGGGAAGATCCCTCATGACAGAGGGAACAACATACCAAAATTTCATGTTATGATGAAACTCCTACATGCGTGGAGAACTAAAAGGCTGAAAATAGTATTTAAATTATTAAAAATAAAATATGCATAAAAAATATTTTAGGCCAAGAATGGATTTTTAAAGTTAAGGTGATTTGAATAAATTAGAAAATTCTGATTTTCCTACTTAAGTGACTCAGCGCCACCTCAACCTACGGCGAATTGAACTCCCCACGCGGTGCACTCCCATTTGACACCGCCAGCTGACTGGGATGCCACGCAGTCTGATGTCTCGTTTCATGTCCTCGTCCTGCACAATCAGAGCCGTCCAACGAAAACACACGCAATCCAATGGCTCCCGGTCATCGTCCCCGTCTGGTGTGAACCCAAGACTGTCCACATTAAAACCTTAATTTCTCAGCCTAGAATCAACCAAATTGCTTCGAGTTTGATCTTTTAGACTCATCTAAGCATGGCGAACATATCCATACGGCTAATCACAATTTAAATTAACCCTAATTACATGGAGAATTCAGAGAAGCTCGGGAAGAAGAAGAGGTTAATACCTTGGCTCTGAGAAGTGAAGCTTTGATCAGAGATGCTCTAACCTTTTGTTGAGTCTTAGAAGCTTAGGGATGAAGCCTCTCACTTTGGTGAATTGCCTAGGTATGAAAGTGATCACGCCCGATTTCGAGCTCTGTTGGAAGTCTGGTGTAGAGGCTCTCTCTGATAGGGTTTTGATGGGGGATCCTCTTCTTTCACTGCTAAAAAGGTGTGGGCACAGTTAATTGCAATTTGGTACACTGTGGAGCTATGGAGAAATATGTTCTAGTATCCGACCAAATTTTAGTGATGAAATTGCTCTCAGACAGTGGGGACTACTGGCTGAAGACAGTGGAATCACTCTTAGGACCCCTCAGGTAAGCTCTAGAAGCAATTTGGTGGAGTTTCCTTGAGAAAAATTCAGCACTTGGTTTTGGCCTTGAAGAGGTCTATTTATGGCCATGGACATTAGGCTGAGCTCAGGGGCTGGAAATGGGTGGATTCAACTGCCTAGGTGGAGGGCAGATGAGCCTCAATGGAAATTCAGAGCTAAGCTGGCAATGGGGTGGAGTTTGAGTTTAATTTGAGAGGGGGTGGCTCTCGGTTTTGGTATTTTCTAGCCACTAGGGTGGCCGGCAGGGCCAAGGCTGGTGGCCAGGGGGTTCAGGTGAGCCAGGGGAGGATTAATGATGCTTTATCCCCAATGGCAAGTGATGATGGTAAAGACATTTTGATTAAGGCCAAATGTGGGGTGAAATATCCTAATTCAAGGGACCTTTGGTCTATAGCTCCATTAGGGTGGGCTAGGTTGGTCTAGGTTGGTTCCTAGGGGTTACTTGGTGGCTGTGGAGGAGTTAATTTTGTCACATTTGGTTCAATTTGATTAAGCTAGGTCATGGGTTCAATTTTGGGTCACATGGGTAAATGTTGGGCTAGGTTGGGTTTGGGCTTGGGTTAGACCTAAGTGTTTGAGCAAAATTTTGTGTATGATTGTCATGAAGTGTTTAGAAAAGGCTTGGAGTGGTTTTGGATTGGTTTGGTAGATCAATTTGGCTTGAATTGGGATTTTGGTCAATTTGGAGCAAGTTGGGTTAACTTGGGTTTAGGTTAGGGTAGAGTGGTGTTTAGGCCTAAATGAAGGTTACAAATGGTTACATCGGAAGTCATAAAGAGTTCCCAACACCAATTGAGTGGAAATTTTGGGAGTAGAGCAATCAATTTGGGAGATTTTGTGCATATGGCATTTTTGGGTCCAAAATTGGGCAAGCTTGGTTCAAGGGGATTTGGGTGAGACTTGGACTCAAATTGCGAGCAACTGATGGTTAAATTTAATTTAGGGGAGTGTTATGAAGGGTTTAGAATTGTATTTGGGGAGAAATTGATTGGTATTAGGTCGATTTGGGGAATTTGGGTCACTTAGGCAAAATTGCAGATTTTTAGGTTTTAAGTGAAATTGAACTCAAATGTGGGTCAAATTGAGCTTAACTTAGGCAAAATTGCAGATTTTTAGGTTTTAAGTGAAATTGAACTCAAATGTGGGTCAAATTGAGCTTAGATTTGTTTAGATTGATACTGAAGAAGTTGAATTAAACTTTGGAATTGAAATTGTCAAGGTTATGGTTTAGGGTTTTTGGATAAATTGGGCTAAATTGGCCAAATTGGGTCATGTGGTAGTTGAGAGAAATGAAATTAGGAATATTTTGGAGGTTTTGGAAATTTATGGGAATATTTAGAATTTTGGGAATTTTAGGCTAAAGGGGAAATTTAGTCATTTTGGGGATTTTTGGGGAAATTTGGCAATTTTGGGTAATTTTGGTTAATTTGAGTGGTAGGAAGTATTTTGGAATGATTTTGAAGAATTATGGGTAATTTGGGTGATTTTGAAAATTTAGGGGATTTTAGGGCTTTCGGGGTATTTTGGGTATTTTGTGTATTTTGGGGCAAAGGTGTTAGAAATTTGGAATGTTTGGGAAAATTGGGATTGGTTGAAGGTGAGTACTATGGAATTGTTTAGAGATAGCCATGGACCAAGGTTCACCCTCATTCAGTCGTTTATGTGTTGGTACTAGGTAACCCCTAGCCCGAGGCTAAAAGCCTTGGAAGACCACTTACATGAGTTTCCAAAGAGTTAGTGGATCAAAAGGTGATGTGCTTTGTTTAGGGTTGTGAGTGTGTAGTGTAACTGTGGTGTAAGCTCCAGACCTCCCAGGATGATCCTATGGCCAAACCACCTACATATGACTTCCCTTGAGCTTCCTTATGCTTGGTCTCTTCCTCCCAAAACTGGAGGTTAGGCCTTAAGCATATGAAAACTCCCAGTGAAGTGAGAAAAGTTTGAATTTCTAATGGGGAGGGTTCCATGGCTACTTTGCTAAGAAAGTCACCAGGAGAGTCCTATGGCTAGACCCTAGGTTATTCTAAAGAAAGACTATACCTCAACCAAAAGTGAGGTCAACAAATGGACCCCTAATAGGTGTGGTGTGTTGGGCAAGCACATTGCATGTATTGGTGTTGACCGACGAGATGAACAAAACTAACACAACTGTCTGAGTCAAAACTCAAGACAAAAAAAGAATTTAGCGAGGAAGTTTCTACTGGGGATTGTTATGTTGAAACCTTTACATGACCGACTAGATGAACAAAACCAACACAACTGTCTGAGTCAAAACTCAAGACAAAAAAAGAATTTAGCGAGGAAGTTTCTACTGGGGATTGTTATGTTGAAACCTTTAAGTCTCGGCAACTCCTGCTGGGGAAGGAAAATGGAATACCTTCATGAGAGAAGCTATGGATTTCAAGGCTCCAAACTCTGAAGGAGTCCGACCCGAATCGATTCGAAGTTAGAATTTGGATTTAGAATTGAGAGTTTGAATTTGGATTTGATTTTAATTTAAATTTTGAGTTTGAATTTTAATTTAATTTTGAATTTCAAAATTTAATTTTAAGCTTTATGGGGCTTACAGAAATTTCAAAATTTATGGAATTTGAAAATTTTACTTTCATGGGACATTTTGAGTTAGAAATGAGTGTACAAGCGAAATCAGATTTCAGTATCGATCTCGAAAGGATGACAACTGGAATTTAGGTATCAGCCTCAGAAATGAAAATCGGGATTTCAGTACCGACCTCAGAATTTTCGTGGATGTGGAAAAATTTCTCGAAAGGGAGATGGAAAATTAGGGAATTTTGGGGAAATCAGACGACTAAGCTATGTTCCCGAATTTCATGGAAGGTGGAAAGATTTCTTGGAAGGGTGTGGAAAATCATGGAATTTTGGGGAAATCAGATGACTTAGCTCTGTTCGCGGAATTTCATGGAAGACAGAAATATTTCTTGGAAGGATGTGGACAATTATGGGGTTTTGAGGGAATCAGATGACTAAGCTCCACTCCCAAAATTTCATTGTCGGCGTTATTTTTTAAGTTGTAAAATTTAATTTAGGTATATATATATATAATTTGGAAAGTAGCATTTGATTTTTGAAAATAATTTTAAGTTTAAAAATTTTAAGATGTAAAATCAAACTGATCTCACATCCCAAATAGATTATATAAAGGAGCACCGCACCACAAACCGTGTATCTATCCCAAAGAATAGGCACACTGCTTGATGATGGGGCTCGATCAAATAAACTAGAAGATTTGTGACATCCGTTTGGTCTGCGAACCAATTTTATAAGCCGACAGGTTCCCCTGCTTAATATAAAGGAATTAAGCAGGGTCTATATTACCTGGGTTCTTAAAGTTCCCTATAAGGGCAAGTCCCTATAGTTAATTACATCCTAAATGACGGGAGTCATTTAAGAAAACTCTCGATAATGATCAGTTTTTTGCTCTCAAGAAGTTCAAAGTATAAGGTTTTCAAACAATTGGATTTTGAAAATTTCAATTATGAATGGATCAAATTTGGATCAGTTTATTTCAGGAGTCCAAAGGAAGAGAAGTAGGGGAAGCTGGAGATCCAAGAAGAATCTTGGCAACTTCCCAAACTATCCTATTGTTTGGCTTCAATTTGGGAGTTCATTTAATGTTTCATCTTGCCTGTTTTAATTAATTAGGACTTATATTTGTATGACACAATCATACAAATAGCCTCGAACATGTGAGGGTTTATGTCGTACCAAACGACTACCTCGGAGTCCTAAGACCGATTAGGGCTTAATTTGTAGAAGACAATTATGCAAATTCCTAACAAAAAGTTGAGGATTTATGTTGCACTAGGCAAACTACCTCGAATTCCTATGGCTTTGTTGTTTAATTCTAAGAAAAGTTTAGCTGATGTAGATCCGAGTATTGCTGACGACGACGGTCGTGCTGCCCACTATGCTCCAAGCTCCTTATTGTTGCAGAGGTTTAGTTTTAGAAATCATAAATCAGGAGATGAGAGAAGTGTTTTGGTTTAGAAAAGTCTTAGAATCCAAATATTTTAGTGTTTTCATTAAAACAAATCTTAAAGTTGATTAAACATAACCGATTAAGATCCCACGGTTCCGTCATCCCGGCACCGTTATTTTCATCGGATTCACTTAGTCCAGATGAATTTGCTAAACTCAACTGAATGAGTTCCACACTTTCATTTAGACCGTGGGAAATCCCGTAAGCAACACGTGGGTTACATCATCCGAGGTATTCTCGATCATACAACTAGACGTTTTAGTTTAGTCAAAGTTGTAATTTTTGTTGTTCTGTTTGTGATTAAATTTTGAGTTGTCTTATATTTTGAAATATTGTGGCGGTGAATTTTATCTTGTATGAATTTTAATTTAGTTTTGGGTTTCAGTTTGTGGCTATCCTAAAGGTTTCGGTTTTCATGCAACAATCTTATTTATCATGCAAGAAAAGTAAAACGCAGTGCAGGTAAATAAATTGCAATAAGGTAAATTGCAATAAATTAAAAGCGTACCTGGAGGGTCTTCTCGTCATTTCCAGCTGAAACTTTAGTATTGAATTGCATGTATGTGTTTATAATTTTACAGAAATTAAAGCATGCCAGAAAACAGGAAGAAGTAGGACTAACAAGCAGTAACTACTCAATCCTATGATGTCTATGTTAAGATCCTGGATGTCTACCAAGTCTTATGATGTCTATGTGAATTCCTATGTTGTGTTTCAATAAACTTTGTTTAATTTAATTGAGGATGGTTTCGTTAAGCAGACATATTAAGTTTAATAGACCTCAGAGGTATCCAAACAGTCAAAGAAGGATGCGAGTCCATGCTTCCCTCTCATATCCCGATGAAAAGTCTTGGGCCCATTTAAACTTATTATGTTGCTTAACAATTCACCCTACCTATACCCTTATGCTTAATGAACACAGTTGCTCGGGGTAGGTTGGGGCAGATGGGTTTAGGTGTGGTTTGGGTTTTGTATTTGGTGGTAATTGGTAGTTTGATTTGGACTTATGGGAGTGCTGTGAAGATTTTTTTGAGTTTATGTTTTGGTTTGGTTTGAGTTTTGGTTTTAGTTTGGTTTGAGTTTGATTTTGGTTTATGTTTTGGTTTTGGTTTGGTTTGAGTTTTGGAATGTGAATTGGGAAGGTTGTGTGGACATCGGATAAAATTTGGGTTACTCCATGCATTCACTAAGCATAAGGGTATTCTTATTATGTTTTCTACACCAAGTTGTGATTTCCTAGGAGTCTTTATAAAGGGAAAAAAAAATGAACCATGCCCCAAGGGGCCTATCCTGAAAAAAAAATGAACCATGCCCCAAGGGGCCTATCCTAGGTTTGATTGTTATCGTGTTGGTGTTGTATTGTGGTCGGGATTGTTGTTGTGTATGGTGATTATTGTGTTGGTTGTGTTGTGTTATTGTTGTATGTTCTTATTTTATTTTGTTTTTGTCTTGTGTTATTGTTATTATTTATTTATGCATTAGGTTATTACTGTTTATATTGTTATGTATTATTATTTTCTGTTATTATTGTTATTTATTGTTTATGTGTTTTGTTATTGTTATTTTTTTATTTGTAATTGTAATTATTATTATCTTTATTATTTATTTAATTTATTATCTTATTTAATTCATTATGATTTATTTACCTTATCATCATTTGTTTATTTATTAATTGTTATTTATTTATTTTATTTGACTTTAACTTGATATTTATTTATTTAAATTATTATTTTAGTTTTAATTTATTTTATTATTTAATTTAATTAATTTAATTTAATTTAATTTATTAGCATTTACAATTATTATTTAATTTAATTTAATTTAATTTAGTTTATTTCATCTTAATTTATCATTTATTTACATTATTATTTAATTTAGTTCAATTTAATTTATTATTATTTAATTCAATTTATTATTTATTTAATTTAATTTAATTTAACTTAACTTTATTTATTAATTTAATTTAATTAATTTAATTAATTTAATTTCATTTCATTTATTATTTACATTATTATTTAATTTAATTTAATTTATTTAATTAATTTAATTTAATTTCATTTATTATTTACATTATTATTTAATTTAATTTAATTTAATCTAACTTTATTTATTTATTTAATTTAATTTAAGTTAATTAATTAATTAAATTTTATTTCATTTATTATTTATTTACATTATTATTTAATTTAATTTAATTTAACTTTATTTAATTTAATTTATTTAATTAATTTTAATTTAATTTTAAATTATTTATTTATTTACATCATCATTTAATTTAATTATAGTTTGATTTTGGTTTGATTTTGGTTTTGGTTTATGTTTTGGTTTTGGTTTGGTTTGAGTTTTGGAATGTGAATTGGGAAGGTTGTGTGGACATCGGATAAAATTTGGGTTACTCCATGCATTCACTAAGCATAAGGGTATTCTTATTATGTTTTCTACACCATGGTTTGATTGTTTGATTTTGGTTTTGGTTTATGTTTTGGTTTTGGTTTGGTTTGAGTTTTGGAATGTGAATTGGGAAGGTTGTGGGGACATCGGATAAAATTTGGGTTACTCCATGCATTCACTAAGCATAAGGGTATTCTTATTATGTTTTCTACACCAAGTTGTGATTTCCTAGGAGTCTTTATAAAGGGGAAAAAAAAAATGAACCATGCCCCAAGGGGCCTATCCTAGGTTTGATTGTTATCGTGTTGGTGTTGTATTGTGGTCGGGATTGTTGTTGTGTATGGTGATTATTGTGTTGGTTGTGTTGTGTTATTGTTGTATGTTCTTATTTTATTTTGTTTTTGTCTTGTGTTATTGTTATTATTTATTTATGCATTAGGTTATTACTGTTTATATTGTTATGTATTATTATTTTCTGTTATTATTGTTATTTATTGTTTATGTGTTTTGTTATTGTTATTTTTTTATTTGTAATTGTAATTATTATTATCTTTATTATTTATTTAATTTATTATCTTATTTAATTCATTATGATTTATTTACCTTATCATCATTTATTTATTTATTAATTGTTATTTATTTATTTTATTTGACTTTAACTTGATATTTATTTATTTAAATTATTATTTTTTAATTTATTAGCATTTAAAATTATTATTTAATTTAATTTAATTTAATTTAGTTTATTTCATCTTAATTTATCATTTATTTGCATTTTTATTTAATTTAGTTCAATTTAATTTATTATTATTTAATTTAGTTTAATTTATTTAATTCAGTTTATTATTTATTTAATTTAATTTAAATTAACTTAACTTTATTTATTAATTTAATTTAATTTATTTTATTTAATTAATTTAATTTAATTTCATTTATTATTTACATTATTATTTAATTTAATTTAATTTATTTAAATAATTTAATTTAATTTCATTTATTATTTACATTATTATTTAATTTAATTTAATTTAATCTAACTTTATTTATTTATTTAATTTAATTTAATTTAATTAATTAATTAAATTTCATTTCATTTATTATTTATTTACATTATTATTTAATTTAATTTAATTTAACTTTATTTAATTTAATTTAATTTATTTAATTAATTTTAATTTAATTTTAAATTATTTATTTATTTACATCATCATTTAATTTAATATAATTTTGATTTATTTAATTTAATTTAAACTATTATTTATTTAATTGTTTTTGGTTTACTTAATTAATTATTATTTAATGTAATTTATTTAATTTAATTATTATTTAATTTAATTAATTTAATTTAATTATTATTTGATTTTAATTATGTAATTTTAATTTAATTCATTATTCATTTTTATTATTTAAATTATTTTCAATTTATATATATATGTATTATTTATTTTATTATTCCTTATAAGTTATTTTATTTTTAATTAATTATATGTACATTTTTATTACTTAAATATTTTTGATTTATTATTATTAATTTATGTTATTATTTTACATTAATTATTATCATTTTTATTATTATTTATTTATTTATAAAGCTTTTTATTTTCTCTCTCTTCAATTATTCTTTTCCTTATTTAAAGTTATTATTTTTTATATTAAGTTTATACATTATTAAATTTATTATTTACACATATATTTACATTTACATTGTTTTAAAAGAGGCATGATATTTATTTGCTTATTTTTATTATTATTTATTTATTTAAAAAGCTTTTTTAACATTCTCTCTCCTAAATTATCCTTTTATTTATTTTAAATTATTATCATTTATTTAAAGCTATTAGAATTATTATTACATTTATATTAAAAAAAATGACATTTTTATTTACTTATTTTTTTATATTTACAATTATTATTTTATTATTATTATCCTTTTCTTATATTTTCATTATCTATTTATTTTATTCTTATCACATTATCTTTTATTATTTACATATTGTAATTATTCATTTATATTTTAGTAGTATGTAGTTATGTTATTTAAATGTAGTGTAGTTATTTATTTAGTAAGTTTTATTAAATTTAGTATGGTTATATTAGTATAGATTATTTTAGTTAAAATTTAGTAAGAATATTATTTAATTTATTCATATTTACAATCATATCACTTATGTTTATTTCTCCTTTCCTTTTATGTTATGTTCATTTCTTTTAAATTTTTAAAAAACTTATTCTTTTCAATGTAATAAAGTTAGGTGGTATATTTGTAAATATTTAAACTAGTAAGCTTAAATGGCTAAATAACTTTGCATAAAAGAAATCCCTAAGCCTATGCATGAATAAAGTGAAGATAGCATGAAGGATAAACGACCTACACATGATTTTTTTACATGGAAGTTTGCATGAGAAAAAAAAAAAAAAAACTAAGCATGAAAACATTTGCATGAAAGAGAGGGATCTTAAGGCTATACATGGATACATAAAAAAAAACATGCATGAAAGCTAAAAGAAATTAAACAATTTGTATGTGAATTTAAAGGTCTTTGTAAAGGAAGAAGAACATTGAAATTGTGCATGTGTGTGTGATGTTTTAGGCTAGGCATGAAAGGGGTAAAACATTTTTCTTGGAGCTTAAATATTCATGGGATGAAAAGTAGGGGGAAAAAAATATTACCTTAGCTTTGGTGAGGCACTTTTTGGAGACTTTGGCTAGGGGAGGAAGTGAATGAGTGTGTCTAATCTTGGAAGGAAGAAAAAAAGAAAGGGAGGCTCACGGCTAAGGAGTTGGGAGAGATTGGAATGGTGAAGTAAGTGAGTGTAAGTGAGTGTAAGTGAGATTATGAGAGGGATTTTGGATGAGGCTCACGGCTAAGGATGAATGGGAGAGTGAGGGAGAGATATGGTGGAGGTGAGGAGGAGTCATGGTGGAGGTGATGGATGAGGGATGAGGTGGCATGTAGGGTGAGGGAGAAGTGAGGGAGAAGTGATGGAAGTGATGGATGAGGGAAGATTTTTTTTTGTTTTTTTGTTTTCTTTTTTTTTTTTAATTTCAATTATTTATTACATTTATTATTATTATTATATATATATATATATATATATATATATATATATATATATATATATATATATATATATATATATATATATATTGATTTTATGGCTGCCATGAGATTAATTTAATTAATTTTGGTTTAATTTCAATTATTTATTACATTTATTATTATTATTATATATATATATATATATATATATATATATATATATATATATATATATATATATATATATATATATATATATATATATATATATATATATATATATATATATATATATATATATATTGATTTTATGGCTGCCATGAGATTAATTTAATTAATTTTGGTTTAATTTAGGTTGATTTGAATTATTAGTTCAATTAGGTTCATTTGGGTTTGGGCTAACTTAACTTGGGTTTGAGTGAGAATGGGGTCTAGGTGCCTTGACCAATATTTTTCATTTGATTGTAATGAAGATCTTTCATGAAGACACAAAGTGGCTTTGAGCTCATTTGGAGGTACAATTTTGGCATGGATTGGATTTTTGATTATTTTGGACCATGTTGGGTTCGGGTCAAATTAGATTGGGTTTGAGTGGGAATGGGGTTCCGAGATCTTCAGAAATAATGTAGGCATGGTTGTCTCGAGGAACTTTCATAAAGACATAAAATGGTTTTGACAAGGTTTAGGGGGTCAATTTGGTGGATTTAGAACATGTGTCCAGCTCGGGTCAAAATGGGGAGGTTTTGGTCCAAAATGGATTTTGGGTAAGACGTGATCTCAAATTATGGGCAATTGATGATCCAATTAAGTTTACGGAGGTGTTAAAAAGAGTTTTGAATTGAAATTTTGGAGGAATTGATTGACATTGGCTCACTTTAAGAGTTTTGGGTTATTTAGACCAATATGGGGATTTTGGATTTCAAGTGGAATTGGATTCAAATGAGGGTCACATTGGGCTTGAATTTGGTCTAAGTTGATATTGGGGATGTTTAATTTTGGTTTATAAAAGAATTTAATGAAAGTTGGGGTCAATTGGGTCAATATTGGGTTTGGTTTAGGCACCTTTAGGTTAAATGGGCCAAGTTGGGAGTTTGGATTGAAAGTGTATTAATTTGGAAAATTTGACTCATAGTGTAGTTGAAAAAAATGAAATTGGGGATTTTTAGGATTTTTTGGAGTTTTTTAAGTATTTTTTGGGATTTTTGGATTTTTGGGCAAAAAGGGTATTTTGGGTATTTTGAGGGTATTAGGGGGTATTTTTGGAAATTTTGGAATTTTTGGTCATGGATGGTCAATTTGAGTGGTAAGGAATATCTTGGAATGATTTTTGGGGAATTTTGGTGAAGTTTGGTGAATTTTAAGAATTTTGGGTAATTTAGGGAATTTTGTGAGGCTGGGGGCCAAAAATTGAAACTTTGGAGATTTGAAGGTGGCTTCAAAGTGAGCATGATGTAATGGTTTAAATTGAGTTATAGATGAAGGGTCACCCTCATTTGGTCCTCTATGTGTTGGTCCCTAACCCTTAGTCATAGACTTAGGGCTGAGCTACCCACATGAGTTTCCAAAGAGTTCAGGGTTGAAATTAGGATGTGCAGTGTGTGTATGTTGTGAATGTGAAGTGTATGAGTGATGAGCTCCAGACCTCCCTCAGGGAAAATCCTAAGTCTTACCACCTACAGGAGACTTCCCCTAGGATTCCTTATGCTTGCCTTTTTTTCTACCAAAAGGTGGAGGTGAGGCCTTAAGCATATGAAAACCCCCTAGTGAAGCAAGAAGAGTTTTGAATTTCTATGGGGAGGGTTCCATAACTAGTCCTCTAAGAAAGTCACCAGAAGAGTCCTATGGCTAGACCATAGGCTGTTCTAAAAAGATACTAGACCTCAACCAAAAGTGAGGTCAACAAATGGACCCCCAATAGCTGTCCGGCACACCGCGCATATTGGTGTTGACCGAAAAGATCAACAAACCAACACAAAGCTGCCTAAGTAAAATACTTAAGACAGAACGTAAAATTAAGAGAGAGTTGTTGTTTCTGCTGGGGAAAGGAGGCAAATTTTCAAATCACAAGATTTCAAGATATTGGATTTTAAATTCGTTTCATTTTTTTATTTCAAGTTTTAATTTTGAGTTTGAATTTTCATTTGATCAGAGTTTTGATTTAAATTGAAGTTGGATTCAAGGTTGATTTCAAGATTGATTCCGTGGAAATTCTGGATTTTGAAATGAGAATTGGAGCCTAGGGAGGAATCCTAAAGCAATGCGTTTTCGGATGTAAAATCCTCAACCTCTAAAATTTGATTTTCGATTTGAACCATTACTATAGGGAAAGATCTTAAAGTAATGCGGTATCGGATGTAAAATCCTCAACCTCTAAAATTTGATTTTTTGAGTTGAACCATTGCGATAGGGAACGAACCTAAAGCAATGCGGTATCGGATGTAAAATCCTCAACCTCTAAAAATTTGATTTTTGAGTTGAACCATTGCGATAGGGAAAGAACCTAAAGCAATGTCGTATCGGATGTAAAATCCTCAACCTCTAAAATTTGATTTTTGAGAGTGAACCATTGCAATAGGGAAAGATCATAAAGCAATGCGGTATCAGATGTAAAATCCTCAACCTCTAAAATTTGATTTTTGAGAGTGAACCATTGCAATAGGGAAAGATCCTAAAGCAATGTGGTATAGGATGTAAAATCCTCAACCTCTAAAATTTGATTTTTGAGAGTGAACCATTGCAATAGGGAAAGAACCTAAAGCAATGCGGTATCGGATGTAAAATCCTCAACCTCTAAAATTTGATTTTTGATTTGAACCATTGCGATAGGGAAATAACCTAAAGCAAAACGGTATCGGATGTGAAATCCTCAACCTATAAAATTTGATTTTCGATTTGAACCATTGCGATAGGGAAAGAACCTAAAGCAATGCGGTATCGGATGTAAAATCCTCAACCTCTAAAATTTGATTTTTGATTTGAACCATTGCGATAGGGAAATAACCTAAAGCAATGCGGTATCGGGTGTAAAATCCTCAACCTCTGAAATTTGATTTTCGATTTGAACCATTGCGATAGGAAAATAACCTAAAGCAATGCGGTATCGGATGTAAAATCCTCAACCTCTAAAATTTGATTTTTGAGAGTGAACCATTGCAATAGGGAAAGATCCTAAAGCAATGCGGTATCGGATGTAAAATCCTCAACCTCTAAAATTTGATTTTGAGAGTGAACTATTGCAATAGGGAAAGATCCTAAAGCAATGCGGTATCGGATGTAAAATCCTCAACCTCTAAAATTTGATTTTTGAGAGTGAACCATTGCAATAGGAAAAGATCCTAAAGCAACGAGGTATCGGATGTAAAATCCTCAACCTCTAAAATTTGATTTTTGAGAGTGAACCATTGCAATAGGGAAAGATCCTAAAGCAATGCGGTATCGGATGTAAAATCCTCAACCTCTAAAATTTGATTTTTGATTTCGCGATTAATTTGCAAAGATTTGTAATGTCAATTTGAAAAGTGTAGAATTTTGGTGTTTTGAGAATTTCATCAAATTTGTAAAAGATTTTTGTGGAAAGAGACGGGTTAGGAGGGAATATGAGGATGTCACATATCCCATTCAAAAGAGTTGATCGAAAAGTTACTGGTTTGGATCGGATACGATTCCTCGCCATCAGAACCAAATCGAAAACCTCGTGGCTCCGTGTCAATGGAATCGACTGCTCCTATCTCAAACAAGGAAGAGAATTGAAGGGATTGGATTTTAGATTTGGAAGTTTTAATTTGAATTCGATTGGGATTTGATTTGAGATTCAAATTGAGATTGAATTTGAAAGTACAGATTGGAGATTCAGATTTGAGGTTTATTTTTACTATTGAGATTCTTTTTTTTGTTTCGATGATTCGAGTTCGTTTTGATTTAGATTTCAATTCGATTTCGGATTTCATTTTGATTTGAAGTTTCGTTTTGATTTGAAGTTTGTTTCATTATCTTCTTCGATTTTTTTTTTAAAAAAGTTTTCATTTTTCATTTTTTATTTATTTGTTGTCATTCGTTAAGGGATTTATTGTTGGTTTTTTTTTAAAGTTTTATTTTATTCATTTATGTTTCATAAATTTTTATTTTTTTTAATTTCTTTTTATTTTTTTTTGTTTTTTTGTTTTAGTTAGGGTTTGGACCCAGTCATAAACAAGTGCGACATCTGTGCTTCGTAGAACGAGTTTGTATTTGAAACATCACGATGCGCAGTTCTCCTGGAGGTACCGTCCACTGACCGAAGACCTTTATAGAAAATGACCTAGTCTTCGAGGTACTTTTGGAATTATATCCTTTCAAGTACCTACAAAGATATGTTATTTCTATGGACACCACAGCTGAAGATGTTGCAAGTTCGTAGCTGCGTTTGTAACAGTCGTCACTCTTTACCGTTGATTTAGGAGGATTGTCTAGGCTATCTTTGCAAAGTTGCCTTGACGCCCTTTGAATTGATGTTGGATTTGTATCCTCTAGTATTGAAAGGCATGACTTCAGGTTTGAATTTCCATTAAATGCTAATAACATAACACATTTCTTTAATTCTTTCTTTCTGGGCCTAAGCAGATTCAAAATTTATGCTCATGTTATAGAAGTATTTTTCATTAGCCAAAGATATTTCTGAGTCAATTAATGACCGACCAAAAGACATAAAATCACTTGACTCTCTTCAAAGCATAATATCAGAGGAAACTTCTTAAGGTAGTCTTTCAAGATTTATTAATCGAGGGATGATTAAGACACCAAATTTTGATTATATGCTTGCCTCAAGCTTCTTCTCAGGGAGCTTAGTTGATTTCTCTTTTCACTTTTTTTTTTATATATTGAGCTTTTCGCTCTTTTTTTATTGAGGAGTACTATATCTGGTGGAGCACATGTTAAAGATTTTGAATGTCGAAACTGGGACACCAATTTTTGATTGTGTGCTCACCTCAAGCTTCTCCTCAGAAACACTTTTTTTTTGTGCTCCTTTTGTTTTATGAGAATTACTGTATCTGGCAGTGCATATTTCTGTTAAAGATTTTGAATCTCGAAACTCTCCCAATTAATAAATCTGAAATGGTTTCTTAACATGAATCCTGTGATATTAAAACTCATCCAAAAGTCTGGACCCAGTCACATGACAGAAAATTAAAAGGCTCTTGATGGATTAATTACTCGTATTTCAACCACACTACTTCATTTTGAAATCAACTTAGGACCCAGTCCAAATTCCTTAAAGTGAAGAACCCAGTCATTAGGGCATTAATTTCATTCTTTCCTGAAGTCATATTCTTATTAAAATGCTGAAGTTTCATCGTGTCTCACCCCATCTTGATTATCTTTCTGCTAAACTTTGAACGTCCTTGAGCACATTATTTTTTTATATTTTTGCTGTGGTGGGAGGGTCGGGACCCACGACTTATTATCCTTCTATCCATTTTGATTGTTAATCCATGGCATTCGAACTTGTTTGCAGATTCGTCGCGGGACAGTCCTTCGGTGAATGTGTAGATCTTCTTTTGAAGAACATTCAGAAGTCAATGACGTCCCTTGCCTTGTAATTTCAGTGGTGATACTTAAGTTAACGCACTTGTCCTATAAACTGGGCAATTTTCTTTATACATTTGTTTTTGTTTGGATTTAATTTATGTACATTATTCTTGTATTCTTTTATTTTATTTTGGTGCTTTAACCTTATTTTATTATTATTATTATTTTTTTATCTTTTACATTTGTTAACAGTGTTTGCTTAATTTCAGGATTTGAAACAAAGGTACGAGAGTAGAGATTTGGTTTAACTTGCCGATATCAAATCAAATCTGAGAGACACGGAATAAAAATGAAATTCAGGACCCAGTCCTGGGCTGAATTCATAACGCATCTCGCACACAACACACCTATTGGGGGTCCGACCCCACAAAATCAATAGAAAACCCTAAGGATTCCCGAACCGCTTTGTTTAGAGGTGATTAAACAGACGGTCCCGAAATCCAAAAGAGTTGACTATGCTCGCCCAAGAAAGAAATGAGTGAAGCATGTCAACGGAAGAATGGTAGTTTGATCCACTAGGGGCATGGATTTACTACCGATTTATGAAAGCAAAACCATCTGATCAAAATGGAGAGAGGAACTATTCCCCAGCGGAGTCGCCAGAAGCTGTCGGCGTTATTTTTTAGGTTGTAAAATTTAATTTAGGTATATATAAATATAATTTGGAAAGTAGCATTTGATTTTTGAAAATAATTTTAAGTTTGAAATTTTTAAGATGTAAAATCAAACTGATCTCATATCCCAAATAGTTTATATAAACGAGCACCGCACCACAAACTGTGTATCTATCCCAAAGAATAGGCACACTGCTTGATGATGGGGCTCGATCAAATAAACTAGAAGATTTGTGACATTCATTTGGTCTGCAAACCAATTTTATAAGCCGACAGGTTCCCCTGCTTAATATAAAGGAATTAAGCAGGGTTTATATTACCTGGGTTCTTAAAGTTCCCTATAAGGGCAAGCCCTTATAATTAATTACATCCTAAATGACGGGAATCATTTAAAAAAACTCTCGATAATGATCGGTGTTTTTGCTCTCAAGAAGTTCAAAGTATAAGGTTTTCAAACAATTGGATTTTGAAAATTTCAATTGGGAATGGATCAAATTTGGATCAGTTTATTTCAAGAGTCTAAAGGAAGAGAAGTAGGGGAAGCTGGAGATCCAAGAAGAATCTTGGCAACTTCCCAAACTATCCTATTGTTTGGCTTCAATTTGGGAGTTCATTTAATGTTTCATCTTGCCTGTTTTAATTAATTAGGACTTATATTTGTATGACACAATCATACAAATAGCCTCGAAGATGTGAGGGTTTATGTCGTACCAAACGACTACCTCGGAGTCCTAAGACCGGTTAGGGCTTAATTTGCATAAGACAATTATGTAAATGCCTAACAAAAAGTTGAGGATTTATGTTGCACTAGGCAAACTACCTCGAAGTCCTATGGCTTTGTTGTTTAATTCTAAGAAAAGTTTAGCTGATGTAGATCCGAGTTTTGCTGACGACGATGGCCGTGCTGCCCACTATGCTCCAAGCTCCTTGTTGTTGCAGAGGTTTAGTTTTAGAAATCATAAATCAGGAGATGAGAGAAGTGTTTTGGTTTAGAAAAGTCTTAGAATCCAAATATTTTAGTGTTTTAATTAAAACAAATCTTAAAGTTGATTAAATAGAACCGATTAAGATCCCATGGTTCCGTCATCCCAGCACCGTTATTTTCATCGGATTCACTTAGTCCAGATGAATTTGCTAAACTCATCTGAATGAGTTCCACACTTTCATTTAGACCGTGGGAAATCCTGTTAGCAACACGTGGGTTACATCATCCTAGGTATTCCCGATCATCCAACGAGACGTTTTAATTTAGTCAAAGTTGTAATTTTTGTTGTTCTGTTTGTGATTAAATTTTAAGTTGTCTTATATTTTAAAATATTGTCGTGGTGAATTTTATCTTGTATGACTTTTAATTTAGTTTTGGGTTTCAGTTTTGTGGCTATCCTAAAGGTTTCAGTTTTCATGCAACAATCTTATTTATCTTGCAAGAAAAGTAAAACGCAGTGCAGGTAAATAAATTGCAATAAGGTAAATTACAATAAAGTAAAAGCGTACCTGGAGGGTCTTCTCATCATTTCCAGCTGAAACTTTAGTATTGCATTGCATGTATGTGTTTATAATTTTACAGAAATTAAAGCATGCTAGAAAACAGGAAGAAGTAGGACTAACAAGCAGTAACTACTCAATCCTATGATGTCTATGTTAAGATCCTGGTTGTCTACCGAGTCCTATGATGTCTATGTGAATTCCTATGTTGTGTTTCAATAAACTTTGTTTAATTTATTTGAGGATGGTTTCGTTAAGCAGACATATTAAGTTTAATAGACCTCATAGGTATCCAAACAGTCAAAGAAGGATGCAGGTCTATGCTTCCCTCTCATATCCTGATGAAAAGTCTCGGGCTCATTTAAACTTATTATGTTGCTTAACAATTCACCCTACCTATACCCTTATGCTTAATGAACATAGTTGCTCGGGGTAGGTTGGGGCAGATAGGTTTAGGTGTGGTTTGGGTTTTGTATTTGGTGGTAATTGGTAGTATGATTTGGACTTATGGGAGTGTTGTGAAGATTTGTTTGAGTTTATGTTTTAGACTTGGTTTTGGTTTTGGTTTGGGTTTTGGTTTTGGTTTGGTTTGAGTTTTGGTTTTGGTTTGGTTTGAGTTTGATTTTGATTTGATTTTGGTTTTGGTTTATGTTTTGGTTTTGGTTTGGTTTGAGTTTTGAAATGTGAATTGGGAAGGTTGTGTAGACATCGGATAAAATTTGGGTTACTCCATGCATTCACTAAGCATAAGGGTATTCTTATTATGTTTTCTACACCAAGTTGTGATTTCCTAGGAGTCTTTATAAAGGGAAAAAAAATGAACCATGCCCCAGGGGGCCTATCCTAGGTTTGATTGTTATCGAGTTGGTGTTGTATTGGTTGTGTTGTGTTATTGTTATATGTTCTTATTTTATTTTGTTTTTGTCTTGTGTTATTGTTATTATTTATTTATGTATTAGGTTATTACTGTTTATATTGTTATGTATTATTATTTTCTGTTATTATTGTTATTTATTGTTTATGTGTTTTCTTATTGTTATTTTTTTTTTATTTGTAATTGAAATTATTATTATCTTTATTATTATTTAATTTATTATCTTATTTAATTCATTATGATTTATTTACCTTATCATCATTTATTTATTTATTAATTGTTATTTATTTATTTTATTTGACTTTAACTTGATATTTATTTATTTAAATTATTATTTTTGTTTTAATTTATTTTATTGTTTAATTTAATTAATTTAATTTAATTTAATTTATTAGCATTTACAATTATTATTTAATTTAATTTAATTTAATTTAGTTTATTTCATTTTAATTTATCATTTATTTGCATTATTATTTAATTTAATTTAATTTAATTTATTATTATTTAATTTAGTTTAATTTATTTAATTTAATTTAATCTTAATTTTATTTATTTATTTAATTTAATTTAATTTATTTAATTTAATTTCATTTATTATTTACATTATTATTTAATTTAATTTAATTTATATAATTAATTTAATTTAATTTCATTTATTATTTAATTTATTATTTAATTTAATTTAATTTAATCTAACTTTATTTATTTATTTATTTTAATTTAAGTTAATTAATTAATTTAATTTAATTTCATTTATTATTTATTTACATTATTATTTAATTTAATTTAATTTAACTTTATTTAATTTAATTTAATTTACTTAATTAATTTTAATTTAATTTTAAATTATTTATATATTTACATCATCATTTAATTTAATATAATTTTGATTTATTTAATTTAATTAATTTATTTATTTTATTTACTTTAATTTAAACTATTATTTATTTAATTGTTTTTGGTTTACTTAATTAATTATTATTTATTGTAATTTATTTAATTTAATTATTATTTAATTTAATTTATTTAATTTAATTATTATTTAATTTTAATTATTTAATTTTAATTTAATTCATTATTCATTTATATTATTTAAATTATTTTCAATTTATATATATATGTATTATTTATTTTATTATTCCTTATAAGTTATTTTATTTTTAAGTAATTATATGTACATTTTTATTACTTAAATATTATTGATTTATTATTATTAATTTATGTTATTATTTTACATTGATTATTATCATTTTTATTATTATTTATTTATTTATAAAGCTTTTTATTTTCTCTCTCTTCAATTATTCTTTTCTTTATTTAAAGTTATTATTATTTATATTAAGTTTATACATTATTAAATTTATTATTTACACATATATTTACATTTACATTATTTTAAAAGAGGCATGATATTTATTAGCTTATTTTTTTTATTATTTATTTATTTATAGAGCTTTTTAACATTCTCTCTCCTAAATTATCCTTTTATTTATTTTAAATTATTATCATTTATTTAAAGCTATTAGAATTATTATTACATTTATATTAAAAAAAATGACATTTTTATTTACTTATTTTTTTATATTTACAATTATTATTTTATTATTATTATCCTTTTCTTATATTTTCATTATCTATTTATTTTATTCTTATCACATTATCTTTTATTATTTACATATTGTTATTATTCATTTACATATATATATATATATATATATATATATATATATATATATATATATATATATATATATATATATATATATATTTATTCATTTATATTTTAGTAGTATGTAGTTATGTTATTTAAATGTAGTGTAGTTATTTATTTAGTAAGGTTTATTAAATTTAGTATGATTATATTAGTATAGATTATTTTAGTTAAAATTTAGTAAGAATATTATTTAATTTATTCATATTTACAATCATATCACTTATGTTTATTTCTCCTTTCCTTTTATGTTATGTTCATTTCTTTTAAATTTTTAAAAAACTTATTCTTTTCAATGTAATAAAGTTAGGTGGTATATTTGTAAATATTTAAACTAGTAAGCTTAAATGGCTAAATAACTTTGCATAAAAGAAATCCCTAAGCCTATGCATGAATAAAGTGAAGATAGCATGAAGGATAAACGACCTACACATGATTTTTTTACATGGAAGTTTGCATGAGAAAAAAAAAAACTAAGCATGAAAACATTTGCATGAAAGAGAGGGATCTTAAGGCTATACATGGATACATAAAAAAAAACATGCATGAAAGCTAAAAGAAATTAAACAATTTGTATGTGAATTTAAAGGTCTTTGTAAAGGAAGAAGAACATTGAAATTGTGCATGTGTGTGTGATGTTTTAGGCTAGGCATGAAAGGGGTAAAACATTTTTCTTGGAGCTTAAATATTCATGGGATGAAAAGTAGGGGGAAAAAAATATTACCTTAGCTTTGGTGAGGCACTTTTTGGAGACTTTGGCTAGGGGAGGAAGTGAATGAGTGTGTCTAATCTTGGAAGGAAGAAAAAAAGAAAGGGAGGCTCACGGCTAAGGAGTTGGGAGAGATTGGAATGGTGAAGTAAGTGAGTGTAAGTGAGTGTAAGTAAGATTATGAGAGGGATTTTGGATGAGGCTCACGGCTAAGGATGAATGGGAGAGTGAGGGAGAGATATGGTGGAGGTGAGGAGGAGTCATGGTGGAGGTGATGGATGAGGGATGAGGTGGCATGTAGGGTGAGGGAGAAGTGAGGGAGAAGTGATGGAAGTGATGGATGAGGGAAGATTTTTTTTTTGTTTTTTTGTTTTTTTTTTATTTCAATTATTTATTACATTTTTTATTATATATATATATATATATATATATATATATATATATATATATTGATTTTAGGGCTGCCATGAGATTAATTTGATTAATTTTGGTTTAATTTAGGTTGATTTGAATTATTAGTTCAATTAGGTTCATTTGGGTTTGGGCTAACTTAACTTGGGTTTGAGTGAGAATGGGGTCTAGGTACCTTGACCAATATTGTTCATATGATTGTAGTAAAGATCTTTCAAGAATACACAAAGTGGCTTTGAGCTCATTTGGAGGTTCAATTTTGGCATGGATTGGATTTTTGATTATTTTGGACCATGTTGGGTTCGGGTCAAACCAGATTGGGTTTGAGTGGGAATGGGGTACCGAGGTCTTCAGTAATAATGTAGGTATGGTTGTCTTGAAGAACTTTCATGAAGACATAAAATGGTTTTGACAAGGTTTAGGGGGTCAATTTGGTGGATTTAGAACATGTGTCCAGCTTGGGTCAAAATGGGGAGGTTTTGGTCCAAAATGGATTTTGGGTAAGACCTGATCTCAAATTATGGGCAATTGATGATCCAATTAAGTTTAAGGAGGTGTTATAAAGAGTTTTTAATTGAAATTTTTGAGGAATTGATTGACATTGGCTCACTTTAAGAGTTTTGGGTTATTTAGACCAATTTGGGGATTTTGGATTTCAAGTGGAATTGGATTCAAATAAGGGTCACATTGGGCTTGAATTTGGTCTAAGTTGATATTGTCGATGTTGAATTTTGTTTTAGAATTGAATTTGATGAAAGTTGGGGTCAATTGGGTCAAGATTGGGTTTGGTTTAGGCACCTTTAGGTTAAATGGGCCAAGTTGGGATTTTGGATTGAAAGTGTATTAATTTGGCAAAATTGACTCATAGTGTAGTTGAACAAAATGAAATTGGGAATTTTTAGGATTTTTTGGAATTTTTTAAGAATTTTTTGGGATTTTTGGATTTTTGGGCAAAAAGGGTATTTTGGGTATTTTGAGGGTATTGGGGGGTATTTTTGGAAATTTTGGTATTTTTGGTCATGGATGGTCAATTTGAGTGGTAAGGAATATCTTGGAATGATTTTTGGGGAATTTTGGTGAATTTTGGTGAATTTTAAGAATTTTGGGTAATTTAGGGAATTTTGGGAGGCCGGGGGCCAGAAATTGAAACTTTGGAGATTTGAAGGTGGCTTCAAAGTGAGCATGATGTAATGGTTTAAATTGAGTTATAGATGAAGGGTCACCCTCATTTGGTCCTCTATGTGTTGGTCCCTACCACTTAGTCATAGACTTAGGGCTGGGCTACCCACATGAGTTTCCAAAGAGTTCAGGGTTGAAATTAGGATGTGCAGTGTGTGTATGTTGTGAATGTGAAGTGTATGAGTGGTGAGCTCCAGACCTCCCTCAGGGCAAATCCTAAGGTCTTACCACCTATAGGAGACTTCCCCTAGGATTCCTTATGCTTGCCTTTTTTTCTACCAAAAGGTGGAGGTGAGGCCTTAAGCATATGAAAACCCCCTAGTGAAGCAAGAAGAGTTTTGAATTTCTATGGGGAGGGTTCCATAACTAGTCCTCTAAGGAAGTCACCAGAAGAGTCCTATGCTAGACCCTAGGCTGTTCTAAAGAGATACTAGACCTCAACCAAAAGTGAGGTCAACATTCATGGAAGGCAAAAAATTATCTTGGAAGGATGTGGAAAATTAGGGAATTTTGAGGGAATCTGACGGCAAAGCTCCGCTCCCGAAATTTCGTGGAAGGCGAAAAAATTTCTCGGAAGGATGCAAAAAATTAGGGTATTTTGAAGGAATCAGATGACTAAGCTCCGCTCTCAGAATTTCATGAAAGGCGAAAAAATTTCTCTCAAAGGATGCGGAAAATTAGAGAAAATTTGCGGGAATCTTAGGAAGGAAATCAAGGACACACCTCCGACCCAAGGTGTCACATTAGGAGGCAGAGCCCAAGGACTCTCATCCAACCTAAGAGATGACATAAGAAAATCAGAATTTCATTTGAGGAGAATTCGATAAAGTTTGGTATTGACTTTCAAAGAAAGAAATTTGGTGCAATTCGACCAAGATTGGTAGCCACTGCAAGATTTGTAGAATTTCAAGATATTTCAAATTTGTGAGAGGTGGTGTTATGTGAAAAGTGTCAATTTTTGTGTAGTGACTGCAGAAGCGAGGGATTTGAAGATGAGTGCAAAGACTCAGAATCTCGAGAGAGAGAGAGAGAGAGAGAGAGAGAGAGAGAGAGAGAGAGAGAGAGAGAGAGAGAGAGAGAGATAGATAAATAGATAGAGAGAGAGAATTATCATTTGTTCGCTTTCAATTTATCATTTCCTTTCAATTTGTTTTGTTTCATTTCATTTCATTTGATTTAAGTTTTGATTTTAAATTTCAATTTTAATTTCATTTCAATTTCATTTTCATTTGATTTATGTTTTGGGTTCATTTTGATTTTAATTTTATTATGTTATCATTTTATCCTTTTTTTTCTGCATTATTCTTTTGTCCTTTTCATTTTGGAACAAAAAATGTGGTCCAACGGCTTTCGACTATCGCACTGAAGATTTTTCTAAAAACAGAAATCTTCATTAATTTTGCTGAAAGTGGTACAACTGATCATATGTTGTCAAGCATACAAAAGTAGATTACGTGTACAAAGCTGAACAAAGCTAACATATCGTATTGTCTGGCTATTGCAAAAGTGGTGACAACAACTGTCATGACTTGTTGTAACGAGTAGTAGATTTTTGTCGTCTGAGACTGCTGCGGGGACTAGCCAGCCTGCCAAGGTTACGCTCTGGAACAAAAGTCCCCTCACGAACACCTGGAGGTACTGCCGTCACAGTAACAAAGGATGACGGTTTTCTAGTTCTGGATCCGGTTCATTGTAAAATGGTGCTTTATCTTCATCCATTCTCCTGAAGGTGACTGACACCCATTTTCTTCGAACTCCTGGGATGCAGTGTATCGCTAAATCTGCTCCATTTTCTTTCAGTACTAGCACTGAACCGACTGGTAGGGAAATTTCAACAGAACCTCAGAATTCTCCTGGTCCGACAATCTGGATTTCTCACCCAAATAAAATGTTGCTTTTACTTATAAAAGAGACCTTGCAGAAGTTTCTCACAAAATCGTGGTGGTCGATATGAGGTGGGATACAGTCCCCATCCTCAAAAGTATTTATAATGCAGCTGTTAGGAATATAGTCTACAGGAAACACGTGCCACTCAACCATTCTCTTTATCATCTTCTTGATCTGTGGCGACATCGGATCTACCTCATCATCCTGCAAGATCCACGGGGATTGCCTTATTGATCTATCGCGGAGTTGTAGCAACAGCCACACTGAATAGTGACTATTCCTTTTCCACGTTTCCATTTGGATGGTTATGTATATATCATTGGCCTCAGACGGCCTGCTCTGCCTAATGCCTGTAGAGTCTTGATGCAGTAAAAAATTTCTTCTTCATCCTTCTTCAAGAAACATCAGTGTATAACTCGAGTTCTTCCAGGATATTGACAAACTTTCCTTGTAGGTCTTCATAGTGTTGAAATTCTTATTTTTGAATTCTTCTAATCTTAGCTATGATGTAGTCTGGAACTCCTCGAGGCGGCAGCAATGGTAGGACAAACTGCGGTACGTACGACTCTACCTAAGGATATTTGATCCATTAAAAAAATACCTGTTTTTATGCCTTGATTTTTATCAAATTTTTAAGGATATTATGCTTTAATGAAAGGTATTTTATGTTTTTGGGTGTAGGTGATGCAAAAATATTCAAAAAAGGAAAAAAGATGAAAAAGGATGAAAAAGGAGCAAAAAGGAGCAAAAATGGAGCCAAAATGCAAAATTTCTAAAATAATGGGCCTGACGCCTAAGCGCCAGCTCAATACCAAATCTGTGACGGTTTTTGTAACTACTTTGGGGTGTTATTTTGACGGTTAGAGCGGTTATTGGACCAACTAGAAGATTGGCAGTTATTCCTGGATTATAGGACATGTGATAAATTGTATTTAGACGCTTGTAAACGGTTTGGATCGTGAAGAGGTGCGATCCAAAGTGAAGAGGTGCGAAGAACTGGATGCGGAGTACGGTGCGTAGGTGCCAGATGCCGGCGCCTAGGCGCCAGATGCCGGCGTCTAGGCGCCAGACACACTTTCTAGAAGATTTATTGAACTTAGACACATTTTGAAGAGATGCTTTAGGCAACCCTTGAAGCCTATAAATAGGAGGCCATTTCAACAGAGGAAAACGCCCAAGCCCAAGCCCAATAAGAAGCAAAAATCTGAGAGAGAATTAGAGAGAACTTTTAAGGGCCATACTTTTAGTTTACTTTCCTTCATAAATTAGTGAGTTTATTTTATTTTGAGTTTGTATTGAGAGTTTGAAAGAGTTGGTGCTTGTGAAGTCTATTTCGCTTTGTTGTGAGAAGGAATCAGAGGTTCAGTTGGAGAAACACTTGAGATAAGTATTTGTAATTTGATTCAAAGTTTTATTTATATTTGGTTATTTAAATTCAATGTGTTCTGAGTAGTTACTTTACTTTCTCCTTTCAATTATGAAAAGATAAATAAGATAATATTAAATTTGTTGGAGAATTAGAAACTAAAATATTGTTTTAATATTGTGATGATATTAATACCGGATCTTAATTTACTATTTAAATTGGCATTTAAATTGTTAAAATTTGTTGAAGAATTTTGAGACCTAGAAGGAGATGAATTCTTAACTAGTAGATATCACATAAATCCTTGGGTAGTCGAAGGCCTTGTGCGGGTTATTCAAGGTGAAGTGCAAATAAATAGGAAAATATTATTCAATGGGCGTAGAATTGATAAGTTTTTAGAGTAACAGACTAAATTCTTGTAATTTGGTTTATAGAGAGGGAACGAGTCACTAGTAGAGCCGACCATAGCCTCCCTTGGATATCTAGTAGTGTGAGCCTAGATAACCCATTCTATTAACAATAAATCCAGACCTGATCTATAGATTAGCCAATGTTCTTTATACTATCGAGCGAAAGTAAAGAATAGGATCAGCTTCTATTTGCACTAATACCATAAATTTATATTCTCTACGAATATTACATTATCTAAAAAGTCTTGGATTAATTGAAAGGAAGAAAGTTGTTTGCTTATTATTATTTACATCACTCATTATTTTATTATTGCTTTAATTTTGCATTACTAAATTAAATATTAAGTATTAAAAATTTAAAAGAAATACATAAAAATAAAATTAAAATATTTAAAAATCTATAAACCTCCTTGTGGGATCGATACTGGGGTCTTTATTTAAAGCTCTATATTACTTGAAACGATACGTATACTTGCGTAGTACCTCTAGTGTGTAAAATATTTTCCATAAAATTATATTTATATACACTAGCTGCTATTATTATTTGGGTCAAAGTATTAACTATAACATATTTTTGAAAGCATAAATTACTGCGTTGTTCGCGGATCGAGGCCAAGTTTTTGGCGCCGTTACCGGGGAGGGCAAATTTTCAAATTTTAAATATTTATTTTATTTTTATTTTATTTATTTCTTTTATTGTCAAAATACAAAATTATAAAATACAAAAACATTTATAAAAACAAAAAAAAAGTAAGTAGAGATTTTATTTCTTATTATTTTATTTACATTTTATGCGTAGTTCTCGTTCTGAAGGATTATTACATTTAGATTTTGAATTAGAAAGAACTGTTAGAAGAATTAAAAAAGGAAAACAAATTCAAAAATATCAAGAGATGGCTAATTTACATAACCATTTACAAAATCCAATTGAAATTAATGAACAAAATGTTTACAAACTATTAAGGAATTATACTAACCCTATAGTTGATGAACTTCATAATAATATTCAAATACCTACTGTAGATGCTAATTCTTTTGAGCTTAAACCGTCTATTATTCAAATGGTTCAAAATAATCAATTTGGGGGAACACCAAATGAGGATCCAAATTTACACCCTAGTTTTTTAGAACTTTGTGCTACCTTTAAATATAACAATGTTTCTGAACACCAAATGAGGATCACTGAAATCAATTATTGATGCTGCTGCTGGAGGTTCTTTAATGGCTAAATCATTTAAAGAAGCTTATACTTTAATTGAAGAAATGGCTAACAATAGTTTTCAATGACCTTCTGAAAGGATTAATCCTAAAAGAATGGCAAGTATTCATGATAACGAAGCCTTTTCTATCTTAGCTTCACAAGTAGCTGCAATATCTAAGAAATTAGATAATTTTGCTATCAATGTATCACATAACAACACTGCTAATATGGAAGATTCTCAAACTATTGAAACATTACAAGCTATTGCCTGTAAAAATAACCCTTATTCAAATTATTATAATCCTGGATGGAAAAATCACCCTAATTTTAACTGGAATAATTCACAAACAACAATGGGGTAATAATCAATCTCATCCAACTGGAAATTGGAACAATCAAGTAAATTCAAACTATAAACCTCCTGGATTTAATAATCAACAAAAGGAGTTATCTATAGAAGAATTAATTTTACAACCGAGTAATCAATTACAAAATCAAAACACTGCTATTTGTAATACTGAGAATCAAATGGGACAAATCGCTAATTTAATTAATTACAGACCTCCAGGAACACTTCCTAGTAATGTTGAAATCAATCCAAAAGAACTCGGAAAAGAACATGAACATGTTATGGCCGTACAACTTAGAAGTGGAAAGGAATTAAAAGAAAGAATTCAGAATGAAATTGAAAATGAGATTGAGGTTTAAGAGATTGAAAAACCTAAAGAAACTCCTTCTCCTAGTAAAGATCAGACTGCTATTCCTATTAATGTGGAAGTTGAAAAACAACCACCACCTTTTCCTCAAAGATTAAAATAGCAGAAGTTTGATCATTAATTTTCTAAGTTCTTTGAAATTTTTAAGAAACTTACTATTAGCATACCTTTTGCTGAAGCTTTGGAACAGATGCCAACTTATGCAAAATTTATGAAGGATATTTTAAGTAAGAAATGAAAATTTGAAGCTTTTAAAACTATTGCATTAAGTGAAGAATGTAGTGCAATAATTCAAAAGAAATTACCTCAGAAACTTAAAGATCATGGAAGTTTCACTATAACTTGTGCTATTAGAAAAAAATTTTGTGGAAAAGCTTTATGTGATTTAGGAGCAAGTATTAATCTTATGCCATTTTCTATTTTTCGAAGGTTGAATTTTGGAGAGATTACTCCCACCATTGTAACCCTTCAGTTAGCTGATAGATCTATCACATACCCTAAAAAAGTTATAGAGGATGTTCTTGTTAAAGTGGATAAATTTATTTTCCCTGTGGATTTCATTGTGCTTGATATGGAAGAAGATAAAGACATACCTATTATTTTAGGGAGACATTTTCTAGCTACCGGACGGACTATGATTGATTTGCAATAAGGAGAATTAACCATGATAGTTAATGTTCAAGAGATTAAATTCAATGTCCTTAAATCAATGAAGTACCCTGATAAATAAAATGCTATCGAATGGATATTATTGATTTTATTATTGAAAGACATTATCAAGAAAAATGTAAAGTCATTTCTGAAGAAATATTGAATTATTAACCGACGAAAATGAAGAACTAAAAAAAGAAGAATTATTTAAAGAAACTCTTTATATTAAAGATAACTGGGAAATTTTAGACATAACTCAAAATGATATACTTTTACCCTCAATTAAAAAAACCCCTGAACTGGAATTAAAAATGTTACCTGCACATTTAAAGTATGTTTTCTTGGAAATTCATTAACTTTACTCGTTATTATTTCTTCTAAACTAAGCTTAGATCAAGAAGAAAAATTAATAGGAGTGTTAAAGAATTATAAGAAAGCTTTTGGTTGGACTATTGCTGATATAAAAGGAATAAGCCCTTCCATCTGTATGCATAGGATTTTTATGTAAGAAGATTTTAAACCTACTATTGAACCTCAAAGATGATTAAATCCTATTATGAAAGAGGTTATTAAAAAAGAAATTTTAAAATGGTTAGATGCTGGAATTATTTATCCTATTTTGGATAGTGAATGGGTGAGTCCTATTCATTGTGTTCCGAAGAAAGGAGGAGTAACTGTCATTGTCAATGATAAAAATGAACTAATTTCTATAAGACAAGTTACTGGATGAAGAATTTGCATTGATTATCAGAAATTAAATAACGCCACTAGAAAGGATCATTTTCCTTTACCTTTCTTGGATCAAATGCTTGATAAATTAGCTGGACACTCATATTTCTATTTTCTGGATGGATATTCTGGTTATCATCAATTACATGTCACTCCTGAGGAGCAAGATAAAACAACATTTACAAGTCCTTATGGAACATTTGCGTTTAGAAGAATGCCTTTCGGTTTATGTAATGCAACTGCAACTTTTCAAAGATGTATGATGTCAAAATTTTGTGATTTGATTGACGAAGGAATTGAAATATTTATGGACGATTTTTCAGTTTTTGGAACTTCTTTTGAATCTTGTTTGGAAAATATTTCCAAAGTTCTGAAAAGATGTAAAGAAACAAAATTAGTTCTTAACTGGGAAAAATGTCAATTTATGGTTACAGAAGGCATTGTACTTGGTCACAAAATTTCACAAAAAGGATGGAAGTTGATCAAGCAAAAGTGAAAATTATTGCTGAACTGCAACCACCTACTACTGTTACTGATGTGAAAAGTTTTCTGGGACATGCTGGATTTTATAGAAGATATATAAATGAATTTTCTAAAATTGCTAAACCTCTTAGTCATTTATTGGAAAAAGAAGCTAAATTTGAATTTAATGAAGATTGTGTTAATGCTTTCAATATTTTAAAATAAAAATTAATAACTGCACCTATAATTATTGCACCTAATTGGAATAAACCTTTTGAATTAATGTGCGATGCAAGTGATTTTGCAATTGGAGCTGTATTGGGACAAAAATATGAGAAATTTTTCAAAGTTATTTATTATTCTAGTAAAACTCTTACTGAAACTCAAAGAAATTACACTACTACTCGAAAAGAGCTTTTAGCTATAACTATGCCTTCGATAAATTTAGACCTTTCTTCTTGGTACCAAATGCATAATTAAACCGATCATTCGGCCTATTAAATATATAATGTCAAAAAAAGATGCTAAACCTGGATCGATAAGATGGGTTTTACTTCTACAAGAATTTGATTTTCTAATAATGGATAGAAAAGGAACCGACAACCAAATCGTCGATCATTTGTCTGAACTAAGAATGATATTTTATCAAGAAAATATAAATGAGAAATTTCCGATGAACGGTTATATGTTATTCAAAGATGCCAAACACCTTGGTATGCGGATATAGTTAACTATTTAGTTAGCAATATTCTACCTTATGGATTGAATAACAAATATATTAAGAAATTTAAAAATGATTCTAAATCTTATAATTGGGAAGATCCTCATTTATTTAAAATGGGAAGAGATTCTATAATTCGAAGATGTGTACCTTTTGAAGAAACTTTTGCTATTATTCAAAAATGTCATGATTCTGAATTTGGAGGACACTTTGGAGTAGATAAAACTGCATTTAAAATTTTAAATTCAGGATTTTATTGGCCTACCTTGTTCAAAGATGTGAGACATTATGTTAATACATGTGTTCAATTTCAAAGGATGGGAAATATATATAGGAAAGATGAAATGCCTTTAAACTATATATTGGAAGTTTAAATATTTGATATATGGGGTTTAGACTTTATGGGACCATTTGTACCATCATTTGGAAAGATTTATATTTTATCAGCAGTTGATTATGTTTCAAAGTCGATTGAATCTGTAGCTTTACCTAACTGTGATTCCAAAAGTGTTTTGAAATTTTTAAAGAAAATGATTTTTTCTAGATTTGGAATACATAAAGTAATTATCACAGATGGTGGAAGTCATTTCAGAAATATAAGAATTCAATCATTACTGGAAAAATTTGGAATCAAACATAGAATTACAACTGCTTATCACCCACAAACAAGTGGAATAGCTGAAATATCAAACAGAGAAATTAAAAGAATTTTAGAGAAGACTGTTAATCCTAAAAGAACCGATCAGTCGATAGACTTGATTCTGCATTATGGGCTTATAGAATAGCTTATAAGACACTAATTCTAATGTCACCTTACCGATTAGTTTATGGTAAACGTTGTCACTTACCTGTTGAACTTGAACATAAAGCTTATTGGGCTATAATGGAGTTTAATTTTGATTTGAATACTGCAGGAGAAAAATGATTATTAAAATTAAATGAGATGGATGAAATAAGAAATGAGTCATATGAAAATGCAAAGATTTATAAAGAGAAAATGAAGATATTACATGATAAAAAGATTTCGGGAAAAATATTTGAGCCTGGACAAGAAGTATTATTATTTAATACTCGTTTAAAACTTTTCCTGGAAAATTAAAATCTAAATGGATAGGACCATATATAATTGAGAAAGTATAGCATTATGGAGCTGTGGATATTAAAGACCCCAAAACGGGAAAAATATTTAAAGTTAACAGATTAAGACTGAAGCCTTATTTGGGAGAAATAAAAATTATTTATAAAGAGGCTTACAAGTTGAGTCTACCTGATTAAAGACTTAATTAGGTTGGGCTGACGACGTCAAACCAAGCGCTTTGTCGGAGGCAACCCATAGTTATTTTTGTGTGTTTTTACATTTTTAATGTAAGGTTATGCCTCGGTCTTGACTAATTTTATATAACTTTAGAAAATTAGATGCTAACAAGTCTTTATTGACTTAAGATAAAGATTATCTCGAAGTATATAAAGTTTGGAATTTGGATAACTCCATTTTGTATGTGAGTAAAAAGGAGATCTAGTTAACCTTCGTTATGATTATTTTAATTATTGAGTTTATATTGATCTTATCATTCTAATTTACATATTTTTGAGATTGAAACTTTGAAATTTGACGTTAGGCGAAACAGAGTCAAACATGGTTCCGGTGCCTAGACACCAAAATCCGACGCCTAAGCGCCAGAGTAAACTATGTGTCGATGGGTCTGGCGCCTAGGCGCCAGATTTGGTGCCTAAGCGCCACAGTTACTAGGTCGTGTAAAAACTAATAATTTTCAGTTTTTCAAATGATTTTCTCCTATAAACTACCCCATCTTCGTCCCAAATCCCTAAGCAACCATATTTACGACCTTTACACTTCATTCTTGAGGAGATAAGAGAAGATTTTGAAGAAATGGAGAGAAGAAATCATGAAGAAGAGGCTAGAGATAAGTATTCTAAGGATCCTTAACCTTACTTCAATGGTTTCATTGCTATTAGTTTGGAGAAGTTTTCGAGTCGCCTAGTATAAGTTTCAAGTGGAATTCAAAAGCATTGGAGATCGCCTCCATGAGATGTATCATCAAATCGAGCATCTAGAATGGCAGGCAAAGCTTCAATTCGATCATCTAACAGCCTATCAAGATGCTCAAGTGGAGATGTATGCGAAGAACAAATGGATCGACGAGAAAATGGCTACGGATTTTCCAAGGGCGTTACTGTTCCTCCCAAGTAGGACAAGTAATCTTCATTGCGATGAAATTGGAAATTTCTAATTTGAAGATTAGATAGTAAATGTTGTTAGATCAAGACTTTATCTAGTGTGTCGTTGTATCGATTTAGTAAATCGAATGTATTGTTTATGTGTTTGTTTTATTGTTCAATGTGTGTTGTATTTACTTTGAAATTGTTTTGTTTGATTGTTAGTATGACTTGAATCTTATTATTGTACTTATTCTGAAATTTATTCAGCCTGAAATTGAAGATTATGAATGGAATTAGAAGAGTTTGACTTAAACTTGTGTTTAATTGATGGATTTAATTTTTAAATTTTTAAAAATTTTTGGAAAATATTTTGGAAGTTGGAGCAATACTCTTATATGAGTAATTAGAAGTTGAATTTGTTAGTTTCGGTGGAAAATTAATTTTTAAAAAATGATTTTTGTGAAAGGCGAGTCTTGCGCCTAGGCGCCAGAATTCGGCACCTAAGCGCCGGTTTAGCCTGCAATCCGAAAATTGGGATTTAAACCTCAAAAGCCATGGCCGACGCCCAAGCTTCATCCCCTTCCTCATTTTCGCGAAAATACACCCCTTAGATCCATCTTGAGGTCAAAACGTCACGTTTTTTAGCCTGAAATCACTCGATTTCTTCATCTTAAGGTCAGATTTACCTTCTAATCCGTTTATTTTTTTATTTCTCCCATGGATTTTCCTATTTTTGCTAAAAACCAAAATTTTCGAGAAAAATTTTGATTTTTAGAAATTCTCCATGGATTTTCTTAACTCATTTTAAGTTTCTCAAGCTTAAAAGAGTTTAGTTTCTTTGATTCCTTAATTTAATTGTGTTTTCTTTCACGTTTAGATGACACCTAAATCTAAGCGCGGTAAAGCACGAGAAAATTTTGACAGCAACAAGTTCGCTACTGCGGCAGCGCACTTTCGTTATCACGAATTTGTGTCATCAAGAAAATTTATCTCGGAGCGTAGTTTTTACAATCCTGGAGAATGATCGTGAACATGATCGTTGCACATAACTGGCAGCGATTCTGTTATTTCACTGTCGTTGCTGTTATTCTTGTTGTACGAGAGTTTTATGACAACTTCATGGATGCGGAAGACTATGAAGTCTTCGTTAGAGGTGTCAGAGTGGGATTCACTCCGAAACAGATCAATATTTTCTACGACCTACCACCTACCGTCGAGTGCTACTATTTTGGTCTATCTCCATCTGAAGGAGATCTGGAGATAAATATTGCATATCTGACTGACGACACTGGAGCTTGGAAGATCTGGAATGACAAACGAGTAAACTTTAAATCTTCTAAGCTGAATGGTATTTCAAAGGCCTGACACTATTTTATTTCGGCTAGACTACTTCCTTCCAACCACCTGAGTGAAGTTACCAGAGATAGAGCTATCCTGAACTACTGCATTCAGGAGAGGAAGACGATAGATGTTGGCAGCATTATCTATGATTCTGTCGAGTCTATTGCAAGATCCAGCACTTCTGTGGGATTAGAATTCTCATCCTTGATATATTCTTTATGTGTGAGCAATGGAGTTATTGCTGATATTTCAGAGGAGAAGATGAAGACTACAAAGCTTATTGGGCAGGAGAGTGTTAGTATTTATGATCGTCTTTGCGGGAAGAGATCTACTACTCCTTCTACTTCTGTACCTACTCCAGGTAGAGCTTCTACTTCTATATGTTCTACTTCTACTGCTGAGCCACCATCTAGTTTCTAGGAATTAATGCATGATCAATTTCTGGAGCAGCAGAATGAGTTATTTCTAACTCACTGCAGAGTAGATACTATAGACAAGAAGATTGATCATCTATCTGAATATACCCAAAGGAAGAGTGATTATGATGCTGAGTATTCGGAGTCTTTAGTTAGATTCTTGAAGGGTGAGCATGATGTTCAGTTCCCTACCTGTCCTAGATTTTCACCATATGTTGATCCAAAGTATGTGGAATTTTCTTTTGGTGATGATGATGACGAGGCTACAGATAGTGATTAGTAGCTTGATTTACCTCTTGAGATGAGTTGATTATGTTTTTAGTTTATTTCTTGTTTGTTAGTACTGATTAGTTTGTTGTTAGTTAGTGTCGATTTGTTTAAGTAACATTGTGTGGAATTTTTTTTTGATGTTGAGACTGTTTTTAGAATATCTATTGATATGTGTTTAAGACTGAAATATGGATGATTTTTTTTTTCATTTTCTATGATAAATGTTTATTTCTGTTTCAGCATACTGTTTAGTATTATTATATAGTTATTGATGTTGTTTTGTTTTTGTTATTGGGATTAGTATAGTCGTTTAATTTTGTTAGTGATATAAAAATTGAGTCTGCTTACTTTTATATATACTTCATTATTTCAGTAATATTCATAAAAAGCATGTGCAGAAGTAAATTTTTTTTATAGACTGTTTTTACATACTTATAAAAATTCCTTTATAAAATTATGCCTTTCTTTCTCTCATAATTTAAATTTTTCATGATATATCAAAACTTAAGTTTGGGGGAAGGGAAAATACATGCAAATTTAATTTTTATTTGTCCTTAAGTGATAATATTTTCTTTAATAAAAAAATAATATTAACATAACATAAGGAATGAAAAATCTATTTAAGATCACTTAAATTTTTGAAATTATAAATAATTTAGTAGACTTAACCAAAATTTTAATAACTTTGATTGATTTTAAGAATAGAATTATTGAACTTAAAGAAGAGTAAGATTAAGAATTTTTTCTATTCATGGTAGAGATAATTGGATTTTAGAAATATTAAGAAATCAAGAATTATAACTTGAAAAAGAAAAAGATTGAAAGTCTTTTTAAAAACTATTCATGTTATAGTAATTAAGTGAAAATGTATAAGTTTAAAAATATAAGTTAAGGATAGTGAAGTTCAAAATCATTAACAGGCTATCTAGATACAATAATCCTCACTGTTAAAAAAAAAAAAAAGAGAAGAAGTGAGGAGAAGCTTGAGGAGATGCCTAATCAAAAATTGGCTTCACTTGAATTATCTTATAAAAAGAAAACTAATTACATATTTTACTTAATTTATATGCATGCATCTTTATTAGAAAAGATTTTCATGAAGATCTTTATCTTGTAAATAATTTATGTGATCTTAATATAATAAACTACAATTATTTTCGAAATGAATGAAAATTTTTTGAAGTCTTACAATTTGGTAGTTAAATATTCTTTAAATTCTTAAAATTAAACTTAATTAGTGAAATTTGGTTAATGATTTACTAAAGCCTTTATAAAATCAAAAATTACAAGGAATCTTAAATATTTACCTTTTATTCCAAATTTTATACATTTTATATAGTAAAAAGGGTTACTTGAGGACAAGTAACGTTTAAGTTTGGGGGATTTTTGTTCCATTAAAAAAATATCTGTTTTTATGCCTTGATTTTTATAAAATTTTTAAGGATATTATGCTTTAATGAAAGGTATTTTCTGTTTTTAGATGTAGGTGATGCAAAAATGTTTAAAAAAGGAAAAAAAGATGAAAAAAGATGAAAAAGGAGCAGAAAGGAGCAAAAATGGAGCCAAAATGCAAAATTGCCAAAATAATGGGCCTGGCGCCTAGGCGCCAGAATCCGGCGCCTAAGCGCCAGCTCGATACCAAATCTGTGACAGTTTTTGTAACTACTGTGGGCAGTTATTTTGACGGTTAGAGCGGTTATTAGACCATCTAGAAGATTGACAGTTATTCTTGGATTATAGGACATGTGATACATTGTATTTTGACGCTTGGAAACAGTTTGGATCACGAAGAGGTGCAATCCAAAGTGAAGAGGTGCGAAGAACTGGACGCGTAGTCCGGCACCTAGGCGCCAGATGCCGGCGCCTAGGCGCCAGACACACTTTCTAGAAGATTCATTGAACTTGGATACATTTTGAAGAGATGCTTTAGGCAACCCTTGAAGCCTATAAATAGGAGGCCATTTCAATAGAGAAAAACACCCAAGCCCAAGCCCAATAAGAAGCAGAAATCAGAGAGAGAATTAGAGAGAAATTTTGAAGGGCCATACTTTTAGTTTACTTTCCTTCATAAATTAGTGAGTTTATTTTATTTAGAGTTTGTTTTGAGAGTTTGAAAGAGGTTGTGCATGTGAAGTCTATTTCGCTTTAGAGTCAGAAGGAATCAGAGGTTCAACAAGAGAAACACTTGAGATAAGTATTTGTAATTTGATTCGAAGTTTTATTTATATGTTTTGTAATTTAAATTCAATGTGTTCTGAATAGTTACATTACTTTCTCCTTTCAATTATGAAAAGATAAATAAGATAATATTAAATTCGTTGGAGAATTAGAAACTAAAATATTGTTTTAATATTGTGATGATATTAATACCGGATCTTAATTTACTATTTAAATTGGCCATTTAAATTGTTAAAATCTGTTGAAGAATTTTGAGACCTAGATGGAGATGACTTCTTAACTAGTAGATATCACATGAATCCTTGGGTAGTCGAAGGCCTTGTGCGGGTTATTTAAGGTGAAGTGCAAATAAATAGGAAAATATTATTCAATGGACATAGAATTGTTAAATTTTTAGAGTGACAGACAAAACTCTTGTAGTTTGGTTTATTGAGAGGGAACGAGTCACTAGTAGGGCCGACCATAGCCACCCTTGGACATCTAGTAGTGTGAGCCTAGATTAACCCATTCTACTAACAATACATCCAGATCTCGATCAATAAATTAGCCAATGTTCTTTATCCTATCGAGCGAAGGCAAAGAATAGGACTCCTTCTATTTGGCACAATACCATAAATTTATATTCTCCACGAATATTACATTATCTAAAAAGTCTTGGATTAACTGAAAGGAAGAAAGTTGTTTGTTTATTATTATTTACATCACTCATTATTTTATTATTGCTTTAATTTTGCATTAGTAAATTAAATATTAAATATTAAAACTTTAAAATAAATACATAAAAATAAAATTAAAATATTTAAAAATCTATAAACCTCCTCGTGGGATCGATACTGGGGTCTTTATTTAAAGCTCTATATTACTTGAAACGATACGTATACTTGCGTAGTACCTCTAGTGTGTAAAATATTTTCCATAAAATTATTATTATATAAACTAGCCGTTATTATTATTTGGGTCAAAGTATTGACTATAACATATTTTGGAAAGCATAAATTACTGTATTGTTCGCGGATCGAGGTCAATATTCCCAGCTCCTGAGTAACATTGAGGCAGCTGCATATGCCTCAAACGTGCAATACTCTTCAAGCTGTAATACCTGACATTTTTGGCACTCTTAAAATGCCCCTGACACCTTAGGCAGTCTAGGTAATCCCGAGTTGCAAGTCGGACACGCAGTCAAAATTTCTTCCACTGGATTGAATGGCGGCGCGGGATCCTCTGCAGTCTCCAACTTAGTATAGGCGCGCGTTGCACAATCATCATTTTCATTTATTCCAGGATTGTAAGAATCTTTCGGAACGGGTGATAGTGCAGCTGCTAGTTCCCGAGCTTGTCTCCTCTCCATCCTGTCTAAGAGGCGACACTTGCGACGATTTGCATTTCTTCTTTTTGTACGCACCAACGATGCATCTGGAACTCTCTCAGCTGAAGAAGCAATAAGATCACCTTCTAGAGTATTGATCATGGAAGGAACCTGAGTATGTCTCGTGTCGAGGAGGCGTAAGTGGATAAATCCCCCTATTTCTCCATATCCTGACGTTTGTTCGGCTTCTTTGCGACCACTCTTCTTCATCAACTTCATCTCTGTAGTCTCCTTTTTTATGTGTTTCTTTTTCAAGACATGAAATCTAAGCTCTTTAGGAAAGCAAACACCAACTCACAACCCGACACCGCCTGCAAAAGTAAACAGGGGAAATGTTAGTGGGTGGTGTTGTGCACGAACAAGAACAAGGACAAAAATCATTATCTTTCAAGCTTTAATAAGTTTTATAAATGTTTTGATGCCATTATTTTATTTAATATAATTTTATGAGTTTTAGATTTAGAAATTTTGACAAGCGTATTTTATTTTGTGAGAACATTTACTTTATTTTATTTAACTTTGTTTTATTACAAGATTTGGACCCAATCACAGATGCTGGCTCTATTCTACATTGAAATGGAAATTTTTCTTCCGATTTCTCATGTCACGTAGTATTTCTTGAGATATCGTCCATTTATCGGCAACATGTGTCTTTCCCCTCGAGAATCTGCCAACTGGTACGATCCTCTAGAGTAAACTTTTTCCACTACGAATGGTCCTTCCCAGGTCAGTTCAAATTTTCCACTTATTTTGCGGTGTGCAAGAATAGGCCTCTGAGAATGAGCACGAGGTCACCAATTTTGAACGACCTCGGGCGGACCAAGTTATCTTGGGCTTGAATCATCTTTTCTTGGTAGAGTTTCAAATTTTGTTGTGCAAGCAATCCTTTCCCTTTGAGATATTCTAACTCTGCCAGTAGTAATTTGGCATTCTCTTCTATTGTGGTTTGATTGGCGACGGCGATCCGGAGTGACGGTAGCTGAACTTCTAGCAGAAGGAGTGCCTCGAACCCGTACACAAGTGCATACGGAGTAGACTGTGTCGACATTCTGACTGTCATCCTGTAGGCCCATAAAGCTTCTAGCAATTTCTCGTGCCATGCTCTTTTATTGTCATCAAGCGTCTTCTTTAGATTTTGAAAGAGTGTCTTGTTGAAGGCTTCCGCCGAGCCATTTTTCTTAGGGTAGTAGATTGTAGAGTATCTTTAATCTATCTCGTGTCTTCTGACAAAGTTGTTATTTTTTGTGCTTTTAAAGGCGGACCCATTGTCGGAGATGATTCTTCATGGAACGCCAAAGGGATAGACAGCCTGATTCTTGAAGAACTGTAGAAGTTGTTGTGCTGTAACTTCTCATAGCGGAACTGCCTTTGCCCACTTGGAGAAGTAGTCTGTAGCTGCGAGTACGAATCTGTATCCTTTTGAACACAAAGGGTCTATCAGACCCACTATATCCGTGCCCCAGCACTCGAATGGCCACGAGACAATCATGAGGTGTAAAACATTCAGAGCTTAGTGCAAGACCACTCCATGCACTTGGCACTGATGACACTTCTTTGTTTTGTCCATGCAGTCTGTCATCATTGCCAGCCTGTTGTATCCGAGTCTTTTGATTTTCATTTTCATTTTGGGCCCTGATTGGTGAGCTCCGCACAATCCAGCATATACTTTTTTGATGATTTTCTGTGCTTCTACTTTGTTGAGTCATCTGAGCCACATTTGATCAAAGGAATTTCTGTATAGAACATTGTCAATTAATGCATATGAGAGAGCTCTCTTCTGAATTTGATGCGCTGTTGATTTGTCTTCTGGCAACCTTCCTGTTTGCAAATATTCTATCAATGGCTGATGCCAATGTTCTGTATCATCCACCACTGTGGCTCCTATCTCTTCTTTTCCAATCTTGTGGACTGTCGAGGTCGATCTGAGACAAAACCTGACGTCCCTATACCGTAATATCTATAGAATCTTCTGGTGGACAAGCCAATTCTTTAGTGAGTTTAGTTGTCCTGCCACCTGCTGACTGATGAGTTGTGAGTCGCCATAAATGGCAATTTCTGTTATTTCCATTAGTATTGCTAATTTCAAACTGGTGATTAGAGCTTCATATTCTTCTTCATTATTAGTACACAGCTCTAATAAGTGGTAGGAGAATCTCAGCATCGCCTGTTCCGGAGTCACGAAGATTAAACTGATTCTTGCTTTGCCTGGTATCACTGTCTATTGTCCTTTCTCTCTTCGAGCTAATGACGCTCCGTCGAAGTACATTTCCCAAAGTCTGGCACTGGGCTGCTCTATTTGTAGTATTTGTTCATCTAGTAATTCATCATTGAGCGGAGACCCAGCTGGCAGTGGGTGTGCTGCAAGAAAATTTGTAAGAATCTGCCCTTTGATAGAGAGAAGGGGTACAAAAGTTATGTCAAATCGCAATAATATCATTAACCACCTTGCTAATCGTCCGGAAAGTGTTGGTCGGGTCATCGAATATTGCAATGTATTAACCTTCGAGATCAGGTTGACCTTACGAGACAACATGTAATGTCTAAGCTTTTAAGTGGCAAAAACTAAAGCTAGATAATGTTTCTCAATAAGAGGATACTTTACTTCTACAGGTATTAGACATCGGCTCAGGTAGTACAGCACATTCTCTTTACCCTAACCATTGACTTGGGTAAGTAGTGCCCTGAGTGATTCGTCTAAAATCGTAGTATAAAGTATCAATGGTCTACCCGAGATAGGGGCTGTAAAAACAGTAGGTGTCGTTAAATATTGTTTAATATCTTTAAAGTTCGTTGACACATCTCTCCCCAAACAAATGTGACATTCTTTCGAAGTAGGTTTGAAAAGGGTAGACATCTTCCTGACAAATTAGATATGAAGCATCTTAGACATGCCAGTTTTTCTTGAAAAGATCGTAATTGTATCAAGGTCCTAGGAGGAGGCATTTCTAATATCACTTTATTCTTTTCTGGGTCAATTTTGATTCCTTGATGAAGGACAACAAATCCTAGAAATTTCCCAGAGGAAACCCCAAAAGCGCACTTTACTTTAGATTGTATTTCCGTAATCGTTCAAATACGATCCTGAAATCATTTAGGTGATTTTCCTTTACTTTGCTCTTGATGACCAAATCATCCACATAGCATTCCACTTGGTTGTGAAAGAGGTCATCGAAGATTTTTATCATTGCTCTTTGGTAAGTTGCTCCTGCATTATTTAATCCAAACAACATCACAGTGTAGCAGTAAATCCCAATTTTAGTTCTGAATGTTGTAAGCATTGCATCTTCTGGAGCCATCTTAATTTGATTGTATCTTGATGATCCATCCATGAAGAAGAAAATTTTATGTGACGACACAATGTCCACCATTAATTCTGGTATTGGTAAAGGGAATTCATCTTTTAGGCATGCTTTATTCAAATCCCTGAAGTCGGCACACACTCAGATTTGTCCATTTTTTTCTTTACTGGCACGACGTTGGCTAGACATGTTGGATATTGTTCTTCTCGGACAAAGGTAGCATCTATTATTTCCTTTATTTCTGTTGTAACTTGTTATTCAATTTCGATGCACATTCTTCTTGGAGCTTGTTTTACTGGTGTTGTATTTTGATCTACTCCTAGTCAGTGAACTGCAACCTCCGGAGATAGTCCAGACATTTCTTCAAAGTTCCAGGCGAAGCAATCTTTGAATTTTGACAGTAAGTTGACTATGTCTGTTACCTCTTCTTTGTTGCACAACAAACTCATGAAAGTAGGTCGGGGCTACTCCTCAGTCCCAAGATTGATTTCTTTTATTTCGTCCACAGTTGATTTAATTTCCTCTTCGAACTCCGGCGGTGCCTCTTCTGTTGGTTGATCTTCATATTCATCTTTGATTTTCAAGCAATCTTCCACTGACTGACTAGTAACAACCAAGCAAAATCCCGAGTCATCCACAGGTCCAATCATACCGAACCCAAGTCCTTCTTTCGAGTTGAGTTTCTTTCCTTTTGTATTCCATAATTTTTCAAACAATTGTTACTTATCTTTTAGCATTTGCTTTGGCACATATCCTTGTTGAATTAATTTTTATACATATGATGAAAAGTAACCAAAAGGTAATTCCATTAATTCATTAGAGTTATTTTCTTCGAGAATTACACAAGGTTCAGAAGTAGAAGGAGAAGCTTTATAAAACTTGATCGATTTAAAACCATCATTATGGACTTCCTTGACTTCCATACTCTCGATCTTTTGAAGATGGATTGGAGCTAGAGTCATGGCTTGAAAATAATGACCAATCCAATCATACATTGATACATATTCATCCCTTTCAGGGACATTCGCAGAAATCTCAAATTGAGGCTTCTACCGACTTATCATCATTTTTTCTTTATCTTTGTCGGAGCTTCCTTCTACTTCATTCCTGATCGTCAACTTCATCCGTTCAAGAATCTGGTGAGTCCTTTCTCAACCACATCCCGGTCTCAACCTCAGATGCGTGGGCTAAAAGAACCTCCACCAAACCATTGTAAAGGAGTGGCGAGAGATCGTTGAACTGGAACTGTATGGTTCCGTTCATAGTTCTTCTGAGTCTTCAGCTTTACTTGTCACAATTTCTTTTGAAAGTATTGTTTTCTTCGGGGGAGCATAGTAGGCGGCATCTTCGTGAATGCCTACTTCATGTATTGAGAAAGGCTATAAGTCCTCTTAATGCAATGTTCTTGTCCGTCCTTGTATTACTTGATGCATTGGTCAATCGAAAATAGGACCATATTGTACTCGTGAACCCATGACCGGCCAAGCAGGGTATTGAACAATGTATCTGCATCGATGACATGGAATTGTGCAGTTATTACTAAATTTCCAACTTTCATTTGTAGCGTTATAGATCCAAGGGCTCTTTCTCCTTTCTGGTTGAATCCTCTTAGCATCATTTTATCCATAGAAAGCTCTCGAGCATCGATGTCCAAGTTAGCTAGTTTCCGTAGACTCATTATATTGTGCGACGCTCCAGGATCTACTAACACTCTGGAAAGTACGAACCTGCCGATGATGACGGAAATGTAGAGCAGACGGTTGTGATTGGCTGTACCGAGTAGCAAGTCATCATCAGTGAAGGTTACACCAGGCAGTTCTTTCAAAGTGCAAACTCCGTCTGAGGATGCACCAGCCAACTGTGCTAAGCAAATATCCGGATCAAGTAGAGCCTTGATCAAATTTTCTCTCATCTCCTTTGACAGAATCAGAGCATCATAAATTCCTAGCTTGGTTGGCAACTTCCTGAGATGAGCTAGCATATTATAATCCACTTTGTTTGAATTTTCAACTTCATTTTGAATTTGTACTTCTTCCGTCGATGGAGATACTCTTCTTGAGTAATCGTTTGTTTTCCTTTATCCATTGGAGCTGTCCTTGGCGGTAGCACCTTGCCACTTTTCATGTGTACTTCTGTTATTTATTCTTCTTCTGAACCCAGAGATCCTTCTATTACTATATCTGGTCCATCCGTATCTGAAAAGTCCACGTTGATGGAAAGTGGAGTTCCTTTGCATTCAAGGACTAGCTCCTCGCTTCTGGTTCTGTCGTAGCCGATGTTTTTGATACCTTCTTCATTTTCGTCCACATTTTCTTCAGGAATAATCATTATTTTCGGATCATTTTGGGAATCAAAATTATGTTGTGATTAGTTACGTTATCACTAGAGACAGTAAGAAGGTAGCCAACATCGTTTATATTATCATTATGAGACCCTGGAGGGGCATAAAGATAATGGTACAAAGTAAGGAGTTCGAGGGGTTTCACCACCGAATCCGAAATAACCAATCTAACAGGGGTGGTCTCTATCCTACCCTTCACACTATCATCCTTAGTTTCGTTCACGACCCGCTTCTTTCTCCATTCTTTTCATGGTGGCTCCTTGGCGAAGCCTTCACTTTGGATTGGGCTGGCGGTGGACTCCAGACAACAACTTTCTTTAGAGTAGACTGGATCTGATCTAGGAATTGTTCTCCATCCGCCTTTACTAGTATATGGATCAATAGGAGAGATTGGCTCGGCTAAAATCACGTTTATAGAACCTCTTTCAGGTTCTTTCAAGTATTCCTTTGGTATTGTTATATTTCCTTCTTTGTAATTCCGCTCGTGCCAATCCTTGAAACTATAGCAGTTTTGTATGGTGTGTCTGAGCATCCTGTGGTAGGGATAGAAGTTTGGCTGATCCTTCTTGTCTACTTCTTCAAGCTTATTCAGCTTAGGTAATCTGAACTCGGGCTTCTTCAATAAACTCTTGAACATCTTTCCTACAACGTCATCCTTAAAGGAGTAGTTTCTGCGTAGCCGTTCTGACATTGTCAGACCCTGTCATCCATTTGTCCTGTATGACCTATGCTGCTGACCTGACTGACTACTCGATTGTGCACGAGGTTGACCATACTACTAAGGCTGACTGTACTGAGGTGACTGACATTGCTGCTGTTCCAACTGCTCAGGCTGAATCCTCATTGGTTTCTTTCCTTTGTTAACCATTGCCACTACGCCAGATCTCTTCTAGTATGCTTTAGAGGGTTTTGCTTTCTCTGTCTTTTCTGTAGGTTCCATGTGCTTGCCTTCTTCTTGTAGGCTTCTTGCTTTGCTGAGTAGCTTTTCGAAGAACTTGATAGTGAGACCCTTAAGCATGAAAGATACTGAACCGTGAATACCCTTGAGTAGTATCTCGATCGTTTGTTGTTCTTGTAGATGAGGTTCACATTTCATGCTTAATTTTCTCCATCTCAGAAAGTAGTTGACCAAGGTCTCGTCGGGCTTCTGCCGCTCCACCACGAGATCTCCTATGGTAACATGATGCCACACACTGGCATATCTTTTCACGAATATGTTTTCCATTTCAGCAAAAGTCTTTATTGATCCATTGGGAACCTCGACATACCACTCAAATGATATTCCTGATAGGTTGCTAACAAAGTGACGGAACAACAGAGCTTCACTTCATCCTGTGTTGCAACAACTAGCTTTGAAATGTGCTATGTGCTAGCGAGGATTTCCTGTCCCGTCAAACGTCTTGAGAATTAGGGGTACGAAGCCTTTGGGGTAAGGCACGACATCAAACTCCTCCGGGTTAGGTCTACCCTTTGAAACTTGTTTTTCGACCATCTGTTTAATATCATTTTCTGGCAGGTTCGGAGTTGGATAACTTCTCAGTGGCTCATCTTCTTTAGTTGAAGCGACTTCTCTTCTTTTATCGATAATGAGTATGATTTCAGGTTGGTTAATCTCAGAAGATGCTGTAGGACTTGACTGTGATTGCCAGTGGAGTGTAGCCATGGCAGTCATGACGGCAGTCATTTCCTCAATTTTCTTCTCTAGGAGGCTAATCTGTTCATCTCTTGTCAGGATGGTCCTCCAAAGCTCATCTGTGGTGTTCTCCTCACTAGGAGCATCACGCGCAGATAACGTGGACCGAGTTTCGACCATATTAACTTCCATGAATTCTTCATCCATGTAATCTGTTAGGGAGTAATCCTCATTATCAATATCCAACCCTCGTTGTTTGGCTAACTCAGAAATTTCTACTCGGAGCCTTCAAACTTTATCATTAACTATTTTCTTCTTAGTTAGTTTTAAATCAGTAGGCTTTCCCGGACTATAACTTTTCTCTGCAACTAATTCAGAGGCAATGGCGGTAGTGGCAACACGAATATCAGAATCATGATCCATTTTATGGTCAACAGACCTTTCAGAATGTACTGGTACAACACCTCTCGGTAACCACACTTTCCTCTTAAAAGTCGATGCCTTGAGACGAGGTGTCTTGGCTCGAACATTGGGGTATCGAGGGAAAGTGTGCTCCCTAATGTGTAGACCATGTACAAAGGAGAATAATCCTCTCTCGTTCTTTTTCTTCCGGGGTCCCTTATGATCATCGACAGCTGGTACTCTTTGGCCTAGCCGAGACTTGACTGATCCGCTTAGAGTAATATCATCTGTAGCAGCTGTATCAACACGTTTTCCCAAACGGTGTTTGACGGAAACTGATCCACTGAAATTTTGATAGCTTCTTACTGTCAATTTCATACCTATTTTTTTATGATATTGCACTATAAAGGAAGGTATTTTGTGTGTTTTTTATTTTTTTTGTACAAGTAATGACTTTTGGAGAAAATGAAGCAAAAATGATGCAATTTGGAGCAAAAACAAGCAAAAGCACAAATTTTGGCCTGACACTTTTTGATAAGTCATTCTTTGCTTAATCTCTTTTAAAATTCTTGCATATTTTTGAATGAGATTACAACTTAAAGAAAGGTTGTTTTTATGCTTAAATTGTAGGGCTATCTGTTATGAACGCAACACAACTGAAATAGGGCGAATCAGAGTTGAAATAGAGCCAAAAGGAGTGAAATGGTGGAGCTGCACAGACTAGCGTCGGACAGCGCTACGGAGAGCGCCGGACAGCGCTCAAAGACAGAGGAAAATGAGATTTCAGTGGAAAATAGCGTCGAATATTGGAAGGCGCCCAAACATGTTGGGCACGATTTTTGACGGTTTGGATGCATTTTTGGGCAGTTATTAGCCATATATGTCGAATCTGGATGCTTTTTGGAAAGTTTCTTCAAGTACCTCTTGGAAACTTTATCCCTACACTTTAAAAGAACAAATTTGTTTTAGAAAAAGGGTGGTTTTTGAAAGAGGAATGTTAGGAAAAACTTGGAGAATGTTGAGAGATCTTAGAATAGGAGTACAAATGTTGATTTCTACCTTTTTGGAGAGATTGATGAGGGGATTTTGAGAGAATTTGTAAGGATTTGTTCTAGCATTGCGTGGATCACAGGGATACTTTGTGGGAGAGAACTTCTTCTTTCTTTCAAGAGGAAAAATCCAAGTATTGTGTTCTTCATTACCTTATGATTTTGTAAACACTTATTATGCGGATTTGCTTTGAAATGAAGTTTTTCGTTGTCTTTTCTTCGTGCTTTGTGATGTCTTTCTCTTACTCTTTCTTCTTCTTTGGAAATAGTGGCATAAGAAGATTATGCCATATTTTTCTTTCTAATTTTCTTTTGCAATGAGTAGGATTCATGTTTAGGATATTGTGATGTATGTTAGAAGTGGATTTAATTATAAATGTGATGATTTTTACTTGCGCTTCATCTACATTACAATAAGAGCTTGTTGTAGTGTTAAAATTCATTGTAATTGTGCTATGATCCGAGAGGGCGGTGTAATTCTCAACAAAGTGGAACCACATTCAAATTCCGTGGATAGTGAAGTTCATGGGGGTTGATTGCAAATAAATAAGGAAATATACTTTGATGGGCATAAAATTGGATATTTTAGGGTGACAAACTAAAATCCCCAATTTGGTCCTGGTGTTTGGAAACTAAAGTAAGAGTTAGCCTTCAGGCGAAGGGAAGTGGGACCTCTAGAATGAGAGCCAGTATCCTCCCAGCCTAACCACAAATTTGGGGTCTAAATTTAGGATTAGCAAATATTATTTATACGCTGAAAAATGGGTAAAGAATATGATTCCTCCTATTTGGCACATACAATATTTAATAAATCTCATTCATTTACATTATCCAATTCATTACATAAGAATAGTAGATTTTATTTTCTCAAAATTCACCAAACCAACTCATCCAGAAAGGATATCATTAGAAGTAATATTTGCATTTTGGAGTAGTTATTTTCCTTACCTATAATCATCTGCATTTAGGAGTAGTTACTAGTTTTTTCAAAATTAAGATTTAACTTTAAGTGTAGTTGTTAAAAAAATCACTTATATCGACCTTCCAATCTAAACTCAGATAATAGTGGACTAGAATTTGACTAAGAACCTCCTACCTCGCTTCCCGATAAACGGGACTCCACTAGAGCCCTGTATTACTTGATACGATACGTATACTTGCGTTTGAAATTGTGACTTTTTAAAATCTTTATAAATATCTAAATTTGGGTTCATAAATTCTTGCATATAAAAAAGTCACATCAGAAACTCGGACAAGTCGTTCCATTTGTAGAATTTTATCCTTAATTTCAAGGGATATTGCTTAGCCCATCCTCTTAAGAAGCTTGGCGATAGAACAACCTTCTATTTCGAACAACCTCCGTAGAAGAGTGTGAGCTCGAGTGATAGGTGTTGGCCTATCCCTCACTTTATCACAACTGTGTGGTACTAGAAGTTTAGCAGAAATCCTATGGAGGCTCTCATCTCTAGTTTTGTTAGTTAACGGGTGGAACCTGCTACCTCGAAGAAAAGGAGAGGTATCTAGTAAACGGAGTTACTCCTGTTGAGGAATATCATCAATTACTGGTAGATTTACAACTGAAGAAAAGGAGAGGCCCTGCGAATTCTATGATTGCGGTTTCTTCTTTGAGATTTAGTTGGCAGGGGAGGTCTAGGACTTGAGCCAATCTGAAAGACTGATGGCGAGGTAAGAAAGGTATCACCAGAATTATCTTCAGGCAGAATTTCTTCCCCTTTGGCAAAGCCGGTGCCAGTAGAGGTGTCAACTTTCCTTGGCACAGAGATAATGAATTTGATGGGAGCAGTGGTCACTTTTACCTTCTTATTAGAAGGAAAATCTTCATGGGAGTTCAGATCAAACTCAGCTGACGGCACTTGAATTTCAGGAGTGGCAACTTTCATGACTACGAACGGGGCTTTTCCGACTATGACTTCAAACTCACTGTAGCTAGTCCCGAACTGAATCATTGGTGCTGCAAGGCGGGCCTCACGGGAGAAGGGCATGTTGCAGGAGAAAGTTAGCATAGGGGTTGACATCTTTAACTGTCAAGAGAAGTATTCCGAAGTTTTGTGAGGCCCAAAAACCTTGTCATCATAGTGCAAACACTATAAAAAAGGTTGTTCTGTAAACTGGGGAAAATTTCATTTCATTTTGATATTTTATTATCTTTTTATTTCATTTTTAGTTTTTCATGTGTTTGTTAAATGGAATCATAAGATATAAGGCAGAGTTTGTCAATCTAACGAAGACAGGATTGAACTCAGGAGATACAAAAAAGAGGTGAAGTATGGGACCCTGTCGGAGATCCCCTTCACAATGCAGATTGCCCTAGTGAAATTTGCTTGCTAACACACTGATGCTCAACTTTATATTTTGCAAGAATTTATGAACTCAAATTTATAGATTTATAATAATTTTGTTAAGTCCAAGCATTCAACGCAGGTATAAGTATCGTATCAAGTAATACAGGGCACTAATGGAGTCCTGGATTATTATCCCATAGGGAATTATTGAATGTTTATGAAAACGTTACAGAATGTGTAATAAGCACTAAAGTTAAGGTTTATTACTTATTACTACTATGCAGGATACAGTAAGAACAACAATACAGTAACAATTAACTAACTACAATTACTTCTAATAACTTTAAGAACATGATTAACTAACAGACACACTAAAGTAAGTATTTGAAAGGTTTTTGATATATGAGAAAAGTATCTTTCCTCTTGCAATGAGAATATGATGTGTGGATTGATATGGAATAATTATCTATATTATCGTGCCAAATAGGAGCATAGATGATTCTTTACCCTTAAAAGAGTACCGCCACTTCTAAGCAAGAAAAGAACATTGACATTTTCTAAGTTTATTCACTAACTCTAAGGCTAGGCTGGGAGGATACCGGTTCTCACTTCGAAGCTCCCACTCACCCTTCACTCGAAGGCTAACCTTTGATATTAGTACCTAATCTTAGAACCAATTTGGGGATTTCAGCCTGTCACCCTGAAATCTCCACATTGAAGTCCATCAAAACATATTTCCCTATTTATTTCCACTCAATTCCCATGAACTACGCAATTCAACCATAAAAATTGAATGGATCTTTCATTATTGTTGTAGGACATTAAATCCTTTCAAACTTAATGTTCAACAACATATTTTAACATTTTAATTGGCCAAATCAAAAGAAAATTAAGTTCTAAATGAAAAACTATCACAATCTCTTCTTTACATTAAAAGCTGATCTACCTAAAAAATACTCATTTTTATGCCTTATTTATGATTCAATTCTTAAGGATATTATGCTTTAATGAAAGTTATTTTCATGTTTCAAGATGTAGATGATTTAAAAAGAGTCCAAGAAATAAAAAGAAGGAAAAGGAACAAAAAGGAACAAAAATGGAGCTTATGGAGCAAAATTTTATAATTATTGGCCTGGCGCCTAGGCACTAGAGTCCGGCGCCTAAGCGCTAGTTCAATACGTACGTCGTTATGTTTTTCGATGACTTCTGCGCTATTTGACGGTGTTAAGCAGTTATTGGAGCTTCTAGAAGACTGAAAGTTACTCCTAATATATAGGACATGTGATACAATGTATTTGGACAAAAGGAAATGGTCTAGATCGAGAAGAGGTGCGACTCAAAGTGAAGAGGAGCGAAAGACCTAGTCATGGAGTCCAGTGCCTAGGCGCAACAGTTACCTTCTAGAAGATACATTGAATTTGGATGAATTTTGAATAGGTGCCTTAAGCAACCCCTGGTCAAATTCAGAGCTCTATAAATATGAGCTTATTCTACAGAGAAAATCTCACCAAGACCCCCCTCTTAGTACACATATCCATTTTAACATCTTCTCTCTCATCTCTAGTTTTATTTAGTCTCTTCCATACTTTGGGTGCCACTTTATTTTGTATCTAGTGAGTTTATTTTGAGTGTTTATTGTGTGTTGTTGCTGTTGGAGATCTTTCATCATTGCTTTGGAGTCACTAGAAGTCAACGGATCTCTTGAAGGAACACTTCAGATAAGTATTTGTACTTTGGTTCAAAGTTTTATAAATATGTTTTGTTGTGTTATTTCAATGAGTTCTGAGTAGTTAGTTATCTTTCTCCTTTCAACTGTAGAAAGATTAAAAATTAAATAAATTTTGTAGGAGAATTAAATATAAAATATTTTAAAATATTGTGATGATATTAATACCTGATTTTAGTTTACTTTTTAAATTGATCATTTAATTTGTTAAAACCAGTTGAAGAATTTTGAGACCTATCCGGAGATAAATTCTTAACTAGTAGATATCAGATGAATCCTTAAGTAATTGCAGGCTATAAGTAGATTGTTTAAGGTGAAGTGCAAATGAATAGGAAGATATTATTTATTGGCCTTAAAGTTAATTAGTTTTTAGAGTGACAGACTAAATTCTAATAATTGGGTTTATAGAAAGGTAACGGGTCACTGGTTGGGCCTACCATAGCCAGCCTTGGACATCTAGTAGTGTGAGCCTAGATTAACCCATTATACTAATAAAACATCCTTAGCCCAACTATAGATTAGTCAATGTTCTTTGCACCTGGACCAAAGAGTAAAGAATAGGAATGCTTCTATTCCCTACAAAAGATACTTAATCTATAATTCTTAGATTAGTTGAAAAAGGAGAAAGTCGTTTTTATAATTGCATTGAATTTTAATTACTGCTTACTTTACTTTCCTGCTTATTGCTTACTTTCTTTTAGTAAAAAATATTAGTTAATTAAATTTGAATAAAAAAAAGAGTATATAAATTACTTTCGAAAATTTCAAAATATTATTTATATCTCTTACTTTTTATTTCACTATCCCTGTGGGATCGATAACCAGGTCTCCAGTAGAGCCCTGTATTACTTGAACGATACGTATACTAGCGTTTAAAATTTTGACTTTTACAATAATAAAATCTAAATATAAAATAATAAAAGTAAACCTCATCAACTTTTTGAAGCCATTTCCTGGAAATTAAATATTCTAAAAAGTGGTGTCAAATTCTTGTATTTTAAAGCATATTTAAAGTCGCATCACATCAAGTTTTTGGCGCGCGTTACCGGGGATCGAATAAAATAAGAAGTAAAAGGATAGGATTGAATTTAATAATAAAAAAACATAAAACAAAACAAAAATATTTTCTTTAAATTTTTATGCGTAGTTCTGGATCTGAAGGATTACTACCCCTTGATTCCAAATTAGAACGAACAATTAAAAGAGTAAAAAAAGGAAAACAAATTTCAAAACATCAAAAAATGGCTAACTTACATAACAATAATCAAAATCCTGTTGAAATTAATGAACAAAATATTTATAAACCATTAAGGGAATATGCAAACCCTACAGCTGATGAACTTCATGTTAGTATTCAAATTCCAGCTGTAGATGCTAATTCTTTAGAGCTTAAACATTCTATTATTCAAATGGTTCAAAACAATCAATTTGGAGGAACACCTAATGAGAATCCAAATTTATACCTTGCTAGTTTTTTAGAACTCTGTGTTACCTTTAAATATAATAATGTTTCTGATGATGCTATTAGGCTTAGACTCTTTCCTTTTTCCTTAAAAGATAAAGAAAAGATGTGAATTAATTCATTAGCAACTTCTTCTATTAAAACATGGGCATATATGACACAAAAATTCCTTGCTAAATATTTTCCTCCTTATAAAACTGCTAAATTGAGAAATGATATTACTTCATTTACGCAATTTGATGGAGAAACAATTTATGAAGCTTGGGAAAGATTTAAGAACTATTAAGAAAATGTCCTCATTATGCTTTACCAGATTGGTTAATTATTCAAACATTTTATAATAGACTTATTGGATCACTTAGATCTATTATTGATGTTGCTGCTGGTGGTTCTTTAATGGCTAAGACATTTGAAGAAGCCTATACCTTAATTGAAGAAATGGATAATAACAATTTTCAATGGCCTTCTGAAAGGGTTAATCCTAAAAGAATGGCCAGTATTCATGATAATGACGCCTTTTCTATTTTAGCATCACAAGTGGCTGCGATATCTAAGAAATTAGATAATTTTGCTATTAATATATCGCATGTAAGTAATGATAATTTTGCAAATTTTAATGATTCTCAAACAATGGAAACTTTGCAAGCTATTGCTAGCAAAAATAATAACCCTTATTCTAATTATTATAATCCTGGTAGGAAAAATCATCCTAATTTTAATTTGATTAATGGACATCAAGTTAATCCAAATTAGAACAATCAAGGAAATTCAAACTATAGACCAACTTATCCTCCTGGTTATAACAATCATCAGAAAAAGTTATCTGTAGAAGAATTGATCTTGCAACTAAGCAATCAGCTACAAAGTCAAAACACTGTTATTCGTAATATTGAGAATCAGATGGGACAAATAGCTAATTTCATTAATTATAAACCTCAAGGAACACTGCCTAGCAATGTCGAAATTAATCCTAAAGGATCTGGAAAAGAACATGAACAAGAAAAAGTTGTACAACTCAGAAGTGGAAAGGAATTAATAGAGAAAACACGGAATGAGATTGAAAAAGAGAAAGAAGATGAAGAGATTGAAAAACCTAAAGATACCCTTTCTCTAAGTAAAGATCAAAATGTTGTACCTATTGAAGTGGGAGTTGAAAGACCACTACCACCTTTTCCTCATAGACTTAAACAGCAGAAGCTTGACCATCAATTTTCTAAGTTCTTTGAAATTTTAAAGAAACTTACCATCAACATTCCTTTTGCTGAAGCTTTGGAGCAAATGCCAAGCTATGCAAAATTTATGAAGGATATTTTAAGCAAGAAGATAAAATTTGAAGCTTTTGAAGCTGTTGCATTAAGTGAAGAATGTAGAGACATAATTCAGAAGAAATTACCTCAGAAACTTAAAGATCATTGAAGTTTTACTATACCATGTGCTATTGGAGAAAAATTCTGTGGAAAAGCCTTATGTGATTTAGGAGCTAGTATTAATCTCATGCCATTTTCAATCTTTCAAACGTTAGATTTAGGAGAGATTTCTCCTACCACTGTAACTCTTCAGTTAGGTGATCGATCGATCACTTATCTTAAAGGAGTTATAGAGGATGTTCTTGTTAAGGTAGATAAATTTATCTTCCCTGTGGATTTCATTGTTCTAGATAAGGAAGAAGATAAAGAAATACCTATCATTTTAGGGAGACCTTTTCTAGGTACAGGTTGAGCTATGATTGATGTGCAAAAGGAGAATTAACGATAAGAGTTAATGATCAAGAGATAACATTCAATGTTCTGAAATCAACGAGGTATCCTGAAAAAGAAAAATGCTATCGAATGGATATTTTTTATTATATGATTGAAAAGCATTACAAAGAATAATGTAAGTTCATTTCTGATGATAAAGATAAAAAATCTATGTTATATGATGAGTCATTAGATGAAAAAAATTTATTTGAAGAAGCTCATTATACTCATGAAAATTGGGAAATTTTAGACCCAACTAAAAATGATACACTTTTACCATCAATTGAAAAAGCCCCTGATCTGGAATTAAAGATGTTACCTGCACATTTAAAATATGCATTTCTGGGAGATTCATTAACTTTAAGTGTAATTATATCTTCAGAATTAAGCAAAGATCAAGAAGAAAAATTAATATGAGTTCTGAAGAATTATAAATAAGCTTTTGGTTGGACTATTACAGATATAAAAGGAATAAGCCCTTCAATCTGTATGCATAGGATTTTAATGGAAGAAAATTGTAAATCCACTATTGAACCCCAAAGAAGATTAAATCCAATTATGAAAGAGGTTGTTAAGAAAGAGAATTTGTAATGGTTAGATGCTAGAATTATTTATCCTATTTTGGATAGCCAATGGGTAAGTCCTATTCATTGTGTTCCAAAGAAAGGAGGAGTAACTGTCATTGTTAATGAAAAAAATTAAATTAATCCCAACAAGACAAGTTACTGGATGGCGAATTTGCATTGACTATCAAAAATTAAACAATGCCACTAGAAAGGATCATTTTCCTTTACCTTTCTTGGATCAAATTCTGGATAAACTAGGTGGACACTCATATTTCTATTTTCTAGATGGATATTCTGGTTATCATCAATTACCCGTTGCTCCTGAGGATCAAGAAAAGATAACATTTACAAGTCCTTACGAAACATTTGCCTTTAGAAGAATGTCTTTTGGTTTATGAAATGCACCTGCAACTTTTCAAAGATGTATGATGTCAAGATTATGTGATTTGATTGATAAAGGAATTGAAGTATTTATGGATGATTTTTTAGTTTTTGGAACTTCTTTTGAATCTTGCTTGGAAAATATAATGAAACTTTTGAGGAAATGTGAAGAAACAAATTTAGTCCTAAACTAGGAAAAATGTCAATTTATGGTCACAGAAGACATTGTACTTTGTCATAAAGTTTCACAAATAGGGATGGAAGTTGATCAAGGAAAAGTGAAAATTATTGCGGAACGACAACCACCTACTACTGTTATTGATGTAAGAAGTTTTCTGGGTCATGTTGGATTTTATAGGAGATATATAAAGGATTTTTCTAAAATTGCTAAACCTCTTTGCCATTTATTGGAAAAAGAAGCAAAATTTGAATTTAATGAAGATTGTCTGAATGCATTCAATATTCTAAAAGAAAAGTTAATCACTGCACCTGATTGGAATAAACCTTTTGAATTAATGTGTGATGCAAGTGATTATGCAATCGAAGCTGTATTAGGACAAAAGTATGAGAAGATTTTCAAAGTTTATACTATGCTAGCAAAACACTTAATGAAACTCAAGTAAATTACACTGCTACTGAAAAAGAGTTTTTAACAATAGTATACGCCTTTAATAAATTTAGACCATATCTTTTTGGAACAAAATGTATCGTGCATACTGATCATTTTGCTATCAAGTATTTAATATCTAAAGAGGATGCTAAACGTAGATTGATCATATGGGTTTTACTTTTGCAAGAATTTAACCTTGAAATTGTGAACAGAAGAGGGATTGACAAACAAATTACTGATCATTTATCAAGAATAAAAAATAATAATGAGAAGATTTATGAAGAAAATAAAAAAGAGAAATTCCCGGATGAGCAATTATGTGTCATTCAAGGATTACAAATGCCTTGGTATGCAGATATAGTTAACTACTTGGTTAGCAATATTTTAACATATGGGATGAATAGTAAATACATTAAGAAATTCAAGAATGATTGTAAATCATATATTTGGGAAGATCCTCATTTATTTAAATTAGGAAGAGATTCTGTGATTCGAAGAAGTGTACCTTATGAAGAAACTTTTGCAATTATTCAAAAGTTTCATGATTCTGAATTTGGAGGACACTATGGAGTAGATAAAACTGCATTAAAAATTTTAAAATTTGGATTTTATTGGCCTACTTTATTTAAAGATGTTGGACATTACGTGAAAACTTGTGATCGATGTCAAAGAATGGGAAATATATTTAGAAAAGATGAAATGCCTCTAAACTTTATATTAGAAATTGAAATTTTCGTTGAATGGGGTTTAGACTTTATGGGACCTTTCGTACTATCATCTGGAAAGATTTATGTTTTATTAGCAGTTGATTATGTTTCAAAGTGGATCGAAGCTGTAGCTTTACCGAACTGTGATTCCAAAAGTGATTCGAAATTTTTAAAGAAAATGATTTTTACAAGATTTGGAATGCCTAGGATAATTATCGCAGATGGGGGAAGTTATTTTAGAAATATAAGATTTCAATCATTGCTGGAGAAATTCAGAATTAAGCATAGAATTGCAAGTGCTTATCATCCTCAAACAAGTGGAATGGCTGAAGTGTCAAACAGAGAAACTAAAAGAATATTGGAAAAGACCGTTAATCCTAAAAGAACTGACTGGGTTGATAGACTTGATTCTGCATTATGGGCTTATATAACAGCTTATAAGACACCTATCGGAATGTCACCTTATCGGTTAATTTATGGTAAACATTGTCACTTACCTGTTGAACTGGAGCATAAAGCTTATTGGGCGATTAAGGAGTTTAATTATAATTTGAATATTGCAGGAGAAAAATGATTATACAACTAAATGAAAAGGAAGAAAATAGAAATGAGTCTTATGAAAATGTAAGAATTTATAAGGAAAGAATGAAGAAATTACATGACAAAATGATTTCAAGGAAAATATTTGAGCTTGGACAATAAGTATTATTATTTAATGCTCGTTTAAAACTTTTCCTTGGAAAATTAAAATCTAAATGGATGGGACCATTTATAATTGAGAAAGTATACCCTTATATAGCTGTGGATATTAAAGATCCCAAAACTGGAAAAGTATTTAAAGTTATCGGATTAAGACTGAAGCCTTATATGGGAAAAATGAAATTAAATTACAAAGAGGCTTATGAGCTGAGTCTACTCGATTAATTCAATTAATTAGGTCGGGCTAACGACGTTAAACCAAGAGCTTTGTGGGAGGCAACCCATATTTATTAGTTTGAGTTTAATTATTGCTATAAGGTTATGCCTTAGTCTTGACTAAATTTGTATATTACTTCTAGAAATAAAAGGCTAACGAGTCTGTATTGGCTTAAGCTAAACATTTTCTTAAAGTATATAGAAATTAGACTTAGACCACTCCATATTAAATGTGAGTAAAAATGAGATCAAGTTAACCTTCATTTGTGATTGTTTGTGATTTGAATTTTTTGTAATTGTGTTTGTGTGTTGATCATACTCGTTTGTTAGACCTATTTTTACGAATGAAACTTTGCAAAGTTTGACGATAGGTGAATCGGAGTCGATCTAGGTTCCAGCGCCTAGGCGCCAAAAGTTGGCTCCTAAGCGCCAGAATAACTAGCGTATCGATGATCCAGCGCCTAGGCGCCAGATTCCTGTGACTAAGCGCCGCAGTTACAGATCATGGAAAAACCAAAACTCTTCAGTTTTTCACACGATATCTCTTTATATATAGCCTATTTTTTGTCCCCAATCTAATAGAAACACTAATTTCGACCAAAGCAATTCATTTTGGAGGAGTTAGGAAGGATTTGGAGGCAATGAATAGAGGAAATCATGGAAATGAGGTAAGAGACAAATCTCCTAAAGATCCTCAGCCTTATTTTAATGGTTTTATTGCTGTTAGTTTGGAGAAAATGTTTAGTCGAATGGATAAGATTGAAGCAGAACTTTAAAGTATTGGCAATCATCTCCATGAGATGTACCACCAATACGAACACTTAGAATGACAAACCAAACTTCAATCTGATCATATGGCTGCCTATCATGACACTCAAGTAGAAATGTATGCGAAGAACAAGTGGATCGATGAAAAGACGGCTTTGGAATTTCCAAGGACGTTGGTGTTCTATCCCTTCGGTCCTAGCGAACTTCATTGCTAAAGAGATGGAAATTGAAGATCGGTGTTAAATATATTCTATATGTGTTTTAGGTGTGATCGAGTCTAGTGTTAGTGTGTTGAATATCTCATTTGTGTATTTGCTTAAATTATTCATTGTGTGTTGTTAGATTTGAATGTTTGCTTTGAATATGTTGTTGCTTGTGTTATTTATAGAACAAAGAACCTTGATACAAGTCTTGTACTGATAGTTATTGAATTTTTAATGGATATTAGGATTTAGAATTGAAGAATTTCGATACATTTATGTGGATCTATACTATCATTTTAAATGGATTGTGAAAATATTTGGAGGTTATAAAATGGATTAATACTCTCGTAAGAGTAATTAGGAGTCAAATTTGATAAGATTTGGTGGAAAATATTTAATTTAAATCGAATTTTTGGAAAGGCGAGTCTGGCGCCTAGGCGCTGGTTCGGCCTGAACCCGAAAACTCATCTACTTAAACCCACCCACGCCATTTTTGACGCCTAAGCTTCCTTCTCCACTGTTTTTTGTGAAAATACCACCTAGAGATCCCATTTAGAACTGGATTTTCAAGTTTTTAGGCTTGAAATCACCTGATTTCTTCATCTCGAGATGGCACCAAAATCTAAGCGAGGAAAGGAACGAGAAAATTTGATCGTAGCAAGTTCATCTCTGCTGCTACACACTTCCGATACAATGATTTTGCTACGACTCAGAAGTTTATCTCGGAGCGAAGTTTTTATAATCCTGGAGGAAGAATGAGGAATCCATCGTTGCACTCAACTGACAACGATTCTTTTATTTAACTGCTATTGTTGTTATCCCGGTGGTTAGAGAATTTTATGCTAATTTCATGGATGCGGACGAATATGAGATTTTCATTCGAGGAGTTGGAGTAGGATTCACTCCTGAACGCAACAACATTTTCTATGGCTTGCCGACAAACATAGAGTGTTATTACTCAGGTTTATCTCCATCTGAGGGATATTTGGACATGATCATTGCCTACCTGACTGATAGTACTGGAGCCTGAAAGATTTGGAATGGAAAAAGGGTAAATTTTTCATCTTCTAAGCTTAATGGTGTTTCTAAAGCATGGTACTACTTTATTTCTGCTCGCCTCCTTCCATTCAATCATCTGAGTGAAGTTACCAGAGATAGAGCTATTCTAAACTACTGCATTCAAGAGAGGAAGTCTATTGATGTAGGGAGCATTATTTATGATTCTATGGAGGCTACTGCTCGTTCTAGCACATCTATTGGACTTGGTTTTCCATCTCTAATTTATTCTCTATGTCAAAGTACTGATGTAGTTGCTGAGCTTTCTGAGAAAAACTCAAGTCGACGAAGCCTATTGAAGGAGAAAGCATCAGCATTTATGATTGACTGCAAGGTAAGTATTCTACTGTACCTGCTGGATCATTACCTACTTCAAGTAGAGCTTCTAATTCTAGACCATCTACTTCTGCTGAGCCATCATCTACTTTTTGGGAAACCATGCATTATCAGTTCATAGAGCAGCAGCATGAGTCATTCTTAACTCACTGCAGAGTAGATACGATAGACAAGAAGATTGATCATCTTTCTGAGTATACACAAAGAAAGAGTGATTTTGATGCTAAGTATTCAAAGTCTTTAGTGAGATTTCTGAAGGGTGAGCATGATGTTCAATTCCCTACTAGTCCCAGATTTTCACCCTATGTTGATCCTAAGGATATGGAGTTCTCTATTGGTGATGATGATGATGAAGCTACAGACAGTGAATAGTAGTTTGATTTATCTCTAGAGATTGTTGATTCTATTTTTAGAGTATTTTATTATTTTTTGTGCTATTTATTGTGATGTTATTTGTGAACTATTTATGTTAAAACTATTTTTAGATTATCTGATGTGTGTTTAAGACTGAGATGTGAATGAATTTATATGAAAATTTTTTTTTCAGCCTACTGTTTAGTGTTCATAAATAGTTAGTAAATTTGCATGTTCAAAAATAAATTTTGTTTAAAAAAAAAGATTTATTTTTAGAAATTAACTCCTGCTCTGCAAAACTTTTCTATATATGCTTAATCATTTCTGTTATATTCATATTTAAGCATGTGAAGAAGTAGAAGTTAGTTTTTCCTTACTACATCATTATTGTACTTAGATTGATTCCTGTTTATTTCTTTCTCTCATGCTTTAGAAAATTTCATAATTCATATTTATACTAAAGCTCAAGTTTGGGAGAAGGAAAAATATCTATCAAATTTAAATATTATTTGTCCTTAAAGAACTAGTATTTTCTTTAAAAATATATTAACATAACATAAGGAATGAAAAATCTATTTAAGATTACCTAAATTTTTGAATTTATAAATAATTTAGTAAACTGAACTAAAATTTCAAAAATTTTGGTTGATTTTAAGAATAGAATTATTTAGCTTAAAGAATAATAAGATGAAAATTTTTTTATTTATAGTAAAGAGAATTGTATTTTTGAAATACTAAGGAATCAAGAATATTGCTTGAAAAAGAAAAGATTGAAATAAGTTTTGAAAAATAATAAATTATTAATGTCATATTTATTAAGTAAGGATAGTGAAGTTCAAAATCATTAACAGGCTATCCAAAAATAGTAATCCTCACTTAAAAAAAAAAGAGAAAAAAGAAAAAAAAAGGAAGAAGGAAAAAAAAAGTGAGGAGAAGCTTGAGGAAATGCCTAATAAAAAATTGGCTTCACTTGAATTATCTTATAGTAAGAAAACTGATTACATTTTTAACTTAATTTCTATGTACATATATTTTTATTAGAAAAATATTTCATGAAAATCTTCTTCTTGTAAATATTCTATGTGACCTTGATATGATAAACTACAATTATTCTTGAAATAAATAAAAAAATTTGAAGTCTTATGATTTGGAAGTTAAATGTTCATAAATTCATAGAATTAAACTTAATTAGTGAAATTTGGTTAATGATTTCCTAAAACATTTATAAAACCAAAAATTATAAGGAAGCTTAAATATTTTAACGTCACTCCAAATGTTATCTATTTTATGTAATTAAAAGGGTTACTTGAGGACAAGTAACGTTTAAGTTTGGGAGAATTTGATCTACCAAAAAAATACCCATTTTTATGCCATATTTATGATTCAATTCTTAATGATATTATGCTTTAATGAAAGGTATTTTCATGTTTTTGGATGTAGAGGATTTAAAAAGTATCCAAGAAAGAAAAAGAAGGAAAAAGGAGCAAAATGGTGCTCATGGAGCAAAATTTTGGAATTATTGGCCTGGTGCCCAGGCGCCAGAGTCCGGCGACTAAGCGCCAGTTCAATACAGATGCTGTTAAGTTTTTTTGATGACTTTGGACAGTTATTTTGACGGTGTTAAGAAGTTATTGGAGCTTCTAGAAGACTGGAAGTTAATCCTAATAAAGAGGACATGTGATACAATGTATTTGGACACGAGGAAACGGTCTGGATCGCGAAGAGGTGCGACCTAAAGTGAAGAGGAGCGAAAGACCTGGTCACGGAGTCCGGTACCTAAACGCCAGATCCCTGCGCCTAGGCGCGAGGGTTACCTTCTAGAAGATACATTGAATTTAGACGAATATTGAAGAGGTGCCTTAAGCAACCCCTGGTCATATTCAGAGCTCTATAAATAGGAGCCCTTTCTGTAGAGAAAATCGAACCAAACCCCCCCTCTTAGTACACATACCCATTTTAGCATCTTCTCTCTCATCTCTAGTTTTATTTAGTCTCTTCCATACTTAGGGTGCCACTTTATTTTGTATCTAGTGAGTTTATTTTGAGTGTTTATTGTGTGTTATTGCTGTTGGAGATTTTTCATAATTGCTTTGGAGTCAGTAGAAGTAAGTGAATCTCTTGAAGGAACACTTCAGATAAGTATTTGTACTTTGGTTCAAAGTTTTATAAATATGTTTTGTTGTGTTATTTTAATGAGTTCTGAGTAGTTAGTTATCTTTCTCCTTTCAACTATGAAAAGATTATATATTAAATATATTTTGTAGGAGAATTAAATATAAAATATTTTAAAATATTGTAATGATATTAGTACCTGATTTTAGTTTACTTTTTAAATTGCCCATTTAATTTGTTAAAACCTGTTGAAGAATTTTGAGACCAATCCGGATATAAATTCTTAACTAGTAGATATCACATTAATCCTTAGGTAATCGCAGGCTATACGCAGATTGTTTAAGGTGAAGTGCAAGTAAATAGGAAGATATTATTTATTGGGCATAAAATTAATTAGTATTTAAAGTGACAGACTAAATTCTAATAATTTGGTTTATAGAAAGGTAACGGGTCACTAGTAGTGTGAGCCTAGATTAACCCATTCTACTAATAAAACATCCTGAGCCTAACTATAGATTAGTCAATGTTCTTTGCACCTGGACCAAAGGGTAAAGAATAGGAATGCTTTTATTTGACATAATACCATAATCTTAATTCCCTACAAAAGACAATTAATCTATAATTCTTGGATTAGTTGAAAAAGGAGAAATTTTAATTACTACTTACTTTATTTTCCTGCTTATTTCTTACTTTCTTGTAGTGAAAATTATTAGTTAATTAAATATGAATATATATGTAAAAAAAGAGTGTCTAAATTGCTTTCAAAAATTTCAAAATATTACTTATATCTCTTACTTTTTATTTCACTATCCTTGTGGGATCGATAAGTAGGACTCCACTAGAGCCCTGTATTACTTAAATGATACGTACACTTGCGTTTAAAATTTTGACTTTTACAATAATAAAATCTAAATATAAAATAATAAAAGTAAACCTTGCACATCAAGTTTTTGAAGCCATTTGCTGGAAATTAAATATTCTAAAAAGTGGTATCAAATTCTTGTATTTTAAAGCATAATTAAAGTCGCATCGCATCAAAAGCACATCAAATCTACAACAATCCATCATCACATCTCTATGCAAGAAGAAAGATAAGGGAGACTACTCAGAAGTCAAGGAGAAGATACAATAAAACATGAATTTTATATTTAAAAGAAAATTCATACAAATCACAAAAGAAAATACAACTTATCTCTTTCTATTCCCCAATGCAATTCCATTGAAGTTCCATTGAATCCTCTTCTCTCTTCTTTACAACACTTAATTCTCTCTTTAGAATGGAAAGGAAGAAGCAATCTCTCACTTTACCTCTTCTCCTCCCCTCCTTAGAGAAGAATCCCTCTCAAATCTTCACTCTACACTCTCTACTCCTAAACCCTAACACTTAACACACTCACTAAAACAACATTAGAACCAATGTAGAAGCACTCTAGAACTCTCTCTTCTCACCACTTTTCGTCCAAAAGCAATTATGTATAAGATAGGGTCGAAATCCCAAGAGTTTCCATAGGCATCCCTTTAAAAGGTCGCCAAAACTCTTCAAATTGGAACTCCACCGACTTCGGGCGCCGGCGGCGCTCTATCGTGTCATTTAATTGCTGAGTTCTCTGGATTTGGGCGTAGGTGGCGCCATAACACTTTTTCACCATTTTGCTCCTTCTTGCTCATTTTTGCTCTGGATTCGTTCCTTTTTGCTTCATTTCACTCAAATCACGTAAAATCATCATACTTCCAGCAAATCATGAAAAATACCATTCTTTAAAGTGTAATATCACCAAAAATGGGTAAATTAAGTAGCAAAAACTGTATATATTTTCAGTGCATCAGAATCCCCCAAGCTTTAACTATTACTTGTCCTCAAGTAATCTTTTTACTACATAAAATATAACTCTAGGCAATGTACTTTTTAATTGTAAGACACTAAAATTTTTCATTCAAAAGAATATATTTGTTAGATTTTCAGAATGAAATTTAGTAACTCAGGTCAACACTACAAGAATAAGAATATTCAGCAATCAAGTCTAAGAGTTCTAGTCTTCTATTTATTTCAAGATGAACTATAATTTGTCACATTAAGTGTGCCTCAAAAGATTATGTGAGACATGAAGTTCATATAAACTTTATTAGAATGTAGGCCAATACTTAAAAAAATAAATTCAGAAATGAATTCAAGTTCTCCCTTTAAGATGATTCAAGTGAAGCCAATTTTTGCTTAGGAATCTCCTCAAGCTTGTCCTCATAAACATTTTTCTTTCTTTTTCTTTTCTTTTTCTTTTTTCTTTTAGGAGTTGTTCTTCAATCCTTCTTTTCATTTCTTTTTTTTATTGAGGATTACTATATCTGGATAACCTTTAATGATTTTGAACTTCACTCTCCTCTTTCTAAAGTTCAAACTTGAAATATCTCCATACTTTATAGTTATGTATAAGCTTCATATTCATCATATTGTTACAATCTTTTCTTAACACACAATACTTTAAGTCCCTTAACATTTCAAAAATATAGTTTTCTTTACTTTAAATAGTTGACTATAATCAAATATTTTCATACCAAATATCTTACTTCTATAAAATCAACCTTTATCACTAAAATTTTTCATCCTATCCTTCATTTATATTCAATTGAAATAAAAAATTTTTAATATCTTATAATGAGGTTCAACTGCCATAAGTTATGCTAATAATTTTTGAAAATGTAATAATTGAGAACAAATAAAAGTTAGTATTTCTCTACCCTCCCCCAAACTTAAATTTTTCAGTAAATTTGAAACAGTTCAAAGTAGAAGAAAACTAACCTCTCTGTGCTGGGATCTTGAAATCTTCAACAGCTATCTGGTATTAATCAAAATTTACAACTAGCAGGCATGAAACAATTAGTAGTTGTGATATAAAAATTTTAAATATTTGCATGGGTAAAGAGAAATTAACATTATACATCTAAACATCCAACAGAACACTATAACATGAAACAAACTATCTCACTACTAATAGTACAAGTAACAATTTTAATGTTTTAGTACAACATAACAGTACAACATTAAAAGTAAATAACACTACATCACAACAGTACAACACAGGGTTACACATCACATGAATAGTAAAAATCCACTACATCACATCAGTACAACACAACAGACTAAGAACAATAGAAATAAAACAAACAATCTACCAGTCTCCATCACCAGGATCAGCAGCAGGGTCATCAGTAGGGTCAGGTCTATATGGTGTACAGCTGGGGCAAGTAGGAAATATCACATCGGACTCCCCTCTCATAAATATGACCCGAGCATCATAATAAGCAATATCAAACTCAACTCTCCTCTGCAGATAATCTTCATTCACATCACTCCTCTCCTCAAATACAACCATCCGACCATGGAGTCAGTCCATACTAGCATACTATAGTCTCACCTGCTCCATAATATTAGATAAGGTAGGCGACTCAGAAGTAGATGAAACATCATAACTAGTAGTAGGATTATCAGTACTCCTACGCTCAACTCTGGCTCCCACATGAGACTCATAAGTACGGATAATATTCTTTGTAAATAAGTCCCAATGGTATAACCACTTCCTCAAAACTACTGAACTCCACTCCAGATTGAACATAGAGGGCATGAACTAAAGCAGGATGTCCTAATCCTCCAGTGGTCTCGCCTCTAGCAATCGTCTAAATATTCTTGTAAATAATAGCTCCAATATCAATCTTTTTCATATTCTGAATACAGTAGTTTAGAATCGCTCTATCTCTAGTAACTTAGCTATGGTGATAAGATGGTAATAGTCTTGCATAAAAGAAATAATGCCAAACTTTTGAAGCAACATTCAAAGTGGAGGCGGGGAAATTTATCAACTATTTTTGACTTACTTTCCATTCTCCTCGTCCGTTAGTCAGAAAAGCAATCACCTATCTCATGTTCTCCCTCTCAATGTAAAAGTTTTCGTATTCACACACGAATGGTTCCCGAGTATGATAGAAAACATTGATACGCTGAGGAGTAAACTCAACCATCTTCCCTCTAACAAGCACATACTCAGTCTCAGTCCAGGGTATGTTAGAATAGAATTTTCTAACAACTCCCATAACAGCATTCGAAGTGAAATAACAAAATGGCTCCCAGTTTTGCCCTGCAATTAATTGTTCTACAGATCCGCCAGGACTATAAAAAGTTCGATCCTGGATACACTTCTTGTAATGAAGGATAGAGTTATAGCAAAATTGGGCTTTGATGTTGACAAACCTCTCCTCATCAAAATCTATTTTCCTCTTCCCTCTTGGAGCCATGTGAATTTCTAAAATTTGCAAGAAAATTCCAATAAATCCCAAATTCACAATGTAACAAACTCTAAACACTATTCTAAACAAGTAAGAGCAAATTTCATCATGGAAACTCAAAATCTCTTTAAAACTCCAAAAATGTCACCATAAGCAATGTGAAAGATTTCCATGATGAAAATCCAAAAATTTTAACTTAAAGTGAAACTCTTACCAGGAGAAGTACAAATTCGGTGTCGAAAAGCCTTGAAATCTCCTTAAATCCGAGATCTAGCAAGCCTAGATCTTTAAAATCACGAAAATGGAGGAGGAAGACGAAGGAAATGAAAAAATTTGTGGCTCCCAGGACAAAAAACACGAAATTGAGGGTTTTAGGCCTTTTTCTGGGCGGCGCTCTATTTAAATAAATTAGTCAACTCTCTGGATTTTGGCACCAGCGGCGCCAGTCCAAAAAATTTTCTGGGTCCGAAAAATTTTTCGTAATTTTGATTGTTTCGATGTCCACAATAATGTTTTAACACTTCAATAGGCATTTACATCATCCCATAAGCAATAATTAACACAATTTTTCACACAAACAATACACAAAAATCTTATATATATATAATCTAAGTTACTTCATAGACACTAAATATGTTCATTCAAACCAACTATTCTTAGATGTTTAGTGCAGCAAGTACTCTACGATAGGCAAGCACTAAGATCTAAGCACACAATGAAAGTAAACACATCCAAATCCAAGTTCAAATCTCAAAGCAAATACTACAAAAACCAAACATAACTAAGCAAAGCAAACTAAACACGTAACAAACATAAGTAGAATCCATTAATTACTCCACATCAGCATCAAAACTATCCTCACCTCTAATGTCTCCAACTGATTGCTGATGCACAAACAAGTTATAGAATGGACGAAATGGAAATTCGTCAGATGATTCTTTAGCAATCACCGCATTCTTCTTCATAAGATTGATCAAGCCCATCTAAATTCAACCAGTGTGATCGAATTTCTCTTTCATTCTCCAATCTATATGATCGAATAAATCAGAAATGTTATTGATTTCATTCATAACGTTCCTTACCTCTTTCTCCAATTGTTTGATCATCTTCAATATCATTCTCGAACCTTCAAGAAAATAGGGTTGAATCGGCTGTGAAGTCTGTGTTGGTTGATCATCAAGAAAATTCATGTCATCTTCATCTCCAACTGTCTAGTAGTCGTAGGGATTAGTTGGATCAATAGGCTTCAATGGAAGAAGAAACTTTTCCCAACTTTCATAAGGAACCTGTGACTGACTACATAACAGAAATATGGTGGACGGTTGTCCAAGCCCATATTTAGAGCCATGCAAAATTAATACAAGTACTGATTTCACAATAATATTACCAATGTCAACTGACCTCCCAGTTTGAATACAAAAATTCAAAATGATGCTTTCCTTGGTTACCTTGCTAATCTTCAATGTCGGAAATAACTTTACCGAAATAAAGTAATGTCTTTGCTTCGATACTGGATTGAGAGATGCAGATGGGAAACTTAGGTATGCATTTTCTCTGACTTCCCATTCTTCATTCTCATCCATCAGATATCGATACACATCATTCATATTATCCCTCATGGCATTGAAATTAGAATAATGGAAAATATGTACATTCTCGATCATAAAGAGATCATTGATTCGTGTAGGAGTGAATTGAACAAATCTACCACGCACAAATACAAACCCTTGGTTGATCCCGTGAAGATTTGCAAAAAACTCTTTCACGACGGTTACAACAACGGCAGCGGTAGTGTAGCAAAGCACTTCCCAACGTCCCTATTTAACAATTTCTTCAATTCTAGTAGTAGGATTATCCATACATTGATTTATGAAGCCTCTTTCCTTGATAATCCTTCTTTTCATCATCACTTTGTTGAACAAATGCTGTGCTTCAAAACTTATGAAATTCCTTTGGTTGAAAACAAAAAATTGAGGGGGTTCAATGGGAAAAGAATCCATAGGATACGAATTGGGATAGGTGTTTTTTGTTTTTCTGGAGTTAAGAAGTCAAAAATGGAGTTTAGGGAGTTATAAGGATGAAGATCTTGCCAAAAACTGCTAAAACTTGCATTTTGAAACTTAAAAACCATCAAGCAGATTTTGGGCGTCGGCGGCGCTCGATAGGGCGCCGGCGGCGCCAGTGGTAAAAATTCTCACCAAACTTTGTTTGGTCCAAAATATTCCAATATCTCAATTCGATCCATCATTTATCAATTTTTAAAGTATTTAGGAGTAATTAGGATTGAAAAACAACTATCTAAAAAGTACAACTACAATAAACAAGCAAACACACCACAAAGATACATATGGGTTGCCTCCCATAAAGCGCTTTGTTTAACGTCGTCAGCCCGACAAACAATTAAGTTAATCGAGATGACTCAACATTAAAACCTCTTTGAATTTAGGTTGAAACCCGTTAAAGTAAGGCTTTAATCGATGCCCATTAACTTTGAAAATGTTTCCTGTATCAAGATCTTTAATATCAACAGCTCAAAAAAGAATGAACTTTTACAACTGTAAAAGGTCCTAACCATCTAGACTTGTGCTTTCCAGGAAATAACTTCAATCTTGCGTTGTATAATAAAACTTTTTGTCCATTTTCCAAGTTCTTTTTCAATATCCTCTGATCATGCCATAATTTCCTTTTCTCTTTATAAATCATATCATTATGATAAGATGCATTTCTAATCTCTTCCAATTCATTCAATTGCATAAATCTTTTCTCTCCAACATTTTTTAAATTAAAATTTAACTCTTTTATCCCCTAAAATACTTTATGCTCCAATTCAACTGGTAAATGACAAGTCTTACCAAACACTAGCTATAAGGAGACATTCCAATACGGGTTTTAAAAGAAGTTCTATAAGCCCATAAAGAAGTATCTAATCAAGTAGAGCAATCTAATTTATGATTATCCACAGTTTTCTTCAAAATTCTTTTAATTTCACGATTAGAAACTTCTGCTAAAACACTAATCTAGGGATGATAAGCAGTAGAGATTCTATGAATGATATTATATTTCTCAATTAATCTCTAAATTCGATTATTCCTGAAATGGGATCCACCATCAGTTATGATTACTCTCGGCATTCCATATTTTGTAAATATGTTTTTCTTTAAAAATTTTGAAACACTCCGAGCATCACATCTGGGTAAAGCATCAGCTTCAATCCATTTCGAGACATAATCAACAGCAACCAAAATATATAGATTTCCAAAAGAAGGAGTAAATGGTACCATAAAATCTAATCCTCATACATAAAAAATTTCAACTTCCAAATTATAATTTAGAGGCATTTCATTTCTTTTAGAGATATTACCTACTCTCTGACACCGATCACTATAAACATCTCTAAAAAGAATAGGCCAATAAAATCTAGATTGTAAAATATGAAAAGAAGTTTTATCAACATCAAAATGACCTCCAAATTCAAAATCGTGACATCGTTGAATAATCAAATTTGTTTCTTCTTGTGGCACACATTTCCTAATAATCAGATCCTTACACTGTTTATATAGATAGTGCTCATCTCAAAAATAGAATTTTGCATCATATTTAAACTTCTTTTGTTGTTGTCTTGTTAAATCATGTGGTACAATATCACTTACAATATAATTCACAATATCAGCATGCCAAGGCAAATTATTTCCCTTAATAGTATAGAGTTGCTCATCAGGGAAAATTTTAGTAATTTTTTTTTCAAATTCAGATAATTTATCATAGTATATTCTGAATAGATGATCTGCTATTTGATTATCAGCTCACTTTTTATCAACTATCATAAAATCAAATTCTTGCAGAAGAAGTATCCATCTAGTGAGTCTAGGTTTTGCATCCTTCTTTTGCATTAGATATTTAATAGCCGAATGGTCTGTATGCACAATACTTTTAGCTCCAATTAAATAATATTTAAATTTTTCATAAGCAAACACTATAACTAATAATTCTCTTTCAGTTGTAGTATAATTAATTTGAGCCTCATTAAGAGTTTAACTAGCATAGTAAATGACTTTGAATACTTTATTATGCTTTTGCCCCAATACTACTCTAATTGCATAATCACTAGCATCACACATAAATTCAAATGGTTTCTCCCAATCGGGTGAAACAATTATAGGTGCAGTGATTAATTTTTCATTTAATAATTCGAAAGCACTTAAGAATTCATCGTTAAAATCAAACTTTCTATCATTTTCTAAAAGTTGGCACAAAAGTTTGGTAATTTTAGAGAAATCTTTAATATATCGCCTGTAAAATCCAGTGTGTCCTAAGAAACTCCTCACCTCTCTCACAGTTGTGGGTGGCAGTAATCTCTCAATCACTCTAATTTTAGCAGGGTCGATCTCCATACCATGTTCAGAAATTTTATGCCCTAGCACAATTCCTCCTGCAACCATAAATTAACATTTCTCCCAATTCAGAACTAGATTTATTTTCTCACACAGCTCCAAAAATTTTGCTAAGTTTTTCAGGAAAATTTCAAATGAAATCCCGAATACAGAGAAATCATCCATAAAAACTTCTATTCCATTATCTATCATACTACTGAAGATAGACATCATACATCTCTAAAATGTTGCATGTGCATTACACTGTCCAAAAGGAATTCTTTGAAAAGCAAAGGTTCCATAAGGGCTAGTAAATGTTGTCTTTTCTTGATCCTCAGGAGCAATAGATATTTGATGGTAACCAGTATATCCATCCAGAAAACAGTAGTACTTGTGTCCAGCAAGTCTATCTAGCATTTGATCGAGAAAAGGAAGAGGAAAGTGATCTTTTCTGGTGACGGCATTTAGTTTCCTATAGCCAATACAAATTTTCCATCCATTAATTTGTCTCGTGGGTATAATTTCAGTACATTCATTCACTTCAAAAGTCACTCCTCCCTTTTTCGGTACATAATGTATTGGACTCACCCAAGCACTATCGAAAATAGGATAAATAATTCCAGCATCCAGCCATTTTAAAATCTCTTTCTTAACTACTTCTTTCATTATAGGATTCAGTCTCCTTTGCAGATCAACTCTCAGTTTATGATCTACATCTAATAAAATTCTGTGGATACAAATCAAAGGACTAACTCCTTTAATATCTTCCAAAGTCCATTCAAAAGCTTTCTTGTATCTTTTTAAAGTTTCCAATAACTTCGATTCTTGGTATTCGTTTAGCTCCGAAGATACAATAACAGGAAAAGTAGATGATTCTTCTAAAAACATATACTTAAAATGATTAAGGAGAATTTTCATTTCAAGTCAGGAGGTTTTATGATATACGAAATTAAGCTTTTATCTCCACCTTCCATAGTGTTTAATATTTCGAATCTCTCCAGAACATACTCCAAATCTTCATTCTTCTAACTATCTGAATTTTCTTCATCTTCACTTTCTTCTTCAAAAATATTTTTTTATACTTCTTCTTTTTCAAATATATTTCAAAGTGATCATTTCTCAAGTAATCACAGACCTCCATTCTAAAACATTCGTTATCTTTTTCCATTGAGGGATACTTAATAGATTTTAAAATATTAAAGGTCAACTCTTGATCATTAACTCTCATAGTTAATTCACCTTTTTGAACATCAATTACTGCTCTTCCAGTAGCAAGAAATGGTCTTCCCAAAATGATTAGAATTTCTTTATCTTCCTCCATATCAAGTACAATAAAATCCATGGGAAAGATAAAATTATCCACTTTCACTAACACATCTTCCACCACTCCTTTAGGATAAGTAATGGAATGATCGGCCAACTGAAGAGTCACAGATGTAGGAGAAATTTCTCCTATTCCCATCCTTTTGAAAGTTGATAAAGACATAACATTAATACTCGCTCCCAGATCACATAAAGCTTTTCCAAAAAATTTTTCACCTATAGCACACGGAATAGTTAAACTACCAGGATCTTTAAGTTTTTCCGGAAGCGTCTTCTGAATAATTGCACTACACTTTCTGTTAAGTGCAACAGTTTCAAGATCTGTAAACTTTCTTTTCTTTCTCAGAATATCCTTCATTAACTTAGCATAGTCAGGCTTCTGTTCTAATGCTTCATCAAAAGGAATGTTAATCATTAATTTCTTAAGGATCTCCAAAAATTTTCCAAATATGTTATCCCTGTTTTGTTTCTTTAATCTTTGTGGAAATGGAGGTGGTGGCTTTTCAACAGTTATCTTCATTGATTCAAGAGGATAATCCAAGTTTGGATAAATCTTGTTTGAACCTTTTTCAATTTCCACCTTCTCCTTTTCTATTTCAACTTCTTTTTTGCACTCTAGTTTCCAATTCTTTTCCACTCCTTAATTGAATAGCCTTAAGTTATTCTTGTTTTGATCTTTTGGATTGATCTCCACATTACTTGGATGTGTTCCTGAAGGTCTGTTATAAAGTGCAGTGAAAATATGTCCTAATTGATTTTCAATATTCTTCATAGCAACACCTTGAGCTTGTAATTGATTTCCCATATTCAAAATCATTTCTTCAGTAAACAACTTCATATTATGAAATTGTGGGTTACTATTAAATCCAGGGGGATAAGATGGTCTAAAATTAGAGTTTCCTTGATTTTTCGAATTTCCAATTGGATTCATAAAATTGTTAGCCCAATGCGGGTTAACATTAGCATTATTATTATTCCAACTAAAGTTTAGGTGATTTTTCCAACTAGGATTATAATAATTCGAATAAGGATTGTTAGGTCTATTAATAGTATTTAAGGTCTCGTAAGGTGTTTGAGGTTATATTATCTGTCCAAATGAATTTTCCTCTAACACTGGAGGTGGTTGAGAATAATTCATTTTATATTGATCTATTTTCTTTGAAAGGGCTGTAAATTGAGAAACTACCATAGTCATCTTATCTGAATCATGAAAACTAGCTACTCTCTTAGGATTTACCCGTTCAGAGGGCCATTGAAAGGTATTAGTAGCCATTTCTTCAATTAATGCGTATGCTTCATCAAAAGGTTTTGACATTAATGATCCACCAGCAGCATCTATAATAGATCTCAATGATCCCAGTAATCCATTATAAAATGTTTGAATTATTAACCAATCTGGTAAAGCATTACGTGGGCACTTCCTAAGAAGATCTTTAAATCTCTCCCAAGCTTCATATATTGACTCTCCTTCAAACTGATAAGAAGATGTAATATCATTTTTTAGTTTAGCAGTCTTTGATGGAGGGAAATATTTTGATAGAAACTTTAGAGATAATTCTCCCCAAGTTCTAATAGATCCAGGTGCTAACGAATTTAACCATGCCTTAGCCTTATCACATAATGAAAAAGGAAAAATTCTAAGTCTAAGAGTGTCACTATACACTTCATCATATTTAAAAGTAGCACACAGTTCTAAAAAACTAGCGAGATGTAAATTGAGATCCTCATTAGGTGTTCCAGCAAATTAATTGTTTTGCACTATTTGGATAATAGCAGGTTTAAGTTCAAATGAATTAGCAGCAACATTAGGATTTTGAATAGTTATATTAATTTCATCTGCTGTTGGGTAAGCATAATCTCTTAAAGGTCTTCAAAAATTTCCAATTTCATTTCTTTGATTATCTTGAATATTCACCATTTTGCAAGGATTTTCAATTTGTTCTTGTTGTTTTCTAATTTTTCTGACAGTACGCTCTAACTTCGAATCGTAAGGCACTAAATCTATAGATCCGCTACTATGCATATACAAACACAAATACTTTTATAAAGGTAAACAAACACAATTACACACTACAAAATTAACTTACTTCGTTACTTAACTTTTGCTTTCTTAACTCTGTTACTTATTTAACTTCGTTAATTTATTAACTTCATTAATTATTTCCCGGCAACGACACCAAAAACTTGATGCTCGACTTTAAATTTTGCAAGAATTTTTGAACTCAAATTTATAGATTTATAATAATTTTTTTAAGTCCAAGCATTGAACGCAAGTATACGTATCGTATCAAGTAATACAAGGCTCTAATGGAGTCATGGACATCGATCCCACAGGGAAATATTGAAGTTTTAAGATTGCTGTGCTCTCTAGATTTCTGGCAGTGGTCTATCATGCCATGTAATTATTGTGCTCTCTGGATTTAGGCGTCGGCGGCGCCCATTCTAGTCCCGGTGGCGCCATAACACTTTTTCACCATTTTGCTCCTTTTTGCTCCGGATTCATTCCTTTTTGCTTCATTTCACTCCAATCACCTAAAATCCTCATACCTACAACAAATCATGAAAATAACTTTCTTTAAAGTGCAATATTATCAAAAATGGGTAAAATTAGATAGCAAAAATCGTATATGTTTTCAGTGCATCACACATCTATTGGGGGTCCGACCCCACAAGATCAAAAGGAAAACCTAAAGACTCCTGAACCCTTCTATTTAGGAGTGACCAAACAGATGGTCCTGAAATCCAGAGGAGTTGATCACACTTTCCCAAGAAGGAAATGGGTGAAGTATGTCAACGGAAGAATGGTAATCTGGCTCATGAGGGACATGAGCACATTACCGATGTATAAATATAGTATTTCCTGATCTTAAAGAAGAGAGAAACTATTCCCCAGCAGAGTCGTCAGAAAACTATCGGCCGTTAAAAATTTCCATTTCTTCTTTCTTAACTTTTGATGTGGTGAGAGATTTGAAATTTATTTAAAAAAAGTTTTAGAAGATAGTTTTATAAAATAGAAATTTGATTTAATGTAATATGTATATGGATGATTTTGAAAATAAATTTTTTTTATTTTGGCGAATGTGAAATCAAACTGATTTCATACAAATGTTAGTTTAGATAATCAAGCGCTTCATCACAAGACATGTACCTATGAAGAATAGATACATGGCTTGGGGTGTGGTTTGATCAAATAAACTGAAGAATTCATGACATCTGTTTGGTCTGCCAACCATTATTGACCGACAAATTCCCCTATCTAGTATAAAGGAATTCGATATGGTTTATATTAATATGGGGTCTTTATGTTTCCTATAAGGGCAAGCCCCTATAGTTAATTATATCTTAGATAACCAAAGTAACCTAAGAAAACTCTTGATATAGATCAAGAAATATTTATATTCATGACTTCCAAAGGTAAGGTTTTCCAAAAAAAATGTGATAATAAAAAATTGAATAGGTGAATGGCTCATGTTTTGGAACATTTCATTTTATCAGAATCCAAAGGAGAGAAGGCTAGGGGAACGACATAGATTTAAGGAAAACCTTGATGTCTTCCCAAAATATCCTATGGTTTAGATTTGATTTAGGATATTTTGTTGGTGTTTCATCCTGTTAATTTTATTATTTATGACTAACATTCACTTGATACCAATCATGTGAATGGCCTGGAAGATAGAAGGATTTATGTCATACCCGATGACAACGTCATAATGTTAAGACGAATTAGGGCTTATGTTGCACAATATGGTTATGCAATGGCCTAAAAAAAGGTGAGGATTTATGTTGATCTAGGAAGGCTACCTTGAAGTCCTATGGTTTGTTGTTTTAATTTCTAAGGAATTATACTGTTGAAGATGGCCGTGCTGCCCACCATGCATGCTCCAAGATCCTCGTTGTAGCAGGTTTAGTTTAAAGAAGTGGTAATTGAAGAGATAAGAGAAGTATCATGTTTCGAAGTTATTTAAAGATGAGATGTCTTCATATTTTATTAGGGGAACATTAAAGTTAATTATAACAACACCGGTTAGATCCCACGGTTCCATCATCCCGACATCGCTATTTTCATCGGATTCACGTAGTCCAAATGAATTTACTAAAATAAACTTAATGAGTTCCATACTTTCATTTAGACCGTGGGAAACCCCATTAGCAACATGTAGGCTACCTCCTCTGAGGGATTTCCGATCATCCAACGAGACGTTTTAATTTAGTTGCAATTGTGATTTTCTTTTTGTTTGTGATTAAATTTTGAGTTGTTTTATATTTTGAATGTTGTGGTAGTGAATTTTATCTTATTTTTATTTTTAATTTTGATTTTTTGTTTTGGTTTTGTGGGAATCCAAAAGGTTTCAGTTTTCATGCAGGGTGACATTGTTGTTTAGCATGCAAATTTGCAAGAAAAAAAAGTGCAGTAGAGTGCAGGTAAGTAAATTGAATTAATATGAAAGCATACTTGATAAGTCTTCTTGTCATCTCCACCTAAAACTTTAGTATTCTTGCAATAAACATTTTTATTTTGTAGGGAAGTAAAATCGTATGGATAGGTTCATCACAGGTCTACCAAATACTATGTCATAACCCGGTAATCCTATTCATTTAAGAGATATTTTTTTTATATATATAATAGATATGAAAGGTGCAGTAGTCTTACAAGGTGTCCACAAGACTTGTGAAGGATCCAAGAGAGACCCAGATATTTCACACCCCCTTTAAACTTTCTTGAGGTCCTTTTGGACTTATCATAGTTATTAAATGATTTATCTGTTTCATACCCTTATGCTCAGTGAGCCAATGTTTTAGTCATCCTGAAAGGTGGAGTAATTAACATTTGGTACTTTACTTAGGAATTATGTGCGTGGGCCTTTAGAGGCCAAAATTTAACTTATGGAGGGACTTACCAACTTTTGATGGCCTTGTAATGTTTCAAAAGGTAATTTAGGATTAAATGTGTTTTCTTTTCTAATTCTTAACAGTTAATTTCTTTAATTAAGCCTAGCTCATTATTAAGCCCTTAAGATTTTAGTTGGTATTTTTATGTCTTTAGAAAAGGAAAATTGACAACTTTCATGATTATGATTCTTAGAATTATTATTTAAGCATCAAAAAGGGGTAATAAATTAGTGGAATATTAACTTCTAAAATCAACCCGTAACCTTAAGACTCTTTTTAATTTGATTTTCTTCCAAATTATGATAATTAAGGAAATTTAAATATTTAACTTTGATGTGACAAAATTACAATGGGTTTCTATCATTTAACCTATAATGTTTCAATCATCCAACATAATAATTAAGGCCATTTATTACCCTTTTCCCATTTTCATTAAGCCTAAATATTGATTAAGGCTAAATTTTTCCAAAATTACAATTTTACCCTTAAAGGCCTTTTACACTTCATAATTCATTAACTTTAACTCAAATAACTTCAAAATTTTTATTTGACTTCACTTATGGGTTAAATAAAATATCAGAAGAGAAAATGTGATTTTTCAAGTTTTAATTTAATTTATATATTTATTTTAATGCAAAAATAGGGGTTTTCAATAAAAATTCAATAACTTGTCCAAACAATGCATATAACTTTGAAATTTTTATTTCAGGTAGACCTAGACTAGAGGATCACTTTGACCAAATTCCATGATTGTTTGAGTTTTAATTTAATTATTAGAATTATTTTAATTTCTAGAGTTTTAATTAATTATAAAATATTTTAAAGGTTGAAGATTCAATTTTATATTTCTCGTAAGTCCCTCTAAGGTCAGGGAACCTAGAGAAACAAATTTATATATTTTTATGAATTTTATATTAAATTTTAGAATTATTTTAGTGGAAAATTAAGAAAATTCATTTTTACCCTTTTAAAATTAATTTAAGCCTTTAAAATTGATATTTTGACTTTGAAGCTTAAGAAAATTATGTGGATGGTTCCTAAGTGATTAGGAGACTAAATGTGACAATTTGGTGATTTTTAATATTTTGTGATTTTATTTTTAATTAATTATTTAAAATTTTAAAATATGATAAAAAATAAAAATTTTATTAAAATCACAATTTTCTTTTTGGAAAAATACTCTGATCATAGAGAACTCCCAAAACCAATTTTACAATTTTTTGAGTTGTATTTTAGTTATTGAAATTAGTTTAATGTTCAAAATTATCATTCTACTTAGAAAATTCATTTAGGTGACCAAATGAACACCAAATGTCATGAAGTTTTATTGGGAGTTCTCTGACATTTAAAGTATAGTGGAGAATTATTTTTGAGCCATTTACATTTATATGTAATCCAATTTATTTTTATTTTTTATTTGAGACTTAATTACCATTAGAGTTATTTTTAGTGACTTAAATTAAGTTTACATTTTTCCTAGAGTCCACTGGTCATAGGGAACCTACCATAATTTTTTGGATTTTTATAACCACCATGCTAATTATTAGAATTAATTTATGAAAACAGATGCAAGAACTTGGAAAATATAGAACTCTCTAAAGAGGTCTTCTGTGACTTTGGAAAAATCAGGGAAGATCCCCCATGACAGAGGCTACAATATGCTAAAATGGAAAGCCATGGTGAAGTGTCCTAATGCATAGGGAATTAAAATACTACAAAAGGTATTTAATTAATTAAAAATCATATGTCCATCAAATAAATTTCAAATCACTTCCAAATTTTTCTCCTCTGTTCACTGAGCAAGGCAGTATTTTTCTTTTATTTTTATGATTTTTCTACAAGAAGTTATGGATATTTAAAGTTATGGTAATTTAATTAATTCAAAAATCCTCTATTTTTCTACTTAATCACGCGACGCTGACTGGATTTTTGACAGCTCAGAAAGACCACGCGGCGCGCATTTTTTTGACGCCGCCATCTGATAAGATGTTCACGCAGCTGCGCTTTATTTATCTAATTTTCGTCCGACTCCATCCTGGCCATCCAAACAATACAGTTGCAATCAAATGGAGCTCCTTCATCATCTTTGACTTGTTCATCCCGAGAGCCGTCCACCTTTTAGACCTAAGATCTCTGTCGATACTCAACTAAATCACTTGGGGTTTGTTTCTAAATCTTCATCTAGCCTAGAAAAACCTATCCATATGACTTATACAATATGAAATATAGTGTACAATTATGGAAGATGAAGAATAGCTCTGGAGGAAGAGTGAGCTCAATACTTTGTCTGGGTGGGCAGGCCTCAATCAGATGGTTGTTGCAGCTTCCATTGGTCTTAATGAACCTCCAGATGGAGCCTCTTGCCTTTGTGAATTGTCTAAACCCAAGTTCTACCAAGCCTGATTTCAGGTGTTGATCAAAGTCTGGTGCAGAGGCCTTCTGTGATGGGGCTTTGATGGGGGATCTTCTTCTTTCACTACTATGAAGGTGTGGGTGTAGTTAACTGAACTTTGGTGCACTGTGGAGTTGTGGTGAAATGTGTCATAGTTTCCGGCCAAGTCTGAGCTCTGAAATTGAGCTCTGACAGTGGGAATCAGAAGGGGTAAGTGGCTGGAATGATTTTAGGGAGCTCTGGAGAGGCTCTGGTGAAGTTTTGGATGAGTAATGTTAGAAAATTTCCAACACCTAGATTTTACCCATGAGGGGTGATTTTTATAGCCATGGTCAATTGGCTGAGCTCAGGGCATGGCTTTGAGTGCATCCAGCTGCTTAGGTGGAGGGCAGATCAGCTCCAATGGTCAATCAGAGCTGGACAACTTGAGAGGTGAGTTTGGGTTCATTTGGAGAGGAGGTGGCACTCAATATTGGCATTTTCCGGCCACTAGGTTGGCCGGTCAAGCTAGGGGAGGTGGCAAGTGGTCAGGTGGTCAGGTGGGCAAGCCATCAAGTGCCATGAGTTTAAATGGTGAAGGGATTATTGCAAATATCTCTTGATTTAGCCATTTAAAGGAGGAAATACCTTAATTTGAGGGACCTTTGGTCCTTGGCTCAAGTAGAGTGGGCTAGGTGGGTCTAGGGTGGTTCCTAGGGTTCACTTGGTGGTTGTGGTGGACCTAGGTTGGTCACATTTGGGATGATTTGGTCACTTTGGGCCATAGGTTCAATTTAGGTCATTTGGGTTAAAGTTAGGCTAGCTTGGCTTTGAGCTTGTGTTACACCCAAATTATTGTTGAAAATGATTTTTATGATTATCATGAAGTGTTTAGAAGAGGTTTGGCGTAGTGTTGAATTGATTTGGTAGGTCAATTTGGCTTGGTCTTATGATTTGGTCAATTTGGGGCAAGTTGGGTTAAATTGGGTTTAGGTTAGGCTAGAGTTGGTTCCAAGGCCAATTGAAGGTTCTAAATGGTCTATGGGGATGTCATAAAGAATTCCCAACATAAATTGGGTAGAAATTTTAGGAGTAGGCAGTCAATTTGGGAGATCTTGAGCATAGGGCATATTTGGGTCAAAATTTAGCTTTTGGACTTTAAGTGGATTTGGATGAGACTTGGGCTCAGATTGGGGGCAATTGATGGTTTAATTCAGTTTATGGGAGTTTAATAAGAAATTTAGAATTCAAATTTGGGAGTAATTGATTGGCATTAGATCAATTTGGGGGATTTGGGTCACTGAGGCAAAATTGGGGCTTTTGGAGTTAGGTGAAATTGAACTCAAAAAATTAGGCATGGATTTGGTCGATATTGACATTAGATATATTGAATTAAAGTTTGGAATAAAAATTGGGTAAGATTGCGGTCAATTGGGTCCAATTTGGGTACTTTTGGGTTAAATGGGTCAAATTGGGGCTTTTGGTTAAATTGGGCAAAATTGCCAAAATTGGGTCATATGGTAGTTGACAAAAATGAAATTGAGAATATTTGGGAGGTTTTGGATTATATGGGAATTTTTGGAATTTTGGGCTAAGAGGGGCATTTTGCTGAGCATAAAATCTAATTTTATCATACCCAAATAATGTTTCAATGAGGTAGGAGCACTACTAAAGGAGATAAACCCTATAATGATTTTAGTCCTGGATGACGTGCATAGAGCAGAAAAATTAGTGTTAATGTTAGGGTTACTATCTATAAATATAGATTGTTGTATTAATGGTTACATGTTGTATTACAAAGCTAATACGTTGGAGTTGAAATATACATTAGTTCCAAACCAAGGGGCGAAAGGGTTAAACTAAAAAAAATATTTCATACAAGCGTCTCTTCTGCTTACAGCACATACTCAAATTTTAAAGATTATTCACTTCTATGTTTAGTTCTCCTCACATGACTTAACACATTACTAGATCTTTTTATACTAATTCTATGAATCATCTGCCACATGATGAAGCTTATAAGCATTTTGAACATTATCATTCTGACTTTATAGCTGAACAATATAATTTTAGGGTTGGTTTATATGTAGATGGGTTCACACCCTACACTCATTCCACAATGTTGTATTCGTGTTTTCTAGTGATTGTTATGCCACATAATTTGCTAAATTTTGGTGATGGATTCTAAAATTGGTCACTCCAGCTCCACATAGCCTAAGTAGAAAATTGATATGTACTTACAACATCTGATAGAAGAGCTTCAAATGTTCTGGGCTACAGGTGTGTTGACTTATGATACCATTAAGAAACAAAATATTTAGCTTAGAAAAGCTCTTATGAGGATGATTAGTGATTTTTCAGCTTATAGGATGTTATCTGGTTGGAGAGAAATCACGAATTAGCTTGCCTTTACTTCATTGATATGTCCAAGGCATTCACTTTATAACATGGAAGAAAAAATTCATAATTTGATCACCATCAAAGAATTCTAGACCATGATCACCCATTTGAGAGAAATAGAGATGCATTTTTCAAAAATAGAGTTGAATGACTTGTCCTCCCAGGATAGTGGTGGCATCTGAAGCTGCCTGAGATTTTCTTGAATGTCGTCAATCTATTTATCTATCATATCTCCCTAATCTTCAAGATATTTTAATTCTTCAAAAGATATAAAGGATCCTTATATAATAGGAAACTTGAAGAAAATAAGCGCTGATAAAATAGAAAACAGTAGAATAATAAATGTTGATGATAATCCTTATAAGTTGAGATTCTATAATACCTTATCCAAGAAATTTTATATAAGGAAAATCCCATATGAAATTTGGATAACTAGTGCTTTATAGGTGTGATACCTATTTTGAGTTCTTAAATCTCTTATTGAAGCAAGCTCCTAAAGTTAATTACATCTTAGACAATCAAGATTGTCTATGAAAACTTATAATTGATGTTAATCGCTTGTTTTCTAAGAGATGTCGATATTTAAACTTATGGGTAATATGTTTTGAAGTGTCACGTACTACCCTAAAGGTTTGATTTTATCAATGTCATTTGTTTATGTCAATTTTTTTGTTTTGTTTTTTGTTATTTTTATCTTTTAGTTTGATATTTATTTAGTGGCTATCCTAAAATTTTAGGTTTTCTTTTGTTGTTTGTCTTAATTATGTTATTTTAGTTTTGTTTTTAATGACGCTTATGTATGTTTTCTTCTGTTCCGTCTTCAGAATGTTGCCCTACAAAACAGAGTTAGCACATCCTAATAACATTTAAAGTAATTCTAGATGGAAACTATCTTCAACCTGCAAGGAAAACAATGTCAGATTTTTTCTTGCAAAAGAAAATAATTTTTGTATGTTAACTTTGATTTGTAATTTGAAAATAAAGAAAGAAGACAAGTTTATTTATATCTAATGTCTGTAAGATCTAATTGGACTTAATAATTTTAAACTTTGTATTGTTTGAATCTAATGACTTAGATTCAATATCTTTTGAACCTAATGGTTTTCAATTATGTCTAATGTAAATTAAACTTAGGAATTTAGATTCAGTGTTGTTTGAATCTTAACGTTTTAAATCTAATGTAGATTATATTAAAGAATTTAGATTCAATGTCTTTTAAATCTAAAGGTTTTGAGATAAGTCTAATATAAATTTAACTTAGGATTTTAGATTCAATGTCATATGAATCTAATTAGATTAAGTGTTTAGATTCAATTAGACTTAAAATGACTAAAATTCAATATAAGTTAGATTTTTTAAAGTTTTAAGATTTGATGTCTTTTAAGCCTAATATAAATTAGACTTAAATTTTAATTTGAGATTCAGATAATCTTTAATTTAATCTTGAAATTTTGATTCAATTTAAGTTAAACTTGAAGTTTTATGTGGTTAAGTTAAATATACATATTGAACTTAGAGGTTTGGTTAACTTGAGTTAGATTTGTTGGGTACAAGTTTAAGCTTAAATTGGAAGTTTTTAACTTAAGTTCAATATTGATTGAACTTAAGTTTAGGTTCACTTGGGTTCAATTTTGGTTGAACTTAAGTTTGAAGTTATGACTTAAGTTCAATATGGGTTGAATTTAAGTTTGGGCTAACTTGGGTTCAAGTTTGGTTGAAATTAATTTATAAGTTTTGACATAAGTTCAATATTTGTTGAGCATAAGTTTGGGTTAACTTGTGTTCAAGTTAGGTTGAACCTAAGTTAGAAGTTTTGAATTAAGTTTAATATGGTTTGAACTTAAGTTTGGGTTAGCCTGGGTTCAAGCTAGGTTGAACCTAAGTTAAAAGTTTCTTCTTTTCAATATGGGTTGGACTTAAGTTTAGGTTAACTTGGTTGAACCTAAGTTAGAAGTTTTGACTTAAGTTCAATATCGGTTGGACTTAAGTTTTGGTTAACATGGGTTTAATAAGGTTGAAGCTCTGTTAGACATTTTGACTTAAGTTGAATATGGCTTGAACATAAATTTGGCTTAACATGGGTTCAAGTTAGGTTGAACCTAAGTTTGAAGTTTTGACTTAAGTTCAATGTGGGTTGAACTTAAGTTTGGGTTAACTTGGGTTCAAGTTATGTTAAACCTAAGTTAGATTTTTGACATAAGTTCAATATGGGTTGAACTTAAGTTTGGGTTAACTTGGGTTCAAGTTAGGTTGAACCTGAGTTAAAAGTTTTGACATAAGTTCTTTATGGGTTGAATTTATGTTTGCTTTAAATTGGGTTCAACTTAGGGTGAAGCTAAGTTAGACGTTTTGACTTAAGTTCAATATGGGTTGAATTTAAGTTTGGATTAACTTAAGATTAAGGTAGGTTGAACCTAAGTTATATGTTTTAACTTAAGTTCACAGTGGCTTGAACTTAAGTTTAAGTTAACCTGGGTTTAAGTTAGGTTGAACCTAAGTTAGAAGTTTTGACTTAAGTTCATTATAGGTTGAACATAAGTTTAGGTTAACCTGGGTTCAAGTTAAGTTGAAACAAGTTAGAAGTTTTGACTTAAGTTCAATATAGGTTAACCTTAACTTTGGTCTGAGTTAGGTCCATTATGGATTGAACCTAAGTTAAGCTTGAGTAAGATCCTAAGAAATGGTTTTGATTTAAGATAGATTTAATTAGTGTTTAGTGTTACTTAGCCTAATATAAGTAAGACTTAAGAATTAATTAATTCTAATTAGAATAAAACTTAATTTGGATTTAAGATTGTTTAAGCCTTATGTAAGTATGGCTTGAAGGTTAATTAAGCCTAATTGAGTTAGACTTAATTAATATTTAAGGTATAAGCCTAATATAAGTAAGACTTAAAGGTTAATTAAGTCTAATTAGGGTTAAACTTATTTAGAATTTAAGGATGTTTAAGCCTAATGTAAGTAAGGCTTAAAGGTTAATTTTATCTAATCAGGGTATTTTTTTTTTTTTGTCATTTTTATCTTGTAGTTTGTTATTTGTTTGGTGGATATCCTAAAAGTTTAGGTTTTGTTTTGTTGTTTGTCTTAATTATGTTATTTTAGTTTTGTTTTTAATGTCTCTTATGTATGTTTTATTTTTTGTTCTATCTTCAGAATGTCGCCCTGCAAAACAGAGTTAGCACATCTTAATAACATGTAAAGTAAATCTAAATGGAAACTATCTTCAACTTGCAAGGAAAACAATGTTAGATTTATTCTTACAAAAGAAAATAATTTTTGTATGTCAATTTTGATTTGTAATTTGAAACTAAATACAGATAACAAGTTTATTTAGATCTAATGTCTATAAGATCTAATTGGACTTGAGAATTTTAAAATTTTTATTGTTTGAATCTAATGATTTAGATTCAATATCTTTTGAACCTAAAAGTATTCAATTAAGTCTAATGTAAATTAGACTTAGGAATTTAGATTCAGTGTTGTTTGAATCTTATTATTTCAAATCTAATGTAGATTAGATTTAAGAACTTTGATCCAATGTCTTTTGAATCTAAAGGTTTTGAGTTAAGTCTAATGTAAATTAGACTTAGGATTTTAGAATCAATGTCGTTGAATTTAATTAGATTAAGAGTTTAGATTCAATTAGACTTAATTTAAGTAAAATACAACATAAGTTAGATTTTTTAAAGTTTTTTATTTGTTGTCCTTTAAGCCTAATATAAATTAGACTTAAATTTTAATCTGGGATTCAGACTATTTTTAAGTTAATCTTGAAATTTTGATTCAATTTAAGTTAAACTTTAAGTTCTGTGGGGTTAAGTTCAATATATATTTTGAACATAGAGGTTTGGTTGACTTGAGTTAGATTGGTTGGGTACAAGTTTAAGCCTAAGTTAGAATTTTATAAATTAAGTTCAATATGGATTGAACTTAAGTTTGGGTTAATTTGGGTTCAAGTTTGGTTAAACCTAAGTTAAGTTTTGAATAAATTTCAATATGGGTTGAACTTAAGTTTGGGTTAACTTGGGTTCAAGTTTATTTGAATCTAAGTTATAAGTTTTGACTTATGTTCAACAAGAGTTGAACTTAAGTTTCAGTTAACATGGGTTCAAGTTTGGTTGAACCTAAGTTAGAAGTTTTGACTTAAATTTAATATGGGTTGAACTTAAGTTTGGTTTACCTGGGTTCAAGTTTAGTTGAGTCTAAGTTAGAAGTTTTGACTTAAGTTCAATATGGTTGGACTTAGGTTTCGGTTAACTTGGGTTCAAGTTATGTTGAACCTAAGTTAGAAGTTTTGACTTCAGTTCAATATGGGTTGGACTTAAGTTTGTGTTAACTTGGGTTCAGTAAGGTTGAAAGTATGTTAGAAGGTTTGACTTGAGTTGAATATGGGTTCAACTTAAGTTTTGGTTAACCTTGGTTCAATTAAGGTTGAACCTAAGTTTGAAGTTTTGACTTAAGTTCAATATGGGTTGAACTTATGTTTGGATTAATTTGGGTTCAAGTTAGGTTGAACCTAAGTTAGAAGTTTTGACTTAAATTCAATAGGGGTTGAACTTAAGTTTTGGTTAACATGGGTTCAAGTTATGTTGAAACTAAGTTAGAAGTTTTTACTTAAGTTCAATATGGGTTGAACTTAAGTATGGGTTAACTTGGGTTCAAGTTAGGTTAAACCTAAGTTAGAAGTTTTGACATAAGTTCAATATGGGTTGAACATAAGTTTGAGTTAAATTGGCTTCAACTTAGGTTGAACATAATTTAGAAGTTTTGACTTAAGTTCAATATGGTTTGAACTTAAGTTTGGATTAAATTGGGTATAAGTTAGGTTGAAACTAAGATAAAAGTTTTCACTTAAGTTCAATATGGGTTGAACTTAAGTTCTGGTTAACCTGGTTTCGAGTTAGGTTGAACATAAGTTAGATGTTTTGACTTTTAATATAGGTTGAACTTAAGTTTGGGTTAACTTCAGTTCAAGTTAGGTTAAACCTAAGTTAGAAGTATTGACTTAAGATGTCTGAATTAGGTTCAATAATGACTGAACCTATTAAGTTTGAGTTTGATCCTAAGTTATGGTTTTGATTTGAGATAGATTTAATTAGGGTTTAGTGTTACTTAGTCTAATATAAGTAAGACTTAAGTATTTGTTAAGTCTACTAGAATTAAACGTAATTAGGATTCAAGATTGGTTAAGCTTAATGTAAGTAAGGCTTAAAGATTAATTAAGTCTAATAGGGTTAGACTTAATTATTATTTAAGGTATTAATCCTAATATAAGTATGGCTTAAAGGTTAATTAAGTCTAACTAGGGTTAAACTTAATTAGAATTCAAGGTTGTTTAAGTCTAATGTAAGTAAGGCTTAAAAGTTAACTAAGTATAATTAGAGTTAGACTTAATTTGTATTTAAGGTTGTTTAAGCCTAATATAAGTAAGGCATAAAGGTTAAATAAGTCTACTAAGGGTTAGACTTAATTAGTATTTAAGGTTGTTTAAGCCTAATATAAGTAAGGCTTATAGGTTAATGAAGTCTAATTAGGGTTAGACTTAATTAGTATTTAAGGTTGTTTAAGCCTAATATAAGTTTGGCTTACTGGTTAATTAAGTTTAATTAGGATTAGACTTAATTATGATTTAAGGTTGTTTAAGCCTAATGTAAGTAAGGCTTAAAGGTTAATTAAGTCTAATTAGGGATAGACTTAATTAGTATTTAAGGTTGTTTAAGCCTAAAATAAGTAAGGCTTAAAGGTTAATTAAGTCTAATTAGGGTTGTACTTAGTATTTTAGGTTTTTTAAGCCTAATACAAGTAAGGATTAAAGGTTAATTAAGTTTAATTAAGGTTATACTTAATTAATATTTATGGTTGTTTAAGCCTAATATATGTAAGGCATAAAGGTTACCTAATTAGTATTTAAGGTTGTTTAAGCCTAATATAAGTAAGGCATAAAGGTTAAATAAGTCTACTAAGGGTTAGACTTAATTAGTATTTAAGGTTTTTTAATCCTAATATAAGTAAGGCTTATAGGTTAATGAAGTCTAATTAGGGTTAGACTTAATTAGTATTTAAGGTTGTTTAAGCCTAATATAAGTATGGCTTAATGGTTAATTAAGTTTAATTAGGATTAGACTTAATTATGATTTAAGGTTGTTTAAGCCTAATGTAAGTAAGGCTTAAAGGTTAATTAAGTCTAATTAGGGATAGACTTAATTAGTATTTAAGGTTGTTTAAGCCTAAAATAAGTAAGGCTTAAAGGTTAATTAAGTCTAATTAGGGTTAGACTTAATTGGGATTTAAGGTTGTTTATGGCTAATGTAAGTAAGGATTAATGGTTAAATAAGTCTAATTAGGGTTAGACATAATTAGTATTTAAGGTATTAAGTCTAATGTGGATAAGGCTAAATGGATTAATTAGGTCTATGGGTTAGACTGAATTAGGTTAAGATGATTAAAACTAATTTTGTTGAGGTTTAATTAATTAATTAGGTCTAACAGGTTAGACCCAATTTAGTTAAGGTTTAATGGATTACTTAGGTCTAATAGGTTAGACCTCATTAGTGTTTAAGATATCAAGCCTAATTTTGTTAAGGCTTAATGGATAAATTAGGTCTAATGGGATAGACCTAATTAGGGTTTAAGATGATTAAATCTAAATTTGTTAAGGTTTAATGGATTAATTATGTCTAATAGGTTAGACCTAATTTAGTTAAGGTTTAATGGATTAATTAGGTCTAATAGGTTAGACCTAATTTAGTTAAGGTTTAATGGATTAATTAGGTCTAATAGGTTAGACCTAGTTAGGGTTTAAGATATCAAGCCTCATGTTGTTAAGGCTTAATTGATTAATTAGGTCTAATGGGTTAGATCCAATTAGGATTTAAGATATTAAGCCTAATGTGGTTAAGGCTTGATAGATTATTTTGGTCTAATGGGTTGTCATAGCTTAAGTCCAATTTAATTAGGGTATAATTGTCATTTAGACCTAATTTGATTAAGGCTTAAGCTAATTAAGTCTGATGATGATTAGACCTAATTAGGGCTTGTTTTAGCCAGTTAGCGTTTGGTTCAAAATTTGACTTAGCTCATTTGTGAATGAGATAAGTAATGTATGGTTTTAATATAAATTAATAATTCATAATTATTAACCCTAAGAATTCAAAATGTTATATTAAATTTTCCAAAGGCTAAGTCATGCCTTGTTAGGGTTTGTGTCTATCTCCCTAAATTACTTAACAAATTTCCATTTTAATTTCCCTTATTTTCATTTTTTATAATTATTATTAAAAATAATTACAAAGCAAAATGAAAATTAGGAAAGCCTCTCTTAGAGAAATTTCCTTGCCTTAGAAAAATCAGAGGATGTATCCAAGGACATAAAGGTTATTTCCTAAAAATTTCATATTTTTGTGATTTATAAATAATTTTTAATAATTAAATTACTCCAAAGAGTAATTAATTAATTAAAAATTAAGTATAAATGGTAAATTCAAAATTTCAATTCCACATTTTTCTCCTCACTCTCATGAGTCCAAGGATATTTTTGTCAATTTTTTTTTATTTTAAGCTATCAATATATGGATTTTTGATTAGTTTATGGTTAATCTGATTTAATTAAATCCTTAACTAAACAGAAAAAAGCCTGAGGACGACGCATGTCCTCATACGCGTGAAAACGCATCCGATCAGCTGTGGAGCTCATCACAACAGATCTAGTTTGTTTAAATCAGAGCCGTCCATTTTCAAACAAGGAAATGGACGGTTTCCGAGCGTCTTCTTTGTTTCACTTAACCCGTAAGTGATCCATTTAAAATCCTTAAGACCTCCACGAATTCTTAATATATTTTCATGATTTTTGGCTCTAAAGCTTCATCTGAGGGAGATGAAGACATCCATGCAATGACTTATGGGTTGTGAAATAGTTTTCTTCATAAAGACTCAAGCAAGTGCTTGGGTTGAGTTACAAGATCCATACCTTGGCCTCCGTGTATGAAACCTTGATTTGATTGGCTCTACACCTTTGTATCAACCACCACAAGGTTTCCCTGGATTAAATTCGGAGTTGATTTAGGCCTTGGTATAAGTTCGTTCAAGGTGTAATTCAGCTTGTGATCCACTGAAAATTTGATAGCTTTTTACTATTCATTTCATACCTATTTTTGATGATATTTTTGATGATTTCAGGCAGGTAAAATGATTCTAGGCCTTTGGAGCAAAAGAAAGTGAAAAGGAGCAAATTTGGATTGATAAAGGACAAAAGTGCATTTGATTGAACTAGCGCCAAACGGCGCTGTCACCAGCACCGAACAACGCTAGTTTCCAGAGAGTTATGATGTTTTGGCGGATAATGCGCCGAACTGTGTTGCTATCAGCGCCGGACAGCACCTTATCCCGATTTTGAACTTGATTCAATGTATTTGGCCTGATTTTGAAAGGATGTTGAGGAAACTTTTGGGAATTCAGTTTTGGCTGAATTTAAACACTTTTGGAGCCAAATTTCAAAGGGGGGAAAAACGAAAGAGAAGGGTTTAAATTTCAGAGAGAGTTTTCTTTCCATTTTGTGTAGGAAGTTAGGGTTGTGTTTTCTCTTTTGAAGAGTGTGAGAGGAGAGGGAGTGAGAGATTTTATCTTCCTTACTTTTCTAAAGAGAGAATTGTGTGTTGTTGTGAAGAAAGAAGAGGCGTCAAAGGAATTCCTTGAGATTCGCTTGCGGAAGTGCTTGAGATAAGTTGTCTTTACTTTACTTTGTTTGTATGATGTTGTTTTTATTTATAAAATCCATGTTTTGACATCTTTTCCTCATGAGTCTTGAGTAGATTTCTTTGTCTTTCTCCATTTCATGTGATGTGTTGATGTTGTGAAATGGATATGATGTGTTGTTTTATTATGGAAAATTTGTGATGACCTTTTCATTTAGTACTTCATTTAATTTTTGATATGGCCAAACGAATTGTTAAAACTTGTTTGGAAACATATGTTCCAAAGGGATTATGAGTTCCACAACAAAATTGAAAGTCACATTCAATGTCCATGAATGAAAGATGTAGTTCATGGGGATTGAATGTAAATAAATATGGAGATATACTTTGATGGGCATGGAATTGGAGATTTCAGAGTGACAGGCTGAAATCCTCAATTTGGTTCTAATGTTTAGAAAATGAAGCGAGTGTTAGTCTTCAGGTGAAGGGTGGGAGCTCTCGAGTGAGAACCAGTATTCTCCTAGCCTAACCACAGATTTGGGGACTAAACATAGGATTAGCCATTTTTCTTTATACGCTAAAATATGGGTAAAGAATAGGAATGCTTCTATTTGGCACAAAATATTTGTATCACAGATCTATGTCACAATACTCATCACATTATGAATGGAAAGGAGGAAGACTCTTTCTTACAACTGAATTTTGTTATAAATTTAGTCTTGTGTTAGTTTAACTTGCTAGAATTTAGAACGTGCTTTGGTAGAAATAGTAACTGAAACTGTTTGTCTTTACTTTAAGAATTAAACCACTTGCAATTGTGTTGTAATTCAATAAGAGATTTTTATGCTACGCCATAAAAGTAAATCCTCCCGTGGGATTGATATTCCAGGACTCCATTAAAGCCCAATATTACTTGAGCGATACTTATACTTGAGTTAATTGTGTGACTCATTATAATTTAAATCAATATATAAATCTAAATCCTAGTTCATTAATTTTTGCAAATTAAAAAGTCGCACTAAGTTTTTGGAGCCATTGCCGGGGAGGCAAGGTAAGTAACGTAAAAGAAAAAGTAACTGTTAAAATTTATTTTTGTAATATTTGAAATCATATATTTGAACTGCAAGTCATAGTTTTGTGTGTATGTTTATTTTAGTGTGTTTTTATTGTGTTTGCATGCGTAGTATCAGATGTATAAGTTTATTGCCTTATGATTTTGAATTAGAGTGTACTGTTAGAAAAATTCAAAAACAACAAAAACAATCTGCAAATCCTCACAAAATGATGAAAAATTTAAATAATCAAAATGATTATATACAAAGACCTTTAAGAGATTATGCTAATGCAACAGCAGATGAAATTAACTTAACTATTCAAAATCATGATGTTGCTGCTAATTCATTTGAGCTTAAACCTGCTATTATCCAAATGGTACAAAATAATCAATTTGGAGGAACACCTAATGAAGATCCTAACTTACATCTCGCTAGTTTTCTAGAACTATGTGCTACTATTAAATATGATGGAGTGTCGAACGATGCTGTTAGGCATAGAATTTTTCATTTTTCACTAAGGGATAAGGCTAAGGCGTGGTTAGATTCGTTAGCACCTGGATCTAGTAGAACTTGGGGAGAGCTTTCAAAAAAATTTCTGTCGAAATATTTTCATCCTTCCAAACATGCTAAGTTAAGAAATGACATCACATCTTTTAGTCAGTTTGATGTAGAATCCATATACGGAGCTTGGGAAATATTTAAAGATCTTCTGAGGAAGTGTCCACACCATGCTTTACCGGAATGGTTAATAATTCAAATCTTTTATAATGGATTAGTACGATATTTAAGATCAATTATCGATGTTGCTGCTAGTAGATCATTAATATCAAAACCTTTTGATGAAGCATATTCATTAATTGAAGAGATGGCTACTAATAATTTTCAATGGCCCTCTGAGCGGGTAGATCCTAAGAGAGTAGCCAGTATTCATGATTCTGATGCAATAAATATGATATTCTCTCAAATTTCTGCACTTTCTAAGAAAATATATCAATATGCAATGAATTATTCTCCAACACCCCCAGTGCTAGAAGAAAATTCATCAGTATAGATGATGGACTCTCAAATGTCTTATGAATCCTTGAATGCTATACAAAATAAAGTTAATAATCCTTATTCAAATTATTATAATCCTAGTTGGAGGAATCATCCAAATTTCAACTGGAATAACACCAATGTTGTTGTTAATCCGCAATGGGGAAACAATCCTATGAATCCAGTTAGAAATCCGAACAACCAAGCAAATACCAATTTTAGACCTTCTTATCCTCCTGGTTTTAATAGTAATCAACAATTTAAGGAAAATAAGTTGTCTACTGAAGAAATGATTCTGAATATGGGTAATCAAATTCAAGCTCAAAATAATGCGATGAAGAACATTGAAAAATAAATTGAGACATATCTTTACTGCCCTTAATAATAGACCTTTTGTTAATCTTCCTAGCAATGTTGAGATTAACCTGAAAGATTAAATCAAAGAGCAAATTAAGGCTATTCAATTAAGGAGTGGAAAAGAATTGGAACCAAGAGTTCAAAAAGAAGTCGATGTTGAAAGAGAGGAAGTGAAAATTGAGAATGATTCTAATAAGATATATCCAGACGAATATCTGTTAGAACCAATGAAGATAACTGTTGAAAAACCACCTCCTCCTTTTCCTCAAAGACTAAAGAAACAGAACATGGATAATAGATTTACAAAATTTTTGGAAATTCTTAAGAAATTAACGATTAATATTCCCTTTGTTGAAGCATTAGACCAAACACCTGATTTTGCAAAGTTTATGAAGGATATACTTAAGAAGAAAAGAAAATTTAAAGACCACGAGACTGTTGCACTCAGCGGTGAGTCTAGTGCAATTATTCAGAAAAAGCTTCCTGAAAAACTTAAAGACTCGGGTAGTTTCACTATCTTGTGCGCTATAGGTGAAAATTATTTTGGAAGAGCTTTATGTGAACTTGGAGCTAGTATTAATCTTATGCCTTGTTAAACTTTCAAAAGATTAGGAATAGGAGAAATTTCACCTAAATCTGTTACTCTTCAACTAGCTGATCATTCTATCACTCATCCTAAAAGTGTTGTGGAAGATGTATTAGTAAAGGTGGATAAATTTATCTTTCCTGTGGACTTTATTGTAATAGATATGGAAGAAGATAAAGAATTATTTTGGGAGGACCATTCCTTGCTACTGGGAGAGCTATGATTGATGTCCAAAAAAGAGAATTAACTATGAGAGTTAATGACCAAGAGGTAACATTCAATATTCTAAAATCTATGAAGTACACTTCAACTAAAAAAGATGATGAGTGCTATCGAATGGAAGTCTACGATTATTTGAGAAAAGATAATTTTAGAGAAGTTTTTGAAGAAAATCTGGAATGTGAGGATGAAAATAAAAGTGAAAAAGAAGATGACTTGGATGATTTAAAGAATGAAAAGTTAGACTTTGTTCAGGAAGATTTTGAAATCTTGGATACTATGGAAAGTGGAGATAAAAGTTTGATTCCATCTATCATTAAACCCCTTGAACTTGAGCTGAAAATTCTACCTAATCATTTAAAGTATATGTTTTTAGGAGAATCATCTACCTTACCAGTCATTATATCTTCGGACTTAAATGAATAACAATAACAAAAATTATTGAAAATTTTAAAAAGATACAAAAAGGCTTTTGTTTGTTCCATAGCTGATATTAAAGGAATCAGTCCTTCGATCTGTATTCACAAAATTTTATTGGATGAACAACACAAACCAAGAGTTGATCTACAAAGGTGATTGAACCCAGAAATGAAAGAAGTGATTAAAAAAGAGATTTTAAAGTGGTTAGATGTTGGAATTATATATCCTATTTCTGATAGTGTTTGGGTGAGTCCAATTCATTATGTTCCTAAGAAAGGAGGAGTGACTATTGATGTAAATGATCGAGATGAAATTATACCGACAAGACAAGTCACTGGTTGGTGAATATGTATTGATTATAGAAAATTAAATGCCACCACCATAAAAGATCACTTTCCTTTACAATTTTTAGACGAAATGCTAGACAGATTTGCTGGACACAAGTACTATTGCTTTCTAGATGGATATACCGGTTATCACCAAATATCTATGGCACCCGAGGATCAAGAGAAGACTACATTTACTAGACCTTTTGGAACTTTTACTTCTAGATGAATTCCGTTTGGATTATGTAATGCACATGTAACATTTCAAAGATGTAAGACATCCATGTTTAGCAAATTAATTGATGATGGAATAGAAGTGTTTATGGATAATTTCTCAGTATTTGGAGATTCAATTGATGCATGCCTATACAATTTATAAAAGGTTTTAGAGGTATGTGAAAGGACAAGTTTAGTCCTAAACTGGGAAAAGTGTCAATTTATGGTTGCAGGAGGAATTGTGCTTGGGCATAAAATATCTGAATATGGCATGGAAGTAGATCCTGCGAAAATTCATGTTATAGAGAAATTACTACCTCCAACAACTGCGAGAGGGGTAAGTAGCTATATGGGAAATGTAGGATTCTATAGGCGATATATCAAAGACTTTTCAAAAATTTCTAAGCCTCTATGCCAACTTTCGAAAAAAGATAGAAAGTTTGATTTTAATGATGAATGTTTAAAAGCTTTCAATCTATTGAAAGAAAAATTAATTGCTGTACCTATAATAGTTTCACATAATTGGGAGAAACCATTTCAATTAATGTGTGATGCTAGAGATTATGCTATTGGAGTTGTTTTAGGGCAAAGACATGACAAAATATTTAAAGTTATATACTATGCTAGTAAGACTCTTACTACTACTTAAATTAATTACACTACTATTGAAAGAGAGTTTTTAACAACTGTATATACCTTTGAAAAATTTAGATCTTACTTAATAGGAGCAAAATGTATAGTGCATATTGATCATGCTGCTATTAAATACTTAATGCAAAAGAAGGATGCAAAACCAAGACTGAATCGATGGATGGTTGTAATGCAAGAATTTGATTTTGAGATTGTTAATAGAAAAGGGGTCGATAATCAAATAGCTGATCATTTATCTAGACTTGAACAACCTAATATGGATGATTTTGAAAAGAAAATTAATGAAACTTTTCATGATGAGCAATTATATAATATTATTGAAGGAAATTTACTGTGGTATGCTGATATTATGAACTACATCGTTAGTAATATTTTACCACCTGATTTAACAATGCAACAGCAGAAAAATTTAAGCATGATGTTAAATTTTATTTTTGGGCCGATCCTTATCTGTACAAGCAATGTAAAGATCATATTATTAGGAGATGTGTGCCTTATCAAGAAACTGAAAAAATTATTTGAGAATTTCATGATTATGAATTTGGAGGACACTTCAAAATTGATAGAACTGCACATAAGATTTTGCAATCTAGATTTTATTTGCCTACACTTTTCAGAGATGTTTATAAATTTATTAAAACTTGTAATCGATGTCAAAGAAAAGGCAATATATCTAAAAGAAATGAAATGCCTCTTAATTTTACTCTGGAAGTTGAAATTTTTGATGCATGGGGTTAGATTTTATGGGACCATGTATGTCTTCATTTGGAAATATGTATATACTTATTGTTGTTGATTATGTATCAAAATGGATTGAGGCAATAGCTTTACCTAGGTGTGATGCTAAAAGTGTTTCGAGGTTTTTAATGAAAAATATTTTCACAAGATATGGAATGCTTAGAGTAATCATCACTGATGGAGGATCCCATTTTAAGAATAATTTGATTCAAAGATTGGTGGAATAATATAACATTATGCATATAATATTTACAGCTTATCATCCCCAAACTAATGGTTCAGCTAAGGTATCTAATCGTGAAATCAACGAATCCTGGAGAGGAAGTCATTAATCTTGAAAAAATGGATTGGTCTACTAGATTAGATACTACTTTATGGGCATATAGAACTGCTTATAAAACTCTTATAAGAATGTCCCCTTAAAGATTAATATTTGGAAAAAACTGTCACTTGTCAGTTGAATTAGCATATAAAGCATATTGTTTGATAAAGAAATTGAATTTTAATTTAAAAGATGCTAGTGAGAAGAGACAGTTGCAATTGAATGAATGGAAGAATAAAAAATGAATCATAGATAATGATATAATATATAAGGAAAGAAGAAAATTATGGCAGGATTGGAAGATTGTCAAAAATAAAACTGAACCAGGACAAAAAGTTCTATTATATAATACAAGATTAAAGTTATTTCCTAGGAAACTAAAATCTAGATGGACAGGTCCTTTCATTGTTATAAAAGTATATCAGTTTGGAGCTGTGATTATCGAAGAGCTTAAATTTGGAAAAATATTCAAAGTTAATGGCCAAAGATTAAAACCATATTTTGAAGGCAATAGGCCTAATTTTAATAAGGTTTTAATGTTGGATCAAACTGAAAAACTGAAAGTTATGTTGGGCTAAGGGCATTAAACCTATTTTGTGGGAGGCAAACCATAGTTATTGAGTGTATTCTTTATTTTATATGTTATTTGTGTTTATTTGTTACTTAATTAAGTCTTATTCTTCCTTAATTATCATTAATAACATTTAAGAAATGGATCGAATCAAAATTTGGAAAAAAATTTGAATGAAGTGAAGTTTGACGAATTTGAACTAACACCGAACGGCCCTGCTATCAGCGCCAGACAGCGCCGTTGTTCAGAAAATCATTTCTCGTCTTTAAAATCCAAGTTATGGCAGTTCTAAGCAGTAAATCCTCATTTAGAACTCCCAAATACTTCCCCCAGACACTAGAACTTCCAAAGGAACGAAGTGGAAGACCCATATATTATTGTCTAAATGGATTACGATTCAATGGAAACTCAAAGGTTTCAAGTGTTCAACCATAGAAAGTTTGTAAGTTTCAAGGTGCAACGACTTTTCAACAAAAATATCTCAAAAATGAGATTAATTAAGGAGAGAGGCTTTGTAAATCGAGGTACGAATTCTCCTATGACCAAAATTCATGAAATTATTATTCAGAGAAGTTTGGAAGAAATGTGTTATACTACAACCGCTTTAATTGTTCCGGTTGTGAAGGAGTTTTATGTAAATCTTCATGGAATCAACCAAAGATCAGTTTATTTGCGAGGTAGGTTTGTCACATTTACTCCTGTAAAGATAATGATTTACAAATGATAGAGAATGTCCCAATATGCCACTATTCGAATTTGCCTTGACGAAGGATAGTATGAATGACATATACAGATATCTGATGGATGAAAGTGATAAATAGGAGAGAAGAGATAACAGGTAAGTAAGTTTCTCGACTGCACTATTAAATCCTACGTCGAAACGCTTACATTAATTCATTTTTGCAAAATTTCTCTCAACAATGAAAATAAGTAAGGTAACTAAGGAGTGTGATATTCTAAATTATTTTATTCAAATGGGAAAGCCTATTGATGTTGGTTCGATAATTGTTAAGTCTATTTTGGGATTGATCGTTCATGGATCAAAGAATGGGATTGGAAATCCTTTCACCATATTTCTCCTCTGCAGTCAATCACAAGTTCCATATGAGAACTGGGAAAGATTACTTCTACCATGGAAGCCTATAGACCCAGCAGATGCATATAATAACCAGACAATTGGTGATATGAATGATATGAGCATTATTGAAGATCAACCTATTCCTCCTTATTTTCCTGAAAGTTAATAGATCATCTTGAAGAAAATCAAGAAATTGGAGAAGGAAGTACAGCATGTGATGAATGCAATCAACAATCTTTCTAATTTCTTTGATCATTTGGATTCGAGATTGAAGGAGCACTTTGATCATTCTGGATATCTTGAAGGAAGCTTGACACAATTGATGAGAAGAAACGGTTGGATTAAAGAGGATTCTACTGAAGAATTTTCGTTTCATCCATACAATTTATTTGTTCATGCTCAATCAATGGGAGATCATAGAAATAATGATAGTTCAGAGGAAGAATGAAACTTGATTATTTTATTTCTATATTTGTATATCAGATTGCTTTTCTTTGCTTTACTTTATTTGATTTGAATGTTATACTCAGACATGCTTATTTTTTTAGTTCTTAGCGTTATTGTGTTGTGGTTGTGTGCGACGATGAATTTAAGATTACATGGCTTAAAAATGTGTAATGTTTAGTGTTATGTGTATGTGTATGACCCATGAATTTTATATATGAAAGTAATGTTATGTGTTGTTTGTGTTAAAAAATATCCTTTGCTAAGGCTTTAGGATTTTATTCAATGCTTAATTAGACTAATTAGACATCGGATCTTGAAAAGATCAAAATTGCAAAAGAATGTTTGATGCCCAGTTTTTGAACTGGCACCGAATGACGCTGCCACCAGCGCTGGACAGCGCCAAAAGTCAGAGAGTTTGGCCATATTTGTAGAATAATGCGCCAAACGGCGCTGCTTCCAGCATGGGATAGCGCTCGAACGTGAAAACTGCCCGAAACTCCAAATTTTCGCACCTCAACACTATGACCCACCATTTTTGCCCAAATCTTTGTATTCAACCTCCAGCCAAGGTTAATTTTCGCACGTAGGGCTTGCTAGCATTTGGATTTGAAACGGTTTAGTGGTCGGAAATGTTTGGATTTCATTTTTTCTTGGTAAGAGCTAAACTTTAACCTAAAAATTTTTCGATTTTGACAGTGAAAATCTCCTAGCTTAGGAAGATTCTAAATTTTGAAGTTTTTCGAGAAACTTTGGAGATTTTTTCATGGATTTTGAGTTCTTATCTTTTTAAATTTATAATGGAGTTGATTGCATTGCAATTTTAAAATTGATATGGAAAAATTTGGTATTTTTAGACAAATGGCTCCAAGATTGGCTAAGGGGAAGAGGAAATTTGATAATGATGAAAATAAATTTGTGAATTTCAAAGCCTATTAACGTTTTAGTACGTTTCTTAGCAATAAGAAATGTATTTAACATAGAGCCTTTGAAAATCTTGGAGGAATGCTGGAAGAAATGATTGCTAATACTCAATGGGAGATTTTATGTTATTTCATTGATAATGCGATGCATGGTATTATTAGATAATTTTATGCTAATCTGTATTATTCTAAGAATGAATACATTCTAGTTAGAGGCCAAATGGTTAAATTCACCCCTGCCAGCATAAACGCATTTTATCAATTGAGAGCACCCTACCATTGTGAATATGAAAATTTTTCTATTACAAATGAAGCATTGGATATGATTGTGAACTTTTAACTGATGGAAAAGGGGAATGGAAGATTAAGCAGAGACTAAAAGTTAACTTCCCCCTTTCTACTTTGAATCATGTGTCAAAAGCCTGGCATTATTTCATTTCTGCAAGACTGTTACCTACCAACCATCACAGTGATGTTACTGTTGATAGAGCTGTTTTGAATTACTGTATTCAGAACAAAAAGAATCTAAATATTGGGGATATTATTAATAAAAGTATTTTGACAAGCTCAAATGGAGAAACTACAGGAGGACTAGGATACCCCAGTCTGATTCATGCCTTATGCATTCAGTCAGGTGTAGTGATTGAAGATAATGATGATGTAGTCCACCCCCTGAAGCCCATTACTAAACTGAATCTGAAAACTTATGAAGCCCATGTTGGATGGAAATGGAGTAAGAAAGCTGATGAGCCTTCTTCTAGTCGAGATAGACCATCTACATCAAGGGAGCATACTCTGCATGATGTTATGAATTAGTTGGAAAGGTTAAACACCAGAGTAGAGGGACTTGAAGTAAGGAATAAGATAAATGATGATTATCAAGTGTAGTAGAGCGAATATGAGATAGCTTATCATGACACACAGATAAGATATTTTAGGGCAGACACTGATGTTGTATTTCCTACTTACCCTGAGCATACTCCACCCGATGATGGTGGAGCTTCTGTAGAAGATTAAGATTGGTAATTTGTGTATTTTTATTTTTATTTTTCATTGAACTTAGTGATGTATTTGTTTTGTGTTTGTGATGACCTGAGACTCCTTATGATTTGTATGTAAGTACTTATAGTAGACTTTATTGTTGATTTGTGATGTATTTGATGTGATAGTAATGTTTTTATGTGTTTGGATTGCTAGTTTAATTTGTAATAGTAACAATTGGATGTTAATATTATGTGTACTATTGAATGTGTTTAAATTTCTTCTTTATAAACTTCTAACCCATATTTGTGTATAGAAATGCTTTATAATTATTTCAGGGCTACTGTTTTACTTTATAATGAAAAACCTGCTTAAACTCAAAGGTATGAAAAGCCCAGCATATTGAGGTATGATTTATATATAAATATTTTATTTTTTCAATGTTAATTATATTCAAAAATCTAAGTTTGGGGGAAGTGAAAGAATTAACTGTTAATTGTTCTCATTTTAAAATTGTTTTCACAATTATTAACATGATTTCCTGTAGTAGAACTCAATTTCAGATAACTGTATTTTGATTTTATTTATGTATTTTATAAAATTGAATGAAAGTATTTGGTAATGAAAAGTAATTTTTTGATGTAAGATATTTGGTATAAAAGTATAGGACTATAGTCAACTATTCAAAGTAAGAAAAACTGTATGTTTGAAATATTAAGAATCTTAAAATTTTATGTGATAGGAAAGGATTGAGAATCTATGGTGAATCATTAATAAGTTAAAGAAATGCCTATAATGTAAGGGAATGTGGTAAGTTTCAAATTTAGGGTGAGAAGGTTAAAGTTCAAAATCATTAAACGTTATCCAGATACAGTAATCCTCACTGAAAAAAAAGAATAAAAAAGCAAAAAGCAAAAGAAAAGAATAGAAAAGCAAAAAGCAAAAAAAGAAATAGAGAAGTGAGGCGAAGCATGAGGAGATGCCTAATAAAAAATTGGCTTCACTTGGACCTAATTAAGGGGAAAAACTTAATAACTTTCCTGAACTTATATGTATGGAATAGTATCTCTACTAGTAGTGTTCTCATAAACTTCTTTTCACGTAATCCATTTAAGTGCCTTAATAGAACAATCTACAATCATTTTTGAAATGAATAAAAAGCTAGAACTCTTAGACTTAATTACTAGATATTCTTACACTAACAGAATTTACTTGATTTATTCAAAGATCTTACTGAAAATTTTACTATTGTACTTATCAAAATCAAAATTATGGTATTCTAGAAAGAAAGTTCATTGCAGTGGATCATAATTTTATGTATTAACTAGAATTACTTGATGAAAAGTAATAGCTAAGTTTGGGGGATCCTGAAAATTTGATAGCTTTTTATTATTCATTTCATACCTATTTTTTATGATATTGCACTTTAAAGGAATGTATTTTTTATGATTTTATGCAAGCATAATGATTTTAGGCCTTTAAAGCAAAAGGAAGCGAAAAGGAACAAATTTGGAGCGAAAAAAGACTAAAGTGCATTTTATTGAACTAGCACCAAACGACGCTGTCACCAGCACTGGACATCGCTAGTTTCGAGAGAGTTACGACATTTTGGCCGAATAATGGGCTGAACGGCGCTCCTACCAGCGCCAGATTTTGAACTAGATTCAATGTATTTGGTCAGATTTTGAAAGGTTGCTTGAGGAAACTCTTGAGAATTCAGTGTTGGCTAAATTTAAACACTTTTGGAGCCAAATTTCAAAGGAGGGGAAGAAAGGAAGAGAAGTGTTTAGAGTTTAGAGAGAGTTTTCTTTCCATTTTGTGTAGGAAGTTAGGGTTGTGTTTTCTCTTCTAAGGAGTGTGAGAGGAGAGGGAAAGTGAGAGATTTCTTCTTCCTTACTATTCTAAAGAGAGAGTTGTGTGTTGTTGTGAAGAAAGAAGAGGAGTCAAAGGAATTCCTTGAGATTCGCTTGGGGAAGAGTTTGAGATAAGTTGTCTTTACTTTACTTTGTTTGTATAACGTTGTTTTTATATATATAATCTATGTTTTGTCATCTTTTCTTCATGAGTCTTGAGTATATTTCTTTGTCTTTCTCCTTTTCATGTGATGTGTTGATGTTGTGAAATGAAAATGATGTACCAATTTATTATGAAGAATTTTTGATGACCTTTTCACTTAGAACTTCATTTATTTTTAGATCTGGCCAATTGAATTGTTAAAACTTGTTGGGAAACACATGTTCTGAAAGCATTATGAGTTCCACAACAAAATTTAAGATCACATTCAATGTCCATGAATGAGAGATGTAGTTCATGGGGATTGAGTGCAAATAAATAGGGAAATATACTTTGATGGGCGTAGAATTAGAGATTTCAGAGTGACAGGCTGAAATCCTCAAATTTGGTTCTAATATTTAGATACTGAAGCGAGAGTTAGCCTTCAGGTGAAGGGAAATGGGAGTTATGGAGTGAGAGATAGTATCCTCCTAGCCTAACCATGGATTTTGGGTCTACACTTATGATTAGCCAATGTTCTTTATACGCTAAAATATGGGTGAAAAATAAGAATGCTCCTATTTGGCACAATAAATTTGTATCTCTGATCTATGTCACAATACTCATCACATTTTGAATGGAAAGGAGGAAGACTCTTTCTTGCAACCAAAATTTGATATAAATTTAGTCTTTTGTTAGTTTAACTTGCTAGAATTTAGAATGTACTTTGGTAGAAATAATAACTGACCCTGTTTGTCTTTACTTTAAGAATTAAACCACTTGAAATTGTGTTGTAATTCGATAAAAGATTTCTATACTACTCCATAAAAGTAAAGCCTCCCTGTGGAATCGATATTCCAAGACTCCATTAGAGCCCTGTATTACTTGAGCGATACGTATACTTGCGTTAATTATGTGACTCGCTATCATTTCAATTAATATATAAATCAAAATCTGAGTTTATTAAATTTTGATAATTAAAAAATTATAACCAGCTTGGAAAGCTGAATTTGGAAAATGGTTTAGAGGCTATAGGAAAGGGCAATTTTGATTGGGCTTAACTTTGTAGAGTCCTAGGAAGTTTTTGGGAAGTTCATTTTGGAGTTTTGAAAAATTTCATTTCAAACTCAAATTTGTCATATTTTGTGGTTTTCAAGTTGGCTCAATTCGAAGAGAAGAGTGGATTAAAGGGGCTGGATTCAATGGGGATCAATCCCTTAGGGTATAGTGAACAATTTTTGTTTTGGAAGGTTCAGGGTATATGGACTCTTTGCTTGTCTATATCTCCCTTTTAAGCTCTCTAGTAAGGCTTATTTATAGCCATTCAGAGGCTTGGGGAGTCCATGGATAAGTCTCAATTTACTTGGGGTAGAAGGTTATCCATCCCACGACTGTATGAGGATAAATTTGGAGCTTAAGGACAACCCTGGATGGATTTCCCAAGAATGCATTGATTGCTTATGATGGTGCTTAACCAAATTAAAAGGGTTAGTTTATAACATGGTTGTGGTGTCACATATGTTGGCCGACCACCTCACTTCATGGGAGGAGATGAATCATCAAGTAAGTTGAGAATAGGAAGACACACATTTTTCTTACCCATTTTTTATGTTTTTTGCTCATGATAGCTTTAACCCTAGTGAAGATTTAACTTCATGTCTTGGTCTCTCTCCATTGGGTTAGGGAAGAGCTGCTTTCCACCTATGTAACCAAATCGCACATCATATTGAAAGGGGATGACCCATATACCAAACCATCATGATAATATCATGATAACTCTTAACCTTGGTTAAAGTTGATGATTTATGGGTTAGGTAATGTGTTAACCATGCCTTGATGGATTTAATGAATTTTAGGTAACCCATTAGTGACTCCCCATAATTTAGATGTAAGTTTAAAAATCTATTAGGGGGTTTATGAGATCATGTGTGACACCATAAATTCAAACTCAATTTAGGATTATTTTTATATAATTCCATTCCTAATTAATTATATAATTAATTAGAAATGTACGAAATTATAATATTTACCCATAAATTAATTAAAAGGACTTTTGAGAATTAATCATTTAATTAATTTTATTGATTTGGTTCAAAATTGAATATTTTGACAAAATTAGACTTTGGTTGACCATGGTTGACCAGAGTGGGTCATGGTTGACCAGTCTAGATCCAAGGTTGACTTAGATGATCTACTTTACCTTTTCATGATTAATTACATTATGGGGTCATTGATTTTGGTAATGTGACCTAGGTTTGATTATGTTTGAACAAATAATGTTATTTGATCATTTTAATGTCTTAAATTGATCAAATGGATCAAATTTGACCAATTTGGTATTCGGGCTAAGTTAGTCGTTAATGAGATTGGTATTGGGTCAACGTAATTGTCTTTGGGGTCATGAATTAACCATTTTAACCAAGTTTGACCTTTTTGGGTCAAACGTTGACCGGTTGGGTCAATAGGGTGGTTATTGGGTCTATGAGTTGACCAATTTTACCTAAGTTGACTTTTTGGGTCAAACGTTCACCATTTTGACAATGGGGTGATCTTTGGGTCAATGGGTTGACCAGTCTGACCTAATTTGACCATATGGGTCGAAGGTTAACCTATTTGGTCAATGTGATGGTCATTAGGTCAAGAACTAACCATTTTGACCAACTTTGACCATTTAGGTCAAAGGTTGACCAATTTGGTCAATAGAGTGATCATTGGGTCAATGGCTTGACCATTTTGACCTAATTTGACCATTTAGGTCAAAGGTTGACCTGTTTAGTCGATGTGGTGGTCATTGGGTCAAGGACTGACCATTTTGACCTAGTTTGACAATTTAAGTCAAAGGTTGACCAGTTTGGTCAATAGGGTGGTCATTGGGTCAATGGATTGACCATTTTGACATAATTTGACCATTTGGGTCAAAGGTTGACCATTTGGTCAATCAGGTGATAATTGTGTCAAGGATTGACTAGTTTGACCTAATTTGACCATTTGGTTCATGGTTGACCAGTTTGGTCAATGTGATGGTCATTGGTTCAATGGGTTGACCATTTTGACCTAATATGACCATTTGGGTCAAAGGTTGACCAGTTGGGTCAATGTGGTGGTCATTGGGTCAAGGGTTGACTAGTTTGACCTAATTTGACCATTTGGGTCAAAAGTTAACCTGTTTGGTCAATTTGATGGTCACTGGCTCAAGGACTGATAATTTTGACCTAGTTTGACCATTTAGGTCAAAGGTTGACCATTTTGGTCAATAGGGTCGTCATTGGGTCAATGGGTTGATCATTTTGATCTAATTTGACCATTTGAGTAAAAGGTTGACCTGTTTGGTCAATGTGATGGTCATTGGGTTAAGGGTTAACCATTTTGACTTGGTTTGACCATTTGGGTTAAAGTTTAACCTGTTTGGGCAGTAATTGATCAGATCAGGGTTTGTCATTGCTGATTTGATCAAAAAAAGGCTTCATTAAGGTTTTATCCTAGACATTAGGGTTTAGTGGCCGTTAGTGAGATTTAGGAAGTCAATATTAGTATATTTTCTGGCCCAAGCTGATTTTGAAATGATCCTCACAAAAGTGAGGTCAACAAAATGGGCCCCCAATATGTGTGCGATACTGTATAAGTATGCTACAAATATTAGTGTTGACCGAAATGGTCTAGATGACCCAACAGAAACTGGAGAAGAGTGGATGCCATACCATCTCTAGAAAATGTCAAATGTCAATATGTCAATTTTGAGAAGGAATGTTATGCGACCTATATCCTTTCTCAAAGAAAGAGCTAAGGGAATGCAATGTTTTCATGTCAGTAAGGGTCTTATATCCAATAGCTAAAGAGAGAGTGGATGCCATACCATCTTTCGGAAATGTCATATGTCGATATGTCAATTTTGAGAAGGAATACTATGCGACTTATTTCCTTTCTCAAAGAAATAGCTAAAGGAACGCCTTAGTTCCGTGTCAGGAAGGGTCTTATCTCCAATAGCCTGAGAGAGGGAGAGTGTGTACTATACCACTTCTCAGAAATATCAAATGCCGATATGTCAATTTTGAGAAGGAATGTTATGCAACTTTTATCCTTTCTCAAAGAAATAGCTAAAGGAATGACTTATTTCCGTGTCACGAAGAGTCTTATATCCAATAGCTGGAATTATGTGTGGAAAACACGTAGAGAAGAACATATCCACTGAGGAGTTGACATTTACAGGTCAAATGATAAATCTCATGTTAATTATCACAAGTTGTTTTTTATGTCATCTTTAGTTCAAAGTGTTCATTTTGGCATTTTTAGACCTGCCGATGTATTATAAACAGCTGGGGAATATCTTACAAAATTTTATTCCACTACTAAAGATAATGTACATTGATAGTAAAATTCAACAGTACATCATATGTCACACGACACAAATTACAAACTGTCTATATAACATTATATCAAAAGTTGTCAGATTGCTTTTTTTTTGTCCTTGTAACCTTGGATACTGTTAGTCCTACCACAAAAATCTAACACTCCAAGACATTGTCATTCAAATATGTCCTAGGTGTTTGGATAATCATATAGTCATAGTAGGTTTTAATCCCTCAAGCTCTGACACAAGTTCATAATCGATTGGCCGTTTGGCAGGATGCATTCTTCGTAGTGTAATCGAGATCATTTGTCTGCCCACACTGGTATGCAATGTTTAGCAACATCATCTCCATTCCCTTTTAAGGCTAGGACTTATCCACATGGAATGGGAATTTGATAAGATCCACGAAATTCTCTCATTCCCACAATCATTATCTCTCTTCCAATCATGATAGAGTATCTATTTAAGAGTGATAACATGGAGAAAGGTCTCTCGAAGTCATGACTATCAATATGTGGCGGGATGTACTCCCCTTCTTCATAAATGTTGATGATGCAGCTGTCGGGAATACAACTTTGTGGTATTATATCTCAAGTTATTAGTCGCTTAATAATTTAAACAATGACTGTGGGCATCGGATATACTTGTTCATGTTGTAAAATCCCAGAAAGATTCCCATCTTGTTCTTTGGTGTAATTGTAACAACATCCATATTGGATAGTCACACGTCCTTTGTCGCGTATCCATTTAGTGGGCTCATAAAATGTCATTTTCTTCAAACTTCCAACTTGTCAAATATCTCGAGCTTCCATTATAAGCTCAACAATGGCAGCCTGTTTATCCTCATCAAAGACTCTTATGACCAATTTAATACCTTCTAGTATGTTTATAGTTCGACCATCGATATGTTTAAATTGTTCGAAAGAGTGTCGTCTAAGGTCCAGAATGCATCTTGATTCATCCTCAGTAAAAAATTTTTCTATCAGTCAGTTCATGTGGTGTTGTAAGATCAAGAGCTGATACGTATGGCGTTGGCACAAAAAATGTTCTTTCTATGAATTTTTCTTCTTCGGGATCTAAACTCTCCACTCCTAGAATAGGATATACCTCTCCAAGTGTGTATTTAGGGATCAGGAATTTAAATTTAGTAGTGTCTTCTGATCCACTTTAAAAATACCCATTTTTAAGCCGTATTTATGATTCAATTCTTAAGGATATTATGCATTAATGGAAGGTATTTTTATGTTTTTGGATGTAGGTGATAAAAAAAGAGTTCAAGAAGAAAAAAGGAGCAAAAAAGAGCAAAAATGGAGCTTAAAGAGCAAAGCTGTCGAAGTTATAGGCCTGGCGCCTAGGCACCAGAATTTGGCGCCTAAGCGCCAGTTCGATACAGACGCAGACAAGATTTTTGATGACTTTGGGTAGTTATTTTTATGGTGTTAAGCGGTTATCAAAGCTTCTAGAAGACTGAAACTTACTCCTTATATATAGGACTTGTGATACAATGCATTTGGACACAGAGAAATGGTTTTAATCGCGAAGAGGTGCGATCCAAAGTGAAGAGGTGCGAAGATTTGGTCACGGAGTCCGACGCCTAGGCGCCAGATCCCGGCGCCTAGGCGCGACAGTTACCTTCTAGAAGATATATTCTATTTGGAGGAATTTTGAAGAGGTGTCTTAAGCAACCCCTGGTCAAATTCAGAGCTCTAAAAATAGGAGCCCATTCTACAGAGAAAATGGCACCCTAGAGATCCCTTTAGTAAACTATAGTCCCCAAGCACCATTTACCCCATATACCCCCCCCCCCCTCTAGCATCCAATTATTTTAGGGAGTCACCTTCTTTAGTATTTAGTGAGTTTATTTTCAGTTTATTTTGAGTGTTAAGTGTGAGATTATTAGAGTAGTTGCTATTGAAGTCTTTCATCATTACATTGGAGTCAATAGGAGTCAGCGGGTCACTTGAAGGAACATTCCAGATAAGTATTTGTAACTTGGTTCAAAGTTTCATAAATAGGTTTTGTTGTGTGAATTCAATGTGTTATAAATAGTTGGTTTTCTTTCTCCTTTCAACTATGAAAATATAATAAGATAATTAAATTTTGTTTGAGAATTTAACTTAAAATATTTATAAAAATTGTGATGATATTAATACCAGATCTTAGTTTACTTTTTAAAATGGCCATTTAAATTGTTAAAACTTGTTGAAGAATTTTGAGAACTATCCGGAGATGAGTTCTTAACTAGTAGATATCACATGAATCCTTGGGTAATCGAAGGCTTTATGCGGGTTATTCAAGGTGAAGTGCAAATAAATAAGAAGATATGATTTATTGAACATAAAATTAATTACTTTTTAGAGTGACAGAATAAATTCTAATAATTTGATCTATAGAAAGGGAACGGGTCACTGGTAGGGGCGACCATAGCCACCCTTGGACATCTAGTAATGTCAGCCTAGATTAACCCATTCTACTAATAAAACATCCTAAACCAATCTATAGATTAGTCAATGTTCTTTATACCTTTACCAAAGGGTAAAGAATAGAAATTCTTCTATTTGGCACAATACCATAATCTAAATTCTCCACAAATGATAATTATTCTAAAAATCTTGGATTAGTTGAAAAGAAGAAAGTTATTTTATTTATATCTGCATTAATCTTTATTTTATTACTGCTTACTTTCTTTTAGTAGAAATTTTTGTAAAACTTTATTTAAAATCAAAACTTTTAAAAGAAATAAAAAATACTTTTTATTTGAAAAATCTAAAAATATTTCTTAATTTCCTCAAAATCTTCCCTGTTGGATAGATAACCAGGATTCCACTAGAGCCCTGTATTACTTGAAATGATACATATACTTGCATTTGAAATTGTGATTTTTACAATAATTAATATAATGTTTAAACATAAATTCATAAATTCTTACATAAGTAAAAGTCGGGTCGCATCAAGTCTTTAGCACCATTACAAGGGATTAAATCTTCTAGTAGTGGTATCAAATTCTTGCATTAGAAAGTATATATATATAAAGTCGCATCATCTTCTTCCATAAATTTCGTGCCTTGTTGTTCTTTCTTTTCAAGTCGCTTCAGTCGTTTATTTCAATTACGTCTTTAGGTTCGAGTCAACCCAGATGTCAATTTGTTGGCTCCTGCAATAGATGTTACTAGGATTTCATGAGTCACGGCGACTACAACAGACTTCAATTTTCCAATGTCAGGTTTTTTTTTTTGACTTATTGGTCTTGCTATTACTTCGAAGATATCTAGTTGTTGAGCCCTGAATTCTAGCACAGCAATCCCTTTTCAGCTTCCCTTTTGTCCACAATAGACAACAATGGTTCATTATATAGCAGTTTGATTTGTGTTATGTCAAAATCAAAGAGGATCCTTGATCCTTTCTCGATACATCGGCTGTCCAATGTCAAACACACACCACTTCAAAAAGTGAATATGAGTCTGTTGTTTGACATTTTCTTGTAAGCAAAAGGTTGATGGAAACATATCAGACTAAGTGTCAACTTGATTTGTCAATATGGAATTTATTATTGTCGAGAAATGATGTCACAAACACATGTTATATGAATAGAAAAAATGTTTAAATAAGGATATCGATTGTCAGAAATTTCATTTGTCATTTTATTCATTATTTTTCGATTTTATAAACAAATGATCATTTTCATGTTGCATAATATTTTTTCAAGAACCACCCACTAATTAGAGGCATGATTCTTTCTCCTTGACAGTCAAACAACTGGTAAGATCCTCCCAAATATGTCTTTTCAATTACATACGGGCCCTCCCATGTTGGTTCAAACTTTCCTCTTATTCTTCGAGGAGCATGGATAGGTCTTCGGAGAACTAGGACTAATTCAACAGTTCTAAAGGTTCTAGGACGAACCAATTTATCGTGGGCCCGTATCATTTTTCCCTGATACAATTCAAGATTTTGCGGAGCTTGTAAATATTTGCCTTCTAAAGATTCAAGTTCTTCAATTCGTAATTTAACATTTTCTTCTTCAGTTCTTTTGTCTGCGACCACAACTCTGAGGGAAGGAATTTAATTTTGGGGTAAATAGCCTCAGAACCATATACCAAAGCAAACGGTGTTTACCGAGTTGGTGTTCGCTATGTAGTCGTTTAGGCTCATAGAGCTTCTATCAATCGCTCATGTTAAAATTTGTACCAATGTTTTATTGAAGGTTTCAAATAAACCATTGGCTTTAGGATAATAGATTGTAGAATATCTCCAATTCCATGTCTTTGAATAAATTTGTTCATTTTTGTATTTTAAATGCCAACCCATTGTATGATATGACTCTTTGAGGAATTTCAAATCTATAAACTATATGAGTCTTAAAGAAATGGTGAACTTGTTCTGCCTTAACTTCTTTGAGAGGTATTGCTTATGCCCATTTCAAGAAGTAATCAGTGGCTGCTAGAATAAATTGATGGCCTTTAGATGATGGAGGGTCTATAGGTCTCACTATGTCTTTGCCCCAACATTCAAATGACCAAGATGTAATAGTTGGACGTAATACATTTGGCGGATGATCTAAGGCTACTCCATGTATCTGACATTGATGACATTTCTTTGCAATTTCATTACAATCAGTCATCATTGTTGGCCATTAATACCCCATTCTTTTTATTTTCATCTTCATTTTAGGTCTAGATTAGTGTTCACCACATAAACCTGAATGAAATTTAGCAATTGCTTGAGCTTCAGATTGGTTTAGACATCTTAACCACATTTGGTCAAAAGATCATTTATAAAGAATAACATTCACTAGAGCATAAGACTGCTCTTTATTAGATTTGAGTTACGATAGAATTATTTTCGTGTAACCCTCCGGTCTGTAAATATTGAATAATTGGTTGTCGCCAATCATCTTTTTCTTCATTTTTTACTATTGCTGTCATGTTTTCGCCAATTTTATGTAGATTATCCATGTCAATTTGAGAAAGAACTTGTCGTCCTTGTATAGAAATTAAAATATCATCTTCTTCTAAACAAGCGAATTCTTTTGCGAGTTTTGCCAAGGCATCTAATAAAGAATTATCTCGTCTCGGAATTAGAAAGAAAGTCACAATAGGAATTTGTTGAAGTAGTTTTGTAGTGTAACGAAAGTATTTCCAATCGAGGTTTCAAAGTTTTGTATTTTACCGCAATTTGATTAATGATCAATTGAGTGTCTCCGTGGGTGTTCATATTTATTATTTTCATTAATATTGTTAATTCTAAACCGGTTATGAGAGCTTCATATTCAGCTTCATCATTTTTTAACTGTTCAGTCAGATGATAAGAAAACGACATCATTGCTTTGTCAAGAGTAATGAAAATTAATCATACCCTAGCTATGTCTGGTATAATGTTCTGCTTGTTTTTTTCTTTTTGAGAATATGAAACTCCATCAATGTATAATTCCACGGCTGTATTTTTTAACTTTTTTACTTCAAATATATGTTCATCAATTAAATAGACGTTAAGAGGTGATCCAGTCAGAATTGGGTTTGCTACTAAAAAATCTACCAATATTTTGTCCTTTAGCAACACACAGTGGCACAAGTGTTATGTCAAATTGGAGCAGTATCATTGCCCATCTTGCCAATCTTTCAAAAAGTGTCAATCATGTCATTAAGTATTGTAATGGATTAATTCTTAAAATAAGAGTTACTTTATAGAAAGCATATAGTGCCTTAGCTTTTGAACTATGAAAATCAATGCTAAGCAATGCCTTTCAATTGCTGGATAATTTATTTCAGTCAGAACCAAACAACGGCTTAAATAATATAATGCATTTTATTTTCCCTCGTCATTTACTTAGGTCAGTAATGCTCCAAGGGAATTATCTAATGCTGCAGTGTAAAGGATTAGAGGTCTTTCTATCATAGAGGCTGCTAAGTCAGGAGGTGTTGTTAAATATTTTTTGATGTTTTCAAAGGGGTGTTGGCATTTTTCATCTCACACGAATTTGGTATCTTTTCTGGTTAGGATATTGAGAGGCTGTTACCTTCCTAACAAATTGGAAATAAAATGTCGTATATATGCTAGTTTTCCTTGGATCGCAATTGAGTTAGATTTTTAGGATGAGGCATATTTAAGATATCCTTGATTTTGAGGGGGTCAATTTCGATCCCACGATGTCAAACAACAAATCCTTAAATTTCCCTGAAGTGAAACCAAAAAAGAACTTTAAAGGATTTATTTTAAGATTACATTGTCTTAATTGTTGGAAAACAATTCTCAAAGTGTACACATGCTCGTCTTTTTATCTACTATTGACCACCAAAATCGTCCACTTAAAATTCTACTTGATTGTGTTTGAGTTCATAAAAAATTCATGTCATGGCTCTTTGATAAGTTGCACCAACATTCTTCAATCCAAATGGCTTTACTTTGTAACAGCATATCCCTATAGGTGTCTTGAAGGTTGTATTTGCTTCATCTTGTGAAAACATCTTTATTTGATTATATCACGATGATCCATCCATAAAGGAAAGTATTGCAAGTTTGGATGTTGTGTCAACCATCAATTCTGGGATTGTTGATGGAAATTCATCATTTAGACATGCTTTGTTCAAATCCCTGAAGTCTATAAAGACCTTGATTTTTCCATTTTTCTTTTTAACTAGCACTACATTAACTAGCCATGTTCAAATAATTTTCTTCTCATATAAAACCAGCATCAATCAATTTATTAACTTTGGCAATGACTTGCTGTTCTATTTTGACATGTACCCTTCTCAGAGCTTGTATAACAGGGATTGCAATTTGATTTATTCCAAGTTTGTGGACTGCGACTTATGGTGCTAGGCCATGCATTTTGTCATAAGTCCATGTAAAGCAGTATTTGTATTCTTTTAACAGTAGAATCATTTCCAAGTCATTAAGGAATGAACTAATGAAAGTTGGTTTTGGATTTTCATCAGTACCTATATTTATTTCTTTTAGTTCATCAACTATCGATTTAGTTTCTTCTTCAAATTCTGGAGGAGCATCTTCGATTGTAAGGACAATTGTTTGTTCAGAATTATGTTCTTTGGTGATGAGTAGGCAAAATTTCATATCATCAAGAGGTTCTAGATTGCCAAATCCAATACCCTTTTCAGAGTTAGAGTTTTGTTCATTGTTATCCCACACTTGTTCAATAAAGTGCAGTTGTTTTAAAGACCATTTTTGGGCATTAAACTATTTTGAATAAATTTTTTTGCCCAAGGACAATACAACTCAAAAGGGATCTTCATTTATTTTGCAAGATTTTCATCTTTTAATTTTACATTGGTTTTAGTACAAGAAGTAGTAGAGCCGAGTCTAAAAAAAATTGGATTTTATCATCTCCATATACTTATTTGACCACTAAATCATTGATTTTAGAAGAAGAGATTGGATTTAGGGTCATAGCGTGTATATATTGATTAATTTTCTCATACATAGACTCAATTTTTTTTTTCTTTGTCTTCTTCTTTAAGAGTTATTTTGAGCTAAGATTCTTTTTGAACCACCTATGTCTTTTCTTCTTTTGCATCTTCTTCAGAGTCAAGGTAAATTTTGAAATTCAATGGCTTCTTCATTTGGCAGTTGGATTTTCCTTCCCTCGTCCTCCTTCCTGGCCTCGACCTTGGGTGTGAGTTGATGAGAATTATCGCTTCTCTGGAGAATATTGTTTGTTTAATCGGAGCATAATACGCTATGTGGGAAAAAATAACCAATACTATTAAACAAGTGATTAAAGATGTACTTGGATAATCAAAAGAAAAAGTTTCTATAAATAAAAATAGTTGGTGGTGGAATAATAATGTACAAGAAATGATAAAATATAAGAAGTTAAGTTATAAAAATTGGTTTAAATTTAAAAGCATAGAGAACTGGGAAAAATATAAGATTGCCCACAGAGAGTCTAACAGAGTAATCCGTGATGCTAAAAATTCTGCTTTTAGTGATCTTTATAACATGTTAGATACTAAGGAGAGTGAAAAATATATGTATAAACTAGACAAACAAAGAGAAAAGGAACGTAAGATTTAACTCAGGTAAGGTGTATTAATGATGAAAATCAAAAAGTGCTTTTTTTAGAAAAAGATATTCAAGATACGTGGGTAAGTTTATTTGATAAACTTTCCAATGAAGATGATGAAAGTACGATCCACCTTAGTGATCTTAATATCGTTAATAATAATAAAACTTATAATTTTTACTGTTGTATTAGTAGAAAAAAAGTTGAAGAGACTTTAAAGAAGACCAAGGGTGGAAAGTCTGTAGGACCTTATGATATCGCAATTGAAGTGTGGAATTGTTTAGGTGATTTGGGGGTTTCTTGGCTTAGAAAATTTTTTAATATTATTTTAAAAACTAAAAAGGTGCCTGAGGAGTGGAGGAAGAGTATTTTTGTCACCATTAATAAGAATAAAGGAGAAGTACAAGAGCGTGTAAATTATAGAGGAATTCAATTGATGTATCACACTTTAAAATTATGGGAGAGGGTAATGGAATATAGTCTAAGACGTATTACAAAGGTTTTTCGTTATCAATTTGGATTTATGACGAGCAGGTCTACTTTAGAAGCTATACATTTATTAAGAGATTGGATGGAGAAGTAAAAAGATAATAAGGAAGATCTATATTTGATTTTTATTGATTTAGAAAAAGCTTACGATAAGGTTCCTAGAGATGTTCTTTGGAGAGTCCTTGAGAAGAAAGGTGTTAATATGACTTATATTTAAGTCATTAAAGATATGTATACTAGAGCTGTTACATGTGTTCGAATCTAAGGAGGATTCACCAAATATTTTACTATTTTTGTTGGTTTACATCTGGGATCAGCTTTAAGCCCATATCGTTTTGCTTTATTTATGGATGGTCTTACAGGGTATTTACAAGAGAATGTACCTTGGTGTATGCTTTTTGCTGATGATATCGTCCTCATGGATAAGATGAGAGAAAAAGCTGATGATGTGACTCTTTTATATGCAAGAATTTATGAACCCAGATTTATATATTTTTAATGATTTTGTAAAGTAACAATTTCAAACACAAGTATACGTATCGCTCAAGTAATACAGGGCTCTAGTGGAGTCTCGTTTATCGATCCCACAGAGAAGAAAGGTAAGAGGTCCTTAGTGAAATTATAGTATACTACTATTAGATTTTAGTTTTGAAAGTAGATATAAGTGGTTTTTTTAACAGCTAATCTTAAAAATAAATCTTAATTTTAAAATAACTAATAACTACTCCTAAAGGAAAATAGGAATACTAAAGATAACCCTTTCTGGATAAATTGGTTTGGAGAATTTTAAGATAATAAAAAGTACTATTCTCAAGTAATGAATTGGATAATGTAAAGGAATGAGATGTATTAAATATTGTATGTGCCAAATAGGAACATTCCTATTCTTTACCCTCTTTTGAGTGCATAAAGAACATTGGTTAATCCTAGGTTTAGTCCCTAAATCCCTGGTTAGGCTGGAAGAATATTGGTTCTCACTCCAGAGCTCGCACTTCCCTTCGCTTGAAGGCTAACTCTCACTTTAGTTTCCAAACACTAGGACCAAATTGGGGATTTTAGTCTGTCACCCTAAAATCTCCAATTCTACGTCCATCAAACTACATTTCCTAATTTATTTGGACTCAATTCCCATGAACTACGTAACTCTTCATGGACATTGAATGTGGTTTCACTTTGTTGAGAATTACACTGTCCTTTTGCGACAATACAATTACCACCAATTTTAACAATAAAACGAGCCCTTCTGGTAATGTAAATGAAGTGCAAGTAAAAACCATCACATTTATAATTAAAACATCTTCTTGCATGCAACCCAACATCTTAAACATGAGTCCTACTCATTGCAAAATAAAAGTAAAATGAAAACTATGGAATAATCTTCTTATGCCGCTATTTTCAAATAAGATAAAGGAATAAGAGAAAGACATCACAAAGCAAAAAGAAAGCACAACGGAAAACCACATTTCATAGCAAATTCACAAAATAAGTGTTTAAAAAATCATAAGATAATTAAGAAAACAATACTTAGCTTTTTTTCCTTGAAAGAAAGATGAAAATCTCTCCCTTAAAGTCTCCCACTGATCCATGAAATGCTAGAACATTCCCTTACAAATTCTCTCAAAATCCCCTCACCAATCTCTTCAAAAAGGTAAAAATCTACATTTCTACTCCTATTCTAAGATCTCTCAACATTCTCCAAATTTTTCCTAACATTCCTCTCTCACACACACCTTTTTCTGACCTAAAATCATTCTTTTAATGTGTAGGGTCGAAGTTTGAAAAGTTGCCATAAGAAACCTTTCCAAAATCGTCCAAATACGTTAAATCTCGGACTCTAACCCTCTAAAATCGCATCCAAACTCTTTGGGCGCGTTCCAACCCCCGCTAGCTATCCGGCACTATTTTCCACTCATTCTTCATCTTTCTCTGTCTTCTGGCACAGTCCGGCGCCAAATAGGGCGCTGTCTGGGGTTGGTAATGCTCAGCTCCACCGTTATGCTTCGTTTGGCTCTGTTTCAGCTCCGATTTGCCCCGTTTCAGTTGCGTTGTCTTCCTGACAGATAGCCCTACAAAATAAGCATAAAAGAAACTTTTCTTTAAAGTTTAATATGATTCAAAAATATGTAAGAAGTGTAAAAGATATTAAGCAAAGAAAGACTTATCAAATGTTGCCAGACCAAAATTTGTTTTTTTGCTCGTTTTTGCTCCAAATTTCACCATTTTTTTTCTTTTCTCCAAAAATCTTTTCTTGTACCTAAAACCAAAAAAAATACAAAATATCTTCCTTTAAAGTGCAATATCATTATAATTAAGCATAAAAAGTATATAAAAAATCAAACATATTTTAGGCGTATCAAGATCCCCCAAACTTAAAAGTTACTTATCCTCTAGTAACACTATAACGTTAAAAACCAAATATGTTGACTTGTGGTTGTGGGTTTCAATAAGTTTCCTATAATTGTATCTCAAAAATATTATAGTATAACATAGTAGAAATTCTAGTAAATCAAACTAGGACTAGAGTGTAAGAATATCACATTTTCAACTTAGGAATCCTGACTTTCTATTTACTTCAAAAGTTATTGAAACTTGTCAAACTAAAGATTTAAAGAAAGTATAAAAATAGAATTTGAGCACCTTATCTATACCAATTTGACCAATACCTTTTGAAATAAGAATAATCTTATGATTGTTTTTAAGTCTTTTCATTTAAAAAGATTCAAGTGAAACCAATTTTTTATTAGGCTTCTACTCATACTTATCCTCACATATTTTGTTTTCACATTTATTTTTCTTTCTTTCGGGATCATTCTCAATCCCATTTTTTTTACTTTTTTTTTTCTTTCGGGATCATTTTCAATCCCTTTTTTTCTCATTTTTTATGTGAGGATTACTATATCTGGATAGGCCTTTAATAATTTTGAATTTCATTATCCCCTTTCTAAAGTCCAAAACTCAAAACTCTTCCTTACTTTTTATAAGTGTAACTATTAGTTCGAAAAAGGTTTCAATAAAGACTCAACTCCCAATAAGTATAAATCTAAATCTTAGCTTTTCAAATATTCAACTCTTTTCTTCCATAAATAGTAAAATCATTTTCCCAATGTTTCCTACAAAATATCTTAACTATAGAATAGTTTTATCACATATGATTTCAACTAAGTTAATTTTCTAACATTCCTAAAATCAAAATTATAGTAACCTAAAGATAACACCACGTGCCACAAGTCATTTTAAAAGTGATATCAAACTAAATACAGGATACTGAGGACAAATAAATTTTAACTTTGAAAGTTTTTTTTCTTTCTCCCCACAAACTTAAATTTTAAAATATTTTGCAATTAATTCCATAAGATGTGGCAAGAAGAAAAAGTAATAAAATTTACTAGCTACTACAACATTCTATCAAATTCATATACATGTATAATCAGGATAAAATGACTTAACGAGAAGAAAGTAAATCTAGCCTAAAATATGCTTGCAATAAAATTACACTAAAAAGAAATATTCTCACTTTAAAATTTTATTTTTCTTCTACCCTTAAACTTAATTTTTAACATATATAGCATTTAGTACAAAAAATATAAGCATGAAGAAAAATAGTTAAGAAATTCTATCTACCACAAATGTCTGTCAAAAACATCTTCAATTATTTATTAGGACAGAACAATATGCAGCAGAAAGTAAATCTAAACTAATCATGCCAAAATAAAATTCACTAAATAAAAGTTTAACTATCATAGCAGGTATTAGTATGGGAATATAAAAATGTTCTTCAAGTCTTATATAAAATTGTAACACAAAACAAACACATATGATAAATGAGATCAGTTTTTCCATTAACTCATCACATCTCACTACTTACCTCTAATTTCTAATAGAATCACTACACTAATAAATCCGGTACTTTTTAAATGATTTTATAGATTATAATACCAAAGATAAGATTTTCCCTGAAATATTGGTTCACGTGCACAATCCTCAGGCATCATCAAATCCTCTTAATTAAGCACCTCTAATAGTTATAAATCGTAGTGTAAGATCATCCTAATGTTATTCATCAAATAGGTTTGTGATTCCTACCAAATGAAAGCAAAGTTAGAGAAAGAAAGTAACAAAATTGATATCGAAATTTCTTTGTTCAAATTCATGATATCTCTTGTAAAACTGAAGTCCGAGTAAGACCCAAGTTGTAGTGGACTCATGAATCCAACTACTACAACAGAACATACAAGTCTATCCATAATAAGAAGTTAAGGAATCACCTCCATCATGACACAAAGATCAAATCAAACTACTAACAATCCAAACATCAACTAATCAACAATCAAACTGATCAATCCACACTAAAGCAAACACAATACAACACTAACAATCATGACTCTCAAGCATACTAAATCAAAGCACAATGATATCTATGGGTTGCTTCCCATAAAGCGCTTGGTTTTAACGTTGCAGGCAAGACAAATGATTCCTCCTAGATCAAAATTTCATTTAAGTAATCCTCGATCAATCGCCCAATCTTTTTCAGATCCAGAGATTCCTACAAAATCCTCAAATTTTAATTTTTCGCTCAGCTCTTCCTTTTTAGATTGATTTATATCATTGTTCCTCATATTTCATTCTAGTTCAAATATTCTTCTATTGATTTTCTAAATTTGAATATTAATATCATCCTTGAAATTTATAAGGAAGAGATGTTATATGATACTTCATCATCTCCCAAAGTTGGATCAGGTTCTCTCAACATAATTCAGATTCTAGATCAATTTCTTCTATGTTACTCTTCTGTTTCAAGTTATCTTCCAAAGTTTCCCCTTTATCATTGTTAAATGATGGATCTGGTCTTTCTATATCTATCTTAGTTGAGGAAATAGACTTTTATAATTCCTTAGGAATTTCTTCCAATGGTTTTTGAATATCATTATCCTCTTTTCTCAACTCAAAGTTCTTTTGAAATATATCCTCAAATTCTCTGTCAAGTCTTAGTTTGATATCTTTATCTTGTTTATCATTGAATTCAGATTTTTCTTGTGATTAAGTCGAATCTAAAGATATAATAACTTGTGGTGTAGATGAATCTCTGAATAGGCAGACTTTAAAATTGTATGGGTTACATCCATCTTAAGTTCATGAGATTTTTCAACATATGGAATTAAAAGTTCACTATTTTTGGTATCATCCATCATTTCACACCTCTCCTAAACATACATACAGTCTTCTTTAGATAACATTTTCAATTCATCATGAAAATCCATTCCGACCTCATCTGTTAACTTACTTTCAAAACTTTTTTTGGAAATGGTATTTACTTAAATAATCAATTTCATCCATAATCAATTTCATCCATCCAAAAACAATCATTATCTTTCTCTCAGCTGGATCTTTATTGTTCTCTTTAGGTTTGATCTCAGTGTTCCCTGGGGCCTATTGCTAAGTGAATTAGCAATTTGTCTCAGTTAATTCTCTATGTTTCTAATCGCAACACTTTGACTTTGCAACTGGTTTTCCATTTGCAATACAACTTCTTCTATAGACATGTTCTTATCCTTAAATTGTTGATCATTGCTAGATTCCAGTAGATATGAGATCTATAGCTTGCGTTACCCTGACTATTCCAACTCCATTAGGATTTGTATGATTGTTTTTCCATTGTTGGTTTCCACCCCGAATAGTATGATTCCAGTTAAAATTAGGATGGCTTTTTCAACATGGGTTGTAAAAGTTAGAATATGGGTTATTTATGGTATTTAAAGTCTCATATAATAAGTTAGAATGAATCATACGCCCTAATGAACTTTCCTCACTTACAGGAGTAAATTGAGGCTGGTTCATTACAAATTGGTCCAACTTCATTGATATTGCAATAACCTGAGATGCAAGAATTACAATCGCATCTGTATCATGAACACTAGCTACATTTGTATGATTTACCCTTGCAGAGGGCCATTGAGACTCATTTGCAGCCATTTCTTCAATTAATGCATATGCTTCATTAAATGATTTTGACATTAATGAACCACCAGTAGCAGCATCAATAATGGACCTAAGCGATTCTACTAACCCATTATAAAAAGTTTGAATGATTAACCAATCTGGCAGAGCATGTTGTGGACACTTTCATAAGACTTCCTTAAATCTTTCCTAGGCTTCATATATTGATTCCCCTTCATACTAACAAAATGAGATAATATCGATTCTATGTTTAGTAGTCCTTGAAGGTGGAAGATGCTTAGCTAGGAATTTCTGAGTTAACTCCTCCCAATTTTTAATAGAACCAGGTGTCAATGAGTATAACCACCCTTTAGCCTTATCCCTTAGTGAGAAAGGAAAAAAACCTTAGTCTAACAGCATCTTCTGATATGCCATTGTTACTAAATGTAGCACAAAGTTCTAGAAAACTACATAAGTGTAAATAAGGAACCTCTGAAGGAGTTCCCCCAAACTGATTATTCTGCACAAGCTGGATAATCGCTGAATTTAGTTCAAACAAGTCAGCTTCTACGACAGGGTTTTGTATACTTGAGTGAATTACATCTATTATAGGATTTACATAATCCCTCAATGAATTATGATGATTTTACAAGTTATTATTTTTAATGTTTCCCATTTCCATTTCTAGTTTTTCATGTCCTTTCTATTTTTTTTATTTTCTTCCATTTTCTAACTCGGGATCATATGGCACAAGTCCTATAGATCCTTTATTTTGCATACGCAACACAACAAACAATACATTAATAATAAAACAAATAAAACAAAAAATATATTCAACACAACAAAATATTTTCACAAACACCTTATTTTTCACACAAACAGTTTTTTCACAAAACTTTTTCATACCAAAAACACTTTTCACACAATAATAATTTTACGAGACAAAAGTTTTCAATTTCTAAGCCTAATTTTTTTTTCAACTAAAATTCTCCTAAAATTCTTACCGAAGATTTCCCGGCAAGGGCGCCAAAAACTTGATGCGACTTTTTTATATGCAAGAATTTATGAACCCAGATTTATAGATTTTTAATGATATTGTAAAGTAACAATTTCAAACACAAGTATACATATCACTCAAGTAATACAAGGCTCTAATGGAATCCCGCTTATCGACCCCGCAGAGAAGCGAGTTAAGAGGTTCTTAGTCAAAGTCTAGTATACTAATATTAGACTTTAGATTGGAAGGTCGATATAAGTGGTTTTTTTTAACAACTACTCCTAAAGATAAATCTAAATTTTAAAATAAATAATAACTACTCCTAAAGTAAATTATTAATATTAAAGATAACCCTTTATGGATAAATTGGTTTGAAGAATTTTGGGATAATAAAAACTACTTATCTCAAGTAATGAATTGGATAATGTAAAGGAATGAGATGCATTAAATATTGTATGTGCCAAATAGGAACAATCTTATTCTTTACCCTCTTCTGAGAGCATAAAAAAACATTAGTTAATCCTAGATTTAGTCGCTAAATCTATGGTTAGGCTGGGAGGATACTGGCTCTCACTCCAGAGCTCCCACTTTCCTTCGCATGAAGGCTAACTCTTACTTTAGTTTCTAAACACTACGACCAAATTCAGGATTTTAGTCTTGGGGATTTTAGTATGACACATAAAATTTTCAATTCTACACCCATCAAACCAATTTGTATATTTATTTGCACTCAATCACCATGAACTATGTAACTCATTCATGGACATTGAAAGTGGTTCCACTTTGTTGAGAATTACACAGCCCTTTTGAGACAATGCAATTACTACAAATTTTAACAATAAAATGGGCCCTTCTTGTAATGTAAATGAAGTGCAAATAAAAACCATCACATTTACAATTAAAATATCATCTTGCATGCATCCCAATATCCTAAACCTGAGTCTAACTTATTGCAAAAGAAAAGTAGAATGAAGACAATGAAATAATCTTCTTATGCCACTATTTTCAAACAAGAAAAAGAATAAGTGAAAGACATCATAAAGCACAAAGAAAACACTACAGAAAACCTCATTTCAGAGAAAATCAACAAAATAAGTGTTTACAAAATCATAAGATAATGAAGAACACAATACTTAGCTTTTTTCCCTTGAAAGAAAGATGAAAATCTCTCCCGTAAAGACTCCCACTGATCCATGCAATGCTAGAACATTCCCTTAAAAATTATGTCAAAATTCCTTCACCAATATATCCAAAAAGATAGAAATCTACATTTCTACTCCTATTCTATGATCTCTTAACATTCTCCACATTTTTCATAAAATTCCTCTCTCACACACACACCTTTTCCTGACCTAAATCGTTATTTTAAAGTGTAGGGATGAAGTTTGAAGAGTTTCCACAAGAAACATTTCCAAAAGCATCCAAATACATTGAATCTCGGCCCCTAACCGTCCAAAATCACGTCTAAACTGTCTGGGCGCAGTCCGACGCCATATCGGGCGCTGTCCGGTGCTATTTTCCACTCATTTTTCGTCATTCTCTGTCTTCTGGCACTGTTTGGCACCAGATAAGTCGCTGTTCGACACCGTATAGGGCGCTGTTGACCTCATTTTTTATGAGGTTTTCTCTTCCCTCTTTAGTGTTTAGGATCTAGCCTTAGGCTTTTCCTTTGACTATCTTAGAGGACTAGAATTGGGACCCATACCTTAGAAATTTGAACCACTTCTTGCCTCCCTGCAAACCCCACAAGCTTGATTGTAGACCCCTAATCACCTAGAGGGTTGAGATCAAAAGTGAAGGTTTAAAGGATGAGTTCCCTATAGGACTCTTTGGCCTTAGGACCACCACAGGTGGCTCAGTGCAGTGAGGGTTGACTTACACACTCACTACACTCATACTCCACACTCTCACACACACAATCCAAATCCGAAAACCACACCCATACCCAACTTGACTCTTTGACTCATGTAGGTAATTCATATGGATGGACCTTAACCCCTAAGCCCCTGGTTAAGAGGGTTAGGAACAACATAGTGAATGCCTCAAATGAGTCCTCTCATGGCTCATATATGATTAATATGACTTCATGGCTCAACCAAAGTGATTCCATTTCACTCATATTTGATCAATCTTCATTCTTCTAAAATTTTAATTTTTGACCCCGGGGACCCTACACCTATCAAACCTACCAAAAGCCCTTAAAATTGTCCAAATCCTCCAAAATTTTCAAATCACCCAAAATTCCCCAAAATTAACCTTGAACATTTCCTCACCAATCAAATTGATCATCCATAGCCAAAAATACCAAAAATTCCAAAGTATCCCCCAATACCCTCCAAATTACCAAAATGCCCCTCTTCACCAAAAAATGCAAAAATTCAGAAAATTCCCAAAAAATTCCAAAAAATCCCAAATATTCCTAATTTCATTTTTTCCAACTACACTATGGGCCAATTTTGTCAATTTACCCCATTTTTACCAAAACCCCCAATTTAGCCCATTCTTAACCCAAGTGAACCCAATGTCAAACCAAATCTACCCAATTGACCCCAATTTTGGTCCAATTCAATTCTAAACTTCAAATTAATATCCACAATATCAATCTAGACCAAATCCAAGTCAATTTGATTAACATTTGAATCGATTTCACTTTTGACCTTAAAGCCGAATTTGGACTCATGACCCAAACTTAGCCCAAACCAAACCAATTCAACTCCAATTGACCCCAAACCTTTTCTAAACCTTCCCTAACATCCCCACAAACAAAAAACTAACATAATTTGCCCAAAATTTGGACCCAAACCCCACTCAAATTCAACCCAAAACTAAAAAGCCCAATTTTGACCTAAACCCAAACCTAACCCAAATAAGCCCAAGTCCCAAAACCAAAACCCAACAAAAGTTAAAACCTCTTTGAAACACTCCCATAAACATTTACCAACATTAATTTTACATCAATTTCAACCCTTGCCCAACATTGGCCCAAATTAGCCCAATTTGACCTACATTGGCCCATTTACCAAATGAACCCAAATTCAACCCAATTCAATTCCAAACCACCTCAAATTTGCTTCAAATCATTCAAGACACATCCTTAAACTAAACTCAACATTTATTTGGCATGGCCCTTTGCAAAAATTTTCATCTAAAAGCCAATTGCTAAACATAAAGGCCCACTCCCTTAAACCTTCCTAAAAGCCCATTTCCACCAAATTCAAAAGCCCAAATCAATCTAAAGCCCACATGACACTTTCCCTCATCACACATTCAATTTAAATCATTCCTAAAGTCCTAATTTATCAATTAAACAATTCCAAATCAAGCCTCATAACAATTCCCATCAAAATGCCAAAATTCACAAAATCCTTTTTTTATGAAATTGACCAAATCTTTTCCTAAGCCATATGGAGCCATGAAGCCACATGTAAGCCATTGGCAAGCCATGAGAATCTCTAATTTGTCAAACCTCCTTAAATGGCAAAAGGAGGAGGTCCTTTAAGCAACTCCTAAAAGTCATTAACCTTAAACATGTTTCACCTTAACCCAAATTTAATCCAAATATATTTGGATAAGGACTTCTCCATGCCAAACCAGCTGATTCCTTTGACTCCCACAACACCCAAAGCCACCTTGAAGGGTGAACCAAGCCCAAAAGGTAGACTTGATCAAATCAAGCCAAAATTGGCCTTCCCCATTCCATTTTAAATCAAGCTTTTGAAACATGGCAAAGCTCGATTGCCTACACAAAACCCGACCACGACCCACCTGAACTTGAGGGTGACCCTTGCACTGCCGGCCAGTCGTCCGGATCGCGGGAAAACACCATGGCCGAGACCTTGGGAGGAGCCGATTTTGGAATTCCACCTTGCTGAGGCGCCTCACTCCAAATGGCCATTGCGGCTGTTCTTCTCCTCACCGGAGCGGTCGATCCCAACCCTTAAACCCCACAGGAGGCTCTCCAGGCCTCTCCTGATTTAAACACCCCCTCCTCTCGGCCAAGAGAGGTGCTGAACCAAACCTTGCGAAAACCTGCCAAAATCATCCCGGACCACTCTCTACACATAGAGAACTTGATCCCCACTGAAATCCCGCTGCCATTTCCTCTCGCGAGCTCGATTTCGAGTTGAAATCCAAGCCCAAAACCAGGACACTTCACCACGGTGAGTCAATCCTCGAAATTGATTGACTCTACACCTTCACGGACCAAGAGGAGAAGTTTCCCGGCAAAAGCCCCCTCACCGGGCCGGCCATTGCTTCCGGCCTCCGAGCTTTGTGATCGTGCTGTGGTCACTTTTGTACCTAGGCGATTCACCGGGCCGAGGGACTTCATGCGGAGCTTGCTTGGACCCGATCGAATGTGACACAACTCTCGGATCGAAGCTTCACTTCTGCGAGCAAAGGTTTGGACTCACTCTTCCTCCGAGCTTCCGGAGATTCTCCATTTAGTTTGAGTCGATTTCGATGCATGTTTACCGTATGGATGTGTTCGTCTCTTCAAGACGAATCCATAGAGCATAAGAACACAAAAATCTGTTGAGAATCGAGTGAGAAATTAGGGTTAGAAGGTCGATGGTCACGGGTTCACACCAGTCGTAGACGATGATTGGGAGCCGTTGGATCGCGCGTGTATCGGATGGACGGCTCGGATCGCGTCGGACCGTGAAGATGGTACGTGAACAGCGGGTCCGGGACGAGTCCGGCTCGGATGGCGGCTCCCAATCACAGCGTGACACGCACCCCTTCGGAGCTGCCAAGGTTGACGCGGCGCCGCGTGGATAAGTAGGAAAATAGGCTATTTTTCTATTTATTTAATTACAAGAACTTCAAAATTTCATAACTTTGTGTAGAAAAATCCTAAAAATAATATAAAAATACCCTCTTGCTCAGTGAAGAGAGAAGAATAATGTGGAAAAGAAATCAAGTAATTTCATTAAGTATTTTATTTTTAATGATTTATTTACTCTCTGCATTGTTTTAATTCTCCATTAGCATAGG